>JASJUZ010000328.1:0-600000 GCA_037159825.1 Tupiocoris notatus
GGCCCAGTTCAAAATTATTTCTTATCCAATTTCGCCTGCCCATTGCTTTAATGAATCTTGTAGCTCTTCTCCCCTGCTCTTTGCTGTAAAGTTTTATATCTAAAGATAACTATCGTAACTATGATTCAAGAGCGATTATTTCACTTTCCTTCTCCCCGATTTTCAATATATTAGTTTATCTTTAGATCAATGGCTGATCATTATAAAAACCTTCTACTTTCCATGTCATTCCATCACACTTAGGCGCACTGAAATATGAAGACGGTCGAGCTTTTTTCGCTCGAAAGAAAGCGTGTTGCATTGCTAGTTGTTCATCTACCACAGATCCTGACGTTAGTTATCATTAGTTTCCGAAAGAAGCCGAATTTCGTTCTAAATAGATGGAAATCCTTTGCATCAGCCAACCGGACGATATAGCGGTGCTCATTTAGATTCAAAACTGCGCATTGTCCTTGTCTTGCAATGTGCTTATAAGGAACCATTATCCTTCTATTGTTGCCTTCCATTGGGTAACTTCTTCCTCCCATGCTGCTTGTTATCACTATTGAGTGGTATCGTATTATCTACTAGAGTAAAAGTACTAAGAGATTAAAAAATAATCGGCTGATAACAATATCGAGATCGCCCTAGACCTAGACTTCTGATGAACTCAGATTGTTTGGATCATCACAAAGCCAATTTCCTATGCAAAGACTGATTGGTTCTTTTTTTCCCATCCAGACTCGAGCATTTATTTTCAAAACCGAGGCCCCAAGCTAGCAAGTATTGCTGCAGATTGTCCGATTGGATCACCATTAGTCCCAAGTGCATCCGACAGAACCAGATGTAGTCTCCTTGGTTTTGTGAAGTGGAACAAATGTTATACAAGATGGCCATCAATGGTGAGATCTCCTTTCGTATTGCAAATGGCTTCTCAGTTGCCAAACGGTTGAAAAAATCTGAATCGACAGCTGCAACTGGCGCTCGTGGTAAGAGGAATATTTTATTTGCCTCGTTTTCCACTTCCAGGTTCAATTAAATCGAAGAATTTTTCTTTTGAAAAACCTTTTTGATTTAATGCATGAGCTAAGCGTTGGCTGTGATACCGGAACAATAGAATTATAAATTGTAGAGTATTAGAAGCAAAAATAGATGGCATTGTGAAGACTTCTAGTTTATTTAAAAAAATAATAAAATTGTAAAATTAATTATTATAATCTTCACCTTATCTTTATAAGCTTCTCATTTGGATTGTAAAAGATTCACTTCATTTTATTCTCGGGCGTGCAGCTTATCTAAATTAGCCTCTTCAGCTAAAACCATTGACACCAATTCGTCTTAATCTATTTTAAAAATTCAAGGCCATCTTGCACTTCAAAAACAACTGAATCCGACTGATCGGAAGATTATTAAAGTATTTGATCCGACAGGTGTTTTTTCAAAAATATTTCACTTATTTGACATGTTGAGCTTTGTAATGGTAAATTTGTGAACCCAGCAACTTAAAAGTTTTCTTTGATATTTATTTTATAACGGCTGTAAACACTTGGCAACTTAGGAACTATTTATCATGTTTATGGTTCTCAGTCTGAACTTAACCATCAAACCTACCACTGTTTATGGCTGATAACATGCTCTGCTATGGTTTTTCGTATCACAGATCAATGGCTCGTCGAGTCGCGAAGAGTGAATTTCTCAAATAATTCCTCAGTCGCATGATTTCTTTGGTGAAAAATTACATATTTTTCTCGACTATTTTTCTTAACATTAGCGATCCTTTGTATATTCAGCTCGCACAAATTTCGCTATTGTGCTCAGCTGAATGTTTGTCGTGCCTTCGTAAATAGTGCCCACCTTGGCGTCTCGGAAATATTTCTCCTGCGGCATTTCGGTTGAAATTCCCACTCCCCCGCACCAGTCGATGCACTTTCGCGTCACGTAGCCGGCCAATTCTGACGTGTAATGCTTCGCTATTGATGCCTGCTTGATGAACTCTTTTTTATCTTCCACTAACCGAGCTGCATTGTATACTAGCAGACGGCCGGCTTCAAGTCGTGTTGCTACTTCTGCTATTTGGTGTTGCATGCTCTGAAAAAAATACTTTTAATTGAGTAAACTTGATTGACATTTTCGTATTGACGGAGATCGCTTTTTTCCTTATTTGCTCACCTGAAAGTCGAACACGGACGAACCAAACTGCTTGCGGTGTAGAAGGTAGGGTATCGTTACGTCAAAACATCCCTGTGCCAATCCCAGCATTTGAGCAGCGACGCCGACGCGTCCTTCGTTCAAAAATCCTATCGTATACCTGTGAATTTACGAGTTCATTAGATAAAACGAATGATGAATTATCTACTCAACTGTGAACCTATGTTGTACATTTTTGGCTCAGAATTAGCTAAATAATTGGAAGTGAATGATGGATGTGAATGGATGGAGTGGATGAAATCGCCTATTCCATGACTCTAATGCTCTTTCAAGCTCGTGTGGCAACACTTGACCTACGAGATTTTCTACCAATCTTTTCTCTAATTTGCATCACAATTAATTTTTCAGCTAGACATTTTTTTTGACTTTGTTGAGTTCTATATTTTTAAACTCGTTATGAAAGGACCTAAAAAATCTTGAACATTATCATAATTACCTGTATCCATGTCCGATTTCGCCGAGCACTCGATTTTCTGGCACTTCGACATTGTCCATGTGCAACGAGCACGTACCTGACGCTCGGATGCACATTTTCTTTTCTTTTTTCCCAACGCTAAACCCCGGTGTATTTCTATCAACTATGAAGCAACTGATGCCCTTGTATCCTTTCGATTTATCGACGTTGGCCATTATCAGAAAAACGCCGGCCAAATCCGAATTGGAGATCCACATTTTCGAACCGTTCAACACATATTTGTTGCCCACTTTGTCTGCCGTTGTGCGCAAAGCGAACGCGTCGCTTCCGGATGATTCTTCGGTCAGGCCGAAACTGCCGACCAAATTTTCCGCCAATTTAGGCAAATAATGGGATTTCTGCTCTTCCGTACCCAATTTGATAATCAAAGAGTTGATCAGCGTATTTTGTATATCGACCAAAATCGCCAGGGCCGGGTCGACTTTTGAAATTTCCTCTATCGTGATTATCGTTTTGAAAAAATCCATTTCCATTCCATTGTGAGCTTTTGGTATTTCCAAAGACATGATGCCGTTTTCGAAAAGTTTTTTCACCAAGGCCGAATCGAATTGGCCATTCTGGTCCATTTCTCTGACTTTTGGGCCGACAACTGTTTTGGCGAAGTCCGATATGAAATTTTTAAACTGCTCCTCATCCTTGGTCAGCGTAGTTAGAGATTTAGTGTAGTATCTTCTTCCCAGCGTTTGCACGATTCTTATCAGCGACCTTTGCGCCATCGCGATTATATTTCGAATTATAGTCGGCCTGTGTAAATTGTATCAATCAATTTACATCTCGACTATCGTGAATTCGTATTGTTTTAAAATTTGCGCACGGTCCGTTTGAATATTCAACGAAATCTAATCTTCTATTCCACGTGATGACGAGGTCGACGGGAAATAATTTAAAATCCACCACGATCGTTGTAAGTCAAATGAGATCTGCCTCTTTTTACGGATTCAGATGATGTAATGCATTTGAATATTTTCCAAACGTAGATAAACTCTTAATTTCATCAATCGGTTTGAATAGATTTAGGCCGCTTCCAATCGTGATGAGGCTGAAACGAGATAGAGAACTATTAATAGGTTTTCAGCGATGATCTACGCAATTAGAAGGTTAAAAAATATGCAACTCATTCCGAATATTTTTTCATTGATTTCATATTGGTGCAAATCCATGACCAATAGTGAGTACTTGTAATATTCTACGAATATTGCTCGTTACCTTGAAAATATTACATTGTTGTCTTATTAAAAATAATATCCTTGTTCTATATTTGCTTGTATGTTCAAAACGTAACCATTTATCATCATATTTATTTGAACATGGACAGGAAAAATGTGTCACATTTTTAAACCTTTTATGCGACACGACTGGCAGACAACTTATATCAAGACTGTTAACTTTGCATAGGTTAGGTACTAGTTAATTTACTTCAATAAGTAGCACTCAGATAGCACTGACAAAAGCCCTCGAGCAGTGATTTAAAGAGCCGCTTTATCTCCCCTTCAACTATGATGGCCTTGAGACGACAGAGAGATTAATGTAAAACAAATTCATTTTCTAGTTGTCTTATTCTTGTTTTGGGGCTGTGAAGGAGATTAATTTACCCAATGAACCTGTATTCAGATTTGTTGAAAATGATATGAATTACACAAGGGTAAGAGTCACGAAATCCACTCATTTAATTCAGCCAGTTAGCCAGCGTTTAGGCCATCATCAGTAACGATTGTACAACTCATTATTACAGTTTGTTATTGATGATGGATGGACCGTTGAAATAATTTGAATTTGGAATTTGAGATCTCTTCCTTTCCTATTCCTATTCTTGAGAAATGAGCTTCCACAACCTCAGCGCAAGTGATTTAGCGTTATAAATTAACGTTAATTAATCAATAAAAATACTAATAATTAAAGATAAAATAAACACCAAGTATTAATTTAAAAATCCCCTCCCTTTTGTGAATTTCCCTCCTTTGTCATTATGATAATTGGCTGAGATTTTCCTTCGATTTGGGTATTCAGTCAGTCATCGGTCAGTCATCATATTTAATTTATTGGATAATTAAATTGGCCCATGGTGGAAATTATACTCCCACACAACCCCCACAATGTATGAAATTATTCTTACCTTTTTAATTGAACCGTTTTATTATCAAACTGTGTCACTGAATGGAAATAGCACTGATGTCCGTTGGCCGTCTACTCCTGACGAGTTGGCTCGTAGAACTTGGCCGTTTGGTCGACCTCGGTTGTTATATACAGTGACTGGGTGGGTTGAGGATGCTACGTCACTTTGCCCCACTGAAGCAATAGATTGCCGGCTTTCAGGCGTGTAGGCCAGATCTGACGTAGCTACATGAGAATTAGGCGCGAAGAAATTACTTCTGGAATTCATACGAATCTGACATTTTAGCTGTGAAAAAACCCCAACATTTTGGCGTTAAGATATTGTGCCTCATAATTTAAATGGGGCAGTTTATAGCGAAAAATGCACTCGGACATCACTAAGAATTAAATTTGACGTCACACGATCGACTGAATTTTGACACTGTTCGCCACCGGTGATCAAAAACGTCTGATTTTACCAGCTTTAGACAAAATGACTTTTTACACCATAAGATTGTTGAATGAAAGCAAGCATTTTCTTCCAAAGTAGCCTTGAGCTTAGAAAGAGCAAAGCAATTCTATATGCAATTTAATTACTATTTTTATAACCTGTAAGCATAAAGTAGCCTTATGCCATGCCTCATAGTCGTCAACATTATAATATAAATTTCCTTTATCGAAAAACGCACGCTTTTGGATTTTCACGCGATTAATCGCCATCCCATTATTGAAATGTGGCACTTACGTCATCTTTGCATTGTTTACAAAATATACCCCCACGTGAGATCCGGTCGCGACCAGTGTTTCCCGTCGGCCTCCAAACGTATTTAAATTCGAATCGATGCGCCGTCTCGCACAATAAAAACTGACCCATTTCGCCAATTAACCTATTCATGGGCGAATAATTTTCAAAATTGTTTCTGGTCTAGATGACCATTTCCCAAGTTTCTGATGGACTCTTCCAATTCTGGTCTCTGGTGTAACCCTACTTTGAGGTTTTATCTTTAGCTGAGAATACAACAACGCTGCACAAATAATGTTTGTATAGTGGTTTATTATTCCTTTGCTTCAAACGTGGTTAGGAAAGACCATCCGCTTGTCATAGTCCCTAATCCAAATTATTGTGAACCTGTGATTCTAAATGCCTTGAAATATGCCTATAGAATCGAGAACCAGACAATGAATTCATGAATAATGTTGGTTTTTCTTCCAGCCGCACAAACGGACCACTCGAAGATCTCTTCCGGCGCTGAGGATGCCGAGAGCATAGAATATCTTCGTTCAGCTGCCCAAACAACCGGTCCTAGTTGACGCCATTACACGCTTCTACCTCCATTTGACGAAGATCCCTTCGAAAGCTGCAGATAGAATGCGCCTACTATAGTTTTGTTACCGTGGACAAATATTTGGCCCACATACATTTCCAACGCCACGCTAATAAAAAGAGCTTCGGCTGTTTAACTGCCTGGGTTTCCACGGTTCCGAAGAATACGTTATGATTTTGCACAGCGGCGCCCACTGCAGGATCATAATTTTTCTCGATTTTTGTCTCCAGTGTGAAGTGTGTTTTTTCTCGTGAAAGTCCGATTTCGTAAATCTTGAAATGAAATGCCTAGCGTGCAATATGTGGACTAAAATGTTATGCAAAGTTTGCGGTTGCTATTTTTCGAGAAAAAAAAAAAAAAAAATCGCTACTCATATTATGTAACACAAAGATGAGAAAGACTTCTCTTTGCCGACGTAATGGCACGTTTTGTAACTAGCTGTACTTTTAAAACTCTAAAAATAAGGGAAAGCGAAGGATTTTTGAAAAATCACGCTCCGATAAACAGTATATTTTTCAAACAGTTCCACAACATTCCTCACCTTAAGGAACCGAAAAACTCGCATAAACTTAACAAGATTCGTACCGATCATTGTTTTCGTCCATATAATTTCTTACAACTGGCCAATCAATTTTGGATTAGTTTATTAAATTAACACGAAGCAATCCAAACGTACATCGATTTTGATTTAAGCTACAGGATAAAATACCAACATTAAAATACAATAAATCTCACTTTATTTCAGGAGTTCGAAAAAAAAACAATTACTAAATTAAAGCTTAACGTTATAGGATGAAGAATATAAAAATATCATGTATTTGTAATCGCTCAAATTATCGTAATGGGTCGCATTTCATCGCAAAAATTCTGCAAACAGGACAAAGTTGTCTGCCGTTGATGGTGTTATCTATTTGATATTTCTCATGTATCAACTATTGACGGTGTCGTCGAGACGAGCTCAAAATGATCGGTGGGAAAAGGGAAACTGGGAAACGGTTAATTTGCAAAAAGTGGTGGTGATGATTTTAAAATAAAGTTCAGTTCCAACAAGTCTATTATTATTTTTTTGTATTGTTTTGATTTTACAATTGTTGAAAAAGGTTTTATATAGGAAACAAGATTCGACGTCAAATCTGCCTGTAATTTTTTCATATTAGAAAAAAAAGGAAGAATTTGGTAAAACTTGTTCTCATTTCTCGGCCGCAGTGAATATTTTCGATTAAAAAAACTGCCTGATGATTTTTGCGGTAAAATGCGGCCCATGACACTATTTTGTAAGCCTTTAGTTGAATATTGTACAAAAAATATACTCCGTTCCGAGCACTCGGATCATTTCTGATAAAAACTTGGGTTTTATTTATTTTCCCTTCCAAGCATAGTCCCACGGAAAAGGCGATCGTTATTTTTGCACATTTATAAATCCACTCGCCTCCGCGTTTGATAGATTTGTCAAGAAAAATAGCCCATCTTGGCGATAAACGATTTTTCATCAGTAGGGTGACTATACCATTGAAAAGTTGGCGTTATAAATTACCCGTTGGTTAATAGTGCGAAAAGCATTTTTGAAAATACGCCTAACGCTCTTAATGAAGAGCTTCGCCCCTTAAAATGGCACATAGGCGAAAAATTGGGAACCTCTGTAATCGGTTGACTATACAGAATCTCCCAATGGGTTAAATCGAGAGCGAATATCGGCGAGAGCTTTCGATAGTGCGCGATTATTCGTGGGAAAATCTCTGCTGCATTCGCCTTGACTCGCCCCTTGACTAAGATTTGCAGGGGCTCATAATGCCCAAAAATGGTGAATTAGCGAACGTAAATAGCCGTTGGCTGCACGAGAACACCTTGATAAACTAAATAACTGCAACATAGAATCATACAAGGGGTGTGAGTGGGCTAGTTTGTTAATCTAGCGAAGCGAGCCTTCATCGCAGTCGTCGAGGAAAAGAGCAGTCGATCGCGATGCGATATCGGCGAATTCCCTTCGTCCAGGAGTGCACAGTTTTGACGACACGTCGATTCCCCGTTTGCTGTTGTACAAAGAAAAAAAACGGCACAGTTTAACGAAATGAAGCTATTAAAAAATTGAAATTCATCAAAGTTTTGAAAGTTTGCTAAATGTTTATGGTTTGTAAACTTATTTGTTGCATTCATTGAACAAATAATATAGTTTTTTTTCATAATATATTTCGTACGAATTATTTGAATGGATAAATTGTTCCATCCGATGGAACAAGAGGCGACTCAACAAAATATTATTGTTTATAAAATATTTTCTGTAAATTATTTGAATTGATAAATTGTTACAACGATTGAAAAAACAATATATTGTGGTTTATAAAATACTTCATACAAAATATTTAATTAATTATAGTATATTATTTGTTCAATCTATGGAACCATTCAAATAATTTACACAAAATATTTTATAAATAATAATACAATTTTGTTGAGTCGCCAGATATGCTGATATCGCTTCAATTTATTATCATGATTTATTATAATGTAATAATTCGACCCGAACCAAACTAATTCGACTTACGATCGAGAGTTGATTTTGCTCTTAGTCACTTTAATATCTTTTATGTACAGATGGTCGTTACACCAAAGGAAACAAATGCTTCTCGGTTGCAGCACGTTCATATCGTATTCCCAGTAGAATTCAATGCGTTTCACCGGCCCGATGTCTTCAGTGTGCGTGACGACGAAGCTTTTGGATGTACCGTGTTCCAATTTTTCGTAGCCGCTGAAATAAATGTAAGGCACGTTCCCCCCGTACGGAGAGTAGAGAGGATTAGTTATAGTACGAAATGCGAAGGTTAAAATGGTCACTTAATTGGTATCTAATGGTGAAGTGTAATTACTTGGGCGTCAAATCGAGATTCTTGATGACACCGTTGTCCGAATGGAGGCTCACTCGCATGAAACCTTGCACCCAAGCTTCGGCCTTTTGAGGTTTCGCAAGGTCGATCGTCACTCTGTAATGGTGCCCTGTGCAGTAAAAATCAATTTTAATCAGAAATAAAATTTCAAATCGCTCTGTAAAGATTTTATGGGAAGACTCTGTTCATATCGAGTGAAAAATCACCGAACTGTCAATATTTTCAACCTAATTGCGATTTGTATTATTGCGACAACAAAATTGGAAAACGAGACAAAACTGTTTTGCCGGATCGTTTCAATTTTTTCATCTGTACATTACTGATATCCTGAAAACTTATCCTAGACGGTGTACTCCAGTTGACCTTGAGCTTCAATTTTGTTGTCCTAGCAACTAAGTCCGTCGATCTAAGGTTCACTTTTACTATGGTAGCAATGATCAACTAACTATGGTTCTAGTCTTGGTGGCTCATCTAAAAATCACAAACAAAAAGTTGTGACGTTTCTAAAAATTCTTCTAAAAAGTTTCAACACTTTTTGCCAACAAAAGGGTTTTTCGTTTTTTTTTTTTTTTTTTTTTTTTTTGCTAAGAGTGATGATGAGAGATTGCATTCTTTGCTCTCTATGATAAATAGTCCAAAAATAGTTAGGACGTACTGGAGAAAATTTACCGTTTTAATGCTCATAACTCTTTAGACTCCAAGTTACCACTTCAAGCACAGAAATGTTCCAGGCGACGAGAAATTGATTCATCGAACGGACAGAACGTTCTGACGGGTTTACAATTGAGAGCTCCATTCTCAAACCTTTATCACACTCTCGAACTTCTCTTCGCTAACAATTAATCAATGTTGCCCCGAGATCCCTATGTTTCACAACAATCGAACTTTATGAATAAACTTAATGTCAAAAATACTTCAAGTACGTTAGTAATATATAGCAGTTGTAACTTACTGCAAAACGGAGTATCTTTGCCAGTACTGATGTAATATTTGCCGCCGGGCGTGACACCTGGCATTTTTTCAGCGTGAAATCCCATGATGGCGCAGTTGGTACCGTTGACACCACAACTGAAGCATTTGCCCTGAAAAATATAATCCCGAGTGGTGATCCATGAGAGATGTACCAAGAAATCCATAATATTTTGATTTTTTTCTCGCCTTAGAGGGGGAAAAAGGTGTTAAAATAGAAGCATTCCGTTTAGATACCTGTGTAAAAGCATTGTACGAAGAACACCGATACCCCAGATATGGACAGTGGCCGTTTATACTTTCAATGAACAGTTTTATCGCTCGAATATGATTGCAAGCGACTAGAACTCTTGAAGCCTCTTCAATACCTTCGAATTTCGAAAATTAATTTAGATGAAAAAATAAATTCGTTCAGTAACACATAGGGGAGATTAATTTTGAGAAATTTACCTTGTCTGACTAGGGTGAGTGGTAGAGGGTTTTCCGTTATATCGCATCCTGGCTGAGCTTTACCGTTATTCGGATAAAAATCCAAATGCCCCACAGGCTCGACCATACCATACCCTGTAAGTGATGATTTTTATTTTCATGCTTACACATATAAAGTCAATTCATTTGGTAAATTACTTGTGGTATTATAGCCGTTAAAGTTGAGGTTTATGGAGAAAATTTATCGTAATAATAACAGTTTTATACCCATGAGAAGAATTGACGTTGCATCAGTGTGAATGACGTCTACCAGTTCTGCATCAGTAGGATCCAAGCGTACCATAGGAGGCATACCGTGGAAATAAGGTTCTGCCGGATCCAGGCCGGTGATCCTGCCCAAACCTGCGACAATGGTATGAATTACTAACAATTGTTTGAGAAGGGGAATTTTTATTCGACCAAGCGGTTTTCCAATTTCTGGCCTCTTCAGAGAATTTTATGTTACAGCTATGACATGAGCAAAGATATATCCAAGAGTTCTGTTTCTATTCAAGAAAAAAGATGTTCCTATTCGAAAAATGGACTAACCAAAATTGACTGCTGTGGCAATTTATAGTTATGGATTTTTCACTAGAGCCAATTGTATTTATCACAACGGGCATTGAATTGAAGCGAATATATTACCAAGCTAATATAAAACCATGATAGGTTTACTCACCTGGAACTCTTTCACCAGCGTAGCCCGCTGTGTGAGCTCCTAAACTGTGTCCGATCAGGTGGACTTGTTCAGGTTTCAGGCCATGATTATCCTAAAAATGACATACTTGTGGGATTAAAAACATTGTAATACGGTAAGTGACTGCTGGAAATATCGGAAATATTATCGACATATTTCAAAAATACCGCTTCTTAGTCTCAGAGGAGCGAGTTTTAATGAGATTATATACAGTCAAATATATCAACATTTATTCACCTTCAGATAATTGATGAGGTATGCAATTTCCAGTCCTACCAATCGCGTGTTGGCCGTTGCTTGTGTATATAAAGGGAGTGATCCTCCAGCCCAATCTACTACGATGACATTGTAATCTCTATGCTTCAGAAGGGCCAAGCGCATTTCCTGAGAACAATAAAAAAACCAAAGCATGTAAATAATTCGTTTGGGACGGTTCCTGACAGCTGAAAGAAGCCGAAATAACCTAAGCACCGAGACATCCTTGAGCGAATTTTTTTCAGACGTTGGTCAATATGAAAATAGATACTGCTCGCTAGCACAAGACTCACCTTGATCCAACTACTGAGCGGTGTATCGATAAAACCGTGAATAATGAATTTAGTCAGTCTTTTAGAGTCGAAATTTGATCGTTCAATCGTCTTTGGATTCTGCCATTTGAGCATTTGGGCCTGAAACAGAGAATACTTAAGAATCAGCACGATAAAGAATTAAAAGGTAGAACGAAGTTGACACAGCGTTTCTCCAAATTTCGAAAATGTATTGTAATGAATTGAATTGAGTGGGAGTACTGTAAATAGTTACCAACAATATTAAATGACTTCAGTTTCGTTTTGGGCAGTTCTATTTAACTACGGTTAGCGTTAGAAGTGGGATGTTTGAAGAAAGACGAAATGATAAATGATACAGCCTCACATGGATCGAGACCACGTTGTCTGAACGATGGCAATTTGCCTTAGGATGAATTCTGTGTACATTTCCAAGCAGTCGACCATTGGGAAGAGGACACATCATAACACGTCTGTTAGCAACTTTAAGAGGACCAGCTCTAGCAGTTGTCTGCAAGTCCAAGATGCTGAATGAACTAAAGCAGAAATAGAAAAGGCCCAGGCAAGAGAGCTTTTGTAGCTGACGTTGCAAGTTTGGCTTGTCGGGCTGTTTTTGCGAAGGAAACGATTGACTAGTACAGTTCCTCTATGGCTTGACAGATCAGCGAGTTCAAGCTGTTTGCCCAACAACGCAAGAAGAAACAGTGGTCAAACCAAACGTTGGAAAAGCAGGCCTGTCATTCTGTACCGTGCGAATCGAATTCTCAAAACAAAATTTGAAGGCATTAAATATTTTTGGTAACCCCTATGAAAAAAAGTCTTATTTTTGTCCACCAAAGTTAGCCGATGATCTTGAAACGAGCGATTGAATCTAAATGAGATCCAAAATGATTTAGCTGACCTCCCTTCGAGAATGGAAGGTGTAAACTCTTGAGCTATTGTGTTACGAAAGAACCTAGTGGACACCTGCTAATGCACCTTCAGAAGTTCAATGGTCGATTAAGTTGGGACGTCCTTGTTCGATTTTTCGCTCCATTGTCGTTCGGATGGAGCAATATTGTCAAACCGATACCAATTAAATTTGAAGCGGAATATTTCTATCGGGCGTGGAAATGTTTGAACTAATAAAAGGAAGGGATGAAAAATTATCGAACTCTCGCAGCTAACAGCAATTTTAGACCCGTTCCAGAGAATTTTTAAGTAAACTCCGCCGAGCTAAAGCCTTCCAAAGTCGGAACTTAAAAAAAAAAAAAAAAAAAAAAAAAAACGCTTTCGCCTGTAGGCAAATCACGTTTTTTGCAACATTTTACTACAGCATTCTATAGATTTTTTTAATTCTTTAAACTGAAAGTACTGGAATTTGTAATTTGGACGATTTTTGTTGGAGCTAAGGGAGTTGAAGCCAATACCCAAAAAAAACCATGGTATCTAATTGATTTCGAAACTGGGATAATACATGAACATGATTTGGTCCAATAGTCGTCAAATAAAGACAAATTCATCGATCTTCCAATTTTTTTTTTTTTTTTTTTTTTAGGCCTTTGAATTTGTTTAAATTGAGTTCAAAAAATTTTCGGAGCGCTTTTTTGCTCATTTTGGCCTGATTTCACAAATAACTTTTGAAGTACACCAATTTAGATCGGTAAATACTCTAAGGCGAAAAAGAGCTACATATCACAATCCTACAATTTGGTAATTTGAAAATATATTAATTTTGGGTCCACGCGGAGCTACGAGGAGCTACTCGTGTATTAGAGCTCGAAGAAAAGCCAAGACACGTTTTCCACCATTAAGTCGGATATATATCTCAAAAACAAAAAAATCCGCGATTTCATTTTTATTTTAATTGGTTTTAAATGAAATGTTTTCAAATTGCTCCCACCGAAACTATTTTTTGAAAATTAGCGAACGTGGAGAAAAACATTTCCAAAGTTGAAACTTCAAAAGAATGAAAACCGAAAAATTATATTAAATGTCTTAAAATCCACGCAATTTGCCATTTTCACTTTGAATTCAAATTCTACGTCTAATTTCCTGTGGGGATGTGTAATAAAATATTATTCAACAGTCCTGCAAGTATTTGCAATGAATTTTCAAAGTTGAAAACGGAAAAAAGTGTAACACTAAAATGGGGCAAATTTGATGGTTAACGTCAAATTTCCGTTGTTTTGACGTCAAATTCTGATTCAGCATTAAATTTCTGTAATAATAGCTTTCGAAATTGTTGGAAAACGAAAATTAAATTTTTCGCCAGCGGAGCTCGAAGATTTGGCCGGTCAGGAGCTCGGTATACGGATTATAATTTCTGTGGCGCTGTTTAAATTTTTTTCGCCAAATTTTTTGTTATGTACGTGTGTAAAGCACCCAAACGAAGACTCTTGCATAATAAACCAATTGATTTACGTAAATTTTGACCCCAAAAAGCTCGGTTAAAGTCCAATTTTCGAGCTTTCAAAAGCTGATTTTTTTGGACCATTTGCAGATTTTTCCGAGAATTGAAAAAAATCACAAAAATACATCGTGGTAAGATACAACTTTCCTGAAAATTTCAGATTTTTATCTCTATTGAGAGAGGAGTAAAAAATCGTTAACTGTTCGGTTGAAAAAAATCGCAGGGGTATCCCTTGGATTTTTCGCGAAAATTTTTTTGAAATAGATTTAGCTCAAATTCGGCATAATGATAGTTGATGATGTTTACATCAATAATATATAGTTCATTATTTGTTTATTTCGCACTAAATAGATGAAAATAACGTTTGAAGTTGAAAAATGTGATTTTTTCGTATATAGTCTACTAATATTGTTGAATAACATACAAACGGTTAAAAAATAGATAGGTATTACATGGGGAGAATGTGGACAGTTAAATTACCTATCTTTTGATATATTTAAACATCTGAATTGACGAATTTTTGTTAAAGTTATCCACTGTGCAAGTTACAAATCTTGGAAAACTTGAAAAGGTGGTATGTCTACTTCGGCTAAAACCTTGCGAAAGTTGCATACCAACTACTTCATGATGAAAAAACATGAAACACCCACCATCTACCTACTTTATTATACTTACTACTATACAACCTATACATGACAGCTATACAGAGGGAAAACTATAATAGGCAAAGACAACCCCCCAACTAAACCAAGGCACAGTTATTGATAACTGCCCATAGTTATTGATAAAAGTGAAAATAATACTATATTTAACAATTTCTCACCTCTAACGCGTTAGCTCTCGTATAAAGATGAAATTTGGTATCGATGAGATCACGTCGGAGAGGGAACACGTTGAAGGCACGATTGATGATATGGTACCATTCCTTGGTCAGATTAAGGCACCCAAGCTCCTCATAGCACTTGACTTCTGCCGACTCTGGGACACGAAATTCAAGCGTTATCCTCAAAATACTATCATCAATGTATGGTTATTCTAATATTCGTGAAACGTTAATATGAATGCCTATTTTATAAGTGGGATAATTAATTAGAAAGTTTTTTTTCAAAAAAATAAAATTAAAATAAAATAAAAGTATAATAAATAGTCATAATTCCATTTTACGAATCAATACGAGGATTTTCCACTAAAAAAGAGATGTTATTTTTATTTCGAAGGGAAAAAATAGAGATTAATTGGCACTCGCTCTACCGAATTCGTTGAAAGAAGAATTTTTATGAAAATGATTCCCATAATATAATTAATTTACATAATATTTTTCTTCTATATTATGCTTCGTTTAAAGTGAAAAACGTAAAAATACGCTCACCTATCCATATCCTACATTCTTCTCCAACAACTCTTTTTATTAAAAAAAAAAAAAAAAAAAAAAAAAAAAAAAAAAAAAAAAAAAAAAAAAAAAAAAAAAAAAAAAAAAAACTACTTGTTCCTCATTTTATCCCTTAATTCGGACAACAAAAAAAGGATCAAATTTTTATTCTTCTCTTTACATTTTCCAATTTGAAGCCAACACTTTTTCAAAATAGGTATCGTGTATTAAATTATTAAAATCATTTACGACTATTTCAACTACTTAATATTTATTTCGATTCTACATTTATTTTTCATCCGTTAAATTTCTATCAAGTATTGTCGTTTGAGAATAGGCATTTAATTAGAAAATGCCTTCTTCAACTCTGCAACGATTTCCGCTCTATTTTCAAGCGTAGTTCCTTCGAAAAATCTTTGAATCGAAGTCTTACGAGGCCGGTTCAAATATACTCGGTACTCGCATAGCTCGAAACTCTATGAAGCAACTTGAAATGTTACATCTGCAATTACTAGGTTGAAGTGAACATATTTTTTTCACGGTAGACGAATCACGGCCGAGTAGTCTTGGCTCGTTAGGGGTTTAATAAGGCAACTACTTACGGGGGAACCAGGGCATGTTGACGTCGATGAGATTGTTCTTCCATGACTCCCTGTTCGGCTGCAGGGAGTTCTGCGCTGAAGCTGCGGTGACCAAAAGTGACGTCACCAGAAGCGTAATTCGGTCTCTCACCATCACACCTTGAATTATTGGAAAAATATGAGACGAAATCGTGTCGCAATCGTTCGGCGAAACGGTCGAAACCGCGGCGAATTAATAATTAACGGCCGCGGCTGCGTTTTCTCGACCGCTCTTACTTTTTGCTGCCTTCAGCGATTGAAAGATTTTATTACACTGAGTCAGCCGTTTCTTCCGAATACCGTCAATTGATTTAAACGCTAGATACTATAACGAACATTGTAAGTCATCATTCATCTACGATCGTATATACATTCACCGTTGTCGAGGCGTTTGATCGAAACTGTTCTAAAAAGAACGGCAGAATCTCAGGAACTTACGTGTATATTCATCAGGCCGGAAATTAGGACCTCAACTATTTTTCATACCACTAAGGTAAATCTCCATAGTTTATATTTATTTTTTTTCAATACATAATGCGTGATTTGGCTCGTCCCCAGAATGGTTTTGGAACGGTCAAGATTTGCAGAATCGAAAGTAATTAAATTTGGTGTTATTTTTTCAAAAAATTAATTTTTTTGTCAGTTTTCTTTCCATATTTTTTAGCCAACTCTACCAGCATTTGATGAATAGCGGTTAAAACTAATTGTAGTTGTATCCGAGAAAAAAAAAGCGACAAACTGGATGCAGTCGAAAGAATTTTTTGTTTACGAATTATTCGCGTTTCAAAAATGTAAAAACACTGCTTTTTGGCTCGAAATATTTTGAAATCGATTAACGGCGTTTCCAATTTTCCAACAGATTCTACGTTAAATTTCTTAGAGATATTCATATTGGAAACGTTCTCCGTAATATTTTTTACCACTAAGCCAAATTTTCCAACTCAGCCCAAATAAGAAGGAATCCGAAATTCGGGAAAAATAATTGTTGCCAATAAAAGGACGATATTGAAACTGAATAATAAATTTTATACAGGCAACAAAGTTTTTAAACTCTCTTGAAAACGCAATTTTATTTGTTTCAAGCTCGTGGTGAAAATCTCGATTTTAACCAATTTTTCCGCACTTGTACAAAGCTTTTGGGTAAAACATCTCGATAAATAACAATTAATTTTTTTTTACTTTTGACCAGTTAATTAATCATTTTAATTAATTAATAAAATTTTTTTGGCAACCTTTTTAACAATAGAAAAAATCAGATTAACATAACTTGTTGAAATGAAAGCATAAATATCAAGAAATATGTTAAATTTGTCGATTACGTTTGAATTTATAGATGAAAAACAGTTGAATAGTTATTAAATGATATCTTTTTGGGTTCGTTCGAGATTTTTATTCGTGAAAAAGAAAACACGTGATAACCCTTTTTTCACGTTCTACTTAATATATGGAAAAAACGATCGAGGTTTATTTTTTATCAGACTACAATATTCACAGTGAATGATTAATACCGCGAGGAAACGTTTGCCAGGTCAGCTAGTTGTAATATATAAATCGGGCTAGTAAAAAATCATATAGCGACAAAGTTTAAGCCGATTTCAGAATTGATTCGAAGTGGGATGAAATTCTCAACGACTACAGAAGCGGATGGATGTGATTAATATCTAACCAGCCCTAACCATCAGCACCAACCAGCCCTAACCAGCCCGAAACCTAGTTTTCTACAGAGGGTTTTAGTTTTCATGTACATCGGCAGAAAAGTTGAGGCATTTTTGACATTTCTTCACACTAAGTGAAAATTGCGACCAAATTTTCAATTTTTTCTACCTGTTTCGCTGAAATTGCAGATGACAAAGTTGCACTGATCTGCTTTGCAATGATCTTGCAACTGAAAGGCGATGCACTCGGGCTGTTCACTCGCAAATATCAATCGCACACGGCTAGACGAACCTCTTCAACTGAAATCCACCGAAAGCTGACAGTTCTGGTTTCTATCAACCGAAACATCCTCTCAGACTCTTTCGAACTCTTGATTGACAACGGAGTTCGAATTTCGCTTTTATCTTGGCGAGGAAAAAACCTTTCAGTCTGATAGATAGTCATTCGGGTCTGGAGAAGGATCGAGGCTCTCAAGCGGCACTTCCTTACCTGCGTCATTCAATTCCAGAGAAGAGGGTTTCACAAAAAATGTTGGACGGCGAGAGAAAGCCGCGACCAAAGCTAGAGAATTCGCTGAATCGATTTTTAAGTACGAAACGCATCATGTTACTTACTTTCCAGTGCAATGCAGTCTCAGTTCTGACCACATACAGGCAATGTTTCTGAAACAGAAAAAATAGTTCCACACGATTAATAAAGCAATGAGATATATTGGGAAAACCGCGTACTATCAAATCGGTCATCTGTTATAGTCAAAATCGCCCAATATTTTGTCGTAAAATTTTTTTTTCTCAAGCTTATGCGAACAAAAGATTAGAAACTTGTCGAAAACTGGCGTAAAATAGTGAAATAATTTGGTTGTTATTGACAATTGAATGCTGGATTAAAATATTTTAAGGAAAATAACCAATAAACCATAAAACTACAATATATTTTTATATACAATATATTATATATATTTTTATTTTTTATTTTTAGAAACATGACCTAAAAAGTATTTAGTTTTGGTCCAATCAACAAAAACTTTGAGAATATAAACTAGACTCAAATTTGAACACTTTCGACAAATAACAAAAAAAAAAGATATGGTGTAAAAAAAAAAATCGCTCCTTTTGATCTTACGTGGAATTAATTTTATACAATAGTTTGAAGCACTTGTTGAGTATTTTCGGTTACGGGAGAAAACCACTTTTTATCCGTCTTGGTTGAAAATATTGCTCGAAAAACGGCAAAAAATGTGAAAAACTCACGTTTTTCATCCCACTTTCTTAACTACAAGCCATATCACAAATCGAGAGAAAATGTCCGGGTGAGCCCTAATAGGCAGGTGGATTATGAAGAGAATGACGCCACAAATGATAAAATCGAGGGATTCCTTAACGAGTTATAAGCTCGCAAAGTTTTTTTTCAAGCGAAAATCACATTTTCCAACATTTTTCCGAATCTTATGTCGTTATTACTGGATGGATTCGATTTAGAAAATTATGGGACCTACCTGGATAGTTAGGTACCCTTCAAACGAGCAAAAAATCACTCTATCGGACTTACAGGGATGAATGCCGGCGGACATACCGAAAAAACCACAAGTCGAATTGAGTTACCACTTCTTTTGAAGTCAGTTAAAAATTCAAACGAATGTACAAAAAAAGGGGCAAGGTATTAGAAAGCCAGGACATTCAACGATCTTTCCAAAAGTGTAACCAGATTTGAATTACCATGCTAAGTGTGGGAGTTATGGCTGTTAGCAGTATTAACAACAAAAATAATAAAAATGGGGCATTTCTAGAGGGGTAAAAAAATTATGTTGGGCACTTTTGGTCGGAAATTAGATGTAGAAAACTTGGAAGAGGGGTCGGCTTGGTCTCACGTCACACCCCGTTGCAGCAGACGCGAAATTAGGCGGATATGAAAAATTGCGACGCTGCCAGCTGTTGATAAAAATAAATTGTGAGTTGCGGTCGAGCGTAAGATTCGAGGTAACTATGGGCGGTCAACGTTGCCAAATATTGGAGATTCAAGAACCGAAAGGCCAACGATCGTTACGATTAAGTGCAGCAAAAAAGCCCACCCGCCTAATTTCGAGCCCGCTGCTATAATAGCTTTTGATTCAACGATTCAGAAGACGATGAGTCGAAACATCGAATTTCGATGTGTATTGGAAACACTCAGACGGTTACAATAACTGCAATGCCAACTGCAACCGAAAGCATTCGCTTCGCCAATGTTAAGCTTTGTAAAATTCCCACCACTCGAAAGGGTTGGGTCGTCCCGCAGGCTCCGAATCAGTTTTGATGCAATCCTGGATGAATTCCAGAGAAGGACGTCGGAGAAGGCCGCCCGCTGGGATTAAGGAGGCAATGGAGATGGATGGATATGACCCTGTAACCTGGAATCCGAAGAATCTCAAGCCCTCGAAGTCGATCGAGCTTCCAGCCGTTGTATTGCGATATTTCACGACGGGAGCTTCGACCGGTTACGAAGATCGCGAAACACTGTGGAAAATAGTGATAAGGACGTCTTTCCCGTGCGAACTGACGAAATCCGCCGAATTAGGAAAGGACCGCTCTCGTTAAAGATTTGGCACCGATTTGTTGCGGAAAGGGAACGATAGGAAAACGAGCGGGACGTTAAATAATCTTAATATGTTTCTAGGTGAATCTGATAATCCTCGCGTGAATTCGCGAAGTAGAATAATTGTGGGAAGTTTTCCTTTTCGATAAAGGCGAAATAAAAAGATCACGTCACTAATGTGATGCTTTCTTTAATGAATTTTTTAAACCGAAACCTCTACGTGATCATTCAGGTCACAAAAGAAAATAAATGTACGGAAATTAATGCCCAAAAAAGCAGCGAGTGAAATTAATTGATTAAATCGTGACCATAATAAATATAAAGATTTTGGTACAGAATAATAGAAATTGCAGATCAATAAATAAATGAAGATGGAAAACAAATCATCAAAATCGAATTAGGTTGAAGCAAAAAAATAAATTTATAAAGAAATAAATCTATAATCCGAATGTACCAGTATTGTAAGAGATAGATACTATACCTCGATGAAAAAATATCCCAAGCTTTGTTGCAACAGGTATTTTGTACATTTGACTAAAATCCTAAATGATCTTGAATTTGATCATAATCCGAGCTTCTAAGCTTCTAACTATGGCCAGAATAATAAATACCCATTCTTCTTCTGACTCCTCTCCGAATTCGACACCGTGCCCATCTTCGGCCCCTGGCTTTTAAAACCGATCTCCACATAGAACTCTGAGCCCATAGCATGAGGTACCATGCGATGCACGCAGAACGTTACGTCATCGACGACCTGGAAACCGAGGCATGCGCGTTATCAGATTTTCCTACGAAGTGCCCATCGCTGGCCAGGTCAAGTGCGGACGAATCTGGCCAAGATGGAGTTATAGAGGCCAGTAAATACCAAACGATTGCTCAAATACACGGAAGCTGAGTGTCCTTGAAGGAGGAGCGAAATATTTCGTAGAAACACTGTTTTGTGATTTTACTACTGAGATATTTTCTCACTTTTACAAATTTCATTTAATAATAAGTTTTTATTTAAATTTTAGAAAGATTAGGTACATTATTTTTTCATTTTATAAGTTATTTCCAATTTGTAAAAAAAAATTTTACCAATAAAAAGGTGGGTAGGCATTTTTCCTGTGAGCAAATGATAGTTGGTGCAACCCAAATCCAAAAAATCATTAAATCTACAGAAAAAAAAGTCAACAATATAAACTGAGTAAATTTAACAAAAAAAGTTTAAGTCCATAATTTTCATTTAGTCAAATTTTTCTCTTTACTTAATTTGTCCTCTTAATTAAGTTTTATCACATTATACTATTTTAATATTATTATATTATTTTTTATTTACAATAAATATAATCTTAAATAAGTTTTGAACTATATAAACTGAGCGAATTTAACAGAACAAATTGTTTTCGTCCATTTTGTTTGTTGTAGTACATTTTTAAAATTTTTGTCATTTTTTTTTTTAGTTCATTTTTCATCCTGCTTCATTTTGTCATCTTCAACGAAGTTTAACTCAATAAAAATCGCCTTTTTCAAATTTCCTATCGTCCGATTGCTACATGGCACTAAAGAAATGTACACATTCCCGAAACAGAACTCGTGAAGCACGAGCAACTGCAATCATTCATTAAAGTGACAGAATACACTCGAAAAAAACGCTTAGTCACAGCTTCCATTCACTGCTCGTTTGGCAAGAGCTCTCAGAAACGCGGTCAAATAGATTTTCGATTGCTCCTGATTCGCGATGAGCAGTTGTGAAAATTTTTTCGGCAATTTTACAATCGATTTCGTTTTTGGTTGAATCGACTGAGTGAAAAATACATTCCTTCCATCAGATCATCAAGGTACCTACTCAATATGTTCAGGACAATGATTTGATTCGAGCCCGTCGTTTTTTTCATGACCGCCTATAATTTCGAGTCCACTGCAAGATAATTTACACATTTCCACTACTAAATAAAGTTCAGCGATAGACATAATTTTTCTGCTGATAGATATGATCTATCAGCACCAGTTTTTCACTTCCTTGTTTACGTAGTAAATGGAAGTATTGTGATCGTTCGAAATTTCGAATTCTGAAGAAATTTTCATAGTTGAATACTCAGAAACAGTTTCTGAACACGTGTGTCTGTGGTCAAAAAGTACAAAAGTTGTAATATCTCTGTGAAAAATGAATGAAACTATCAAAAAATGTTCTCCAAGCGAATGTGCAAAATTAGCCAATTCCGGATTTTGGATAACACACCGTACATTCCGCATTTTAAAAATTATGTTGTATAAAAACATTATTATTTTAATGAATTATATTGCATATAAACATTTATTATTTTTATTTATTAAATTACATATTAACAATTTTTATTTATTTATTATATTACATATTAACATTTATTATTTTTAATTATTATATAATATATATTATTGTATTATATTTTATTCGGTGGCAAAAACCGATGGATCATTTATATCCTACTCCATTCACAACTTGGCTCACACACCGTACTCAGCGTAATTAACCTATTTTGTGGGTTTTTCGGTCTCCTAGCTACTTTTTTAAATAATAATATTGTATTATACCAACTTAGCGGCTTTGAATGAGTTTCTTGATTTTATAATCGGTTAATCCTGTCTGCCGACCCAACATGGAAATACTGTATTATCTAAGCAATCCGCAGGTTTATTTTTTCATTTCTTTTTTATCCCTAAAAAAAAATCAATTTTTCGCTCGTCTGATTTTTTTTTTTGGGAGCAGAAAATTTTCAAATATGTTGACACCGAATTGCTGCTGTGTCGTTTCGGGCCGAGGTCCTTCTCGAGTCGAATGGATATCTTTAGCAGTGGCAGAACGTAGCTATGAATCCAGACGTGACTTCCCTATCAACTATGACTGTCCTTGAGCTGCAAGAGCCCCGTTCGTCATTTGAATCGGCATTTTCATAGTCCAAAAGTCTTTCTAAGATGGCACCCGCCCAGAAAAAGGACGTTGGCAAATTTCAACGGGCTGCTGAGCCAATGCGATTGTGACACGTGACCCCGGCCAAATTCCTCGCATGCTCACCATTTGTCGGATACCTATTTTGATGCGAATGTACCTGTTGACACCCATAATAGTCCTTCGGCGACCTTGGCGTGTTAAAAGCGCTTAACAATTTCGACACACGAGGTTTCTTCTAGTCAGTCGAATGTGGGACAGTATAATCCCATTCTATTTTATCATTCTAAGATGTAATTTTGAAATTCGAATGTTAAATTTCGACTGCGTTCAAAGTGCAGGAGGTATTCAAATGCGACATAGAGCAGAAAGGCAGGGGCTTCGGGGGTTTTATTTATTTTCGCTCTTTCCCCATTGCCCGGCAACTTTGGGGGTTGTTTATTTTCATTTCTGTGGTAATTCGAGCCTTACTAGCTCTTCAGGGCGTCCTTGGTCCCAGCCGATCGATGGGGTTAGGACATCCTCGCGTCCGGTCAGCTTCATCTACCACTTTGGCTTGGAAAGAGGTCGCTTTGATGTTGACATCTTTACATAGGCAGTGAAAATGGGCGAGTAAAGATAACAAGGGGATGTAAAGAGGGATGAAAACATGGTTCGTCAGTAAAACAGTCAATCGACGATTTTCTTATGTATCTTCGACTTTCGCTAATTTTTTAGTGTGTGTTTTTTTTTAAATCATCTTACATTAAAAACACTGATTGCACATTGACTAATTACTCATGAGCTTCAAATTAGAAGGAGACCACCCACTCGTAACTAGCAAAAAAAAAAAAAAAAAAAAAAGGTTTACCAAAGCCAAATTATTGTAATTAAAATTATTTATACTTTTTCAATAAAATACCTGATTGACAGACAAATTAATTGCTTAAAGGTACAGCATAAAAGATTATTTGGGGAGCATTTCGAATACAGCACGATTTTTATAGCTCAAAAAATCTCGGAAATCCCGCACAACAGTGGTAATAACTCGAGAACCATCCAAATGGTCTCATTCAACGTTCACATATCTAGAGAAAATTATACTAAACACACCCTTATCTTAAAACCCTTGGAAAATACGAATCCCCCTTGTTAAAACACCCAAAAATACATTTAAAATTTAGGCAGCGATTTGGCTAGGCTTGATTCGCCTGATTTCGTCAGCTACTACAATTTTGGACACTTTCTCGACACAGGCTTGTACCGCGAGGGTTCCCTCTCAACCAATGACGCAATTATAGAGATGCGACGACAAACATAAGGTAAGTTAACGGTTAAACTAATAGTAACAGTAAAACTAATAGGCAACCTAATTAATATGATGATAGGTTATTAATTGAACAGTCGTAAAACGTAACTGTAAATGAATTGGTGACTGATAGGAAAGACGCTCGTCGCGGGATCCGAGAAAAATCGCACGTTTCGTTCACCGAAGCGTAAAAATTCTGCAGAATTCACCTACAACTTCGCCGAAATTGGATCACTTTTTTTCTGCTATAGAGCGTTATAAAATCAGCCCTATCTTTAGACGGTGCACCTGAAGAAAAACAAATCGGTCGGTCTCGAATTCGTGATAAACATTCCGACCTCGTTGCCGCCGGGTAGGATTACATATTTTGTTTTTATAGGACGATCGCGAGAGGTCGGCTCACGGAGCGGAATGGGACTGGAAGAGAGGCCTTAGGCGTTAACACGTTGCAAGGACGCGAAGGGAGAGGCCAGTGAAAGTCGGTAGTGTAGTTCTTGAAGGCGGGATGTAAAAAAGAAAAACAACTCCAGACAAAGACGGAAACTGGCAATACCGATTCCACAAAAAAAAAAAAAACGACAGCAAAAAAAATTGGTAAAAATAAATAAACTAATAATAAATGTAAAAACAATAATTGTAATGTAATAAACAACAATAATTTTACTATTAATAAATGTAAAAAAATGAAAAAAATAAATAGGCAAGTGAGTTTAAAAAAAATTAAGTTCACTTTCTACAGGATCGATTCATGAGTTATTGTTCCGGAAATTCCACAAAAAAAGTAAAACGACAGCAAAAAAAAATTAGTAAAAATAAATAAACTAATAATAAATGTAAAAACAATTAATAAATGTAAAAAAATAAAATAAATAAATAGGTAAGTGAGTTTAAAAAAATCAAGTTCACTTTTTAAAGGATCGATTCATGAGCTATTGTTCCGGAAATGATTTTGGGTGAAAATGTTCAAGATATAAATATAGCTCTCATATAGCTTTTCAGAAAAGTGCTCATTTCGCGGTTTGATTAATTGCCATGTTACAACGCCCAATAATCCAAACCATTGAAGGGATCCTCCAGCCATTTCAAAATAGGTCGTGATAGATCAAGGTTTGCTGAAAAAATTTTTGTTATGCCTACAGTCTACAGCTATTTCTTTTCTCGATTTCGAAACTGAAGAAATACCCAAGAGCATCGCCTTTTTAGAATGCGAGGTTCGAATAATGGAAAACGCCGTAATCGTTTTTTGAAAAAATAAAAAATAAGCGACGCCATATAGATCTACCGTCGGATTTCGAGAAACGAACTCGAGATTAGTCGAACCTAACTCAAACCAATTCTAGCACCATCAGCGAGTCATTACTAGTAATTAGACACTTTCTACCAATAATTAGAAACATGCAAGAGAGCCTTATTGCTTTCCGATGTTAAAAACTAATAGACGACGCCGCAGAGAAAACAGGGAGAAAATTATGGAGCGAACCCGGCTACATAATCAGAATAGCAGTAATATCTCGGCAAATTGCTTATTTGATCGGTTAAAGGCTTTGGAAATCGAGAAGGAAACCGTCAATTTTGGAAAGGAAGTTCCCGCTCGTTCAACTACCAATTTCACGGGCCTCATGCGTTTTAATATGGTTATAGTAATACCGATGACAAAATATTACTATGGGAATAGGATTAATGATTTTTTTTATCACTAGGTAATTATTGAATGTGATAAATTAAATGGCTCAAAGAGACAAATTAAAAATAGGATTTTTTGAAACTATTAGATCATCTGATTTCGATAGCGGTTCGAAAACCGATCGTTGCAGATAACGATTGATATTCATTCCGCCAGATCGGAACAGCGAGGAGTCCTCGTAGGCGGAGATACATTTCAAATTCACTTCGACAACATTTCCATCGATCCTTTCCTGCTTTCGGCTCTTTCCAAAAGTCAGCGAGTGAAAGCCGTTCGAATACTACATTGGCCCACGATTGATAGCCGATGATAGTAATTAATAATATTTTCACCCGCGTGTTCTCGAGGTAAATAACGGAGTTTATTTCGCGCCATGTATTTTTCGTTAAGAAATTTGCCGAGGTGGAAATAATTTTGCAATGATTTTGGAGGGGTCATGATTCGAATGAGATCCAAACGGGAAGGAGGAACAGAGGAAGTATTTTTTTTTCTACGATGGCAGAAATCAATTTCAACCCTATCTTATCCTTGAAACGGCAATTTTGGCGTAAATTAAGCTTGAAAACCCCAACGATATTCTTAGTTGCGGACAGGAAATCTGGCGTGCGAAAAAATTTTCAAGCCAATTTTCAGGCATTTATTAGAATCACATAATTTTTTATTAGCTTAACTTTTGACTTAGCGAGCATACAAGCTTTAGGTAAAATGCTTGATTTTATTCCTTGTGACGTCATTCTGTTAATAATCTATCGACCTATGAGGGCCTGGCTCAACATTTTGTTATGATTCCTGACTTTTTTATCACTATTTCCAGCCAAGACGAAAAAAATTAAACCCTTGTAATTGAAAGAACTCGACAAAAGTTTCCAACTATGGTATAAAATTAGTTCTACCTATCGTAAAAAGGGAGTAATTTAGATTTTTATGGAGTAATTATTTTTCTTTCTGTGTTTGAGACATCATAAATTCTCTGCAAAGTTTTTTCTTTCGTTGATTGCGATTTTAAACTGTACAAATTTTAGTCTAGTTTGCAGGCTCAAAGTTTTGAGTAGATTGGACCAAAACTAGATTTTTTTTTAGGTAAAATTAAGAACAAAAATAGTTGTGGTACCTAGTTCTATGTGTATCAATAAGGGATTAATTCATGTTTTTATAAATCTGTGTTTGAGACACAATAACGTCGATCGAAATTTTTTTTTGGCCACCCATTGTTGCCTACACACCTCAATCCTTATCTAATTTCTGTCATCCCCGTAAGCAACATCGCAATTTTTCATACCCGCCTAATTTTACGTCCGCTACTATAAAACTTTTAGTGCTTCAAGGATCTCATCACGGATGAAATCGAATTTTCGGACGAAACGGGGAAAAGATCCTTGGAAGGGAAAAAAATAACCTAAAAACGTCACTTTCCTTTTGTCATGGTCCTTCCGATCAGAGCCGAATCGCATTTGCTCCCGTTTCTTTTCCCGTTTCCTTTGCGCCGAAAGTTCTATTTCGTCCGAGAGCGTTCCACCTTGAAGCAATTTCGAAATGCCAATCCGCGACAGCGTGCACAATATCTGAAAATGCGCTTTTTTGTAGAAGGCTGTAAAAACCATCGGTCTGAGTTTGTCATGTCCGTGACGTGATTGTTCCTCGGGGCGTGAAAAACTAGCACAATCTGTCGATTTGGCAACGGATAATAGCCGATTTTGTCCGAAATTCCTTCGCGGTACCGGAAATTTTATAGAGTCGACCGTTTGACGATGATGGAAACTATCTGATGCTGAATACAGGAAGACAGAATGTCTTTTTATTAGCGGAATTATAGTTTGAAATATTTTTAATTTTATTTAAGTAGCTATAATAAAGAATTTCCTCTTCAGTTTAATAGCTTTACTAGAGAATTTAGTATTGTATTTTTAATTTGAAGGCACCAACGCTATTTATAAGTATTTGTAAAGTATTTGCTCGCTTGATTTCATCTGAATTTGGGTTAGAATGGGGGCGATTTTTATTTTTCAAGGTACGTCTTAAATGGACACGTCACCAAAAATCAGGTTTTTTAAAAATGAATATACATTTTTAATTTTTCATTTCGTAAATGCGCTGCAAAAATTATCGAATTAAAAAAATTTTAAAAATTGATTCTGCCCATAAAGGATTTCTAAAGGCTGTTTTCTGGACTAAGAAAATAGATTATAATATAATAAAGGATAATAATAAAAATTATAATAAAATAATACCCATAATATAAAATATAATAACAATTTAAAAAATATTTGAATTAGTTGTTGATTATTTTTGAATAAGTACAACTACGAGTATCTGTTCGGAGTATGAGAATCGAATGATTTTTTATTTCACAACCAACAACAAACTTAATTTGGTAGTTTAACTACAAGAGTTTTGGTCTAGGAGATCTGAAAAACAATAATGTAGGAGATATAACTTATGTTAATCTCAACTAAAGAAAAAAAACATTTAATATGAGAGAGGAGTTAGTAGAAGAAAAAATTCCAAGACCAATATTAGCGGAGAACTTAGAAAAAAAATAATAAACCTTACTGTTACGACTAGGAAGTGTGTAGAATACATTTGAAAAGTCCTAATGTAGGAATTGTTCCGGTTCAAGCAAATGTTGCGTATTCCAAGCTCTTCCCGGCGAAACACAGACCGATTTCACTCGCGCTCTCTTCCGCCAAATTTATCACCGGTTCAAATTTCTTTTTTTTTCTCTCTTCCACTCAATCTCAGACATGCAAATTCGACGTTGACTTGAATGGAAACAAGGAGTGTCTCGGTGAACGTAGACGGCTCATAGCAAAGTAAATCAGCCCACTCGATTCAACTTTCTAAACGCGACTAATGAATTCGAAACGCGCGCATTTTAGAAAATTAATATTTCTCAAAGGCGATCAACAATTGAGCGTTTGAAATTGGAAAATTCTTGAAAAATTGCGGCATAAAAGGAATTATCGGAAGCTATTATTAGCGTAGTTGACGGTGAAAAAGATGACTCATCAAGGTTTGGTGAGAAATGAATGTAATTAAAACTGTGGCCATATAATTCGCACTTGTAAACTGCATGTCATACTCGTGTACGTTCACGGCCGCCCTTCTCTTGTGCTGAGATAATGCCCCAGGGGAAGGACAGCTTCTAGCCAACAAGGTCAGCCCGTATCTTTCAGCATCTACACCTATTATTTTCTACAGTGTTTATTTCCTCGCAATTTTTACACTCCGATTGCAGGAACGGCATTTTTGAGTAATGTGAGATCGAAATTTCCGTTTTGAACTATAATTACTATATTCAAGCGTAATTGGCACTTCCACTGTTCCGAGTTCGACAATTAGACGATCAGAGTACTTAATTTACATATATGTAAATATAAAAGTAAAAAAAATTTTAATTTAAAAAAAAATCATAATGAAAATTGACAGAGAGAAATAGGCTGAAGTGATAAAAGACAACGTAAAAAGCAGAACGGAAGAATATAAAAAATATTCGAAGGATAAGAAAAAAAGAAGGGGAAGGTTGCGAAAAAATATATGATACAACGAGTTGACGAAAAACTAACAAATGGGACGCCTAATTCAAGGGCTGGACATTAACAGGCGGTGTGAATTGGAATCGAGAGCAAAATTATACGGTTTCGAAATTTCGATACCCTCGAGATGTCATCTAACCTTGATGCCGATTTCGGCCCCGATTAAACACTTCGAAATGCCGACATTCCGGAAAATTGATTTTTAAACGTACCACAAACGAAATTGGAAATTTACTGCTTGATTAGTGGGTCTTTTGGCTATCTGCCCTCTCTCAAGTCGCCTTTTTCAGACCCGCCTGATTTCGTGACCGCTTCTATAAAGAGCTAGACATTCTCAGTATGTAAGTCCGTGTAGGTAATGATAGTCAACGCATAATTTCTAACACACGATGGCCTTTCTTCGAAGAGCGGCGACCTTGCTCTGGCCACAATCGAAACTCGCGTTTTTTCTCAAGGCATTTATTATTGGGGAAAAAACAACTTCGGGGTTGAGACCGTTCGGGTGTTATGAGACTTCGGGGCGCATAATTGTTAGGTAATCGCCGAGGGCGCCCCTTCGCCATACGTTCGGATACGTCAGTGGAAAGGTGGACTAGTCAGAATCACACGTACATAAATGACTCACGGTTTTGTCCTGAAGGTTAGACGACAAAAAAAAAAAACGAAAGCGAGCCGGCGGATTTTTACGAGGAGAAAAAACATCAGGAACGATGGAAGGTATGAGCGTTGGAAGGCATTTGACTCGGCTAGACAAGATTAATAATATAGGATTGTTAACAAGAATGAGGACACCGTTTGAGAAGATGATTCGGTGACAGACGATTAGGTAATATTCGACATGGATAAGACTATTACTACATAAATGAGGCTAACTTCTCATCGTTCTAATCATCACGGGCGTAGCAGAGGCTTATGTAACCCCTCATTACTTGGAAGAAATGCAGAAAAATCGAACAGTTTAGAAAAAATGGAAATTCGGGGGTTATTGAAGGGGTAAATTAAATTAATGACAATATATACAGTTGGGAAACCGAGGAAGCGTGTCTAATACATTCCCAGAGTGACATACTCGAAATTAGGCCGGAAAGATTGCAATATTGCCATCTGACTGATTTATGTGATTATTCATCATTATTGCTATGCATTTTCATTTCTTGAATTTCAAACGATTTGGCGTAGGCCAGAAGAGGAGCACAACTTCTTTCATTTACATTATACAGCACCTAAATCACTAAGAAGTTTTACCACCAGTATTACAACTAAGATAGAGATAGATTTTTTTAGAGGCAGATGAGCTAGGGATTGCGACAATGTGTAAGACAGTACTAGGCAACATAAGCGGTCAACGTTGCCATCTAATTGTGATTTGAACTGCAACTGATTCGTTGGTACAATGCAGCAACATTGAAAAAAGGCCAACCCGCCTAACTTTGCGTCCGGTGGTGTGATAATTTTAATACCAGTAGTTTCTTAGTTTTATTAACAGGTCGATTATGAAAGGGGAGAAACTCGGGCAACATTTTGCGAGTCTTCAATCAAAATATAATTAAATCATAATTTACGAGTGGCTTTCGTGATCTCAGATCGAAAAAATATTCCTAATTCGATTTAAGGGCTGTTTTGTTTCTGAATTTGTCCCACGAGATAGACGGCTGGGCCAATGTGATTCCGCATGGGACTGACGCGGTTCGAAAACCGGCTCGAATTTTTATTTTTGACTCGGCGCAAAATCGAACGCAAGTTGCAGCCTTATTAGAACGCGTGGCCCTGACTTGTAAAATTTCGCAACTCCGGTCGAATCTGTTTGTAAAGCATAATTTACATCTCGAATCAACTACGATTTCAGATCATTAAAGTGAGACTGCCAGGTCATCGTGGATCTTGAGTGGACAAATCATGAGTTTTACGATGTGCGTGCGACCCCGATTTCCGAATCCTTGACCTTTCATCGCGAGTCCCGACAGGTTCTTCTAATAACTCAAAATTTTCCTGTTTTAGACGCGTCTTGCTCACAAAATTTCGAACGATAATCAAGAAATCTATTAAACGAGCCTTTTTTGTGACCTTCCATATAGTAAAAATGAAAACAGAACAGTAACATAGAGAACGGAGAAACTGTTTACGATTCAATCACGTAAACCGGTTGAAAACATTTTTTACACCCCTTCAAATTACCTTTTAAGAGAAGAAATACCTTTTGAAATGCATTTTCAAAAGCCTTAAAACGCCGTTCAGGCATTTGACTTAGGTAAAAGCAATTTTTCCAAGGTTTGCTTTCAGCACGAGAAATTCAGCATACAATATTCCTTTCTTATTAAATTCTCAGCAGATTATATCACCCTTGACTTCCCCGCGTGAAAAACCGGACGACAAATCCCACTTTCGTACATTCGATCGGCAAATCGACGCGATTTCTCCATTGTATTTTGTCCAAAAGCTTTCCATTTCACAATCGCGAGGCTTTCTTGACCAAAAGGCTGAAAACGCTCCAATTTTCGACTCAGCTGGGCAAGGTAATAGGAGAACGTTTTTCCAATCCGAAACAGCTTGCACTTGTTATTAGTAGCAGTTCCAAGGAAGTGTAATGGAAGACTGCACCTGACGGGGGGAACGTTACGAAACGAGCAAATTCAAGTCGATATCGACGGTTTACGTTTGATAGCGATTTATAACCAAACGGACTGCGCATTTTACCGACCCAGGAATGCTAGACTTGGTACTCACCCAACCCCGCCAGTTAAGTCACAGAGCGACGCAACTATAACCGGCCTCAAGCGGACTTGACCGCAGTCGGCCGTTCATTAGCGACTTAGACACGAAAGAAAAGGGCGTAAATACATATTTATTACCCGAGAGAGAGGTAACGTGCACCTAGCGGCCTGTTCAGTGGCCTGAATGTGACACCTTAACCTACTACCGCTGTTTTGGTCTTGTAAACTTCATCTAGTTACACTGCGGTTCGCAGATTTTCAGAAATTGCGCTATCAAAATTTTAAAGGACATTTTTCTTCGCATTTTCATCGCTATATTTGTCTACACATGGACATAAACTAAGGGGGGGGGGATGAAATAAATAATAAAAAAAAATTGAAAAAGTTGCCAAGAATAAAATAAAAAATATTATACCTAGAATATTTTTTGTGAATTCGATCATTTTGGAGCTGAAGAATTAATTAATATAAAATAACAGCCGAATCACGTTATTAATAAAATTTTAAAAATGCCGTTAAACCGGTTTACAACTGCAATGACAGGTTTTTCGCTCTGAAACGGTTCGGAAGATAAATCGAAGCGGTTAAAGTTTTAGATTGTAGCTTCATGTCAACTGTGGAACTCAATTTTTCTCTGTAACGGTTGACAAATAAGTGGCTTCAGTTTTACAACACAATAACCGTCGTAATTGTTGTCAGTTTTACAATATAATATTTTCATTTTCAACTATTACATTATTAGATAATAATTTAATTACCTATACTGTATATAAATAATATAAAATTAAATTTAATTTAATTTAAATATTATCATATTTACACTATTCCATAATATGAATTATTTAAAAAACGACAAATTATACAGTTGAAGCCACTTATTAGCCATACATTTGAAAGAATAATCGAACTAGAACGAAAGCGGCTTTTAAGGAAGCGAACGGAATAACGGAGAATAGGTTTTGTTTCAAGCGGTCTCCTTTCAAAGTCGGTTTTACAAAGAGAGAAATTTCGTTTAATTAGGTAACGGGAAACTGAAGAAATGGAAATCCCTGGCAGAACAAAACAGCTTGACTCGTCAATTAGGTTCAGAATTGTTGGCGGCGTAGAAAAGTTGAATATTTTCTATATTATCTACAAGGGAAAAATACTGCGACAGTGAAGAGTCACGCAGTGAAGAAAAAACTAATAATAATAATTATTGTTGAGTTTAATTTGATGAAAATCGGAAAAATTCAAACTACGAGGATGTACGGTGTGTGACTCTGGCAATAAAAACTAGGCTTCAAATAACAGATATAATGAGGAAATTTTGAAGGCGTTGAACGTACGAAATAGTTTGATTATTCCAGACTAAAAAATAAAAATAAATAAAAAGTTCGAAATTATATCGTGGCAGCACTCTGTGTTATATATAATTAGACAAAGGCTTATTTTTGTTCCCTCGCTGAGAAAACTATCTCGGTAATTTTCGTCAAACTTAATGGGTTTCTCACGAATATACAACGAGATTTATTACTTTTTGACTACAGACGACATGTTCAGATTTCCCTGTGTAGCCCTACGATTTTTTTGCAAACATGTAAAATGCTCGCTGATTTTATGAGATTTCTAACCTTCTCGAAAAATCTACGATCCCATAATATATTTGTTTGGAAAATCCGCACGAAATGCGCAATTCGAGTGAATCTATATAGTGTCACGATCAATTGATTTCAATTTCACTCTTACGTGCTTTTAGACCGCGAGAAAACAATAATTTAGAAAATAAATACAAATAATTTAGTACAAAATCTAAGGTACTCACAAGGACCGCCGCTGTGGGTCCTTTTCAAGGATGGCGGCCGAAACTCCTTCAATATTATCGTTTCTTCTCGTTTTTAAAATTCGCGGAACCGAGCGGGCGAGAGGGAACTAGAAACGAAACGAAAACCACGGTTCAGACGCTTTTTGCCAGTCACATCAGAACACAAGATCAAATTGTATAGTGCTCTCAGATTTTAGACTCAACAGATAGCGAGCGGATTGACGATAATTTTACAAAAACGATAAAGCTATCGTAGATTTTTTTCCCGTTTGACAACCGTAGAAAACGTCTTATTCGCTACTGTTCTCCCGGGGAAGTCGAGTTGACCTGCGACGACGCGTTACTACCTCAACTTAACTTTCCCTCTGGGCACAGGTGATTCCTGGCGGGGCATATGCCCCCTCCGTTGATTTACAGGCCTGGCCACACTAGAACGTCAGGACTCCTTCTCATCTGGGTATTCGCCGCATTCTTGGGCCGTCCAACCATGTCACAAAATTGACAAGTTTGAATCACGTTGGGAAAAATAAAGATGAGCCCGATAATAAATGATCCATCAAAAGCCCTAGTCTGCTTAGGTGATTAAGTGAAGAAGTTTCGTGTAAAAAATTACGAGGCATTTTGTAATTTATTGGGGAAAAAATCGAATCATTAACCCAATTTGAGCATTCACCTCATTAGCGATGACTAGATAACCAAGCCCAGAAGTGAGTCCATCCGGCTGGTCAAAATTATTGATTGTCGTGCTAAGGAACGTCCCGAAAATCGTTCCATGTGGGGAATTAGTTTCTAATTTTTCAATTTGGCTAACCCCACTTGAAGCATGAACGTCTTTAAACTCAATGATACGTTGGTCAAATACAATAGTCCAAATGGTATATCGGAGCACATCGGTGAGACCATGTTTCTTTCCTTACACGGTAAGAACAGCTATCATTTTTCTATTGCGCCCCCTGACTCTAATAAAGGTTGCACAAATCAATATACAAACATACAGAAAGAATTTTTATTCAAATTTCTATTTTACACAAATCCAGTAGCTGGACGATGCTGTTTTTTTCCAAGTTACGCCCTGAAATGAACAAATAAAATTCAACTACACTTCATTTGCACAATGTGTAGACACAGTAAGTAAAAAGGTCAACTGGAAATTGCAATAACTATCAGATATTCGATATTCTTGATAGAGTCACAGACGACAGTTCTGTAAAGAGCAGAAAAAAGTCCTTCTTTCTTTTGCGTTTGAAAGAGGGGGAACTTTCAAAAATTGAGAAGTCTTAGCTGAAGACAAGTTTGAGATCTGAGAGGTTTTCTTCTTGATCAGGCCATCATTCGAGAGTTAAAGTGCAGGTACTCGGTGAGAAAATCAGCACACTACGAAGCAGTTCGTTTCGAAAATATACACAGCTCAGAAGACAACACTGGGAAGTAGATTATAAACGCACCTTCTATCCAAAAAGCCATTCACAGCAAGAAGTTCCCATAATAGAGGTGTGCAGCAAAATTGTTTAATTTTTTTATCAACATAACTCAGAAAGGTAGAGCCTAAAAGAGGCCAACAAAATACGCAATAAAAGGCGAACCAAAACTAGTTATAATCTCAAAAATAGCTAATAACTAGTAGGTATTAATAATACTAGTAACTTATAAATGAAGAAATAATTTAGGTAAATATTCTAGAAAAAATATATATATTTGTACACAAGGTATTATGTAGGTTCTTTCATCGGCATTTCCTTGGAATTGTTTTTTTTTTTTGCTCACACAACCTATAATAAAGCACACGTTCAACACACTCACCTATAAAGATAAGAACTGACTCCGAATCTTCTTCTGGCTTGAACGGTTCTACTTCAAACGTTTCGTACACCGCTTGAAGCATCAGATAGCCATCGGCTGTCTTCACTAAACCCTAAACAGAAAACAACAGACAGAAAAAAGATTTTAGAATATTCCAACAGCTGAAATGTTTTTGAAATCAAGGTCAGAGGAAATTACTTTAGCTCTGAAAACTTCAGCTGTATCGCCGTTGCTGTTTTTCAGTTCATTGTACCACAGGATTTTCTCCATAAGTCTTTCGACTATTTTTTTATCAAGCAAGCCCGGCTCAATAGTGACGGTCCCAACGGTCTGAAAATAAAAAATGTCCTATTGATTCAAACTTGAAAAATTATTATAGAAAGTTTTTCCGGGAAGGTCGAAGATTTGAATTCAGAGAGCAGTGACAGCAAATTATAGCCAACATACCTTGTCTAAATGCGGTTCGGACACATTCACATTTGCCAGTTCGTCAGCTAAACGCCTAATCCTGAAAAAATGTATGAAAATAATCAACCCGATTCAAGCGAACTCCAATGTTGCTTCTTCCAAATAGTTGATTTTCGGGGTATCGTTGACGAATTCACGGTAAATATCAGCATGAATAACCAGCATAATCTATACCCATCAACTATAGGAACTCATCTTGTGCAAATTAAACCAACAATTTTTACAACGGTTCAAATTGCTTATTTCAAGGTCAGCAAACTCAAATTAGCAATAATCCATGAGAAGTATAGGTACTGTGTTTCGCACGAAATCCTGTAGGTAATACCTGTTTTCTTTGACGCTCGAATATGCTCCCAGATCCAATATACTATCCAAAGGTACTCTGCAATACATCAAATTAACGTTCAATTATTCCTCAAAATTTAACTGAATCATCTTTTTTAGCAAAGTATATACGCCAATCTATCTTTGGATCTAAAATTACACAAATACTTCAAAATAGCCACTTACTTGGAGTAAGACGTTTCCAATATTTGAGCTGACGCGTTGATCTCCCGGATTGCTGCTCGAGCGCAATCTAATTCATCAGAATTGACCATATCGGTTTTATTCAACAATACTGTGTCTGCGAGGGCTATTTGCCTAAACAATCAATTAAGAATTACCAACATTTCATTACCACGAATCACAATAAGAGGAAAAGAATAATGATCTTACCTGACCGAAGTATTAACAATGCCACCGTGGGATTCAGAGCTGTTTTTTAACGTCTGTAAAACTCAGCAATATAAAAATAACAATTGGACCAATAGGTGGATGAAAAATTAAAAGAGAACAAAACATATGACACTTACGCTTGGGCCATTTTTAGCATCGAATAATGTGACAACACCTGGAATCCAAACAAAATAGAACCAATAATTGTAACGCTGCTGGTATAACTTTGTTTTGTGTTTAGCTTGCATGAGTGTTTTAGTTTTTTGTACCTTTAACGCAGAAAGATAAATACAAACTTACCATCGAGATATACGCTGCTGCAAAGTTCCTTGTCCAACCAGAACATGGCGATGACGGGGCCTGAAAAATATATTTTAAAAACATTTGATTAAAATAATCAGACCGAAAAAATGCTACAATTATCCAAACTCACTCAAGACTCACCAGGATCTGCAAGGCCGGTAGTTTCAATTAAAATGTAATCGAATTTTCCACGCTTAGTCATCAGGTTTTCGATCGCTTTGACGCCGTTATCCCTACAAAAGTAAAAACAATAATGTCCCAAACACCGAACTGATCAGAAAGGCGGCAAAATGAGCAAAATTTGGGGGAAGGCTAGCGCCTAACATCATGAACGTGATCATGAACACTCATGCCGCGCTTGATAGCATTGCTCAGATTAGGCTGCTGAAAATACTATTAATGTCGCTGCAGCAATGTTCTGGTTGGATTCCCAGCATAATTATACTATATTTTTAATCTTTGGGTAGAGTTATGCCAATGGTGTCTAGTGAGGACATTCTAATCAAGCTAATCAAGTCGGATTATGATTTACGTGTTGGACAGGTTCTTGATTTGGAGCGAGGGGAGCGAGCATTAATTTTCTGTCAATTATTTTTATAATGATAATTTAAGGTTTTAGCTGAGATGATTTCCATTAGGACAACAATACAAATTAAGATGGATAAACAGCTAAAAGTAAGAAAAAGGAGGGATCCAGACAACATCTTTTGATAGTAATGATACGTCGCAACACTGCTCGGGAAAACGTACATGATGGTCAGGCCTTAACCTTTTTCGAATTTCGGTAGTCTGCACTGGACTGCATTTACTAAGCCAGCATTCCGTTTGATCAGGCCTTTTGCAAGGAAATCAAAGTTAACTCACTTGACTGAACAGCAAAGGCAACCATTTCGAAGTTCGAGCCATTCTTCGTAGAGTTTTCCTTTGTCACCGATGGACATACTTTTCTCCATGGCGCTTCCTAAACAGAAAAAGGCCTGCTTTCTCTCAATACAACCTTTATCGATTGTGCGAAGATGATGCCTTTAAAAAAATACGTCTTAACACCTTCAAAAAATGTCAGAGAACATACCTTCGCCAAATTCGTTGAGTATGACTGCTATTCGTTTGTCATGCTGTTCCGTGAGAATGTAATTGAGCAAAGTCGTCTTGCCGGCACCCAAATGTCCTGTGATTAGAGTAACGGGGCAACTGACAATCAGATGTGACCCGTCGACCAAGTCTGGAATCTCGTCGTCGTCGGAAATTCCGTCACTTTGATCTAGCTGGGCCATTATTTCACTATAAAATTGATGTACTTACGTAAATGTATTTGAAACGACAAGAATACAAGGACACAGTCTTGGCCGTAGAGTGTTGTGCATTCTCAATATTTATATCGAATTGAGCGATAAGGGGTGTTGTTATCAGTTTGTTGTTGTTGTTGTTAAAACCTATTAGTATGACAGACGTATGGTGCTTTTTTATTTTAGCTAAGCTTTGATCGATAAACGGGTGTGTTCAGTCACGCACTACCTAAAAACGAAATTGCCACCCGTTGTGCTATACTAAATTGATGGCATTTTTGGTGGTTTATTGGTAGAGTTTATTAGCATTCATTTTTCATGAATTTTTATTTATTGAAGATTGGCCTTTGATTTTCCAAATTATAATCAATTGGCCCCGAGCCATGCCATAGTAGGGTCTATCGGAGTATTTTTGTCACAAATTTGTTACGGCCGTAGAAAGGATCAAGGGAATAGTCTTCTTCAACACTTAATTAGTTTAATTTTACATGCATAAGTTAAAAAGCTTGGATTAATAGCTTAGCTAAATAAGTTATATAGGATGCATAAGTACATAAGTTAAATGGTTGTAGTTTTAAAACAATGTTGACGATTAGGAAGCTAAGGGACAGTCCATGTGCATCATTTCCGGGATGCAGCAGTTGTTGTCTCGTCGCCAGCTCCTGCAGCAGCTGTGGTCGTCTCCTCAGCACCTTCAGCAGTGGTCGTTTCCTCTCCAGCAGCTGTAGTTTCTCCTCCAGCTGTGGTTTCCTCAGAAGCAGTAGTCGTTTCCTCTCCAGCAGTTTCGTCTTCATAAAATGTTAATCAAATTAGCAACAAGGTGTCGCCATGATGAGACTTACTAATCACCAGGATAGACGACAAAGAGAATTCCACAAGTTTTACATGAGCTGTATTGTTATATTATCGATTTAGGCGATTAGGCCATCATCTTCAGTAACAATCTTACAACTGATAATAGCATAAACGCCAAAAATCCTGGTGTAATGGGGTTAAAAAAAAAGAGAAAAAATGATTAATTTTACTAATAATAATTAAAATCAAAAGCCGCTCACCTCCGGGCTTCGGAAGATTGAACAAAATCCTCTTTTCTCCGCTCTGCCTGTTGCCTGCAATATTTTAAAATCATTGTCCATAATTATTCTCTATTTTAAATCAAAGTTAAATTCAATAAATTTCCACCAGAAAGTCAGATACAATTAATACGTTAAGTTATTTAATTCAACGTTATTTAGAATTAGTTTGAAATAATGATTACATTGTCACTGTCTAGTGAGAAAAAATATTTTTATTTTATCTCCCGAATCAATTAAATTTTTGGGGTGATTTCAGTAAAACGAATCCTTTTATATTTAGTAATATTAACGAACAGAATCGAAAATAAATTAAGATTAATATTCACATCCAAATGACCAATACTTACCTGAAGCAAAGGCTATGATGCTAGCTGCGACGAGCAATAAGACGAATTTCATGATCACAAGTGTACAAAAGCACGGGAGAAACTTACCTTTTATAGCGAACGCCTGTCGACGGAAAAAATCAATCAACTGCGTTTTTTCTACTATCAGATATAAATTAAGGTAATGAGCGTATAGGCCTCGAGATTGAATTTTTTTTAATGGTGTCGCTTTATTAGCAGAAAAATGCTAAAAAATAATGGCCAATTATCATTTTTTCAGTTTCGAGCGACTGCCTAGCGATAGCCTTCAATATTATAAGTACACATTAAAATAAAATAATTTTTTTCACTCAATCACTCGCGCTGAAATTGGGGCATCCCATTTCACAAAGATAGGAGACAAAAGTGATGTATAACTTCTAATGAGTTATATTGCTAAGTAAATCGATTTCGGCTTTTAGGCCATCATCATAAATCTTACAACTTGCGTAGCATTCAACAGTTGTAAGATTATTACTGATGGTGGCCTAAACGCCGAAATCGATTCAACAAAATAATTCGTTTAAAAATAGTGCAATAATATTATTCGCTCAATAATAAATTATTGACGAAATAATTATTTACACACTCTCTATTCGAAAAGTGGAAAGAATAAACCGTGGAAATGTCTGACTAAGAAAGGAACTGCGTTTGACTCAATCGATATAAATCAATCGTCATCAGCGAACATTTTAAGACATTGGGGGTTGAAATATTGGAAAATTGCAATATTGGAGGAATTGGAAAACTATCAAATTCAGAGAATAATGGAAGATAAATTGAGGAACTGTATGTGAGCTTCAATTTAACACGAGTGCTATATAATTCCGGGTGAACATGTGAAACCTTTTCGGAAAATTAGTTTTTAGTATTTTCAGTAATCTAATATCGATCAAACAAGCATAATCAAGCTCAAACTTTCTCACTCTCCGAAAAACGCGATATTTCACGTTTCTGGGTATGTATAAGAATTTCAGAATATTAAAAAAAAAAAAAAACTGCGAGAGCTGCACGTTCGAAATTTTCACCGAAAATCATTTTCGAACCTAGGATGGTTGGTTCAATTTTCCGGATCGCTGCCTCAAAATGGCATCAGCGTTTCGAGAGGAAAAATTTCGTGCTTCCGAATAATAATAAAAACGAAAAAAATGGCACTTTTGGTTTGCATTTGTACAACAGGTAGGTAATATTAAAATATCAGACAGCTCTTGGTGGATATTATTGGATGCATAGCTGCAACGTTCATTGATGCGGGTGGAACCGGTTGCTTCTTTCATCTTGCGGACTATTGACAAATCCGCTAGACGATTCATAAATCGTTGAAGCCCTCGTAACATTGAATATTGATTTTCAGTCGAATTCGACCTGTTTTCCGCCCCCGCCAACGTAGAATGGAAAATTCGACCTTCGTTTCGACAGTTAGCAATCTTGAGAGAAGTGGGGGAGTCGAGCACCTTCGTTTCATTGATGATTGATATCAGTTCGCGTGGGCGGGTAACATCCTGCCCCCCTTCAGCCCCGTCTGAACGCCCACGCTTTTCTCTCATCCTACAATGGGATCGAATCGATACGGAGCAACGCCCACGTTTCCGTCAACGTTCGTATGTGTAAGGGGTTTCGATCAAACGTACGAAAACGGAGCTTTCATCTCGCGACCTGGCAACGCAACAAATTTAGCTGACACGCCTAATTTCGCGTCCGCTGCTATGAATACGCCACAATAGTAACATCGAAACTTAAGAGTGCTCGGATTAGAATTAATTTGAACAGGGTAAGCTGAAAAATGACTTTTTTCGGCAGCTGTTCGGAGAAACTAAATAAAATAAAATGCAACGGATAAATATTTATCGTACGAGTAAGAACTGAATAACGTTTACCTGATTTCGGCGCGTTCATCGTGAAACAATTTCCGAACTGAACGAAATTCAGCAGCTCAGACCTCTAGATTCAACGAGTCGGTTCACGATTCAAGTAGAATAAATCTGCTGTACTTTGATCTGTTAGATGATTTCCGATTATCGAACGGTCATTTGAAAATATCGATATACCGTTGGTTCGATATTTGGAAATTCTATTTTTGATCAATGCTCAACCGAACATTGTCCCAGAAGACAACCAGTTTGTGTGAGTAAGTGTGATTCGGCCCTCTGTCTGTCGTAGTAAAGCCATGGAGACGTAGTGAGGTGAAGCTGAGGGTAAAGAAGCTGAGGCCACTGCGCCAGGGCTGGTTGCGTTTCATCAATGGGCCGACCCGGCCGACGCTCCCCCGACGAGAAGACTCGATCGTAGAGGGAGTGGCCCAGTGCTACCAACATTACGAACTGAGCGGCCGAGGCGAGGGAAATACGCGGGAGATTTTGAGGGGTCAACAAAAAACGTAACATTTGAAAAATTAAAAATCAAATGATCATAATTATGATTTTAATAATAATAATCTTTGAAAAATATTGTACGATAGAATTGATTAAAATTGAGAATAATATATAAATTAATATGATAAAATATAATAATGATTACTATACTCTCGTATCATGACTAATAAATTAATGGGTAATAATGAATAAATGATAAGATTTCCAATCCATAACGATTAAAAATCTAATATTTTTATTAACTATGTATTTATGTATACTGACCAATGAAGTCGATTATTTTTTGGATTCCTTTAGACTTCAGTTCTTTTATTTAAGCAATTAATTAAATTTCAATTAATTTAGTACCTAGTATTTTTACCAAACAATTTCAATAAAATATTTTATGAAGTTGTCAGCAATTTAAAATTGAAGTAAGAAATGATTCCAGGTACCTATAAGTAAGTAATGTTGGAATATTATGCAAAAAAAAATCAAGTTATGCTAAATATAAGCGTGAAATAACTCGTAAACGTAAAATATAAATAGTCGTGAAACATAATGAAGAGAAATTATCGTGCATGATTCTTGAATAATCGAAGCGGATTTCGCGTCGCGTGAGAGGGAAAATGTCTCTAGTGCGGGGAAAATAACGCGCCGAGGGATATTTCCCGCCAACGCGCGGTGGTTGACTGTTTCCCCCTCGTCGTCGCCGACCGTTTCCGCTGGCCAGCATTCGCACCATTTCCCCGTCTCCGTACCCCCAGCCAACTTCGCACGCCATGGCCCGCCGAACAAACTGAATGGAATGAAGCCAAGTGGTCGCAAACCGTCGAGTGATTCATTGTTCAAGTGAGCTGTTGATTGCGCGTTGTTCCTCTGTTTATGTATCGGCGATGATTCGAAAATCGCGTACCATCTTTTGATTCCGAACCGACGACAATCCGTTGGCAAGTGATTTCAGTGGGTGTCGGTGGGCGTCGAGTTTCCGCTTTCGTGTTTCGGTCTTCGTTCGTCAAGTCTGACGGCGAATCGTTGGAAATTCAACGGAATCCGGACGCGGTATGTGCTCGAATTAGCTAGTGGCAAGGCGTTTCAATACGGAGAGGAAGTAGGGGATTTCGAAAGAAAATCCATCGCGACCACTTTCAACAGGTATCCATCGATCGTTGTTGAGCTCGCCCGAATATCTCGCATTTTCGCCGCTATCATGGAACGCACGGTCAGCAAAGACTGGCTCTACAAGGAACTCCGAGGCAACGGGTCTCGCCTCATCATTTTGGATTGCCGCAGTTCGAACGAATACGGCGAATATCATATACGGCAGGCGGTCAATTTTTCTATACCGACAATCATGCTTCGCCGCTTGGCCGCCGGTAAAATCGATTTGATTTCTACGATAAAATCGAGAGAATTGAAAGAGAAGATCGCCGGCTCTTACAAAGATAATGTTTTCGTCTTGTACGACGAGAATAGCGAACGCTCCGAGGTGATATGCACGCTGAGCAAACGACTCAGCCAAGATGGCTGCGACGTCGTTTATCTGGAAGGTGAGCGTTTCGATTTTGTTTCAAGTTTATTGCCCCCGAACGATTCTCTTTTAAATCGATCGATTGGGAGCGAAAAAATTCACACAGCGGTGGGAAAGTGCTTTGATTTCCCGTTTTGTTATCAGTTACGACAAAATCCTTTTGTTTTTTGTTATTGTTCTCTCACATTTTTTCATAACTTTTTTAATTTTTTTTTTTTTCGATTTCGATTTTATTCTGCTGCGGTATCACAATGCTTCGACTCCGTTTTGGAATATTTCAAGGTCTTCGGGCATGTTATAAAAGGGCCGTTCCCGAGTGACCTTGAAAAGGGTGAAACCCGTGGGACGACCGATCGAAACGTCCCCACATTTTCCCCTGCACATCTTCAGCATCCTGATTCACGAACATATCAACAAAACACTTATAGAATTGAACCAAATGAATAAAATATTTTGCACCTCGAATAATAATGTAATTTGATTCAATTTTTGATAGTTTAGGTAGTTAAATTTGTTCACATTCAAATACGAATTTTTTCCTCTGGGTTTGAAAGTGAACTTAGAGACTCTGATAACAGTTTGAACATGGAGCTCTCTCTCGCCAAAGGTCGTAAATAAAAGGTTCTGTCCATTGGGCAATTCGAAGAAGGAACGTTCCACTGTCTTAAATTAGCGGTCAACTCGCGGCAGTCTAGTATAGTGAAAGAATAATTAAGATCAAAGTAACGGGGAAAAATGAAAGTAATGGAAATTAGAAAATTTCAGAAAATCGAAAAAAAATTATCTACTACGTATAGTTTTTACTAAATGTAAATTTCTACAATAAATTTCAAAGTGAAGATATTGATATTGAATTAATATTATTATATTATTATTATTATTATTATTATTACTAATATAATTAGTATAATAAATTTAAAAAATTTAAATAAAAAACATAAAAATTTTTATAAAATGATTAAGGTTTATTTTTCTTTGTTAAAAAAAATTTTTTCTTTATTGTATAAATAAAAAGGTAAACGACTTATCTGCGTCAAGATAGTAAGAAAATGTAAAATGGAATAATTTCTAATGAAATTACTAAACGTTTTAAGAAAATAAAAAATGTATAAAAAAAAGTTGAGAACACATTAGTGATTGATGTTGTGGCATGGGGCAGCCGTCTATTTCTAAACTCTCCCTAATTTACGACACTCCTTTTGAATTGCTTCCTGTTTCTGTATTCAAACCGACATTTCTCTCAAAACAGATGGCTTCGCCCAGTTTCGAGCCTGCTATCCAGAATGGTGCGATTCTCTGGACGACACGCTTACAGCTTCGGATCCGGAGCTTCCGTTGATGGGGTTGAGGTTAGTTGTATGGAATTGATGCCAAATAAGGTCGTATTATGGTGATTTTGACTCGTTTTAACCACAGTGTGCACCTTGGAACTAACGCAGGAAAATTCAGCCTAAGCTAAAAACATTGTGTGAAAAATGTTGGAGGAATTCGATTTTACTCCTCTAACATCTTGAATTAGACCAAAATTTTCCTCCTGATCCCTGAAGGGGTAAAATGCGCAAAATTAATTCCTACTCGCATCATATATTGCCTCTCCATTTCACCTGTTTTTCAACTTGTCTCCATTTTTAAGGTCTCTTCGCATTTCGAACTACGGTCCGACCAATTGCGTGAAAGGGAAGGATAAATGCACTTGCGATATCCCGTGCAACCCGAGCGGCTACATTGAAGACGACGCTTTGGTCGAAATTTTGCCCCATCTGTTCCTTGGAAATGCCGTCAACTCGGAGGATTTGGAAACGCTGACCAAGCACAACATCAAAGTAGGATTTGATTTACGAATAGTGGCTACTGAGCAAGTTTGAATTATTATAGGAATTGCCAATTCCTCTTCTGCCTTGTACGGTCGATATTTTTTCATTTGCAGTACATTCTGAACGTGACGCCCAATCTTCCCAACGTCTTTGAAGCTTCAGGTGACATAAAATACATGAAAATTCCCATCACCGACCACTGGAGCCAGGATTTGACTTCACATTTCCCCAAATCCATCGAATTTATCGGTGAGTATTAACTCCGGCGAGTTAAAAATTATCATGTCTTGTTGGCGAGACTGTCAATTTTCATTGAATTTGCAGACGAAGCCCGGAGCCAAGAAAAGGGCGTTTTGGTGCACTGCGTTGCCGGTGTGAGCCGATCAGTTACTGTAACGCTGGCTTATTTGATGGCAAGGCATTGCTTATCTATGAACGACGCTTTCATTTGGGTCAGAAATCGGAAGCCCAACATCGCCCCGAATTTCCATTTTATGGAAGAGCTTGCGAGGTACGTTCAGCATTTTTGAGATTCTTTATCCGTTTAGCAGAACTCATAATTTCAGGATAGTTTGATTAATCACGGCTAGAAGCGTCTGCGACTCCTCAATCCATGCCATAGACTCCAAACCCTCGAGGTTTTTCCCTGGCTTGAAGATGTTGCGGTTAAAAATATGATATTGTTAGACACAATACATTTTAATGTACTTATATTGTCAACTATTTCGTTTTGCAGGTTTGAGCAGGAGCTAATGGCCAAAGGTGACGGCCGCGAAGGTCAAAGCGGAAGCTCTTGGACAAGGCCTGCTGAGGGCCAATTATCGACGACGTTTCTCTCCCCTCTGGGCATAGGACAGTCGCCTGATTCTGGCATCGAATTCGACCGTTGGACGCCCAACACTGGTGAATGACATCAGGGGGAAGTGTACAAATTCTAATCTTATTAACTCTCTGTTCCTTTTTAATTTCTTTCTCAGCCCTTTGACGTTTCTGTTATTATTCAAAAGAGAAGGAAATATTCCTTGTGATCCAGATTTTTGTGGAAATATGTAAGGATAAATCACAAGTTCCCTGAGCGTTGGAAGATGGGGATTGCGATTGTGGTTGTTTTGAAACTTCTATTGCATTTGTTCCTTTGTGGGGTCCTTGGTTATCCATGTCGTAATCAAGTTGCTGATTCAGCCAAAATTTCCTTGGCTAAAATGTAATGCTCAACCTTCTCCGTTTTTTTACAGCTTGCCTTGCCACTATTTCCATTTTAGCTGGACAGTGTCACCATTGTGGCAAATATTGCATGAGAGGAACAGTTCTGCTGACCGAGCGTAAACTTTTTATTTTTTCAAAAGCATTGGAGAGGCTATGGGTTGATATGGCTCAGAGGTCCATTTGGATACATTGTTCCAAATAATGAAGAAGATAAGAGACCCTAAAAGTTCATGCTCTGTGCAGAACCACAGAGCTAACAGGGCATGACTGAGGGAGCAATATGGCGATTTGAAACCGTCTTCTGTGGTTTCTCTGGCGGGCCATTATGTGCTGGTCTCTCTTGGTTATCCTAAATTCATCCAAAATCTGCTTTTCCTATGGGTTTCTTTCCTTTGGAAAAAAGCCTCTTTGTTGGCAAGGATTCTTGTCGGTGATTGAGGGCTTCAACCGCCGACAAGAACTTGAGAAAGAACATTTTTATCGTATGATATTTCTTTCATGTCAAAAAATTAGTAGCTGGGTCCTAGGACCTTTCATGTTGTCCTATTAGCTTGAAAATTGCCAGACCTCCAACAATTGCTTGAACCCTGCTTTTAGCTCGCTCCAAATCGGAGGAAAAAATTAGAATTTTGGGAACCAAATTACAGGCTTATCATTCAACGTTGAATAAACGATTTGCTTAATGCTCTTGAAGTTTCAAAACTGTGATCCCTGTCCGACAATGCGCGTTCCCTGTAGTGTAATTTAAAATCCTCAACACATCGTCCGAAGTATTTAAATATTTGTGTATTTATGAAAAGACTCGGTACTCGTGCCGAAAATTTTTGTCTTCTAGTTGAAATTGAAATGCGACGAAGAAAATTTAGATTTGAAAGAAGAAAATTATCTAATACGATATACTAGGCTCATTTCCCCTAATGGTGTACTAATATGTAACCTGTAACAATGAGGCCCGTGCATAAAGGCTTGTGCTTTCACAGCTTTAATAGCGGCCGTGAAATTAGGTTAGGAGATGGAAAATTTCGATTCTAGGTGACGATGGGCGGTCAACTAGCCAACTATTGGCAATTTAAAGGCTGTACTGCTATGGTCGTACATTGTTGTGACTAAATGTGATAATGCCACTCCAGCCTAATTTCAAGTCTTCTAAAAGTAGTAAAAGGCACTCTTTTATCACTGATTTGTAGCCATCCTTCTAGTAACAGTGCTTTGCAAGGCTAAAAAAAATGTGGTCGCATTTGAGTGCCTCCGAATGCCTCGATGATTGATTCTTATGCACGAGCCTCATATGCAGCTAGCGGTTCGATTATCGATTAGTCCCCTGCCTTCGTTTTGTTTCGCAATTTAAAAAAAAAACTATGTGAACTAATTAATCGAAAAAATTTTCTGTAGAAGTGAGTTTCATCCCTGAGCTGGCACTTGTTTTCAATCGATGTAGCACCGTTTGTCAAGATACAATAATATGATTCTAAACGCTCAAAACTCTTGTAAAGTTCATCGGATGGCGTCACAATTTGCGTTCTGTAATATTAAAAAAAAAAAAATATTTGCTTAAAAGTTATTGTGAAATTACAATAAATAGGAGACATTTGAAATAATAACTTTAAAAAAATCAGTTGGCTTCACTTTTTTCTTAGTTCTTTCAAACTAATTGCGATGGATCTCTTCTAAAGTGTCGTCTAGATTTAGTTTGCATGTAAAGAAGAAAATACGGCCGCCACAGGCTCGATTAGCATTAATCTCAAACAATTACAATATAAAATAATAATTGCACGTCCAATTTTATTGCAACCGTGTGATAACCATCCGATAAAATTATGCCATACCTGTTGTACGGTCCGCAATTATTAGTGCCAGATAATTCCTTTAGGGCGCTGCACTATTCTGCCGGAAAACCCATTTGCTTTCGGGTTTTTCCCAATTGTGCCATTGTTCATCATTTCGTTATCGAAAGTCGAGAGGAAACACGTGATAAATTCGCTCCGACCATAGTACTTCCATGTAATTTCATTAGATTCGTTTTTACCTTTAGTTCTCAACTAATTTTAATTGATGCATTTTTTAAATAAATAATTTATAAATTTATTTAACAGCGACAAATACAGGGCGTTCGGCTGATGCATGATGTATTGAATAGATTATTGAGTAGAAAGATTATATTTTCAAAATTTTATGAGACAAAGCGTCAAACGAAATTTACGGTTGCCGAAATGCCAGTTGAATTCCCTGTAACGTCTGTAATCTTAATCTACTTCCAACGTTTTATTCTTCCAGAGGCCCTTGATTTTTGACGGATTTTAATATTAATCATACTTGTCCTAATATCACAATGTAATGTAACTTTAAGAATGGCTAGTTTCTCGTAAAGTTACGTCCTTGTGTCAAATTGGTGAAAAAACGTTTTTTATTTATTTGAAACTTGAATATTACTGAAGGGAAAAAAATGAAATAATTTCGTTAGAACCATTATTGACGTAGCTCACTTAATTGTGATAGACGGAATTGTCTTCAACGCCATAATTTTGCGAGCGGAGGATTTTTTTCTTGTGATCTGACGATCATTTTTCGAAAATGCTACCCGAGTACCTATAGTTGGGTCGTTGTTGACCTTTTTGCCAGAACTTATGTGAACGTACCCCATAACTGTCAGAAAATAAAACCCTCATTCAAACTGTTAATGATTTCTTCCTGTAAATCTATTAGGGGTATTTATGCAATGTTCGTGCAGGAGAAATCGAAAGCGGAGTAAATTGAGAGTTGCGGAGCTCTGGTGGGAAAACACTTGGTATTCAACTGAAGCATGAGATCGGTGACAAGAGACTGATGATGAGGTAAAAATTGTAGGTAGAGTCGATGGTTGCCTATAGGATTTATTCGAGGCTGGGTTGCTCCATAACAGTGTGTGGGCTTGGCAATTACGTCTGCATTTTGACAGTGTGTGCGAGGGTGGCTTTCAATATGTCATCTCCGTCGTTATTTGTCAAGTTCTGAGAAAAACATCAGTTTTGCCCTATAATCTGTTATGAAATATTTACGTTGGTTCCAGTGTCAAATGATTTTCCTGCATTAGAAAATGTTGGAAATTACCGTTGTAACACATGTAATATCCAGTGAACTAAAAAATAATTAATATAATCCCATTTAATAACTGCATAATACGTTACATTTTTTCAACAAGCTCTCTTAAAAATCCTTATTGCTTCAGGCAAAAAAATGTATGTCTCTTAAGGCTGCAGTATAAGGGCGTATTATTGTGTTAAGATTTAGACAGAGTTTGTGATGGAGAGCTCCATGTTCAAACTATTATCACAATCGCTATGTTCGCTTTCAAGCACCAAGAAAAGAATTGTTACCCCAAGATAGGAAAAAAATATCTTAGTGGGTTCTAGTTCACTACAATTTTTTCCTGCCTTATTGGTATTCACGTTTAGGCCGTCATTGTTGCGATAGCACAACACATAGTATTTTTCCTGAATGAATAGAGCATTCTGAAAAATTCTCTAAAACCTCTCATCTCCAAAAATTATTCAGTTCTCTGAAAAATTGATTCTTCCTCTCTGAAAAATATCTACCTTCCATAAAAACTTATCAGAGCAGTTCACTGCCAAGCCCTCAGGAGAAAAATCAGTGTTGCCCACAAAAAATAACAAAAATTACAAAATATTCCTGCTTTAAAATAAATCAATGTTGCCCTGTTTGGATCTAACATGAAATATCCCTATCTATTCCCTTGCATGTTCTTCTGCTGCAATGAATGTTGGAAATTAATGCTTTTGTAACGTCTTTCGTACCACCAATATAGAATAGGATAATCTGAAAAATTCTCTATAACTTCTCATCTATAAAAAATCTTTTTTTTTCTGCATAATTTTTTATATTAATTAATAATTTAAGGTAAATTTAGTTAATTTTTAGATTTTTAGTTAATTTTAGTTAAATTAATTGATAATTTTTCTGAATAGGATAATCTGAAAAATTCTCTTTAACTTCTCATCTATAAAAAAATCCTCTATTTTCTGAAAACTGGGCCTCTTGTATTCTATGAAAAATCCCTACTGCCCACAAAAAATCCCTCTCTCCAAAAGGGAATTATCATCGATTCACTGTTGGGTGCTCAATGTAACTAATACCTATATTTGAAGAATTTATTTATTTTAAAAAATATAGAAAACCTCATTAGATCGGTGCACTTGAGATATCCACGAAAAGGGTTCTAAACGCGCCCTCGATTAAAACGAACTCTTTTTTATTAGCTCTGGAAACTCCTTTGTGTGGATTGGGACTATGGAGTATAATTTGAGTGTTTCTATGCCTCGAGGTGATTCAACATTTTATACTACATTTTTCTCATAATAAGGAAAAATGTATATAGTTGAACCAGATTTCCTCAGCGTGTCGTACGAAATTTTTTTCTTCTTTCGATAAAAATATAATTTCTCTCTCTTTTACGAAATGTGTACATTTACACCCGAAAATGCGACTAGGTGAATATAGGAATAGAGGGGAAAAAAACGACGGCTTATCGATTCCGACAGCGCGGTGCCAAGGCAGGGAAAGGCCTGTCCCCCGGGAACTCAGGGAGGACTCCGCCCTGCTCCGCCTCACCCCTTTCAACCACCCTCTTGCCTTTAACGCTATGACGTCTAGGGGATACAGTAGTTGCTGCTAACGCGAACTCGCCAAGTCTCCCTTTCTCCTCCCTTTCGCCTATCCTTTCTCTCCCTTTCCAATGTAGGCCAAACCAAGTTCGACCTCTCATCTCGCGCTCGTAACTCACTTCTAAAAACATAATCAACGAAACCAGTTGTTGGTTTTGCTTTGTTTAGCCGACGAGCGTTCACCTTTGGATTGGCTCGCGATAGGGGAAAATCTTTGGGGAATTCTTTCGATGGTTTTAATAGGTAGAATGATACACGAAGTTTTTCTCATTTTTTGACCCGACTTCAAAAAGATAATTTGTTAGTTGGGGGGGGGGGGGGGGGTTATTCCTAGTACCACGCTCGGAAATTCTGATAAGTCATCAGATTTGTTTGTTATGATCGAATTCAACCAACGAAAGTCTTTGAAATATTCATCGATTTAAGCCAGAAGATCCAAATCTGGGAAAATTCGAATTTGTAAAACGTCATTAATTCGGAAGTGCGATGTGTGATCCTAGCGATAAAGATCACGCGTAATCTACCCGCCATAGCAAAAATTTCAAGACCTTTAGCGTTCAAAAATTTTGATTTTTATGTCTTGGAAAAATCAACATGGGCAAAAACTGTGAGAGCTTTAAATTGGAACTACTGTGTGTCGAATGTGTTGGAATTGGAATTACGTATCTAGCTATTTAGTTAAAGAATCGAGCCAATGTCCGGCCAAAAATTATTTAAATAATAAATAAATATTAATTTTCGTTTGGTTGTCGTCGCATTTATTGGAGTAGAGGCCTTATGGTTCCACATCGCCCTGAGGATGCCCGAAGGGGCGAAAGTACTCGGCCAGTAAATAAAAAATCGGAGAATATGTCGCCTGGTTCTTCTCCCCCTCACCAACCCAGTACAATTTCCTTTTTCGAACGAATAACTGCAATAGCTTACCAGTCAGTTTTTGTAAGTACCTGAATAATTATCTAACAAAAATCTGAAAGTATGTGAACTCTGAAAAATAAACTAATGTACTAAAATGCGCCATAAAATGAGTCGATCCGTTCCGTTTTGAGGATTATCTGTTTACGAACATAGTGAAAAGATCCCAGGGTTATGACTATATCATTTGTAATTCGACTCATTAACTCTTATAGGTACTACGAGGAAATTACGGTCCGTAGTATGGGAAAGTATCGTGAAATGTATCATTTATACCGAACACATTTTATTACCAGCCAATAAAAAATTACACAAACCTTCAAGCCGCAAGTTCTTCGTGGACTTACCGACCTGGATAGTCCCAGGCTGGAGCCAAGGATAATTCTGCCAAGGATCGTCATTCGGATCGATTAATCCGTCCGATTGAAAGCTCGACGTGAAATCGATACACGATCATCGATATATCGATAGTGCACATCGATACGAGCATCGATTTTTCTCAGCCTCCGAGGGATGAAAACGAGATCGGCCGGAAACCGGTGGCTGCTTATTGGAGGCACGAGGGGTAAAGCCGGCAGCGCACGCGCCGTGAACCGCTCTCGAAGGGGCCCCACCCCGAAAACTCGGAATTGCCCAGCTAGTAGTCTCTCCCGGGGAACCTTATCCGCCGCGCGGGTATTTTCAACAAACGGAAAAAAGGGCGCAAATTCGATAACAGTTAGGGGTGAAATAGAGCGGGCGGAAGGAAAAATTACGTCGGCGATTTCCGAAACGATAAGAAACGACCAAATTTTCGCAAATTCGGCGGATTTTCGCGTCGTGTTCGCTCCGTCGCAAGTTCACGAATAACATAGCGTTAAGGTAAAATTTATTTAAATAAAATTGAAAAAATTAATGAAAATACTATTATTTGATTTTCAAATAATGATCGAGTTTTTAAGATATGATGAATTCGAATGTGTATTGGCGTTTGTCAGATATAATTTTCCCTCGCCAATAATTTCATTGTCACGGCGATTTGTATAAAATCGTTTTCATTTTTTTTTTAACTAGAAAATATTGTTCCGACCCGTAGATACGTTTGGGAAAAAAATTCCTTTATCAATGTGAAATGACCAGAAAGGAAAACCTTGTACTGATTTTCATTATTCGGAACACCTCAATTTTCTCACTTTCTCTCATCGAAGTAAATCCTGTTTCCCTATTTGAATTTCAGTTGTCTCGCGAATAACGCGGGGGTCGCCCAGTTCGAACGTCCCGCCCTGTTTTGGGGCTAAAGCAGCAGCCGCATGCTCGTTTTTTGACCCATATCCCGGACCCTGCGTGAAATCGATGCTCAACGCATCCCAACCCAAACTGAATCGTCTGTTTTTGAAATTCGGTTGGCACGACCGTATCACTTGAAGATAACGAGCGTTCGCCCACGCGTTTATACGCGTCGAAAATATTCAGGGGGCGAATTTTCATATTTGTTTGAACAAAATGGTCATCGCAGCATGGGGAAAAATATTCCTTTCGTAGGTATTTATTATTGAAACGAGGGAAGCGTTTATTTGAACATCTTGGAACGAGAACGAAGCCTAACCTTATAAGTGGTTTTTTCGTATTGAAAATGCTAAAAAAGTTAATGAAAAAAATTAAAATGCATAAAAGAGAGAATGGTTTTTTAACATGTTAATGTTTAAAAAAAAATAAAATTCATTAATTAAATTATCAATTATTGTCATTTAAATTATGTTCTATATTAATCTGAACTATAGGAACATGGTAATGTACTAATTAGATGTACGATTAACGGATTAATAAATTCGAAAAAAATTCGAATTTGAAACCCTTGAAAACTGGAGGGAATTTTATCGGCCTCAATATTATGGTTTTAATTCAATAAAATACTTCAACCAATAATCAATGAAAAATTGATGAAGAGCGGAGAATTGTGAAAAGCGGAAAAATGAACGACTAATTTCGAGTATTTACTTCATATATTTAATTATTTATTATTTTAGTTTAGTTAATATCATTTTTATTTAATATGCGAGATGTTGTGGATTATAATCTAATAGCCTGAGTCCATTTCATGCACATTGGCTCTACGCTGAAATATTTTTTCAAGTCAAATCTTGCGAATATATAACATTTTTCAACCCGAACACACAAACAGCGCGCAAAAAGTGGAGTACTGCCGAAGTATGGCGTGTGACCCTAACGAAAAAATCTGCCGTCACTGCACGATGTAAACAATTGTTAAAAATTATCGATATTTGCGGCCCAAAAAAGAAAAACATAATCCTCAACGAAAATGAGCTAATACACGTAAAACGCCCGTAACGTGAAAATACGGTGTGCGATTGAAACGACTAAAATTAGCTGTCATATAATTGTAATAACGAACATTTCAAAACCTTAAGAATTTTATGGCCTGTAAAAAAAAATGAAACTAAAAAAAAAAAAGATTTGACGCCATTGTAGTGGAAAGTACTGTGTGATATCCGAAATGCAATTACGATTAATTTTGCACTTCTAAAAGAGAAAATTTCGATAGAATTTTTTCCGTCCTAACGACGAGTTTCCGTGTTTCAAAACTAGTTGAAGAACAAACTCGAGGGTATCCTGTTCTTTCTGCGTATCCAAGGTAACGAATGCCATTGTGCGACGATGTTATCTCAAAATATACCGACCATATACCCCCAGCTAGAGATATTACTATTATAATATTACCCCGAGTTTCCTTCGTCCGCAATCTCGACGTCCGATCCGGCCTCTGACTTATTACAACCAGTTCCTCATCAGTGGAGGCGAAACCGCTACTGAAGGAGTTGATATCGCGATATTACAGTTCGATATAATTGGAAACAATTGCATCACTTTCGTGGGAAATAGGTAACTGTTTTTGTCACAGGTTGATAATAGTTTGGAGAAAAAGGTGACAAATTTATTCATTTTCACGCAATTTTTGTTGGTTAGAGCTTTTCCCATTTTTTTTTCCAACAGTAACATTTTTCTAAAAAATGGCTCGCTTTACGCCGAAATCTGTAGCTAAGCGAGAGCTGGCAATATCCCAACGCCCTCAAAATTTCGTTTCCGTTGCTATAATTATCTTTCACTCCAAAAACCGACTACCTTTTAATCCCCTATGATTTGTTACCGTTCTAATTGTGTCGACGAATACTAAAAAAGCGTTTTAGGATAGCGTTAGAGCAGCATAATGTACTTTAGGTTGTTGAGGCGAAAAGGCGACTCCTTGTCCATAATTTTTTGTTCTCTCGCCGAGCGCTTTCGCCCTCTCGGGCATCTTCAGGTCGGTATAGATCCATCGAATGCGAAATTTTACATTACAGTCTGCGTTTCCTTCGTCGCCTTACAATTTGCAGAATTTATTTCTTCTTTTTTTTAAATTTCTTTTAATCTTCTTCAACTCGCTTACTCAAATCTGGGTTGAATTTCCAAATTGTATTAGTTTTCACCTGTATTATTTTCCGAGTCTATTGGAAAAATTTTTAACGTTCGAAGGAAATTCTTATCCAACTATATTTTCCGTAAGTTCGCCTTGTCGAGCGTTTTATCCAAACAAAAACTCGAATCGATTCGGAAGGTAAAAAAGAAGAAAAAATGGAAACGAATCGGTTTAAAGCGCCGTGGATTACTTTTGATAGAAGTGAGCAAAAACCGAGCGTACGGAAGTAATCGCGAAATTGCCAACGGTTAGACTGAATAGGAAGTTCGAACAAAGAGGAAAGGAGGAAAAAGTATCGAGTGTATTGGAAAGGATGGGTTGAAGGATATTCCATCGAAGAATGTGGAAGGTTCGACTGAGATGGGAAATGTGTACTCGCGAGATGCTGACGTCAGCATCGTTCCCGTCGATATTTTTCACTTTGTAGCGTCTCCGATTCAGACAGGATTCAGTTCAAAGGAGTTCCTCCATCATTTTCCATAGCTCTATAATAGAGCGCCTGATAGGCAACAGTATTGAGATGAGCTTATTCGACATTTTCTCGACTTCCGTAGCAACGTAATTCATTTTCTAAACGTAGGTGGAGAATAAAATACAATTATCAACTTTGTAAGTAAGGAAAAGTAGTCGGGAATTTTTTTTGTTCATATTTTACTCCAGTGTTTTAATATCGAAGGCTTAAAATCTGCTAATTTTTTATTCTGCAGATTTTTTCAATAAGTTGAATTTTCTCCCCACTAAAAATAAATTTGGTTGACGAGTATTTCGTTATTAAAAAATAGAAGTGTCGGTCTTGAAAGGGATTTTCGTGTTTTCTATGTCGATTTACTTGCTTCCGATTTATTTATTCCTGCGTTCTTTACTGTAGTTTTCTCCGCAGTCTAAAACGAGCCCGACGGTTTTAATAGTTTCGAACACGAATGCTCCCGTAGACTAGTTCTCACTTATTTCGAGGAAAATAAATCCGGCAGTAGCTGTATAATATTTATAACTTGATTTCCCTAATCTGTGAGTATAAATATATTAATCGCGTAATTTATATAAAGGCAACTGTTCTAGTCAAAAGAATAGCTAGCCCTAATAACCTGAATTAATTTTCAAAATTAATAGTTACCCTAATTTATTTCCAATTATTCCATTTACTACCTGCTTAACGAGCCGAACTCGATTTTTTCTTCTTCTAATATTTATTTAATTATTATTAATATTTTTTATGATATATTATTTCTTTTATAATATTTTATTATATATATTCTATTTTATTATTTTTATTATAATTAATATTTAATTAATTAATTAGTATTTATTTAAATATTTAATAATTATTTTTCTAATATACGAAGTTTCAAATTTAAAGGAAGTTGAGTTAATTTCAAAGTTGAATTATTTAAGTTAATTTTCAAGTTAAAAGTTCCTTGCTGGCCGTAAACTCTGTTCTGATTTAACCCGTCGGATTTGACCGTTTTCAATTCTGGAGCGAGAAGTTCGAAAATGATTAGCCAAGGCTGTTAAGCTGCGCTGACTAATTAGCCTTTCGAGTCGAGGTACTACGTGTATAATAGAGCGGACCCTTCTATCTCAAAGCATTCCGTCCCTTTTGTGTACCCGCGAGCGAAACGCGTACACCTGTGCGTGGTGCGGAGGGAAGGCGAAAATGAGCGAGGTGGCCAAGTGTCAAAGAGATTCCGGAGGCGTCCGTTATTGCATCTCAGCTAGATAATATTCCTCGTGGACGTCGCTTTTTTGAAAGTGTGAAAAAGCAGAAATTAAGTGCTCTTGCAACGGCAAACTAAAATTCCCCTTTGAAGTGAAGTGATTTTTAGAAGCCATTGGATGTTCTTTACTTCCATGTCTAAATTAGAATAATTGTTTGAAGTATATAGTTTGAAAAATAGTTACTAGCGACAAGTCAAATATTATTGCTTTTTTGGTTTGTTATTCAATAATAAAAAATTGTAATCGAACAAGAAAAAAATTTCTAACCCCCTTTCAAAATTTAATGTTCTACGTTTCAAGGTATGTAGAATCCGGCTATTGATGGTATGTTGATAGTATCTACCCAAATAAATAATTGAAATTTATTCGTGCAAATATGAAGAGGAAATTGAATTTTTTATTGATATTTGATGTTTGATATTTTCTTCTCACGAGTAACAATCAAGTCATTGCAAAATTATCTGATTCTTTTCGACATAAAAATGAGGCTCGAATCTCTGACAGTTCAAAATCTCCCCTATATAAATATGAGAAAGTGCTCTAGGTAACAATGGATTTTCAAAACATCTTCGTCCGAAAATAAATGATAAAACTGAAAATCTTCCCACTCGGTTGGGAACAATGGCGGACTGAAGACCGAATAGCATCATTGCCACAGAACGTGCTCGTAAAGGATAAACGGAAATCCTCAAAGAAGAGGCATTGAAGCAGTAGTGCAAACAGAACCGTATTTGTCCACCTTCTTGACAGAATGACGTCATTTTCATTGTTCATTCTGTCGTCTCTAAAGCTCAGTTGGCGAGACTGGAAATATTTAGTTATTTGGAGTAAAAATAAAATGAGAAACGAATGTGTTTGGAAAGGAGATTTTTTTAACCTCCTCTTTCGGTTTATTATCAATAATAAACCATTGTAATCGCTCAAAAAAAGAATACTTTCTACTTTTCAAAGAACGTATAGTCCGAGTATTCAATAACAATATGCGAATATTTTATGAGCATTTCATCAAGATAAAACTATTTTTTATAGCTCCATAAATTCTCGAGTTACACCATCGTGGCAAATTTTTAAAAATCGATTGACTCCGTTATGGTTTCATTTGATTCAGCGTCAAAAATCTCAATAAATTGATGTGTGATACACTTATGTTTAAAAAACTAGGGATAAGACAGATGTTTCCTCAATAACTCCCTCCCTAAAATTGAGGTGTCAAAAAATGAGCCATCTTTAGCCCGAAAAATATTTTTACAATTTGTGGTATTTAGCAACTATAGTTTCACCACAAAAGTCTTGGCGGCGAACGTTGGTTTTAACATTTTTGTGCTCATTGCTTTAACATCGTATCACAGTTGCAGATAATTTTGCCTAATAATTTTTCGACTCCTTTTCATAGATATGGATAAACCAAAAGAAAAAAATGAACCCCCTTGAATTAAAGAAGAACGACCGGTCGTAACCGCAGTCATTTCTCCAAGTTTCTCCCATCCAGGCAATTCCCTTCAGCCAAGGGAGCGGCGTTAAATTAATAACGAAACCGCAAAAACCGCGAAGGAAAACCGCGCCGTTAGATAAGGGGAATATTTACTTCATCTAAATTCCTCGGGCGTTTCGATATCTTCAGACATGAAATGTTTCCTCTGTTAGATAACGCGTATCGGACCTTTGTAAGTTCAATAATAAAAGTTTCTGTCATGCAGAATGGTTTCGCGAGAGAATTTTCGAAGTAGAATATTATAACGAAAGTAGAAAAATTTTCATCTCATTCGATTCAGCGTATAAAAATATTTAGATTTCTTTATCTCAATTAGCCCTTCATATCGGGTTTTCATGGTTTATTCAAATTTGAACATCACCCTCTGCTCCGATCTGGCTTGCTAACGAACTCCGTAATTAAATTTGCCGTAAAAAGATATTCTAAAAAAAAGGAAAACAGACACGTAGAAATCACCGTTGCCAAGAAGGAGTTTTATGCAAAATTTTTGGCCATTTACCATTAATTTTCAATGAAGCTCGAGTACCATTCACTCGTATAATCATGTTCCACCACCATTTTTAATCCAGCTCTGCTACCATTTTTAATCAAGCTCTGCTACCATTTTTAATCAAACTCTGCATCAACTTTTAATCAAGCTCTGCTGGGTGTAAAATGAGAGTGGAGTGATATTGGTTGGAGCTAGAACAGTGGTGATTATATTATAATTATTATAATTATAATATAGTATTATAATTTACTGGGTTTTTAACTTGCGTATACTTTTAGCTGTAATAAGCAATATCCATTTTTCAATCGATTATGCGGTATTCAAAAGACACGAAAAAATACAACTGTTCAATTTTTCTCGTCCAATTGAACAATAGAAACATAGAATGTTCCAATTATTATTGATACTCACATCACCAACAATCATACCAAATTAGAACGAAATCGAAATCGTAAAAATTTTCACAAACGAACTAAGGGGTTTCCCCACGAATTTTTGAAACGATCGGTTAACGGGTTTTTACTCGACTTCCAGTGCAGATATAAATCTGAAATTTTCAGGAAAGTTGCATCATGCCAAAATATATTTTTGTGATTTTTTTAATCCTCGGGAAAAAATTCTAGGTGGTTCTAAAAAATCGGTATTTGAATCACAAAAATCGAACTTTTATCAAGCTTCACTAGGTCAAAATGTTCTTAAATAAATTGTTTTACCTGACAGGAGTCTTCATCTGGACGTCTTATACGTGTAAATAGGAAAAAGTTTTCCAAAAAAAATGTACACTCTGCCTCAGAAATTATTTTTTGTTAATCGAGCTATACTAAGCGACCGAGATTTTGAGCTCGGTGGCATCGGAAGGGGTGGAAAATATGAACTTTTGTGTTCCAGCGATTTCGAAAGCTAAACCTACTATTTGACTTTACGTTCGGTCCATTTGACTTTACAGAATGTAAAGTGCTGATCACCTTTCTACGAGATAAACAAATAATTTTCGACTAAAAGTTCCCTGTAATATTTTTTTACTCTGGGCTTTTTTTATAATGTAATAGGTGCCAATTATGGCCCCTATTAATTTTTGCCCCTCCAATAAATAGCACGCGAGTTCCACGTTGTCTAATTAGCGGACTAGAAATCTGTCGCAAAACTAATAAATTCAACTCTCGGCAATTTCCAACCCCTCCTTCACGACATTACGGTCGTGCGTGTCTAGCCTAAGCGGAGTCTACCAACTTCCATAAATCAGGTCAGACTCGCCAAAAATACATTTAGCTCTCGTAATTCGCACAACACCGCAGTTTTTCCGCACTAAAAGCGACCCTTTTATTTATTTCTTCTAATCCATTGGCGAAAGCGCTGGGGAGCGTTCATTTCCGCTCAACCTCAATCCCGAACGAATTGCTTGTGTTTATGTCTTGGCGTGATGAAAAGACGGGCCATCAAACTTTCCCGAGACTTTTCTCTCAACATAGTGAAAACATATCTTGTTTACCGAAATAAATAGAACTCAGTGGCGATGGGAGAGTGTGAAAAATACGAACGATAAGATGTGTATTTCTGTAATGCGCGAGGCTCTTATAGATATTTTTAATATAAATTGGTTATTTTGGACTATTTCAATTTTTTAATGATTACTTAGATGAAGAATCATGCGAAGAATAGTCCACATTGGATTCGTCCTACCGCAATCACTTTGCTGGGATAGGTTTCAATTTCGGTATTACTACACAGAACTGTGTCGAATGGGCTGTTATTATTTTTTTTTTTTTAGGTCAAAACAACCGGTTATTTTTAGGTCCAAACAACCGGTTATTTTTTAGGTCAAAACAACCGGTTATTTTTAGTTCCAAACAACCGGTTATTTTTTTTAGGTCAAAGCAACCGGTTATTTTTGAAAATCACGCGATTCTTCTATTCGAATTCTTCTCAAACACCTGATCCGTTTCCTACAAATAGAACCGCGTAAAATGGCGACCTAATTTCAACAAATCAATGTGAGAAATTTGGAACACGCAAATAATATTTCATCAACACTTCGAACTCAATAATTTAGACTCCAAGTACTCTGGTTCGCACCGCGGTTTCCAACGCAACTCATCAACGTTCGGCTGAAATACTCGGCTACAATTGGAAGCAGGAAGGTCGAAAAAGGTTTGGAGAGCGTCGAAACAAGACCGAACAAAGAACAGGATCGTTTAGAACGCGGTGAAAAACGACGCGGAAGCGAAAAGACGGAATGGGAGGCTTTTCTGAAGAACGTGAGCCATTATTGGCTCCGAGGCCTTCACCTCGAAAACAATGAGTTTCTCGCTGGCGAGATCCTATTCGTAGGTTGATCAATGGAGACGGTATATTGGGCGAGTATCGCGATTTTCGCTATCCTAGTTGACAGTCGAGTTCTATAGATTGGTGCGCATAATCGGAGAGCAAACTAGTGAACTAATGGATCGAGAAATTTGACATTTCGAGCGGACATATAGCTATAAAATGTGCGCGTTCCGGTTGTTTTTTTCCAAAGTTTTTATAAAAAAAAGTTGATAAAATTAATCAACTAGTGCCCGAACGAAAATTAATTCGAACAAAAATTCGCATTGCCCTAATTTTTGGAACTGGTCCTAATTATTGGTGGTTTTTTTCTCCAAAATTTTGATTAAAAAAGTAGATAGAATTAACCCACCAGTGCTCGAACAAAAATTAATTCGAACAAATATTCGAAATTGCCCTAATTTTTGGAACTGGCCCTAATTTTGGTTGTTTTTTTCTTTTCTCCAAAATTTTGATTAAAAAGTAGATAAAATTAACCAACCAGTGCTCGAATAAAATTAATTCGAACAAAATTCGAAATTGCCCTAATTTTTGTGAATTGCCCTAGGTATAAACCGCTTTTCCAGGAAGTCCCAGTTTTCCCCTAAATTTTGGGATCAGAAATCGACTTGGGTTCGTTATTTATTCCATTACCAAGCCTCCTACCAAGTACGTATGGAATATCTGACACTTACGCTAACTTTATGCCGGCAAGAATTCGTATGCACTTTTCAAACACGTGTTATTAGGACGCTAACGGACCATTCGAAACAATAAAACTTCTTCCCACCACAATCCTCTGCATGGTGGAATATCTGTACGAAAAATGTAAAATATGTCAACGTTAATAGTGAAAGTAATTTGCGTACGTCAGGCTTGGCTCGGGTGATGTATGAACTTGTTAGCCCTACCAAATGATGCGGCTTGGAAATCTACGTTTGCGATGGAGAGATGTGGAGGAGGGTTTTGGAAATAAAGGGCCAACCCTGGAGAAGATTAATAGCGAACCTGAGGCGTTCGGCTGGTCTCGGCTCGGTTCGGATGACCCGCGGCTCAAATGACCCCTGAAGGCTCGAACGAAGGCGCCTCTATGCTAGTTTCCTCTCCCATCTACCCGGCAAGTGGCTCATTTTCATTTGCGCCGACCCAGAGAGGAAAATTCGACGTCATTTTTCTTCCAACATTACCCCGCCGACAATAGAGAGCAAAACGCTCGCAAACCGAGGGATAAACATGGAAAAGGAGTTTGGAAAATAGAAACTAAACTGGATTTTTATTGCAAGGTAAATAAATATATAAAATAAGGTTTTCACTCTCCTCAAGCTAGAATTCAACAACTCAATAATCACTCGCTTTTAAAAAACGAAGGCAGTCGTTCTTCAGAAACCAAGGCAGTCATTCCCCTCACTAAGAAAATATAATATAAAAATGTATTGCAAAATATAGAAAATATATTCTCTATGTTAATTGATATGAAACATTGAAAACTCCCCAGCCTCAAAACCTCCCAAAAATACAGAGTTATCGATTTGGCTAAAGAATTGAGCCATTGTCAGGCCAAGAATGATTTTAGGTGAAATTTCATGAATTACATTTTCTTCAGAAAGTGCTGACGTTGGACGGACGAAGTTTTTTAAAATGGGATATTCGGATTCCACATACTTTGGAACGTGAAAAATCATTATGAGGGGGATGGAATTTTTTCATCACAGATTACAATGGTTTATCATCGAAGAAACCTTGACCGGAAAATTAAATATAGAATGAAAAAACAACGCCCTTGGATCATTCAATTTGTACTTATTTTGAGCCTGTATAACCGAAAAACTAGCTGAAATCGGCACGAAAATCACAGCTACGGCCGTATTTTTATTTGATAATTATTGTTAACAAATAATAACGCATCCCCGTATTTTTACAGTTAGCCCTATTTTTTTACTTTGTCAATTCTCGGCCACAAAAGCCTCTTCCCTTTCAACTCAGTTCGAGAATCGAATATCTGAAAACTTTCCGACAAAAAGACTTCAAAAGTGTGCGAATTCCAACGTCGAGGCGCGTTGCGAATTTTCATCTTCGACTTTTATGAATAGGGCTGCGGGGCGGAAAAGGTTTTTATAGTAAGTAAAAAAAAAAAAAATAAAGCCAAGATGAGACTCTCGAGCGAAAAAGGGCTTTAACTCTAGGCTAAGGGAAAAGTTCACTGTCAACATGATTACCCTTCGAAAAGGATGACGAAGTAAAGAAACCCCATTGAAGGTTATGCTTCCCTGCGATGCTCCGAGTTGTGATTTATTACTGTTTGTAAAAAAGAGGGGGGGAAACTTTCGCGATTTGTCACTTTGAAAATTAGAGAACCCTTTCTGCGTGTTGTGAGACGGCCGAAAGTCTATTTCTGATATCGGAATACCCGAAGCGAAGCTACAATTCAAACGGATATTACGTCGTTATAAATGCTCTGCGCTGCCTCCGATTTTCACAACTTCACAATGGTTTATTCGATTTTGCACCAATAAAGCCATCGAATTCGTTACTAACGGCCGAAGTTTTTTCAAGTCCGATTCTTGACTTGCCCAACGTTTTCACGTTTGATTCTGAGGGCTTGCGCATTCTGGAGGAAATTGCGACCATATTTTCGTCAATACATTACCAAGGTTATAGGCTTAATAGGATTTTCGTACTTACTGTAACTATGTAATCACATTTTCTCATTTCGATTGAGTTGTTTTGTGTTATGAAACTGTAACCATAATTGTATTTGCATTTCGTGACAAAAAATATACAGAATATTATCTCAAAATTATTTGTAGTGACGCTTATAAACCTATTATGAAATTTTAAAAGTTTTTTATTTATTTAATTTTGTTTACTTATATTGTGACATTTGCTTATATTGTGTATTTGCATTTTGTGACAAAAATATACAGAATATTATCTCAAGATTATTTGTAGTGACGCTTGTAAACCTATTATGGAATTTTTAAAAGTTTTTTATTTATTTAATTTTGTTCACTTATATTGTTTTTTGCACTTGCAATCTTTGACGTATATTTTTTACTTCTTACATCAGATTGTTATTCTGTCACTCCGAGGCAGAATATTTTCACCTCGCAAATGTTTAGTTCTTAAGGTTGGAAAAGTTAGAGTCGACCTTTGCACTCGTGTTTGAACTGGTTATCCCTCGAGGATAATAGTAGGAGTTCTGCTGAGGTGAGCAGGGTATCTAATTGGACCCTGTTGAGGACGGGATTGTCTCAAACGTTTTGACCGAGTTGATTTCCAAGAGACCGTTTTCTGAATCGGATTGAACGGAGAAGGAAATACATTTTCAACTGCATACTTCGTTACTTGGATAGCATCAATAATATTATGGAATCAGTAGTAGTATATTTTTCTTTATTTTCTTAGTTTTTTTTTTATTTTATGATTTTTGTCGTTTTTTTTTACGTTTTAAGGTACGTCCAGTAAAAAAATTCTGTCTGTCCGCCGTCTACATTTTGCTGGAATGCTACATGCTTGAAATTGACATCAAAAATCAATCTTGGTCTGATAACGGCTCAATTCTTTAGCAAAATCACGATCTCAATTTTAAGTATGTTTTGAAGGGGTTTAAGGGGAAAATACATATTTTCCAACGTTTTCGAAACATAGGTGTTTTGGTATTTTTATAGAGTTATTGATGCTGAATCGATGAATACCCTCAAGACTTTGATAACTTCAACGGTTCTCAATTTATAGAAGCTTTTGTGAGGAATTGTCGAGAATTTTCGCGACTGTGATTTTCACCAAAAAGTGTTTTTATTATTACCATTTTATTGCTTGGTGAGAACGTAACCAGCGCTAAACCTGACGAAAACGCCACAAAAGTTTGGGTTGGATACTGCAACGAGTGAATGGTCTTCCTGAATCATGATTGAATCATAAGGTATAATAAACTACTGCACAATCATTATTTACAGCTTTATTTGTTACTAGGGGCTGAGCGCCCTGGCGGCTGCCGCCGCCCAACCCCCTCAGAGGGGGGCTTCGCCCCCCTCAGCTATCGCGCACGGTCGGCCCGTCGGAGGGGCTGCGCCCTCCTCTCGGGCCTTACATATAGTTTGGGTGGGGTGTTGTCCTTATCACTCCTATACATAGTACTATATAGTATAATATTATATAGTACAGTATATAGTATAGTATATAGTATATGGTAGTATATGGTATATAGGTATAGGTATGGGTAAAGGTATAAGTAAGGTATGGGTTTAGTAGTTAATCATTTGTGTATGGAGAGTGGGAATCGATAGGTATTTTTGTAGTAGGTAGTACTCAGTAGTTGCTATAATTTGGTATGTTGGTGGTGGGATTGTATCGTACTTAGTATCATAAAATATTGGGTTTTTCAACTGGAGCAAAGTAGGAGCAAAATTGGACATAATAACTGTAAGTTTCCAAGATTTGTAACTTGCACAGTGGATAACTCAGACAAAAAGTCGTCAATTCAGATGTTTGAATATACCAAAAGGTAGGTAATTTAACTGTCCACATTTTCCCAATGTAATGTACCTATCAATTTCTCAACCGTTTTTGCGTTATTCAACAATATTAGTAGACTATACACGAAAAAATGACATTTTTCAACTTTAAACGTTCTTTTCATCTATTTACTGCGAAAGAAACAAGAATGAACCATATATTATTGATATACACATCATCAACTATCATTATGCTGAATTTGAGCGAAATCCATTTCAAAAATTTTTCGCGAAAAATCCAAGGGGTACCCTGCGATTTTTTTCAACCGAACAGTTAACGAATTTTTACTCCTCTCTCGATACAGATAAAAATCTGAAATTTTTAGGAAAGTTGTGTCTTACCAAGATGTATTTTTGGTATTTTTTTTATTTCTCGGAAAAATCTGCATGTGGTCCAAAAAAATCGGTTTTTGAAAGCTCAAAAATTGGACTTTAACCGTGATTTTCGGGGTCAAAATAAATGCGAATCAATTGTTTTATTATGCAGGAGTCTTCATTTGAACGCCTTACACACGTACATAGCAAAAAATTTGGTGAAAAAATTTAAACAGAGCCAGAGAAATTATTTTCCGTAAATCGATTTTCGCCGGCCGAAATTCGAGCTCCGCTGGCATCGATAATAGTGAAAAATTAAATTTTCGTTTTAAAGCGCTTTTGAAAGCTATTCTTATAGGAAATTTAACGCTGAATCCGAATATGACGTCAAAACGGCGGAAATTAGTCGGCAACTATCAGTTTTTCCAGGTTTAATACACGCCACTCCTACGTTTTTCAACTTTGAAAATCCGTTGCAAATACTTACAGTACTGTTCAAATTTTATTAGTTAATGATTCCTACAGGAAATTAGACGTAGAATTCGAATTTAATATGAAAAAAATTGAAATCGAACGATCATTAATATTTTTTTAATTTTTTCGTTTTTCGTACTTTTGAAGTTTCAACTTTGGGATTTTTTTTCATCACGTTCCCGAAACGGGACACATTAGGTGCTGTGGAAGGAAATGTAGGAAATTTAACGTAGAATCCAGTAAAAATACGAAAATGGCTAGCGTATATGATAGCTTTCGAGAATATTCCACTTTATGTCAAAAAACGTGTTTTGACTTTTCTTCAAACGTTAATAGCTCCGCGGGGACATAACATAAAAATATAATTAAATACACCAAATTGTAGATTTCGATAGCTCTTTCTCGCCTCTCAGTAATATACCTATGTAAAAGTAGTCGGTTCAAAAGTTATTTGCGAAAAACATGCGAAAAACGCAAAAAGCAGGGTCATAAAATTCAAAGTGCAATAAAATTTGAACAGAGGCCAATTAAAAAAAAGAAGATTTTTCACCCGATCAGTTTGTCTCTATTTAACGCCTCTATGACCAAAATTTGATTACCTATTCCCAGTTTCTCAATCAATCGTATACCCACGTTTTTCGACTTTCACTTCGAGCTTCTCTAGCTCCGACTAAACTCAACCGACGAACAAATTCTTGTACTTTTTCGTTAAAGAATTTAATAATCTACAAATATCTGTAGTAAAATTTGCAGCTCCAATGAGAAAATTTTGAGTAAATCGCGAATAACTGCGGAAAAACGTGGTTCCAGAAAAGGTCAAATTTTTACATAAACCTCCCCAAGACAATTCAAAGGCTAAATTGAAAATCGGCCATTTTTCTACCGTATCATTTTCGACCTGATGAACGAATATAGCGTCAAATATTTTTATCTCCTCACACATTTTTTCCCTTGCGCGAGCATTTTTTCGAACAGATTTTCAAGTTCCGACTTTGCAAGGCTGTAGCTCCGCGGGGTTGGACTAAACTTAGCAATTGTAATTACAAAAATGTAGAAAATTTATCTGGCAACAACTTTGCAATGCACTTAGTATGTGTAAAATTAAATAGTTTGGCCGCTAGATCGCCCGAAAGCCGAATTCCGCGATCGCGACTTTTTACCCAAACACGTTTTTTCTTACATCTCGAATTTTTTTTCAAAACAGGGACCAAAAATCGAAAATCCAAAGGTTTTTCAGCCGGTGGCCTTAAATTTTAAGCAGCCCCTATTTTTTTCATCCAAATCCCTCCAGCCACTTCTTCAATCAATCGTATACCTCTCCTCCTCCTGGTTGTGTAGTTTTATATATATAGACTAGGGGCTGAGCGCCCCTGGCGGCTGCCGCCGCCCAACCCCCTCAGAGGGGGGCTTCGCCCCCCTCAGCTATCGCGCACGGTCGGCCCGTCGGAGGGGCTCCGCCCCTCCTCTCGGGCCTTACATATAGCTTCGGTGGGGTGTTGTCCTTATCACTCCTATATATAGTAGTACTATATATAGTATAGTATATAGTATAGTATATAAATATAGTATATAGTATAGTATATAGTACAGGTATAGGTATGGGTATAGATGTAGGTATGGGTATAGATATAGGTATGGGATTAGTAGTTAATTATTTGTGTATGGAGAGTGGGAATCGATAGGTATTATTGTTAGTAGGTAGTACTTAGTGGTTGCTATAATTTGGTATGTTGGTGGAGGTGTTTGAATGTACTTTGTATCATAAAGTATTGGGTTTTTCAACTGGAGCAAAGTAGGAGCAAAATTAGACATAGCAACTGTAAGTTTTCCTTGATTTGTAACTTGCACGGTGGATAACTCAAACAAAAAGTCGTCAATTCAGATGTTTGAATATACCAAAAGATAGGTAATTTAACTGTCCACATTTTCCCAATGTAATGTACCTATCAATTTTTCAACCGTTTTTGCGTTATTCAACAATATTAGTAGACTATACACGAAAAAATGACATTTTTCAACTTTAAACGTTATTTTCATCTATTTAGTGCGAAAGAAACAAAGAATGAACCATATATTATTGATATACACATCATCAACTATCATTATGCTGAATTTGAGCGAAATCTATTTCAAAAAATTTTTCGCAAAAAATCCAAGGGGTACCCCTGCGATTTTTTTCAACCGAACAGTTAACGAATTTTTACTCGTCTCTCAATACAGATAAAAATCTGAAATTTTTAGGAAAGTTGTGTCTTACCAAGATGTATTTTTGCTATTTTTTTTATTTCTCGGAAAAATCTGCAAGTGGTCCAAAAAAATCGGTTTTTGAAAGCTCAAAAATTGGACTTTAACCGTGATTTTCGGGGTCAAAATTAATGCGAATCAATTGTTTTATTATGCAGGAGTCTTCATTTGAACGCCTTACACACGTACATGGCAAAAAATTTGGTGAAAAAAATTTAAACAGAGCCAGAGAAATTATTTTCCGTAAATCGACTTTTTCGCCGGCCGAAATTCCGAGCTCCGCTGGCATCGGTAATAGTGAAAAATTAAATTTTCGTTTTAAAGCGATTTTGAAAGCTATTCTTATAGGAAATTTAACGCTGAATCCGAATATGACGTCAAAACGGCGAAAATTTCACGACAACTTTGAGTTTTTCCAGGTTTAATACACGCCACTCCTACGTTTTTCAACTTTGAAATTCCGTAGCAAATACTTACAGTACTGTTCAAATTTGATTAACTAATGACTCCTACAGGAAATTAGACGTAGAATTCGAATTCAAAGTGAAAACAATCAAATTCGAACGATTAATAATATTTCTCGAATTTTTTTCGTTTTTCATACTTTTGAAGTTTCAACTTTGGGATTTTTTTTCATCACGTTCCCGAAACGGGACAGATTAGGTGCTGTGGAAGAAAATGTAGGAAATTTAACGTAGAATTCAGTAAAAATACGAAAATGGCTAGCGTATATGATAGCTTTCGAGGAATATTCCACTTTATGTCAAAAAACGTGTTTTGACTTTTCTTCAAACGTTAATAGCTCCGCGGGGACATAACATAAAAATATAATTAAATACACCAAATTGTAGGATTTTGATAGCTCTTTCTCGCCTCTGAGTAATATACCTATGTAAAAGTAGTCGGTTCAAAAGTTATCGGCGAAAAACATGCGAAAAAACGCGAAAAACAGGGTCATAAAATTTCAAAGTGCAATAAAATTTGAACAGAGGCCTAATTAAAAAAAAGAAGACTTTTCCAGCCGATGAAGTTCCTTCAATTGAATGGCACTATGTCCAAAATTTGATTACCTATTCCCAGTTTCTCAATCAATCGTATACCCAAGGATTTTTGACTTTCTCTTCGGGCAGCTCTAGCTCCGGCTAAAATCTATCAACGAACGAATTCTTGTACTTTTTCGTTTAAAGAATTTAATAATCTACAAATATCTGTAGTAAAATTTACAGCTCCAATGTGAATTTTTCGAGAAAATCGCGAATAACTGCGGAAAAACGTGGTTTCGGAAAAGCTCAAAAACGTACATATACCTCCCCCAAGAAAAATCCGAGGCTTAAATCGAAAATCGACTAATTTTTCGCCGTATCATTTTCGAAATGCTAAACGAATATAGTGCCAAATTAATTTTTTTTTTCGAAATGCGGCGTCGAGTCGAGAGCGTTTTTTTGTATAAAAAACATCAAGTTCCGACTTTGACTCGCTATAGCTTCGCGGAGGTGAGTCCGATCCGACCGATCCTAATGACGAAAATGTTAAGAATTTCCCGCACAACAGATCTGTAATGCACATGGTACGTACGAAAATCAATATTTAAGCCGCTACGGCTCCCGAAAGAAAAAATTCCGCGATCGCGATTTTTCGCCCAAAACACGTTTTTCGATACATTTCGAATTTTTTCAAAAAAGTGGGGCCGAAAATGGAAAATCCGAAGGTTTTTCAGACGGTGGCCTTAAATTTTAAGCAACCCCTATTTTTTTCATCGGATTCCTACAAGCCAGTTGCTCAATCAATCGTATCCCTCTCCTCCTCGTTTTGTAGTTTTATATATATAGACTAGGGGCTGAGCGCCCCTGGCGGCTGCCGCCGCCCAACCCCCTCAGAGGGGGGCTTCGCCCCCCTCAGCTATCGCGCACGGTCGGCCCGTCGGAGGGGCTCCGCCCCTCCTCTCGGGCCTTACATAAATAACTCGGGGTGTTGTCCTTATCACTCCTATATATAGTATACTATATAGTATATATAGTATACTATATAGTATATATAGTATACTATATAGTATATATAGTATACTATATAGTATATATAGTATACTATAATTATAGTATAGTATATAGCATATATAGTATAGTACATAGTATATGGTATATAGGTATAGGTATGGGTATGGGTATAGGTATAGGTATGGGTATGGGTTTAGTAGTTAATTATTTGTGTATGGAGAGTGGGAATCGATAGGTATTATTGTTAGAAGGTAGTACTTGGTAGTAGTTGCTATAATTTGGTATGTAGGTGATGGAGTTCGAACGTACTTTGTATCATAAAGTATTGGGTTTTTCAACTGGAGCAACGTAGGAGCAAAATGAGACATAAAAACTGTAAGTTTTCCAATATTTGTAACTTGCACAGTGGATAACTCAAACAAAAAGTCGTCAATTCAGATATTTGAATATACCAAAAGATAGGTAATTTAACTGTCCACATTTTCCCAATGTAATGTACCTACCTATCAATTTTGGTTTATTATTCAATAATAAACCATTGTAATCGCCCAAGAAAAAAAATTTTATAACCCCCCCTCAAAATTTGATGTTTTACGTTTCAAGGCATGTAGAATCCGAATATCCAATAAAAAAAATTCTGTCCGTCCGCCGTACGCCGTCCGCCGTACGCCGTACGCCGTACGCCGTACGCCGTACGCCGTTAGCAGTTTTCCGGCGAAACTGTAAGAGCTAAAAATTTGAAATTTTCCCCAAAAATCAATCTCGGTCCTACGACGGCCCAATTCTTGAACCAACTTGCTAGCTCAATTTTAAGGGTATTTTTGGGGGGTTTTGAGGGGGAGAAAATTCATATTTTCCAAGGTTTTTCAGAAAAATGTGTACGTGGTATCACATTATATAGATTTTTGGACGCTGAATCGAATGAGACCATCGCGGGGTCGATAGCTTTATTGGTTCTCGAGTTATCGCAGCTTTTGTGTCGAATTTGGGAGATTTTCGGAAATTTGACATTAGGGTTTAACTCGAGAGTTATTCAAGCTATAAAAATCGTTCTATACTCATTGGAATGGTCGTCAAACACTCTCTCCAGCTGTAGGGTAAGGCAAAAAATTTAGCTTTTAATTAGGAAATTAAGAAAAATAAAAATGATTAAAATTACAATAGTTGCTACGGAGTTTTCCCCTATAGTTACCATCTGTTTTTCGGTGGGAACGTTCACAAATGTTCGGAATATTTAAAATGACAAATGGATAGTCTTCTTAAATCAATATTGAAGCGAAATAATAATAAACCACTGTACAATCATTTGCAGCGTTTTTCAACCGTTTTTGCGTTATTCAACAATATTAGTAGACTATACCCGAAAAAATGACATTTTTTAACTTTAAACGTTCTTTTCATCTATTTAGTGCGAAAGAAACGAAGAATGGACCATATATTATTGATATACACGCCATCAACTATCATTATGCTGAATTTGAGCGAAATCCATTTCAAAAAATTTTTCGCGAAAAATCCAAGGGGTACCCCTGCGATTTTTTTCAACCGATCAGTTAACGATTTTTTACTCGCCTTCCAATACAGATAAAAATCTGAAATTTTTAGGAAAGTTGCGTCTTACCACGATGTATTTTTGCAATTTTTTTTATTTCTCGGAAAAATCTGCAAGTGGTCCAAAAAAATCGGTTTTTGAAAGCTCAAAAATTGGACTTCAACGGTGATTTTCGGGGTCAAAATTAATGCGAATCAATTGTTTTATTATGCGAGAGTCTTCATTTGAACGCCTTACACACGTACATAGCAAAAAATTTGGTGAAAAAAATTTAAACAGAGCCAGAGAAATTATTTTCCGTAAATCGAGTTTTTCGCCGGCCGAAATTCCGAGCTCCGCTGGCATCGGTAATAGTGAAAAATTAAATTTTCGTTTTAAAGCGATTTTGAAAGCTATTCTTATAGGAAATTTAACGCTGAATCCGAATATGACGTCAAAACGGCGGAAATTAGTCGGCAACTATCAGTTTTTCCAGGTTTAATACACGCCATTCCTACGTTTTTCATCTTTGAATTTCCGTAGCAAATACTTACAGTCCTGTTAAAATTTGATTAATTAATGGTTCCTACAGGAAATTAGACGTAGAATTCGAATTCGAAGTGAAAAAAATCAAATTCGAACGATTAATAATATTTTTCGAATTTTTATCGTTTTTCATACTTTTGAAGTTTCAACTTTGGGATTTTTTTTCATCACGTTCCCGAAACGGGACAGATTAGGTGCTGTGGAAGAAAATGTAGGAAATTTAACGTAGAATCTATTAAAAATACGAAAATGGCTAGCGTATATGATAGCTTTCGAGGAATATTCCACTTTATGTCAAAAAACGTGTTTTGACTTTTCTTCAAACGTTAATAGCTCCGCGGGGACATAACATAAAAATATAATTAAATACACCAAATTGTAGGATTTTGATAGCTCTTTCTCGCCTCTGAGTAATATACCTATGTAAAAGTAACCGGTTCAAAAGTTATTTGCGAAAAACATGCGAAAAAACGCGAAAAACCGGGTTATAAAATTTCAAAGTGCAATAAAATTTGAACAGAGGCCTAATTAAAAAAAAGAAGATTTTTTCACACGATGGGTTTGTCTCAATTGAACGGCACTATGACCAAAATTTGATTTCCTATCCCCAGTTTCTCAATCAATTGGATACCCAAGATTTTTTTACGTCCTCTTCAGGCTGCTCTAGCTCCGGCAAAAATCGATCATCGAACGAATTCTTGTACTTTTTCGTTTAAAGAATTTATCCATGAACAAAATGCGCTCATAAAATTCAATCGCGTTGTGAGAATTTTTCGAGAAAAACGCGAAAAACTGCGAAAAAACGTGGTTTCGAAAAAGCTCAAATTTTGACATTTTCCTCCCTCTCGAAAAGTCAAGGTCCTAAATCAAAATTTCAAAGGTTTTTCACCGTATCATTTTCAAAATGCTAAACGAATATAGTGTCAAAAATTTTTTATCTCCGCACAATTTTTTTTAAATGCATGACGATTTTTCAAAAAAAAATTTTGAAATTCCGACTTTGGACGGCTATAGCTCCGCGGAGGTGAAAGCAAACTTTATAATCGCAATTACAAAAATGTAGGAAATTTATCTGGCTACAATTTTCTAATTCACTTAGTATATATGAAATCCATTACTTTACGAGCTATCGCGGCCGAAACACGAAATTCCGCGATCGCGATTTTTCGCCCAAAACACGTTTTTCGATACATTTCGAATTTTTTTTCAAAAACGAAGTCAAAAATGGAAATTCTAAGATTTTTTCAGACGGTGGCCTTAAATTTTAAGCAACCCCTATTTTTTTCGTCCAAATCCCTCCAGCCATCTCTTCAATCAATCGTATACCTCTCCTCCTGGTTGTGTAGTTTTATATATATAGACTAGGGGCTGAGCGCCCCTGGCGGCTGCCGCCGCCCAACCCCCTCAGAGGGGGGCTTCGCCCCCCTCAGCTATCGCGCGCGCGTCGGCCCGTCGGAGGGGCTCCGCCCCTCCTCTCGGGCCTTACATATTATTACTCGGGGTGTTGTCCTTATCACTCCTATATATAGTATACTATATAGTATAGTATATAGTATAGTATATAGTATAGTATATAGCATATATAGTATAGTATATAGTATATGGTATATAGGTATATAGGTATAGGTAGGTAGGTAGGTATAGGTATAGGTATGGGTAGGTAGTAGTAGTTTATTATTTGTGTATGGAGAGTGGGAATCTATATGTACTTTTATAGTGGGTAGTACTCAGTAGCAGTTGCTATAATTTGGTATGTAGGTGGTGGAGTTCGAACGTACTTTGTATCATAAAGTATTGGGTTTTTCAACTGGAGGAAAGTAGGAGCAAAATTAGACATAACAACTGTAAGTTTTCCAAGATTTGTAACTTGCACAGTGGATAACTCAGACAAAAAGTCGTCAATTCAAATGTTTGAATATATCAAAAGATAGGTAATTTAATTGCCCACATTTTTCTAATGTAATGTACCTATACATTTTTCAACCGTTTTTGCGTTATTCAACAATATATGTAGACGATACACGAAAAAATGACATTTTTCAACTTTAAACGTTATTTTCATCTATTTAGTGCGAAAGAAACGAAGAATGAACCATATATTATTGATGTACACATCATCAACTAACATTATGCTGAATTTGAGCAAAATCCATTTCAAAAAATTTTTCGCGAAAAATCCAAGGGGTACCCCTGCGATTTTTTTCAACCGAACAGTTAACGATTTTTTACTCGTCTCTCAATACAGATAAAAATCTGAAATTTTTAGGAAAGTTGTGTCTTACCAAGATGTATTTTTGCTATTTTTTTTATTTCTCGGAAAAATCTGCAAGTGGTCCAAAAAAATCGGTTTTTGAAAGCTCAAAAATTGGACTTTAACGGTGATTTTCGGGGTCAAAATTAATGCAAATCAATTGTTTTATTATGCGAGAGTCTTCATTTGAACGCCTTACACACGTACATAGCAAAAAATTCGGCGAAAAAAATTTAAACAGAGCCAGAGAAATTATTTTCCGTAAATCGAGTTTTTCGCCGGCCGAATTTCCGAGCTCCGCTGGCATCGGTAATAGTGAAAAATTAAATTTTCGTTTTAAAGCGATTTTGAAAGCTATTCTTATAGGAAATTTAACGCTGAATCCGAATATGACGTCAAAACGGCGGAAATTAGTCGGCAACTATCAGTTTTTCCAGGTTTAATACACGCCATTCCTACGTTTTTCATCTTTGAAATTCCGTAGCAAATACTTACAGTCCTGTTAAAATTTGATTAATTAATGGTTCCTACAGGAAATTAGACGTAGAATTCGAATTTAAAGTGAAAACAATCAATTTCGTACGATTAATAATATTTTTCGAATTTTTTTCGTTTTTCATACTTTTGAAGTTTCAACTTTGGGATTTTTTTTCATCACGTTCCGGAAATGGGACAGATTAGGTGCTGTGGAAGAAAATGTAGGAAATTTAACGTAGAATCCAGTAAAAATACGAAAATGGCTAGCGTATATGATAGCTTTCGAGGAATATTCCACTTTATGTCAAAAAACGTGTTTTGACTTTTCTTCAAACGTTAATAGCTCCGCGGGGACATAACATAAAAATATAATTAAATACACCAAATTGTAGGATTTCGATAGCTCTTTCTCGCCTCTGAGTAATATACCTATGTAAAAGTAACCGGTTCAAAAGTTATTTGCGAAAAACATGCGAAAAAACGCGAAAAACAGGGTTATAAAATTTCAAATCGCAATAAAATTTGAACAGAGGCCTAATTAAAAAAAAGAAGATTTTTTCACACGATCAGTTTGTCTCAATTGAACGGCACTATGACCAAAATTTGATTACCTATTCCCAGTTTCTCAATCAATTGGATACCCAAGATTTTTTGACCTTCGCTTCGGGCCGCTCTAGCTCCGGCAAAAATCGATCAACGAACGAATTCTTGTACTTTTTCGTTTAAAGAATTTATCCATGAACAAAATGCGCTCATAAAATCTTTTCGCGTTGTGAGAATTTTTCGAGAAAATCGCGATCAACTGCGGAAAAACGTGGTTTCGGAAAACGTCAAATTTTTACATAATCTTAGCTCACGAGAAAACCAAGTCGAAAATCGAAAAAATGAAAAAAACGGGGTCAGGAATTTCGATTTAATTGACGAATATGTTGTCAAAAAATTTTTATCGTTTCACAATTTTGCTCCATCCGTGAGAGTTTTTTCAAAACGGAAAAACAAAGTTTCGACTTTGAATCGCTGTAGCTTCGCGGAGGTAGGTCCGATCCGATCGATCCAAATGACGAAAATGTTTAGAATTTCCCGCACAACATATCTGTAATGCACATGGTACGTACGAAAATCGATATTTAAGCCGCTACAGCTCCCGATAGAAAAAATTCCGCGATTTCAAATTTTCACCAAAACGACGTTTTTCGATACATTTCGAATTTTTTTTCAAAAACGAAGCAAAAAATCAAAATTCTAAGATTTTTTCAGCCGATGGCCTTAAATTCTAAGCATCCCCTATTTTTTTCATCCAAATCCTTCCGGCCAGTTCCTCAATCAATCGTATACCTCTCCTCATCCTCGTTGTGCAGTTTTATATATATAGATAGACTAGGGGCTGAGCGCCCCTGGCGGCTGCCGCCGCCCAACCCCCTCAGAGGGGGGCTTCGCCCCCCTCAGCTATCGCGCCCGGTCGGCCCGTCGGAGGGGCTGCGCCCCTCCTCTCGGGCCTTACATATAGCTTCGCGGAGGTAGTGTCCTTTTCACTCCTATATATAGTATGATATAGTATATATAGTATAGTATATAGTATATGGTATATAGTATATAGTATTTATAGTATAGTATATAGTATAGGTATAGGTAAAGGTATAAGTATAGGTATGGGTAGGTAGTAGTAGTTTATTATTTGTGTATGGAGAGTGGGAATCTATAGGTATTTTTATAGTAGAAAGTACTTGGTAGTAGTTGCTATAATTTGGTATGTTGGTGGTGGGGATTGTATCGTACTTAGTATCATAAAGTATTGTGTTTTTCAACTGGAGCAAAGTAGGAGCAAAATTAGACATAGCAACTGTAAGTTTTCCAAGATTTGTAACTTGCACAGTGGATAACTCAAACAAAAAGTCGTCAATTCAGAGGTTTGAATATACCAAAAGATAGGTAATTTAACTGTCCACATTTTCCCAATGTAATGTACCTATCCATTTTTCAACCGTTTTTGCGTTATTCAACAATATTAGTAGAATATACACGAAAAAATGACATTTTTCAACTTTAAACGTTATTTTCATCTATTTAGTGCGAAAGAAACAAAAAGAGAACCATATATTATTGATATACACATCATCAACTATCATTATGCTGAATTTGAGCAAAATCTATTTCAAATAATTTTTCGCGAAAAATCCAAGGGGTACCCCTGCGATTTTTTTCAACCGATCACTTAACGAATTTTTACTCGTCTTTCAATATAGATAAAAATCTGAAATTTTTAGGAAAGTTGTGTCTTACCATGATGTATTTTTGTGATTTTTTTTATTTCTCGGAAAAATCTGCAAGTGGTCCAAAAAAATCGGTTTTTGAAAGCTCAAAAATTGACCTTTAACTGCGATTTTCGGGGTCAAAATATTTGCGAATCAATTGTTTTATTATGCGAGAGTCTTCATTTGAACGCCTTACACACGTACATAGCAAAAAATTTGGTGAAAAAAATGTAAACAGAGCCAGAGAAATTATTTTCCGTAAATCGAGTTATTCGCCGGCCGAAATTCCGAGCTCCGCTGGCATCGGTAATAGTGAAAAATTAAATTTTCGTTTTTAAGCGATTTTGAAAGCTATTCTTATAGGCAATTTAACGCTGAATCCGAATATGACGTCAAAACGGCGGAAATTTCATGACAACTATCAGTTTTTCCAGTTTAATACAACCCCACTCCTACGTTTTTCAACTTTGAAAATCCGTTGCAAATACGTATAGTACTGTTAAAATTTGATTAATTAACGATTCCTACAGGAAATTAGACGTCGAATTCGAATTCAAAGTGAAAAAAATTAAATTCGAACAATTAATAATATTTTTCGAATTTTTTCGTTTTTCATACTTTCGAAGTTTCAACTTTGGGATTTTTTTTCATCACGTTCCCGAAACGGGACAGATTAGGTGCTGTGGAAGAAAATGTAGGAAATTTAACGTAGAATCCACTAAAAATACGAAAACGGCTAGCGTATATGATAGCTCTCGAGATATATTCCAGTTTATGTCAAAAAACGTGTTTTGACTTTTCTTCAAACGTTAATAGCTCCGCGGGGACATAACATAAAAATATAATTAAATACACCAAATTGTAGGATTTTGATAGCTCTTTCTCGCCTCTGAGTAATATACCTATGTAAAAGTAGTCGGTTCAAAAGTTATATGCGAAAAACATGCAAAAAAACGCAAAAAATCGTGTCATAAAACTTTGAAGTGCAATAAAATTTGAACAGAGGCCTAATTAAAAAAAAGAAGATTTTTTCACACGATCAGTTTGTCTCAATTGAACGGCACTATGACCAAAATTTGATTACCTATTCCCAGTTTCTCAATCAATTGGATACCCAAGATTTTTTTACGTCCCCTTCGGGCCGCTCTAGCTCCGGCAAAAATCGATCAACGAACGAATTCCTGTACTTTTTCGTTTAAAGAATTTATCCATGAACAAAATGCGCTCATAAAAACTTTTCGCGTTGTGAGAATTTTTCGAGAAAAACGCGAAAAACTGCGAAAAAACGTGGTTTCGAAAAAGCTCAAATTTCGACATTTTCCTCCCTCTCGAAAAGTCAAGGTCCTAAATCAAAATTTCAAAGGTTTTTCACCGTATCATTTTCAAAATGCTAAACGAATATAGTGTCAAAAATTTTTTATCTCCGCACAATTTTTTTTAAATGCATGACGATTTTTCAAAAAGAAAATTTGAAATTCCGACTTTGAATCGCTATAGCTCCGCGGAGGTGAGTCGGATCCGATCGATCCAAATGACGAAAATGTTCAGAATTTCCCGCACAACAGATCTGTAATGCACATGGTATGTACGAAAATCGATATTCTAACCGCTACAGCGCCCGATAGAAAAAATTCCGCGATCGCGATTTTTCACCAAAAACACGTTTTTCGATACATTTCGAATTGTTTTGAAAAAACGAAACAAAAAATCGAAAATCGGCGATTTTTTCAGACGGTGGCCTTAAATTTTAAACAGCCCCTATTTTTTTCATCCAAATCCCTCCGGCCAGTTCTTCAATCAATCGTATACCTCTCCTCCTCGTTTTGTAGTTTTATATATATAGACTAGGGGCTGAGCGCCCCTGGCGGCTGCCGCCGCCCAACCCCCTCAGAGGGGGGCTTCGCCCCCCTCAGCTATCGCGCGCGCGTCGGCCCGTCGGAGGGGCTCCGCCCCTCCTCTCGGGCCTTACATATTATTACTCGGGGTGTTGTCCTTATCACTCCTATATATAGTATACTATATAGTATATATAGTATAGTATATAGTATAGTATATAGTATAGTATATAGTATAGTATATAGCATATATAGTATAGTATATAGTATATGGTATATAGGTGTAGGTATAGGTATGGGTATGGGTAGGTAGTAGTAGTTTATTATTTGTGTATGGAGATTGGGAATCTATAGGTATTATTATTAGTAGGTAGTACTTGGTAGTAGTTGCTATAATTTGGTATGTTGGGGGTGGAGTTCGAACGTACTTTGTATCATAAAGTATTGGGTTTTTCAACTGGAGCAAAGTTATAGCAGAATTAGACGTAACAACTGTGTGTTTTCCAAGATTTGTAACTTGCACAGTGGATAACTCAAACAAAAAGTCGTCAACTCAGACGTTTGAATATACCAAAAGATAGGTAATTTAACTGTCCACATTTTCCCAATGTAATGTACCTATCCATTTTTCAACCGTTTTTGCGTTATTCAACAATATCAGTAGACTATACCCGAAAAAATGACATTTTTTAACTTTAAACGTTCTTTTCATCTATTTAGTGCGAAAGAAACGAAGAATGGACCATATATTATTGATGTACACATCATCAACTATCATTATGCTGAATTTGAGCGAAATCCATTTCAAAAAATTTTTCGCGAAAAATCCAAGGGGTACCCCTGCGATTTTTTTCAACCGAACAGTTAACGAATTTTTACTCGTCTCTCAATACAGATAAAAATCTGAAATTTTTAGGAAAGTTGTGTCTTACCAAGATGTATTTTTGGTATTTTTTTTATTTCTCGGAAAAATCTGCAAGTGGTCCAAAAAAATCGGTTTTTGAAAGCTCAAAAATTGGACTTAAACCGTGATTTTCGGGGTCAAAATAAATGCGAATCAATTGTTTTATTATGCAGGAGTCTTCATTTGAACGCCTTACACACGTACATAGCAAAAATTTTGGTGAAAAAAATTTAAACAGAGCCAGAGAAATTATTTTCCGTAAATCGATTTTTTCGCCGGCCGAAATTCCGAGCTCCGCTGGCATCGGTAATAGTGAAAAATTAAATTTTCGTTTTAAAGCGATTTTGAAAGCTATTCTTATAGGAAATTTAATGCTGAATCCGAATATGACGTCAAAACGTCGGAAATTAGTCGGCAACTATCAGTTTTTCCAGGTTTAATACACGCCATTCCTACGTTTTTCAACTTTGAAAATCCGTTGCAAATACTTACAGTACTGTTCAAATTTGATTATTTAATGATTCCTACAGGAAATTAGACGTAGAATTCGAATTTAAAGTGAAAAAATCTATTATCGAACGATTAATAATATTTCTCGAATTTTTTTCGTTTTTCATACTTTTGAAGTTTCAACTTTGGGATTTTTTTTCGTCACGTTCCGGAAACGGGACAGATTAGGTGCTGTGGAAGAAAATGTAGGAAATTTAACGTAGAATCCAGTAAAAATACGAAAATGGCTAGCGTATATGATAGCTCTCGAGATATATTCCACTTTATGTCAAAAAACGTGTTTTGACTTTTCTTCAAACGTTAATAGCTCCGCGGAGACATAACATAAAAATATAATTAAATACCAAATTGTGGGATTTCGATAGCTCTTTCTCGCCTCTGAGTAATATACCTATGTAAAAGTAACCGGTTCAAAAGTTATATGCGAAAAACAGGCCAAAAAACGCAAAAAATCGTGTCATAAAATTTCAAAGCGCAATAAAATTTGAACAAAGGCCTAATAAAAAAAAAGACGATTTTTTCACCCGATCAGTTTGTCTCAATTGAACGGCACTATGACCAAAATTTGATTACCGTGCCCCAGTTTCTCAATCAATCGGATACCCACGGTTTTTCGACTTTCACTTCGAGCTTCTCTAGCTCCGACTAAACTCAACCGACGAACGAATTCTTGTACTTTTTCGTTTAAAGAATTTAATAATCTACAAATATCTGTAGTAAAATTTACAGCTCCTATGTGAATTTTTCGAGAAAATCGCGAATAACTGCGGAAAAACGTGTTTCCGAAACAGGTGAAATTTGCACATAAACCTCCCCCAAGAAAAATCCGAGGCTTAAATCGAAAATCGACTATTTTTTCGCCGTATCATTTTCGAAATGCTAAACGAATATAGTGCCAAATTAATTTTTTTTTTCGAAATGCGGCGTCGAGTCGAGAGCGTTTTTTTGCATCAAAAACTTCAAGTTTCAACTTTGGATCGCTATAGCTCCGCGGGCGTTTCACCAAACTTAACATTTGTAATTACAAAAATGTTGGAAATTTAACTGGCTACAACTTTGCAATTCACTTGGTATATGTAAAAGTTATTAGTTTAACCGCTAGTTCGTCCGAAAGCTCGAATTCCTGAAAAGCGAATTTTTCCAAAAACGACGTTTTTCGATACATTTCGAATTTTAAAAAATTTTCAAAAGCGAAAATGGAAAATCGGCGATTTTTTCAGCCGATGGCCTTAAATTTTAAACATCCCCTATTTTTTTCATCGAAATCCTTCCAGCCATCTCCCCAATCAATCGTATACCCTCTCCTCCTGGTTGTGTAGTTTTATATATATAGACTAGGGGCTGAGCGCCCCTGGCGGCTGCCGCCGCCCAACCCCCTCAGAGGGGGGCTTCGCCCCCCTCAGCTATCGCGCGCGCGTCGGCCCGTCGGAGGGGCTGCGCCCCTCCTCTCGGGCCTTACATATAGCTTCGCGGAGGTAGTGTCCTTTTCACTCCTATATATAGTATGATATAGTATATATAGTATAGTATATAGTATATGGTATATAGTATATAGTATATAGTATAGTATATAGTATAGGTATAGGTAAAGGTATAAGTATAGGTATGGGTAGGTAGTAGCAGTTTATTATTTGTGTATGGAGAGTGGGAATCTATAGGTATTTTTATAGTAGAAAGTACTTGGTAGTAGTTGCTATAATTTGGTATGTTGGTGGTGGGGATTGTATCGTACTTAGTATCATAAAGTATTGTGTTTTTCAACTGGAGCAAAGTAGGAGCAAAATTAGACATAGCAACTGTAAGTTTTCCAAGATTTGTAACTTGCACAGTGGATAACTCAAACAAAAAGTCGTCAATTCAGAGGTTTGAATATACCAAAAAATAGGTAATTTAACTGTCCACATTTTCCCAATGTAATGTACCTATCCATTTTTCAACCGTTTTTGCGTTATTCAACAATATTAGTAGAATATACACGAAAAAATGACATTTTTCAACTTTAAACGTTATTTTCATCTATTTAGTGCGAAAGAAACAAAGAATGAACCATATATTATTGATATACACATCATCAACTATCATTATGCTGAATTTGAGCGAAATCTATTTCAAATAATTTTTCGCGAAAAATCCAAGGGGTACCCCTGCGATTTTTTTCAACCGAACAGTTAACGATTTTTTACTCGTCTTTCAATACAGATAAAAATCTGAAATTTTTAGGAAAGTTGTGTCTTACCAAGATGTATTTTTGTGATTTTTTTTATTTCTCGGAAAAATCTGCAAGTGGTCCAAAAAAATCGGTTTTTGAAAGCTCAAAAATTGGACTTTAACCGTGATTTTCGGGGTCAAAATTTATGCGAATCAATTGTTTTATTATGCAGGAGTCTTCATTTGAACGCCTTACACACGTACATAGCAAAAAATTTGGTGAAAAAAATTTAAACAGAGCCAGAGAAATTATTTTCCGTAAATCGACTTTTTCGCCGGCCGAAATTCCGAGCTCCGCTGGCATCGGTAATAGTGAAAAATTAAACTTTCGTTTTAAAGCGATTTTGAAAGCTATTCTTATAGGAAATTTAATGCTGAATCCGAATATGACGTCAAAACGGCGGAAATTTGTCGGCAACTATCAGTTTTTCCAGGTTTAGTACTTCGCGGTTTCATGTTTTTCAACTTTGAAAATCCGTTGCAAATACTTACAGTACTGTTCAAATTTGATTAATTAATCAACTTTGAAATCCGTTGCAAATACTTACAGTACTGTTCAAATTTGATTAATTAATGATTCCTACAGGAAATTAGACGTAGAATTCGAATTCAAAGTGAAAATAATCAAATTCGAACGATTAATAATATTTTTCGAATTTTTTTCGTTTTTCATACTTTTGAAGTTTCAACTTTGGGATTTTTTTTCATCACGTTCCCGAAACGGGACAGATTAGGTGCTGTGGAAGAAAATGTAGGAAATTTAACGTAGAATCCATTAAAAATACGAAAATGGCTAGCGTATATGATAGGTCTCGAGGAATATTCCACTTTATGTCAAAAAACGTGTTTTGACTTTTCTTCAAACGTTAATAGCTCCGCGGGGACATAACATAAAAATATAATTAAATACACCAAATTGTAGGATTTTGATAGCTCTTTCTCGCCTCTGAGTAATATACCTATGTAAAAGTGGTCAGTTCAAAAGATATTTGCGAAAAACATGCGAAAAAACGCGAAAAACAGGGTTATAAAATTTCAAATCGCAATAAAATTTGAACAGAGGCCTAATTAAAAAAAAGAAGACTTTTCCAGCCGATGAAGTTCCTTCAATTGAACGGCACTATGTCCAAAATTTGATTACCTATTCCCAGTTTCTCAATCAATCGTATACCCAAGGATTTTTGACTTCAACTTTGGGCCGCTCTAGCTCCGGCTAAAATCTATCAACGAACGAATTCTTGTACTTTTTCGTTTAAAGAATTTATCCATGAACAAAATGCGCTCATAAAATCTTTCCGCGTTGTGAGAATTTTTCGAGAAAATCGCGATCGACTGCGGAAAAACGTGGTTTCGAAAAAGCTCAAATTTTTACAAAAACCTCCCTCTCGAAAAATCAAGGTCGAAAATCAAAAAAGTAGGATTTAACCGCATCAGGAATTTCGATTTAATTGACGAATGTAGTGTCAAAATTTTTTTATCGTTTCACAATTTTGCTCCACCCGTGAGAGTTTTTTTGAAACGAAATTTTGAAGTTTTGACTTTGGATCGCTATAGCTCCGCGGGGGATAGAGCAAAATTATTAATTGTAATTACAAAAATGTAGGAAATTTATCCGGCAACAACTTTGCAATGCACTTAGTATATGTAAAAACGAATAGTTTGAACGCTAGGACGCCCGATCGCTCGAATTCCTGAAAACCGACTTTTCCCAAAAACGACGTTTTTCGATACATTTCGAATTTTATAAAATTTTCAAAAGCGAAAATCGAAATTCGGCGATTTTTTCAGCCGATGGCCTTAAATTTTAAACAGCCCCTATTTTTTTCATCGGATTCCGTCAAGCCAGTTGCTCAATCAATCGTATACCTCTCCTCATCCTCGTTGTGTAGTTTTATATATATAGACTAGGGGCTGAGCGCCCCTGGCGGCTGCCGCCGCCCAACCCCCTCAGAGGGGGGCTTCGCCCCCCTCAGCTATCGCGCGCGGTCGGCCCGTCGGAGGGGCTGCGCCCCTCCTCTCGGGCCTTACATATAGCTTCGCGGGGGCAGTGTCCTTTTCACTCCTATATATAGTAGTACTATATATAGTATAGTATATAAATATAGTATATAGTATAGTATATAGTATAGGTATAGGTATAGGTATGGGTATAGATACAGGTATGGGTAGGTAGTTGTAGTTTATTATTTGTGTATGGCGAGTGGGAAGCTTTAGGTATTTTTATAGTAGGTAGTACTTGATAGTACTTGCTATAATTTGGTATGTAGGTGGTGGAGTTCGAACGTACTTTGTATCATAAAGTATTGTGTTTTTCAACTGGAGAAAGTAGGAGCAAAATTAGACATAACAACTGCAAGTTTTCCAAGATTTGTAACTTGCACAGTGGATAACTCAAACAAAAAGTCGTCAATTCAGATGTTTGAATATACCAAAAGATAGGTAATTCAACTGTCCACATTTTCCCAATGTAATGTACCTATCAATTTGTCAACCGTTTTTGCGTTATTCAACAAAATTAGTAGACTATACACGAAAAAATGACATTTTTCAACTTTAAACGTTATTTTCATCTATTTAGTGCGAAAGAAACGAAGAATGCACCATGTATTATTGATGTACACATCATCAACTATCATTATGCTGAATTTGAGCAAAATCCATTTCAAAAAATTTTTCGCGAAAAATCCAAGGGGTACCCTCGCGATTTTTTTCAACCGAACAGTTAACGATTTTTTACTCGTCTTCCAATACAGATAAAAATCTGAAATTTTTAGGAAAGTTGTGTCTTATCAAGATGTATTTTTGTAATTTTTTTTATTTCTCGGAAAAATCTGCAAGTGGTCCAAAAAAATCGGTTTTTGAAAGCTCAAAAATTGGACTTTAACCGTGATTTTCGGGGTCAAAATATTTGCGAATCAATTGTTTTATTATGCAGGAGTCTTCATTTGAACGCCTTACACACGTACATAGCAAAAAATTTGGTGAAAAAAATTTAAACAGAGCCAGAGAAATTATTTTCCGTAAATCGACTTTTTCGCCGGCCGAAAATCCGAGCTCCGCTGGCATCGGTAATAGTGAAAAATTAAATTTTCGTTTTAAAGCAATTTTGAAAGCTATTCTTATAGGAAATTCAACGCTGAATCCGAATATGACGTCAAAACGGCGGAAATTTCACGACAACTTTGAGTTTTTCCAGGTTTAATACACGCCACTCTTACGTTTTTCAACTTTGAAATTCCGTTGCAAATACTTACAGTACTGTTCAAATTTGATTAATTAATGGTTCCTACAGGAAATTAGACGTAGAATTCGAATTCAAAGTAGAAAAAATCAAATTCGAACGATTAATAATATTTCTCGAATTTTTGTCGTTTTTCATACTTTTGAAGTTTCAACTTTGGGATTTTTTTTCATCACGTTCCCGAAACGGGACAGATTAGGTGCTGTGGAAGAAAATGTAGGAAATTTAACGTAGAATCTACTAAAAATACGAAAATGGCTAGCGTATATGATAGCTTTCGAGGAATATTCCACTTTATGTCGAAAAACGTGTTTTGACTTTTTTTCAAACGTTAATAGCTCCGCGGGGACATAACATAAAAATATAATTAAATACACCAAATTGTGGGATTTCGATAGCTCTTTCTCGCCTCTGGGTAATATACCTATGTAAAAGTAACCGGTTCAAAAGTTATATGCGAAAAACAGGCAAAAAAACGCAAAAAACAGGGTCATAAAATTTCAAAGTGTAATAAAATTTGAACAGAGGCCTAATTAAAAAAAAGAAGATTTTTTCACACGATCAGTTTGTCTCAATTGAACGGCACTATGACCAAAATTTGATTACCTATTCCCAGTTTCTCAATCAATTGGATACCCAAGATTTTTTTACGTCCCCTTCGGGCCGCTCTAGTTCCGGCAAAAATCGATCAACGAACGAATTCCTGTACTTTTTCGTTTAAAGAATTTATCCATGAACAAAATGCGCTCATAAAATTTAATCGCGTTGTGAGAATTTTTCGAGAAAATCGCGAATAACTGCGGAAAAACGTGGTTTCGAAAAAGCTCAAATCTTGACATTTTCCTCCCTCTCGAAAAGTCAAGGTCCTAAATCAAAATTTCAAAGGTTTTTCACCGTATCATTTTCAAAATGCTAAACGAATATAGTGCCAAATTAATTTTATCTCTTCACAATTTTTTTTAAATGCATGACGATTTTTCAAAAAGAAAATTTGAAATTCCGACTTTGGATCGCTATAGCTCCGCGGGGGTTGAACCAAACTTAACAATCGCAATTACAAAAATGTTCGAAATTTATCCGACTACAACTTTGCAATTCCTTTAGTATATGTAAAAGTTAATAGTTTGACCGCTACGTCGCCCGAAAGCCCGAATTCCTGAAAAGCGACTTTTCCCAAAAACGACGTTTTTCGATACATTTCGAATTTTTAAAAATTTTCAGAGGCGAAATAAAAAATTCTAAGATTTTTTCAGACGGTGGCCTTAAATTCTAAGCAACCCCTATTTTTTTCATCGAAATCCTTCCGGCCAGTTCCTCAATCAATCGTATACCTCTCCTCATCCTCGTTGTGTAGTTTTATATATATAGATATAATTTTTTTTCCCAATAATCTCAATACCGCGTTCCTTGTATTGAAATTTCGGAAGTATCTAAAAATATCATAAATCTAAAAATTTGTTATCGTTGCTTCTCAATTTACTGCGCGGACAGCGAGTTTTTATTTAAATGACAATTGGCTGAAGTTCCTATTAAATTCGGATGTTTGAATAACATTCTTGCGTCAATTGAAATTGGCTCGCCGCTGAAAATTCCTCCGAACCGTATACCGATTGAATTTTTTCTTGCATTGATTGAATACGATGAATTTCGATGGCGAGAGGACAACGGGGCAGGACGTTTCTGCATTTTTTTTCAATATTCACCGAACATATTGAATGAAAGAAAAACAACGAGGTCAGTGATAAACCAATAAATGAATAGCTACACTCGAGGGAAACTCGTTACAAAAACAAACTATAGATGACGTGTACGTTGGAAAAAACTGGAATGCCAATTAAAAAGCTGAACACGCCGACTGGAAAGGGATCGAGGATTAACGGGGGGCAAAACGAAACAACAAACTTCCATAGCTTAGAATGCTCCGATGTTGGGGAATTTCCGTGTTGAGACGATCCTGAAGTGTTTTTTTAACTGGACTTGAATCAGCGTTCAATTCTTGTAACTCGTAATCTGAATAAAATTAACGGAATAAGTTCTTCAGAATTTTTTTATTCGAAATCACTTCGAAAAAAGCGTATTAGACTTATTGATACAAAAAAAGGTAAAATAAGTTTGCAAAAGTGCGAAAAAAGTTATTCGATGCCTTAATATATTTTTTTTTTCAACCATATAAACCTTTCCCTATCTAATATGATCGAAAATATCGCACAATATTCATGATAAATGTTTGTATCGAATTTGAAAATTCGCCCTTCAGCTGCATAACTAGAACAAGTTTTCCATTTTCTACTTCCATTCTACTTTCCATTTTCCACTTTCTAAAAAAATTAGAAACTAATTATGAATAATTAATAAATAAAAAACACTGCAAATTATTGGACTGTGGTTTATTAATCCTTCGCTTCAATAATTATTTAAAAAGACTGTCCATTTGTGATGGTAATTATTTCTAACATTTTTTGTGAACGTTCTCAGCGAAAAACAGCGATTATTTTCAGTTTTCCCAATTTCCAACTTGAATGCAAAATTTTTTGTCAACGGCACTGCTCTAGAGTGTTTGACGGCCATTCCAGGGAGTATAGAACGATTTTTATAGCTCCAAGAACTCTCGAGGTATACCATCATGCCAAATTTCTGAAAATCTCCCAAATTCAACACAAAAGTTGCGATAACTCGGGAACCAATAAAGCAATCGACCTCGCTATGGTCTCATTCGATTCACCGTCCAAAAATCTATAGAAATACTGCGTTTTCTGAAAAACGTTGGAAAATACAAATTTTCTTTCCCTCAAAAAAAAAAAAAAAAAAAAAAAAAAAAAAAAAAAAAAAAAAAAAAACTATAGGTACTCAAGTACTTACTCAGCATTAACTTCATTTCGCAACTGAATTTCGCTCTTTTTCGACGATGAACTGAGCGTAGAACCGAGTGCAGAAATTGTATTCCGCGGAGGAATACGCGAGTAGGCTTTTTGACCTTGTTATGCAACCATCGTTGCGTCGAGTCCGCATCTCCAATAGTAGAGTATCAATACGGGACAATGATGGCCGGCTTTTCCACTGTTTTATGCGGACTCGCAGCGTTGCCTCCTATTGCCCTCATCACTGTCGGGTTGAGCAGATCGATTTATCGGCTGCGAGGAAAAGCGAGAGATCTGGTTTCCAAAGGCAGTAAAAGTATGCTCAACGGTGTCGCATGTGCAGCAGCGCGAGTTCGTTCTGTTATACTGTACATGTGCAGCTAATTTCCGACCAATAGTGTCACATAATTTTTTTTCAACACCACTAAATATGCCAGAAATGCACAAAACAGGAAATCCAAATCTGCTTACACCGTCGGAAAGAACGTCAAATTTCTGGTTCTCAAAAGCCTAATATATTTATCTCATTTTTTTTTTTGGAAAACCGTGAATTTTGTCAAAATCTTAAAACTACGGCTTTTTTTTAACGCTTCGTAATCATTTTAATTTTTGTAGAAAAAATGTGATGGTGAGCTAAAATGCGTCAAATGTCAGCTCTCCGAAGCGTTTCTCCCATTTACTTCCGCTGACTATTCGGAGCGTCACCATTTAATTCAGCGAGAAATATTCCCTCGTAGATTCTTAGAAAATTCTAGAAAATCATAATTCCGAAAATTCCCTACAAAAGATCCTTGAGAACCGTTAAAGCTAATAAACCCTTGATGTCTCATTCGAATCAGCATAAATATAGAAATAGATGTGAAACACACCGATGTTTCTAAAACATTGAAAAATACGTATTTCATTTGGCAAATATTCTTGAGCGATTACAATGGTTTCTTATTGAAAATAAACCAAAGTTGAATAAGGTTTGTCCATAGTAAAAAACGTCATTTCACGTTAATTGAACTTGTGATGAATGATTCGAATAATTAGAAATTTTTCATACAAATTATTTTCTAATCATAATTATGCTTACTTCAAAACCAACCATCTTAACCATTTCCTTGAAGAGCCCTACGAGTGAGTTTTCCATGAAATATTAAAAAATATCTTCATGACTAAAAATAGTTTCAATAAGTAGCTTTTCGAAGTTACGAGAAACCTGTGTTTAATTAAAAGTGAGAGCTTACCTATTCAATGGAACTGTCAGTCCTATACTACTTTTAATTAAAACATTTCTAAATTATGTTTCCATCGATTCGACGGTACAGGAGAAATGACGGAACTTCGGTCGTTGAAAATGCCTTAGATAAAGCGCAGGTGTCGATATCAACCGAACAATTTCCAAAGCCTTTTCTTTCGAACGTTGCCACCTGCTTTGTTAAAGAATTCAACAAGATGGACTGTCGTACATCCCGATTCCTCTTTTTCTCTCGTATTTTTTCTCATCTCTTATCCTTTCGAGGGGGTAAAAATCGCCCTTTTTCCCTTCGCTCTTGAAAGAATGAAAGATGACGGTTCGTGTTGATAGAAACGCGTCTTCGCCTGCTCGAATGTGGAGCGGCTCTCGAATATCTTGACAATCCATCAACCTGTTTATCATTTGTTGATTCCAATTTTCTAATGGCTCTTCGCCTCTCGTATTAATACATCGAGGCTTATAGATAGTAGTGTTTCATGTTCTGCCTTGTAAGGTATTGAGTTTTTAATTTTTAGCTGAAACAATCCCTTCAAATAATCAGGTTTCTTAAGTTGTAACTTGAAAAAAAGTTGCCAGTATGAAGGTTTGAATATGCCAAAAGATAGGTAATCGATTGCTACACCTTTCTCCCGAGTAATGTTCCTATCCATTTCTCAACCGTTAATCAGTGCTACTAATCTGCGCTGGTTCAACTAAATTGGTGAAATAACCCAGAAAAAATGTCATTCATCATACTTATTTTTTTAGTCTCTTTGGGGCACCAAAAATGAAGAATTTCGCATATATTATTTATATAAACATTATCAAATGTATGCAAAATTTAAACGAAATGATCGAAATGATTAAAACCAAAGGAAACGAAGGAACTTTGGAATTTAAAAATTTTTGAACTAAGGAGCTCAGGAACAAAATAACTAAGAAACAAAGGAATTTAGGAACTAAGGAACCTACGAACTTATTGATGAAGGAACATAAGAATTAAGGAACATCCGAAAAAATAAAATCCTAATTGGAAATTTTTTATTTTTTTTTATTTTTCGGACCCATCATTTTTGACGTAATTTAATAAATTAACGTAAATTTATTTTTTCCGCTCATATTTTTGAGTATAGTTGACGCGATTCGGGGTATTTTTCATCCTATTCTCCTCACCCATTTTTCCAATTAATCGCCGTTTTTTATAAATAAATAAAGATAGTGATATTGACTAACAAAAATTATCCTTTCAAAAATATTTTATTTTTTGTTTCAACCGATATATTATTGAATCATTGTCAACGGAATTTCTTTATTTTCCAGGTGGAAAAACGATGGGGCGGAGGGAGGACGATGGGGTGGCCCTCGGGTGACAGGCGGGGACGGATAGGAGGCCATGGGGAGCGGGCGCAATGACGTCACCCTCGCAGCCCCCCGACGCCTACAAAAAGCCGCCGCCCGCCAGCATCAACCGATTGCCGATACGTACGTCGATTGTCGGTCGTCAAAACATCACCGATCATTGTCTTCGACCGAACGTCAAGGTATATTTATGTGTTCAAATGTTCGGTAATTTTTTTGTAGATAAAATTTAACGAACGCCAATAAGGAAGTTTGAATTAAATGGAATTTAGATGGGTTTCAAGTCATTTAGCCTTTTTTTTTTTAGCTAATCAAGATTTTTAAACCCTGCAGTGCTGAAAAATTAATACCCGTAATTTTTTGTTAATTAAAATTTCCTATCTACTGTGGCATTGTCTGAACAAAAATTTTCTGATTGCAGGAAGAGGTGCGACGCAGATTTCAAATTTGTGTAGCGACGAGTTTTCACCGATTGTTGTCTCTGGCGGTAATACTACTTCTGGTAACGGCGCCGCCATCTGCAGCCCCTGCCAATTACACAGCCTTCGATACTGGGTGAGTTAAATTTAATTTTTTCAATAAAAAAAAAAAAAAGAAAAAAGTCAAATCGATAATTATTTTTCAGACCTTTTTCTCAATACTGAAGAGAACAATTGTCAATTATTTTAGGTAATTGAAGTGTACAAGATTCTAAGATTATTAGAACCACCACCGACATATAATTTTTATTTCTTTCGGTGTACTTTTTTATTTACGGAATTCTCATAAGCGAGATTAGACATGGCTCGTAAATTAGATTTTTATGACGTTCTTAATGTTCTGAAGAAGACACGTATCTGCATTTTTCCCGACTTTATTCCCCGTATTTGAGAGTAAAAAGGAAAAAATTGATCGCGAAGGCGGCTGTAAAAATGTTGAACGGGTTCAACCATTGGCTCTCGTTGGCTGTGAGTTTTTCATAAGCGCTCACTCGAACCGTAAGATTATCGGACGACGTGTACTTTTTTAATATCGGCCCTGGAATCTGATATTGCGATGAAGGTTAGTATTTCGATATAATGAACGTTAATATACAAAGTAAATGACCGATTTTACCTCGAGATGGTCCGCTGAAATGAGTTGGGCCAAAGGATCTTCGGCTATGTGAAGGGCAGGGTGTGAAAACGACACTAACGTCTCCGTTTTTCCGTCCCCCAACTGTATTTCGGCACGGGTGCGAATTTTGGTAGTCACGTGGCTTTGAACTACCAACTCAAGGCCTAAAATATCAATTTAATTAATAAAATATTACATATTAATTTTTTCCCCAATGTAATATCTGAATCAGGAAAAAAGAAAACCACGCGGAGACGGTTTATGAGAGCGAAATATAAATTTAAGCTTAATAGCAGCTGGATATTTTTGTTCAATTTACATTGTGGCGCAGAATGGATATCATTCAATTTCATTATGAGTATTTTCGAGAAAAAACAGATTGGCACATCAATTATTTTCTATAGTGCAACAAAATAATATGTTCAATGTGGGATTTTATTCTTAACACAATAATTATATATACGCACCATCGTCTGAATAGCTATATAGGATCCAGTATGGGCAGGATCTGTTGTCGCCGAATCGTACCTGGAAATTTGAGAATTTTTTTTAAACCGGAAAGCTAATCTTATTAGGGAAGATTCACTCAACATTATTTAAATCCTATACCGATCCTTCGCTATAATATTAACTGTAAGAATCGGGCTCAGAACCAGTTCAACGAACATTTTTAAAGTAAGTTGAGCTTCATGGTGAATTTCGACTCGCTTTCACAAACTGTCACTCAAAACGCTTCAATTAGCAACCCCAACACGTCTTTATATTCCTGGCTGCTCGTATGGAGCCTCAATTTGCCCGCGCAACGAACTTAATTATCCGCCTTTGCGAATACGCATTCGGCCTGTTTTAAAAAGCCGTTTCACGCTCGTTTGTTCTCTTTTTCCACTGAAAACACTCGGCCTATATTTATTCGTAATAATTTTTCTCGAACCTAACTACTATTTATAATTCTACGAAACCGAAAAAAATTCTGTTAAAACTAAAATCGTCAAAAAAAAAAAAAAAAAAAAAAAAAATCAGATAAAAATTCAATATTTATTGAATACTCTTCTGGTATATAAAATTGCAGGTTCTGGACTGATTCGATAAACGCTGGATAATTTAATTTGACTCCATCGCAAATGCCTACCTGGAGTTTGCCTTTTGAAAACGTCACCGAATCATCTTTTGCACAGAGTTCCCTATGGTTGGTCAAACCGTGATCATAGATGTTCTCAGCTGTGCCTATCCACGGGCAACTGGCGACTAGACAGTGGAACCGCCTGAACGAGCAAACGTCCTCGTGTCTAGGCGAAGTAAAAATGTTGCAAATTTCATCGCACCTGAAATTATAATTTAAAGGAGAGAAGAATATCTCTAAACTTGTTCGCAAATTTCATCGCACCTGGAGTTATAATTTAAAATAGAAAATATTATTTCTATACTTCTTGGCTGGATTCAATTATCTCAATTTGAAACTGATGAAAATTAGACCGTTTCTTAACCAAGAGAACCAATAATAACGATCGTAATAGGTTAATAATCCTAAAGTACAGTGTGTGAGTCTAGCGGTACAAATCAAATTCCGTGAAATAGAAAATTTTTATTGCAAAAGATCCAAAGATAAAGATACAAAATTATTATTAACACACAGTACTTCCGAGATATACGCATTCGAGTTTTCATTTTATTTTTGTTTTTACAGGCCGTAAGAGTCAATATTTTTGTTTGGTATTAAAATGTTAGTTATGTCAAGCGGATTTTAATTTTTATCGTCTCGCATAGAGGACCGCTACATTATGAGTTTTTTCACGTTTTTACTCGCGCTTTTACTCAATTTTGATTTCTACAGGCCGCAAAAATCAATATATTTGTACGTTCAAGTCAAGAAATGATTGTTACAGCGAGCGAATGGCGCTTGATTTTTATCGTTCCTATTCCAGCCCGTACTGTCACGCGATTCGTATTTTTCGTTGTTTTATTCGCGTTTTTATTTTATTTTTGGGTCCTCTCGCTATAAAAATGATTCAATTTCACAAAACTTGTCTTGTATCAGCAGACTCTCACACCGTGCTCTTGTTATCGATCGAATCGATCGGTTTTTAGGCCTCCAGGATAGTTTTTCAGTAACAAGTATTGCAGGCCTCGGACTGAGTTTCTCGATTTTATAATGGAAAATTCACATAGATTTTATTTTATCTCGAAAGTGACTATCAGCAGTTATAATACATCAAAGACAATACTATCGATGGAAATCGAAATCATTAAAAAAAAATGAAGGAGTAATCGTCTAGTTAAGAGGAACGCAAAAGTAGCGAGAAACAGAAGAGAGTTGGTGACGTCACAAGCCCAATCTCACCACACAGAGCGTCTTCCTTCCATCCCACTATCCGCCCATAAAACCGCTGAGATACCCAATCACCAGGGTTATTTTATTATAGGTTATTGGAGGCGGGGGAGGAAGAGGGATACTCCAGTAGTAGACCCCAAATATTGCTCGCACCGAAGGGGCTCAAAGCGGACAGCTTCAGGGTCGAAATCAATAATCAGAAAACATTTTGAGAATATTCGATTCATAATGTTCCTGACGGTAACGTTCTGCTCATTCCAGTCGAGTGTTCGACCATAATGTTCACAAGATACGGTCTTAACCCGGACATCTCCAGTCGAGCTTATGATATGCGCGTTATATCGCGAGAACCTTTGTGATAGATGTTCGATTTAAACAAGATAACACGCCCCTGATAAAGTGGCCGATGTTGCGAGTTGATATTCCCTACTCGTGCCTAGCATGAGCGATTTATGCGTTATGTACGATGTGTAACGGTCGACGTACATCCACCCTAGGGCGTCGAGTTGTTGACTGTGTTGTTGTATCATTGTTTGCACGTTGCGCTAGTGAGCGGCTTGTTTTGCTCGCCCTAGTCAACAGAGCACTTTACAGAGATGGAATCCGTTGTTCCAAGTTATCGGGCTTAGTTTCCCATTGTGTACTGGCGGTGCTCCAGTGAATTTGAAAATCTGTTTCGAGCTGAACCCGTTTTAATATTAGATTTTCTAAGAGCTAATTATTACCTGTTTGAAATAATTAAAATGAAGAAAACTATATACCGCTCCAGTCCTCTTCTAATAATAATTTAATTGTTTTCTTCATAATTTTATTTTAACTGTTGACGGGTATTTGAAATAATAGCGTGCAAAATTAACCAATTACAAATATTTTGAATTTTTTTTCGCATTTATTCACCTTCAAAGGTTCAATTTTCAAATAATTTGAATAAGAAAATTTATGAAGGAAATAATTTGTGTTAGGAAACCTTTTGCAGTTGAAATTTATTTAATACATTCGGATTCTTTGGATTTTGTAATATTTGAGCCTAATGACTTTTGCTCATAGTTTAATTTTGGTTTTTCATAGCGTTTTAAGAGTGAATAAGAAAATTCAAGAGTCAATATACCCGTTCCAGTAGAAAAACTGCTTGAAAAACAATTCTATAGATCCGAAGTCTCTTAATTACAGTGAACTTGCAAGCAGTAAACTGCGTTAATGAGTTGATTTTTACTTGTAAAATTTAGTATGAAATAATTAATTTCGTATTTTGTCTAAGTAAATATGTTCGGTATATTTTAATTTTTCTCAAAACTTATTATTATTATTTTTATTTTAACCAAATAAAACTCCGTTGTCGATATTTTTCTAGCCTAGTTTGTGAAAAATCAATTTTTACCCGTATTCCGAATATGAGCACTTGTATCCTTTTCGGATCTCTTTATAAATCAAATCGAGAAGGCGGGTTCGTCTCAGGAATTCCGACTCGCGGCAGAGCGGACAATACGCTGTCATATAGAAGCAAAACCGGCAGACGAGATGCCCTCGCAAACACATTCCGTATTGTTTCTGGAAAGAAACTCGACGTCGATAAAAATATAGAGAAATTCGTAAGAAGTGGACGTGAAAGCGGAGAGAATAGAAGACATTCTATTTCCAAAGTATAAGTATCATTGAGCGCTTTTGCATGCCAAGAAGGTTCGATCTAGGTCGATTCTATCTTTCCAAGATATTTCTCCCCAAATTTTATTTGCCGGGTCAGCGCAATTTTTTCAACATTTCCATAAAAACTGCTCCTTACTTCACTTGTGGCCAACTTGTAGCAGACCGGACATTCGAACAGTTCGGTTAGCGATTTTTCAAAAATGACGCCGTCGTTGCTCGTCGCCAGTAAATCGGAAATTTTGTTGATTATATTGAGAGTCTGAGGGAACGTGCCTTTCTGGCAGATCCAGCATTGCAACCGGTTTATCGGTCTGGAATAAAGAAATAAATTCTTACAGTTTATTGCTCGTGTTTGTTTTTCTTTCTTTTTTATTTGATTTATTTTTAACGTTTTCGAAACGTGTATCCAAATTAATATTATTGGTTTATTATTCGAGGATGAAACCATTGTATTTGCTCGAGTTCCTTTCAATTTACGCCTTTCATTTTTTTCATGCTTTTTTATGTTTTTAAATTTTTTTTTTTTGCTTATTATTTTTTATTTTAATTTTAATTTTTAATTTTTTCATAGGCCACTGATTTTTTGCGGGATTTAATACTTATTAAGACAATTGAAATAATCATTTAAAAACGTCAAAATAATCCGCGATAAATATTACTTATCATTGGAAACAATGTAATAGTCGTCCTTCGCGTATTCCTATCCGAATAATATCAGTGTAATATACAAATATGCTAAAATCCTCGCTTTTATTATTCAGAGATACCTTTGCAGCGCCTAGTTTCAAGGCAGCCGCGAGAAAAAGCAGGTTCTACTATTAGATGAATTGATTATCCTTCCAATTTACGCCTGGGCCGCTTTTTCACAACACCCTCATAGTTTTCTCTTCCACTCTTTACCATTTTCATTGGGTAATTCGAATACAAATGAAAATCGCGCAGCTGGCTTGAAAACGATTTCAATCGAATCGGCCGCCGATCTAAACTCAATATATTTGCGTTTCTTGGTCGAACATTCATCGCTATTGGGGCTCTAGTTGCATAATTTTGAATATTCGCGTACCTGCAGGACATGCAAAAAGCGTGACCGCCGGGGCAGACGAAAACCGGACTTCTCGATTGGCGGCCGCATATTGAACAGCAGAGCAATGCGCACAGACGACTGTAGACGCCGGCTATTCCGTCAATATCTCCGTTTCTGCTAACGGATGAATTCAGTTTGACCATTCCGTTAAAATTTTGCGCAGTCGCCCTACGCTGGGGAAATTAATTTCGCGTTAAAATAAGGCCGAGGAAGTACCGAGCTGTTTGATTCTTACAACGAGCGTATTTTGTATCTACTGTTTTCAATTTATTTAATTAAAAACGCGTAAAGTGATTGTGTGAATATCCGCGATAAATATTGCGCACATAATTTATAGATTAATTACCTATTTAATTTGATTGTTTTGGATTTGTGCTTTTACTTTAGAATTTAGCTCAATATTAGACATTACAGAGTTCAACTGAGATATATTTGCGCTATCGGAGCAAACCTACGGTAAATGTGTCAAAGAGTGAAGATGACTCAATCCAAATTTTTCTGTACATCATGACTTACCACTCGTGAACGAGAGAGCACTCGCCTATATCGCCCTCGAAATCAGGCCCCTTACAGCGACGGATAGCTGCGGGGAAAAAACAAAAAACAAAACAGGGCAACAAAATTAACTGGAGATATACTATCGATAAATTTCAACGGGTTACGAAGTTGTCAATGGTAGTATTCTTAGGAGATCGATAAAATTAGAGAAGCTTTTAAGTGAACGATATCGTAATTTATGAGCTTTAAATTTCCCTCCAATATTCTCATTTCTTTTGTTCGAGAATTTATTTTTGTCCTTTCTTATCTGGACGATGAGAAAATAAAGTAAATGAATACCCTAGAGCGTTTTCTTGAATATTTTCATTTTTCTCAAGTTTAGTTCCAGTTAAAATTGATTTAAAAAAGCCTTAACGAGAAATAATTTCTGAAAGTTATAATTATCTCAACACCTACTTATCATGGAGCTGAATACATGTAATCTAGCCGACCACTATCGAAGGAGGTTTGCTGAACTTTCAGCAAAAACCTGGGTGATTTTCGGTCATATATTATATTAGTTTTTTGTTTCTATAGTTGATATAGTACTATAGTGGAATAATTTGCTAGGTGGGTGGTGGGTGTAGCAGTAGAGCAACATTCGCAAAGTTTAAGCTGAGATAACAAGTCCAACTTCGAAATTTTCCAAGATTTTTAACTTTAACCCTCGATAACTTTAGCGAAACGTCGTCAATTCATATGTTTAATATACCAAAAGATAGGTAATTTAACTGTCCGCATTTTCTCAATGTAATGTACCTATCCATTTTTCAATCGTTTGTGCGTTATTCTCATTATTAGTGGAACATACACGAAAACAGCACATATTTCAACTTTAAACATTCTTTTCATCTATTTAGAGCGAAAGAAACGAGGAATGAACTATATATTATTGATATGCACATCATCAACTATCATTATGCTGAATTTGAGCGAAATCGATTACAAAAAATTTTTCACGAAAAATCCAAGGGGTACCCCTGTGATTTTTTCGAACCGATCAGTTAACGATTTTTTACTCCTCTCTCAATAGAGATAAAAATCTGAAATTTTCAGGAAAGTTGTATCTTATCAAGATGTATTTTTGTGATTTTTTTTATTTCTCGGAAAAATCTGCATGTGGTCCAAAAAAATCAGTTTTTGAAAGCTCTAAAATTCGACTTCTATCGTGTTTTTCGGGGTCAAAATTAAGTTAAATTAATTGTTTTATTATGCAGGAGTCTTCATTTGAACGCCTTACACACGTACATAGCAAAAAAATTGGTGAAAAAAATGTAGACAGCGCCACAGAAATTATTTTCCGTAAATGGAGTTTTTCACCGGCCGAAATCGCGAGCTCCGCTGGTGAAAAATTAAACTTTTGTTTTTAAGCGATTTTGAAAGTTATTCTTATAGGAAATTTAACGCTGAATCCGAATTTGACGCTCAAACGACGGAAATTTGACGACAACTGTCCGTTTTATCCTATTTTTAGGGTATCAGTGTTTTACGTTTTTACTTTGAAAATTCATTTCAAATACTTACAGGACTGTTCGATTATAATTAATTACACTTTCCTACAGGAAATTAGACGTAAAATTCGAATTTGAAGTGCACAGAATCAAATTCTAACAATTAATATTTTTTCTCAATTTTTCAATTTTCATACCTTTGAAGTTTCAACTTTGGATTCTTTTCTCCTCGTTCGCTAAATTAAAAAAAAAGTTTCTGTCGAAGCAATTTGAGGAAATTTAATGTAAAATCGATTAAAAATAAAAAACCACCAAGAATTCTTTTTGTTTTTGAGATTTATTCCCCTTTTTGGTAAAAAACGTGTTTTCGGTATTATACGAGCGCTAGTAGCTTCGCGGGTAGATATAATTATATATATAATTCATAGATATAATTCAAATGTACCAAATTGTAGGGATTTGATAGATCTTTCTCGTCTCTGGTTCAAAAATCCTGTCCCAATAATCGAACATAGGTCTTAAAACAAATTTAAGGCTTTTCGCTTGTACGCAAAAAAAATCTAGTTCGATGGAGAAATATTTTCCGATCTTAATCCGCGCTGAATCGATCTCGATGCGGTTTCCGGATGAAAATTTCCGTCTCGTGTGAATCTCGCCGAAGAAGGTGTCCGAGGAAGGACATTATTGTTCAAAAATAGTGCGAAAACGCCGGGGAACTCTAAAATACTCGAAGGGAGGAGTCAAGTTTGAGCACTCAATACACGTACAGTGATTTCCCGTCGAAGCCGTGTACACAAAAAACATCGAAGATGAAGAACCGAGGGTTTCTTATATCCTCGAGAAGGAAACTTGCCCGTTCACTTAACTTTGTTTGTTTGCGAACGGCTTTGCCACTTCGCCTATTTCCCGCTGACCTGGCCATGTTCTCAAGAGTTATCTTTCTTATGTGACCTCGATTTCTCGTCCAAGATAACCTTCTTATCTCTACGTTCGAGGACAGATTCGGCCGACGAATTATTTTCACGAGAATCCTTCGGCAAACAAGAATTCGCTCAAATATTAGTAACAGAATGGATATTTCTGATCTGAGAGTTCAAATAGAAAGATTTTTTGCGCCCTGGTATCATGGAAGTACTGTGTGTTATTTAAAACCCGATATCCCTCGATTTTGGTCATTCGCTGGACGAAAACGTTACGCAAATAAGAACGGTTTTTATCGCACGTTTTTTCTGCGACTTGGGTTTTTATCGATATTGGATAAAAATACAGCCCACGACTCGTTTCCATGGGAACGCGCTTATATTGAGGGTGAATTATATTCACAGGGTAAACCTTCATCAGTTCGAGTGTAAGCAACCGTTTCTGATGGGTCGAGCCGAGACAAATGCTCTCCGGACGATCGCCTGACCTGCCAGGCTTCCCTTTTCATTACGTCAATGCTCTCCTCCTATACCTTCCTAACCCTTGGAACCGTTTCCCATCGACGTGAAAACAACATCAGCCCGCGTTCGTGTGTCCCGTTTGCTCGGTGACCCGGATTCACATCACGTACGGGACTTACCTATCTTTCTAATGGTCCGACCGGACCCAGGACACTGTAGCACCTACTTAACCCTAGACCTTATCCAACTTGAAAACGTAGATTGTCCTCGAATTCACGCTGTATTTTGCGTGGAATTCGCGAGAAATTCAGATTCGCCTATCTTCAGACGAGAAAAATTCTTAGGGAGTTTCTGCTGAAAATGGTGCCATTTGACGGACTTGGTATTCGCTCTTCGAATTTCGAAAAACTATCAAAACTCGATGTAAAAGGAAGGTTTTTGAGTTTTGACATTTTGGTTTATCATTCAATAATATTGGGTTATTGTTCAATAATAAACCATTGTAATCGCCCAATAAAAAAGAGTTTCAACCACCTCAAAATTTGATTTCAGTTTCAAGGCATGTAGAATCCGAATATCCAATAAAAAAAATTCTGTTCGTCCACCGTGCGCCGTCAACACTGTTCTCACAAAACTATAACAGCTAAATTCTTGAAATGCTCACCAAAAATCAATCTTGGTCTGAAGATGGCTCAATTCTTTAGCCAAATCGCTACTTCAATTTTAAGGGTATTTTTGGGGAGTTTCGAGGGGGAGAAAATTCGTATTTTCGAACGTTTTACTGGAAAAGGTGTATTTGGTATCAATTTCTATAGATTTTTGGACGCTGAATCGAATGAGACCATCGCGGGGTCGATAGCTTAATTGGTTACCGAGTTATCGCAGTTTTTGTGTGAAATGTTCGAAATAATTTGGAAATTATCTGGGCAGGGCGAGAAAACGCCTTTTGAAATCACTTCGGAGCAAATTGCCTCTCTCAAACCAGATGTCTTGCACGAGGTTCGCATTTTTTCGATAATAAACTACCCGATTGTTTGCACGTCCGAATTATTTTCCAGATGGATTTGTAACTTGTACAGTAGATAAATTTAACAAAAAGTAGTCATTTTAGATGTTTGAATATACCAAAAGATAGGTAATTTAACTGTCCACATTTTCTCAATGTAATGTACCTATCCATTTTTCAATCGTTTGTGCGTTATTCACATTATTAGTGGAACATACACGAAAACAGCACATATTTCAACTTTAAACATTCTTTTCATCTATTTAGTGCGAAAGAAACGAGGAATGAACTATATATTATCGATATGCACATCATCAACTATCATTATGCTGAATTTGAGCGAAATCGAAAACAAAAAATTTTTCACGAAAAATCCAAGGGGGACCCCTGCGATTTTTTCGAACCGATCAGTTAACGATTTTTTACTCCTCTCTCAATAGAGATAAAAATCTGAAATTTTCAGGAAAGTTGTATCTTATCAAGATGTATTTTTGTGATTTTTTTTATTTCTCGGAAAAATCTGCAAGTGGTCCAAAAAAATCAGTTTTTGAAAGCTCTAAAATTGGACTTCTATCGTGTTTTTCGGGGTCAAAATTAAGTTAAATTGATTGTTTTATTATGCAGGAGTCTTCATTTGAACGCCTTACACACGTACATAGCAAAAAATTTGGTGAAAAAAATGTAGACAGCGCCACAGAAATTATTTTCCGTAAATAGAGTTTTTCACCGGCCGAAATCGCGAGCTCCGCCGGTTAAAAAAATAAACTTTTGTTTTTAAGCGATTTTGAAAGTTATTCTTATAGGAAATTTAACGCTGAATCCGAATTTGACGTCAAAACGACGGAAACCTGACAATAACTATAAGTTTCTCTCATTTTTAGTATTACACCGTTGTCATGTTTTTCAACTTTGAAAATTCATTGCAAATACTTACAGTTCTGTTCAATTTTATTTAATAAATGATTCCTACAGGAAATTAGACGTAGATTTGAATTCGACGTGAAAACAATCAATTTGTAAACTATTGATAATATTTTTGGAACTTTCGAAGGCTATTATAGCTCCGCGGAGGTGATTCCGATCCGATCGATCCTAATGACGAAAATGTTCAATATTTCCGCACGACATATCTGTAATGCACATGGTACGTATGAAAATCGATTTTTAAACCGCTACAGCTTCCAATAGAAAAAATTCCGCGATCTAAAAATTTAGCCAAAACGACGTTTTTCTTTACATTTTGAATTTTTTAACATTTTCAAGGGCAAAAATCAAAATTCTAAGATTTTTTCAGCCGTTGGCCTTAAATTTTAAGCATCCCCTATTTTTTTTATTCGAATCCTTCCGCCCAGTTACTCAATCAATAGTATCCCTCTCCTCCTTGTTTTGCAGTTTTATATATTTTATACTAATGTAAACCATCGTCAGAATTATCTCCGGAGCAACTATTGAAAGTATGGAGTCTAATGAGCTGTAGTTGGCTCGTAAAAACGTAATGGAAATTCGTGTCCACAATTCACAACTATTGCTATCGTTCTTCCATCGATCATTCTTCTTATAGATATCAAATTGGGGCGTTCTCGTCGTGAACATGGGCCAGTAAAAACGCGATGAAACTAGAAAGGGTGAAGATATATGAGAAAGTAGGTTAGTGAGGGTTCGAAGTGACGGAAAGGAGGAACATGAGAAGAATAGGAGGAGCAAGAGCGATAAAGCGGTTTTTATGAGTTTCGCTCGCTCGTTTGCTTTTATCGTTGACCGCCCATCATCAGAGCAACATCAACCCTGGCAACTATAAGTTATAAAAGTGTTCGTGCCTCAATTTCACACGATGTTGTGAATAGCGCTAAGTAGTTGTAGAACGAATAGACCTAAAGTGTCAGATATCATCTATGTCTTAATATTAACCTCTGTATAGTGGAATGAAAGCGATTTATTATAAATGCGGGTTCCGTTTCAATTCTATGTAACCTTTTGTGTTGAGGTATGAAATATTTGATTCGTCATTTTACGTCTGTTGCAGGCTTTATTTGGCTGTGGTATACCCGCTGGAGGACGCCGGACTCCAGAGAGCGGCCAACCGATCGCTAGCCTCGCTACAACTTCAGATTCCCTTCCCTATAACTCCGCTTTACACTCCGTTCCCAAGCACTGCCAATTTCCCGGGTAAACATTCCTACTTTTGATCAATTCTAGAACGTATTTTTCGTTTATTATTCATAATACTGTCACCATCGAACTAGAATATTTTTTCATAGTTCTTTCACTGGTTCAATTAATTATTCAATTTTCATTTTCATCAACCAGTTTTTCGTAATTGGATTCTTTATTGAGAACATAAAATGCATTCCAACTAAATTTAATTGTAACATTTAGTTCAAATTTTAATTTAATTTTTATTTATTTAATTTTTAATTTATATGTATATTTTTTATCTTAATTAATTTATTTTATAATTATTTTAATTTTCACGTCATTTTCAATTTTCAAAAAGTAGCCACGTATCAATTGCTGTCATTTTCGCTGACGGCGATAGGAAATAGATGGCCTTCTAAAATATCTGTTTTGTAATAAAGCGGAAAATGCACAATTTTTTCAGTTGGCTCAGATATAGAAAGAACTTTAAGAAAAATACCTAAAAAGCGATACAAACTATGAAAATCACACGACATTAAACAAACGCTCAAAACCGGGTTTATCCACACGCTATTTTAAAAAATTGAGAAACTTGAGGTAAAAATAATTTTTGAATAATTCCGAAAATAAATATAAAAAGAATGAGAGAGCTTGAATTCTGTGTATTATCCCCGTCATTACCGATTCTTGAAATTTGCTTTCGCTACACATAGCAATTACATGGTTGGATTAAGATCTAATTAATTTTCGAATCAATTAGGACCATAAAAAAAATTATCTTGTTATTGCAGCTTTTCCAAGCACTTTTTTTATTGCTTTGGAGAACAACTGCTGAAATTCTACAGCTCGATCATTTATAAAGTTAATATGCTTTAAAATCAACCTTAAAAAATCTTCACAGAAGTAATGGAATGTATCTGTTTTATTAGAAATTCGATTCTGGATAACAGCGCTTCCATATATATCCAAGTGTCTTTTTTTCTATTTTATTGTCGATACTCGTACATGCCACGAAAATATTTGTAGTTTTCTGTAAGTTCACGATTCACTAGTTATATAAATTTTCTCTTCCACTTCATGGTCCGAATTTGGTGATCATTTTGTTGCCAGGTGTGCTAGAGACGTTATGTCGGAAATGGGAAGGTCGAACCGTGGTCGGAGCTCTTGTCCTTTCGGGGAACAGTGGTCTCGTTTTGGCCACTGCCCTGGCCACCGGTGGCGTCGCCGTTCCAATGCTATGGCTCTCGCAATCTTCCTTCGTCCAGGTAAATACATGAGTAATCACAATTTAAATTATCAAGCCTAATAAAAAAATAAATAATTTTAAAAAAATTTTCTGAAGGTAAATGTCGAGCCAAAAGTAATAAAAAAAAAAGAAGAATGATATTCTTGAGAAAAACGGTAGAAAATCGTTTTCATCGCAATTTTTCTCGTCGAAAATTTTTCTATACTAAATATTTTGATCTTTTTTCCAGGAGCCAATAGGGAATCACGTCGTCCGTGTAGGACCTTCGGAAAAAGGTCTTGTAGTGGCATTGCGGTCACTGCTCCTCACCTCCAAGTGGCACTCCTTCCACCTCCTATACGGTGGCCCGCTTTCCGGCCTAGATCACGACAAGGTAATTAAAATAGCTTCATTAAAAGGAGAGAAAATAATTTTTTCCCGTCCCAGGGTAAATTGACACATGAGATCGGCTCTACGTCTTCGTTCCCTACGAAATTTGAGTCTTTTTTGGCACTCTCTCGAGTCGAGCTAATTGGGTCGCAGGCGAATATTATTAAATAAATAAAGATGCTCCTCTAGCATAAAAGTGCAAAATTGTAAATAGATATTCGTATTTTTCAAACTATTAAAAAAAAAAAAAAAACTCTTTTTTACCAGAATGTAATACTCTTGAGTTAATTAAATTATTCACCAAAAAAGAAGCGATTTCATTTATGCTCTTTTCATTTGAAAGTTGCGACATGCGAATTCTCACGAGTGATTATAAAATGGCGTGAAATTTCCGCACGAATTATGAAGCGCGGGGAAAATGGGGGGAAAATGGATCTCGAGAGTAGAAAAACTCTCATTTTCCGGTTCAAAACGCCAGTTTAAAAGTGGCAAAAGTCGACCCTTTTCCGTCATTCCGTTCCATCTTCGTCGCCCGAGCAATAGAGAGAGAAAGCGGAAGTGAAGAAAATCCACTTCGAGTGGTTTCCCGAGATATAATTCAGTTTCCCTTAAACCTCCTTCTCTTTTCGAGCCTCGAGGGTTATCGTTCGCCTCGGCATTTTCTTCTTTTTTTTTTAACCTAGTTTTCCTTCTCCCTCAGCTTGTACGTATTTTTTGCCCTTCGAGACGACCTTCAGGGCTCGGCTAATATCTTTTTTTACTCTACTGTTCTATTAGGAAACAGCGACAAGGCCTCGGGTACTTAGAGTGAAAGCTCCTACTCGGCATTTCCTACGTATCCTTCTCTCTTAGCTGTTCCTTTATCCGGTTAAACCCATCGCGTCGTTTTGCACAATCTTCACTCCCTCATTCTCCTTGACCCTTTCAGAGCTAAGTGCTTGAGACTTTTCCCCCTGACGGTTTTTCATTTCTCGACGTCTCGTCTTCTTATCCGTAATTTAAGAACACTTTAATAGCGGTGGGGGGACATTGTGCGAAATGGCGATTCTCGTCGCTATTAGAAGAGTCGAGCTGAGTCGTAATAACTGGACGTGGCTGGATAAGAAGAATATTCCTTTCCCGTTCGAAAAAACCAACATCTTCCTAAAAAAATAAATAAATAAAAATAAAATAAAAACGCTACAGCTAGTACTCTTAATTTGAAAATGTCCACAATTTTTTAGTTAATTAAAAAAAAAATTTATTTGCCTTTTTTTTATTTTTTATTTTATTTTTTATTTTTTTTTTATGTACCTTTGTGAGTGATTAACTCGATGTAGGAGGGCAGAGTAGTTGCATATGACAACAATCAATAACTCCCTTCGCTGGTTTTGAAAATTGCCAATCCCTACCGATTTTGAACGTGGCCATTTTGTTTTTTGTCTGTTCCAGTTGAAATGGTTAAGAAAACCACCGTTAAATCCAATTGTACATCGACTCAATCCCGCTTCTGTTAACATGAGGTATGTAAATTAAATTTTCCTAATTCCCCAGTTTACGATTTTCTTTTCTCTTGTAAATGAAAATTGTCCGACGTCTGAACGTCGCGAGGGCGTTTTTCATTCGAACGAATTGCATTGTGATCCGATTTCTAATGCTGGTTCCGAAGGTCTTCAAGTGTCACTAGCCCTAAGGCGTCAAGACGGATTCTTTTGTCGGAAAACAGAGGGCGGAAAAAAACGTTTGCCGAAGGAAACCTCATCCTTTTCAGTTTGCGAGGCAATTTGTCCATTGTAAGTTATAGCGACGCTAAGCGAAGAACGCTGAGTATCTGTGACGAGATTGTGGGAGAGGAATTCACTTTAAAAAGAGGCCGCAAAGGATATAGAAACTAGCGCTCGTGGTGTAGTCCAATTTGGAATTTTCCCCTATGAAATGGACGAAAAATATAGGAGAATCTTCTCCAACTTAGCTACTTTAGATCCAAATCTATCATGTTTTTCTCTAATTGTAATGAAGTTTTCCTATATTTTCGGCCCCAGCACTGGAAATCTTTTCTCTTTGAAATTTGGAAAATCTCGCCACTTCAATTCGAAATTCATTCTAGGGTAATGAAGAGCCTGTCGCATTCGTCCAGGGGCATCGTCGTCGTGATGGGCGACATTGTCGCCGCATCTGCAATCTTGGACAAAGGTAAAAGCACGATTAAACAATAACCTCCTCTAATTACTAGTAGAATTTCCAACAGAATTGGCGGCTTTTGACGGGAGCTCCGTGCTCAAACAGTTTTCACAGTCGTGGCAAGTTCCATGTTCAAACTGTGTTCACAGTCACGCCGAGCTCCATGTTCAAACTGTGTTCACATTCACCTGTTCATTTTTAAGCCTCAAGAAGAAATCAGTGTTACCCTGAGCTCAAACGTGAAGTACTCCCTTTGGTTCAGTGCCCCACAACGTTTTTCGTTCAAATCAGAAAAAAAAAACAGGTTGGACCAGCCTTTTCAGTTTCATTCGAAGAATCGCAGAAGAATAATGCGAAGAATGTGAAAAAACAGAAACAGGTCGCATGGAGGTTTTTGACACATCAATTATGAATGGTACTAGAAGTTCACGCTCTGTTTACCGTGTTCATAGTCTCGTGGCTCAACGTTTTGTCCCTATTCCGACCCGCTAGCCATGAAATTCACTCTCAAGCTCCTATTTATTATAACATTAATCTTTTACATTCACGGCTGTGGCTAATGTTCCTTCCCTCCATGATAAACGTCCCTTCCATTGTCGCCATGATGGCGCACAATGAGGCGAAAACGCCTTCTCAACATTGAGAAACCAAAGACGATTTCTCAGCTTCCAGCAGATTTGAGAAGGACATTTTCAAGATGGATCTTTCCAAAGTTCCTATTGAATTTCTTCCCCGTGTCGTGCCTTGAGTTGCTTGAACGAGTTGGGCCTAAACTGTGGGTGAAGTGGTCCCACAAAACGTCGACCATGACCTAGGAGATGTTAATTGTACGAGGCGTCGTCGAGGGGGAAAAAAGGAGGAAATTCTTTTTAAGGTTTACCGGGCCTCGGTCTTTGTTGCGACAAAGGGTCTACCCTTTACTGATGAATGCGTTAGGGTAGGACGTCCCTGAAATGCCATTGAAAGCCATCCGGGGTTTTTTCGGACGACAAACTCGAACTAAACTCAGGCTCGAGGTTAGAAGAGTGAATGTTTTCTTTCCACATTCTATAGTCGGTTATAATTTTCCCATAACTAGGTACTCTTTGTAGTTCAAGCACTTGCAGGTATCATAGGAGGAAGATATTCCTTGCAGCATTGAACCAAAGTGCTCATACATACATCACATGAAATGAATATATCGCCGATTCTCTCATATTCAAACGTAAACGTAATACGTGTGGAATGTGCTAACTAATTTTTGAGGTGTAATCAAATTTTCTATTTATTTTTGAGGATCTTTCGCATCAAGGGCGAAATTTCGTTTGCCGCAATCGCTAGTTAAGAGATAAAACGAAAAACCCTTGTTTAATGATTTTTTTTCTTCAAAATATAAGCGGCATCTTTCGAATTCTGCATTGGCCTTCGAGCGCAGAATTTCTGAATTCAACGCCTCAGATTTCTCAAGTTATGCTTCGTCCAAATTCAGAATATTTCAATCTCAATAGCTACCGAGTGTGGGTGGACTTGATTTAAGCTCAATTTCTTATAGTAGATATTAATTTAATAATGTCGAATTAAGACCATCGGCAAGTTCTCTTAGCTTGGCATAGAAAGACCAAAGTTTTCTGAGCGTTGAAACTTTCGTCGCAACTCCCCAGCGTCCTTCGTTCGAGTTATTCGAAGTTGGTTCAAAAGCGATTATTTTCGTCCTCATGAACGGATGTTTTTTCCAGCCACTTCGCTGGGGCTGACAGGCTCTGGAATCGTTTGGATCTGGGCAGACACTGGAGAAGTGGTTTCGGCTCCAGCTTCACCCGAAGTAGCTGCAGGCCCTCCTCCATCCCTTGTTCGAACCAGGCGATCGAGAAGTGCGCGATACGAAACTCCGATGAGGTTAGTAATTTTTGCACCGAATGACTCAGCAACTAATGACAAACAACCAAATTCTTGTATCGCTCTGCAAAATAGTAGTTCTTTCAATCTTCAAATAAATTGTTTTTATTGAAGATCCTAATTACGTCTACGGCTCCTCAAAGCGTCGGAGCTTGCTGCATGTCATCTGGATGGGTAGCCAGACATTATGTGGCTCACATCGAACTATTTCTACTCAAAAATCATTCAATCCCCTCTCCCTCTCTGACATCCTGTTATCACTTTGTTCTCCTAATCCGTCTTCACCTTCACTTCCTCCACTTCCCTTAATGAATTTAAGCTAATAATTTTTCACTTTTTTGATGCCATTAGGCTACCGGTGGGTCTGCTTGCGCTGAAAGCGGCCATGCCACCCATGGATCGCCATCTTGTTCGAGCTGGTGTGCGTCTCTTAGTGGACGCCATGCGAAGGGCCGCTATCAAAGTGACAACACGCCTAAGCGTATCAACTATTACAAGAAGTATGTGGAAATCGGCCACATCCTGCTCAGTCGATCGTGCCTACCCGATGGCCAACTTCACCGAACAATTGGTCAAGTGAGTATCAGTTATACATTACTCAAAAACACTACTTGTCACCGAGGCTCAGTCTGCCCATGGAGCTAAGGCAGTTACGCCTGAAGATTGTCCAGCAGTGGAGGAACTCACTGAGGAATCATGACAATATATAATATCAAAGTGACAATATCATTTGATCTCTTGCGAGGCCAATAGACGCACTGATGGTGCAATCTTGAATAACACTTTACTCAGCTTCGGATAGTCCACACAGCCCACATAACAAACAAATATTAGTCTGCATAGATGTGTTGAACCGATAAGGCTCTGTTTTCTGACGTAACTACATTTTTTTCAATTGTCTGAGCAGAGTTCTTCAGAGCATCGTCGATTTCCATGTACTTAAACTGCATGTTGTCTAAGGTCTGCTTTCTTAATCTGGCTTGATTGAGCTCTCAAATACAGGAGCCACATTTCCTCCTTTTCGGTTAAAAGATGCCCTCAAACTGTGTTTTAAGAACACTAACCAGCCCTAACCAGCCTTAACCAGCCCTCAAACTCTTTTGAAAGCAGTTTTCCAGAACCATCGTAGAACCTCAGGAATAATAACCCTGGAGTAGACAATCCATGCTCACTGATGGGTTGCAGTGATGGGATGTCCACTTGTGGTTTCAGTCGACACTAGTTTGGTGTGTAGTGGTTTTGATGAAGAGCGGATTTGAGTTCAGGTGTGGGGGAAAATTGGAAAAATATCTCTTCCCCATTTTGGAGAAAAATTATCAGCTCAAAGATTTTTCGAGTCGAAGTGAGACACTATTCTAATGGGACTTAAATTCAGGGCTGCCTACCCATGCTGCGGGGATTTGCTATGGAAGTGGAGACGACGATGGTCTTTTGCAAACTGATGGTGGTTCTTCTAGATTCGTAAACGATGGTTGCATGATCGTCATACGAGTAGAAGGATTTGTGAATAGTTGCTCGAAATGCTGAGTTCAATTGGACGTTTCACACAGTGAACAAGCAAAAATAAATTAACTAATTATTATATTAAGTAGAATAAAAATTACCATTAATTCCTCGGTTAATTGAAACACAACATCTATAGAGGGAGCTTCAAAAGCTCCAATTCATTGCCCTAGAGCCGTGCTTCATAAATGCGCAAAAATATTCTATTTTCTCGGTACGTTTTATAGTTTTTGGAATTATTTTAACCTCAGGTCGAAGGAGGAGTGAATAATTTCGCCAATGGCTGTTGAAAGGGTGGAATTATATTTTCAGCGAGAGCCATGAGAACTTCAGCGGAGCGTTAGTAACGATCTAGTTAAAACAGTCCTCTCCGTCTGACGCTGTTCAGCAGAACGTGAAGATCTCTCAAAGCATAGAATGGTATTTCTAAACGGCACTAGCTAGAGTTCGATAAGTCAAAACATCAAAGATATGAATTTTCTTATGACGTAAATTTCTTCTCAAATGTTATATTTATACGCTAGGTGAAAATAATAGCGTCAAGTTTCACAAGAACAAAAACGTAAAGGAAAATTGATCATTTTTATGAAAACTTAATAGCTTATGAGATGAAATGAAAATACCTCGTCGAATTTGGCTGCAAAGCATTTCTCGGAATTTCTCATCTCTCTCGAGATATTGCTTGATGAGCTTTTACTTACCTTCAATCTTTAAGCAACGTTTGGAACTCACTCCTAAATCCGACTCAGAAGAAATATCGTGCTCTACACGTTCCGTATCGGGAAACTTTTCGTGTCGAATTTTCACCTTCATCTCGCCTGACCTGAGCTCATGTACAGGTCTCTAGCGACGTCAAAACTTTTAAGTGGACCTTTTTCACCCTTCGAAAAGCATCGATCCATAACCGAACGACAAGACTATATTGTTGTGAAACTTTCCGTGTTCATGATGGATGTTGTGAAGTTACTTCTCCCAATTTCACCTCAACAAACTGTTTTTAAGATGAGCAACGAAAACGAGAGGCGGGCAGACTGGGGGAGGTGGGAGTGTGAAGTAATTTCTTTTCTTGAGGGAGGAAACTAGAATTGAAAGGGGCTGGCACAAACAATGAAACAAAACGTAAATGCGGTACTTACAGCGTCGTCGACCACAAAGAGCTTACCCCGGCCGGGGGCGGCACCTGACGGAGATCCTGCTGGCTCGGACGTCGGACCATCCATCTACAGCCTAGTCCACTGTTTGTGCGATAGGGGTAGGCAATAATTGTGGAACTTATGGGTACAGCACACCCGAACTCAATAGAAAATAAGGATAAATTTTAAAGGCAAAAATTGTAACGCAAGATTGTAACGTTGGGCTAATAAATTAGACGGCGGGTTAACAGCGGGGAGACTGGCTTACGGACTGATTTTCTACGGCTTGACGAACAGTGGGAGGCTTAGCTTATCGCTTCTACACATGCGCACTCAAGTGGTCCAAGCTGCCTGTTCAAAACGGAGCCAGCTCAGCAATACCGTAGGTCCTCGATTAAAGATTAGAACAGATGAGAAACCGTCTCAAGACGGCGCTAACACCGCCCACCGCAAAATAGCCAATTTTGCAACAAACAAAGAAACAACAATAACTACACATAAGAAAAACGAGGTTAGAAAGGAACTTATAACTAAGATTAATGTAGGGGGAAGCAATTTAATCCAACCGGGGAATGGGTATGAGCGCAGCCACCGGTCGAGTGTACTTGCCGCTCTTGGTACGGACTTCAGCAGCTCGGGCTATGCCATCGGCGCTCGGCAGAAGACGTTCCACAATGGCCAGTGGCCAATCCAGGGGGCGCGAGTTGAGACCATAGACAAAAACTGGTTCGCCGACTTCCAGAGGCTGACGTTGTTCAGTCCACTTGTTGCGCTGGATTAGGGTGTGCAAATATTCTTTGTGCCAACGGCGCCAAAAGATTTGCGCGGCCTTTTGCACAGCCTGCCAATTAGCCAGATGGTTGTCCGGAACTCCCACAAGATCAAACTCAATCGGGCTCAATAACGGTGTTCCTACAAGAAAATGTCCGGGGCTGAGGTACGCTGTGGCCCCAGCTAAGTCAGCAGAAGAAGCAGGGCAGAGAGGTCGGCTGTTGAGCACGGCTTCGATCCGAGCTAAAAAGGTTGACATTTCCTCAAAATTCAGCCGTTGGTTGGAGACAATACGACGTAGATGGGTCTTTGCGGACTTCACTGCTGCCTCCCAGAGGCCTCCCATCCAAGGCGCCTCTGGGGGATTGAAGCAATATTCTATACCACGCTCCGCGAGATGGTCCACCAGTTCGTTCTCTGAGTGTCGAAGAAACTCCATTATTTCTTTTAACTCGTGAGCCGCTCCGACAAAATTACGGCCTTGGTCGCAGTATATGCGTCGACTAAGACCACGACGTGCTACAAAGCGATCCAGTGCTAGCCGGAAGGAGGCTGTGGACAGATTACCAACAAGTTCTATGTGCACGGCCTTGGTGCACATGCATACAAACACGGCTATATATGCCTTAACTAATCGTGGGCGGCGGCTGGTGTTCTCTTTGATCTGCAGTGGTCCGGCCATATCTACGCCCACATGAGAAAATGGGCGGCTGGGAGAAACACGTGCTGAAGGAAGGTCCGCCATCTTCGGATGCGCACGGGACATTTTATCTCTGTAACACGTGAGACATTTATGTATGCGTTGTCGCAACAAGGATCGTACCGACAAAATCCAAAATTGAGTCTGTAATAGAGCCTGGGTTGCTTGGGGGCCACCATGGAGCGTGAGTTTGTGATAATAATCACACAGTAGTAGGGAGAGGCTTGCTTCTTTTGGTAACAACAAAGGGTGTTTGGCGTCATAGCTCAAGTCTGAAAATGCGAGGCGACCGCCCACCCTAACGAGCCCGCTCTGGTCAATAAATGGTGAGAGAGAACGGATGGTTTTCGAGGGAGTCTTCTCTCCTTTGAGGGCCTGAATGTCGTCTGAGAAAAAATGCTGTTGCGTAATTTTGACCAAAAGATGAAGAGCATTACGCAATTCTTCGCTGGAGAGTGGTCCTTTCAGACGAACAATAGAGTTGGTGGTTTGCACATTACTCACAAATCTCAAAACCCAAGCAGTAATACGGCGTAAGCGCGAAAAGGAGGAGTAGTGAGAGATACTATCATAGAGGGCGTTAGGAATAGACGAGACTGTGACCATCGTGACAGATGAGGTTTTCACCTCCAACAAGGCTTCCGGGAAGGACTCGACAGGTACAGGACTTGATGAATGGACAGACCACTCTGGGACTGGGGATTGCAGAAATAAAGGTCCAGACCACCAAAGGGTGTGGTCCAAAATCTCGTTTGCTGTAAGACCTCGGGAGGCCACGTCGGCGGCATTCTGCTGAGAAGGCACATGCAACCACCGGCACCCCTCGGTCATCTCCAAAATGGATACCACCCTATTGGCAACATAGGTTTTCAAGAGATGAGGCGGCGTAGACAACCATGAAAGGACAACTTGAGAATCTGTAAATAGAATGGTAGTTGATATCTCCAAACGTTGCACCAAAAAGGATAAAGATTTGAAGAGTTTAGCTAACAGGGCGGCGCCGTTCAACTCCAGCCGCGGAATTGTTTGGACCTTCAACGGGGCCACTTTTGATTTGGCTTTGATCAAGGACACCGAAACGTTGCGGGGGGAAGAACAACGCAGATAAATCACGGCAGCGAATCCTCGAGCGCTGGCATCACACATTCCGATGAGCATAAAGGCAGTAGCATCGTGGAGCACACAATGACGTGGAATACGAACTTGGGCCAGGGACGGCAGTTGCGACGCGAAGGCCGCCCACCGTGAGCGAAGTGCAGGAGGAAGCGGTGTATCCCAATCCAATCCCTGCGTCCAGAGCTCCTGCAAAAATGATTTCGCCCAAAAAACTACTGGTCCCATCCATCCTAGGGGGTCGTAAATTGATGCAACTTGCGAGAGGATTTGGCGTTTTGTGGTAGCCGTTTCAGATTGAGCTATTTTGTAGGTGAAATGGTCCTGACCAGGAGCCCAAATAACTCCAAGAATGTGCAATGTTGGCTGAGTAGAGTCCTTGAGTGTGAGAACCGAGGCTTGATGTTCCACCGGTACATCCGCCAGAACCTTGGGAGAGTTGGAGGCCCACTTTCTAAGTTCGAATCCCCCCAACCTCAACAATGTGACTACCTCCTGCTTTGTTTGTAGAGCTTCACTCTCAGTCGATGCGGAAAAACAAACGTCGTCAGTATAGCAGGATTCTAGAAGGACTTTAGAAGCACGTGGATACGCCGATCCTTCATCCATGACGAGCTGCTGAACAGTACGATGAGCGAGGTATGGGGAAGGACTCAAACCATAAACTACTGTATTAAGAGCATATTCAACAAGAGGTTCCCGTTCCGACTCACGCCAGAGGATGTGCTGGAAGCGGCGATCATCGGGATGGAGATCAATCATGCGAAACATCATCTTAATGTCACAGGTAACCGCTACAGGATGCAGTCTAAATAGGGCAATAATCTCCGAAATATCCCTTTGAAGTGGAGGTCCTGTAAGGAGGCGATCGTTGATAGACAAGCCCGACGTGTCCCTACATGAACCGTCAAAAACCACCCGAACAGGCGAAGTTGAGGAATCCCGAAGGATTGCGAAATGAGGGATGACAAACACACCTGGCTCGGTAGCGGGAGACATGTGACCCATATTTAGAAATTCTCTCAAAAATCCATGATACGCTTCACGTAAAACCTTGTTCCGCCTCAGTTTCTGCTCCACGTTAAACCATCGCCGTTCAGCTAAGGCGCGACTATTTCCAAAAGGCGGAAGGTCGCTATCAGCACGAAAAGGTAAACGCACCTGGTAGCGCCCACAGGACAAGCGGGAATGAGTACTTACATAGTGCGCCTCCGCAACGGCGTTGTTAGGGTCGGCATGGACAACTGAATCGACTTCCTCGGTCTCCCAGAACCTACTAACTACGTCAAACAACCGTTTCTCGGTGATGCAGAGCGCAATAGGCGAGTCCACAGGAGTGGCGGCAACAGGAGGAACACATCCCATAACAACCCAGCCAAATGCTGTCTCGATGGCTGCCGGATTACCGTGGATGATCTGGCCACCAGGTATAATAATGTCCGGGTAAAGAGCAGCACCCAGGAGAAAATCGACTTTAGAGCGGATGTGGTATGCGGCATCAGCAAGGGGCAGGCCATTGAAGCGTTGGTATACATCTGGAGGAAGTGGAACAGTGGGCAGATCAGCACAAACTTTAGGAAGAACTACTGCGCTAGTACACCATTGAGGACCGCCTGTTTGGCGATTTGACAGAACACACTCAACGATCCCCTGAGCAGTACCCAAAGATTGGTTCATGGCACCTTGTAGTTGCATAGGGCGAGGAAGAACACGAAGTCCCAGTCGTCTCGCACAATCAACTGAGATGATGTTAATTTGAGAACCTGCGTCTATCACCAAACGAATTGGGCTCCAAGCACCATCCCTGTCACGAATGAGAGCTTGTGCAGTTGCCAATAGAACAGAATGTTCAGGAGTGTCAACCTTATTGGTACCAGTGAATAAGGTGTGGGAGGTAGCGGGTGTACCAGAGTTACAACTGTTTGGGGAGGTTGCAGCCAAATTCCGCGACGGCATTGTAGACGATGACGCACGCAAATCAACAGCAGGCTCGACAGGAAGAGAGGCAACAGTGGAGGAATTTGGCGAACTCGATGTATTGAAGGCTTGATGCAGCGACGAATGGTGGCGAGGGTCAGAACAGGTCATACATTTGCCATTAGATTTACACAAAAGACGTGAATGAGTTCCTAGACAACGGAAACAACGATTTTGCGCCTTTATCAAAGCTATTTTTTCTTCACCAGTCAACATCTTATACTTGGAGCATCCATACAAATTATGAGCGTCAGAGCAACAAGGGCAAGTTTTCGGCGCAGAGGAGGACTGCTGTGTAGACATAGAAGGCCTTGAGGGAGTGACCAACAAAGTAGTGGATCGACGAGAAAATCGAGACGGTGTCAACACTGCGGATTTTACAGAGGATTTACTAGCCGGAGTTGACGGCGCTGTCAGCGTTTTAATTTTACATTGACTATCGACGAATTTAATCAGCTGCTCATACGTGGGAACGGAATCAACATTTCCCAGGGATCGTTCAAATAATAATCGTAAATTAGAGGGGAGCAAACGAACAGCGAAGAAAAACAAGAAATAATTATCATGATTATTAATATCAACGTTGAGATATGCTTTATATGTAGAATCAAAAATAGAAAGAAAGGACAATAATTCAGCATAGGATTCATTAACAATAGGCTTAAATTCAAACGTTTTATTTAAATAGAATGAGGCTAAATTGCGGTGAGAGGCATACTGCGACTTGATACGATCGTATGCAAGCGCATAGTTAGCGTCATTGATTTCCAAGTTGGAAATCAAATCGAGCGGAGCGCCGCGGAGAAAAGAGCGGAGGTAAGAGAACTTTACACCATTAGAGTACGGGCCATTGTGAACTGCTTGATTGTAGAGCGCCCAAAAATTGGAAAACGTAGCCAAATCACCATCAAAATTGGGTATGGCCATTGGGGGCAGTTTTAATTCGGGTTGTAAGGGGGCAGCTCTTTCCATTCTAGGACGTAAAGAAGTTTCCAGCGCTTTAATTTCATAGTACACCTCATCAAACGCAGCACTGGCCGCTTCGACGGGAATTTTATACTGAGCAGTGACAAGAGAATTTAATTCAATAATACAATCTTGATGTGAATGAAACGACTCGCGAATCGCATGAACATCTTTGCACCGTTCAAGAAATTGAGTAACCGAAGTTATATTTCCTTTACCAATATCATAGGTGGTTTGAAGTTGAGCAAAACAATGTTCCCGTCTCATTTTGTACGCTTCAAGTTTTTGCACGAACTCTACAAGGTCAGGATCCATGACTGTGTCCAAAGTACTATCTTTGGCAGTAACGTCGACTCCACGTGTGTGGGACATAGTAACGCAGTAAATTTACAAGTAAATGTGTCCGAAATAGAGTTTAAGTCAGGTGTGCAGACCACAGAATATTAACAACGAATTTTAGCGGATCGATTCGAATAGAGGGAGCAACGTGACACAAGGCAAAATTTATTATTTTATTTTTTAATGTTTAAAATTAACTATAAATTTCATTTTAAATCGATCCGACCCGGAGGACCATGTTGTGAAGTTACTTCTCCCAATTTCACCTCAACAAACTGTTTTTAAGATGAGCAACGAAAACGAGAGGCGGGCAGACTGGGGGAGGTGGGAGTGTGAAGTAATTTCTTTTCTTGAGGGAGGAAACTAGAATTGAAAGGGGCTGGCACAAACAATGAAACAAAACGTAAATGCGGTACTTACAGCGTCGTCGACCACAAAGAGCTTACCCCGGCCGGGGGCGGCACCTGACGGAGATCCTGCTGGCTCGGACGTCGGACCATCCATCTACAGCCTAGTCCACTGTTTGTGCGATAGGGGTAGGCAATAATTGTGGAACTTATGGGTACAGCACACCCGAACTCAATAGAAAATAAGGATAAATTTTAAAGGCAAAAATTGTAACGCAAGATTGTAACGTTGGGCTAATAAATTAGACGGCGGGTTAACAGCGGGGAGACTGGCTTACGGACTGATTTTCTACGGCTTGACGAACAGTGGGAGGCTTAGCTTATCGCTTCTACACATGCGCACTCAAGTGGTCCAAGCTGCCTGTTCAAAACGGAGCCAGCTCAGCAATACCGTAGGTCCTCGATTAAAGATTAGAACAGATGAGAAACCGTCTCAAGACGGCGCTAACAATGGATGATCTGTTCTTTTGCCACCACAATAAAAACGTATATCTGCGACTGCGCAGTTTTCTCCACCTGAAGTTTCTCATCCGGCGGAATAGTTGGCGAGAAATATATTTGAAACTCGAGTTGAAATATCTGCACGACAAATGTATTGCTTCGTTTGTGAAATTTCACCAAAAAATTGGCTCTTTCTTCTCATTTTATCAATATTCACTGCGATTTTGTAGACCGTTTAAGGGAACTGGCCATCAACTGGCTATATAATAACGACCACATAATACCAACTTTCGATCGGTATAATCGTCGTCACCGTTACGTCGCTTTACAGCCGGAAAAATATTTCAACCTTCCTGAAGATTGCGATTGAATTTTATATTATTTGTTCCTTTTTACGTTAATTTTCCTAAAAAAAGAAAGGTTTTTTTTTTTTTTTTTTTTTTTTTTTTCTTAATAATAAACGAAAAGATAAACTTTTTTCAAAGTTTTTCAAACTTATGCAAAAAAAGTTTCTTTATATTTTTCAAAAGCTGGCTGGACTATTTTATGCGAAAATCGGATCGGCGTATGGCGGAGACACGTTTGACTTTGATTCAAAACCATCAAACTAACGCACCTGGTGCTCCTTGGGCTAATATAGCCGAACCTAAACCCTGCTAACCTCGTATCCCAAAACACCTCAGGGGTCGGGTCTGGTGACAGTTGGGATATGCCTTGCACGTACAGTAGGGGCCCATGAGTCTCGACTGGGAACGGGCGGTTTGAAGGGAAATTAATGCGAGGGAGAGCGGAAGCCGAAGATTAATCTAAGATCAGACCCCGGGTTTTCCCCGGTTTAAATCGCCCAGACGGGAATTGCCCCCAGGGTAGCCGCATTACCCTCAAACTGCCGGCGACTTCGTGACCGAATTATCTGAAACTTGGAATTTCTTAACAACGATCTCAACACCCCCGCGAGTTTCGAAGTTGACCGGTTTCGCAAATCGGACCCCGCACATTCCCGAAGTTGGTCGAGCTGGAACATTTTCGGAAGCGTTTCCTATACTATCCGCGTTAAACCATTTATTATCAATACGTTTGAAATGAAAAATACAAATAGGCTATTTAATTCTGAAGGAACTCTTCTCTCTCTTCTCTTGCCTCAAAAAATTACAAAAAAAAATAATAAATAAAAATAAATAATAATAATAATAAAAAAGAAAAAGAAAAAACAATAATAAACGTGAGTCTTCTTATCAAGTATCTGATGGTTTCGGCTAGAAATTTGTGAAATTAATTTCTTCTCATAAAGAAATTGAACAACGCACAACAAAATTCAGATAATTGCGAATCACGCGGAAGTACTGTGTGTGAACACAATGCGCGAGCCAAACTATAAAAATCAATCATCATTCACTAGTGACAAATATCCCTTTAACATTTAGATAAATCAAATATATTGAGACTAGTGGCCTGTAAAATTCGAAAACTGAAAGAAAATTGAAAGCCTCTCTATCTCAGAGGTATTGTGTGTTTTCCGAAATTTAATAACAGCCGAAATAGCGCGTAATGCCGGGAGAATATATTTGATATCACCAAAATCGACTCGTTTTTGTGATGATTCCATAAAATATTTCCCACCTCGTTTCTTCTTAAAATCATCCGTTGTTTCGACGCCGTATCGGTACACGGATAATTTCGCTCGCCGCTCATCCGTGAGATTCTTCCAACTATGGGTTCACCTTCGAAAATTTAGGCCATCGTTGAAAGCCACTCGAGATCAATAACCTCCCTTAGTTACGACGCGTAGGTTCCGTGATAGCCATGTGCGACGTGTGTGACAGAGTGCGAAGGATGATAAGGAATTGGAAAGCGTCGAAAAGAGAAGGAAGTGAACAGGTGAGAGGAGGACGTGATTAATGGAGACCTTGCGGAAGAAGCTCCGACAGATCCTTCGCTTTGGTTCGCTATACCCTCGTGTATCCGCCAATAATGCTCAGCCTTCTTAAGCTCGGTCGTAGATTTTCACCTTGTCGAGCTGCTAGCGTCTGACTAATGGCGTACATATCGGATATTGTTCTGGTGAAATGTTAATGATACGTATAGCTATTCCTATTCCAGAGCGGGAAAGTTTTGAATTATTGCGTGTGCAGTGGCTCGAAACGTTTCCAGGCTCATTTCGAAGGGTATTTACTCTTTTCGTCTTGAATACGTTTCCAATTAGTCGTAAAGGGGTTATGAACGAAGAAAGGATGCGAAATATCTACAACGAATGCAATGACGGCCGATTTGAAATTGAATTTTTCTGGAAATTTCCTCGCACGAATTTATTTTTAACAATTGTATAGAATAATTTTTTTGCAAGTTGATAAATAGAAAAGATACAAGAAACAGACCCAGAAGTTGACAGAGAAAAAAATCAAGTTTATCAACGTTAAATATAATACATGACAACAAATATATTAACACAAAAATTACTTGGCAATACATAACAAAAATATCAATAAAAAGTATCAACTTTAATATGAACAAAATATTTCCATTTACAATGTAAACATGGATGTAAAAATTGATTAAAAACAACAAAAATTATGAACGAAAATATTAATTAAAATATTGACATAACATTATTTACAGAAAAATTTACATAACAACACAGAAAATATATTAGCAAACATATTAACTAAAATAATATTAACAACAAAAACGAAAATTGATTTCAAGAAATAAAAAAGTTAATAAACGTATAAAAAGAAAAAATAACAAATTTGGTAATGGTAAACAATTTACAACAAAAATATAATACAAAAATATGAAAAAAAAAACAACAAAAAACTATTAACATGCCAAAACAATTCATAACGACAAAACAAATTTTATCAACATTAACGAAGTTGATAAACGTAAAATTATTCTAAAGGAAATTATTTTATATTTCGAATCAGAGTTGAATTTACTTCAGAATGTCGACAAAACGCTCAACTTTCTATTTCCGCATTCTCAAATTCACGAATTACCTCAATTTCAGGTGGAAAAATGTTATTGTGTATCTATAGATTTTACCGAGGAGTGGTGGCATATTTCCAAGAGTAAATAAATTTCCGTACGAAATTAAAAAGCTATATTTTTCCAAAGAAAAACGACCGCATAATCGAAGTATTTTTTAAGGAATCGTTTTGACAGATTTTCGATGCGAAGATTTTGATTAATATTTTCGAAGTTCTTAGTAGGAGAAGTTTCAAGATTAAATCGGTCCACAACTAAATAATATACAAAGGTATTTTCTCGACAGATAATTAACATCATTAGCCCTTGAATAATATCGTCGAGTCGAACTGTTTGCTTCCGGCGTTTGTCTTTGCTGTCGTCGGTTGTTGAGTTTATCCCCGTCACCGAATGGGGGACAATTGCGAAATCAATAGCTCAGCTCCGAGTCATTTCCGACACCCGGTTTCCTGCATGTTATCATCATAATTTTACAGCCTCAGGCTTGAGTCCAAGATCGTGATGAACACGAAGCTCGGTTGCGGTTGACGAGGAGCAAAAAGACGATTTGGTATGGTAAACCACTCGGCGATAAAGTTCAGTCCAACGACGTCCTCAGCTTGACGAGCTATTTTCTAGAAGAGATTTTTCTGATTAGGGCCACCCCTTGATAAAACCTAAGGCATTCTCGCCCCTTCGTCCCGCGGATCGTCATCGTTTTACGATCTTTGAAAAGAGGCCGCTTTTTGAGTTAACGGCCTTACATTTTTCACGTTGTAAATAAAAGAGGCCCACTCGCTTCTCGGTCGTTTCCTTGGCAGATAAATACGCTCTACGTTTATTACCCGCAAGCCCTGCAGACAATGCAGTACATCGAAGTTCTTCCAAGTTAGAATCGGGTTTAAGATCCCATTTAAAATCGCGAGTAGTCGAGAATTTTATCGCCGGACCGTCCGATTAGAGCAATAACTGAATTAGAGCTCGCGAAATTTGAAAATGCTCGAAAAATTGCCTATTCGACGCGGATAGAATGGCCTTTTTAAATTTTACAAGAAACATTTGTTTTTTTTATATATATTTTATTGATCTGGGGTAAGTGGACTCCTCAAACTTCCTTAGTTTGAGGTTATTACATTTTTCTATTTGGTTCTGAATGGAAAAAATCGATACTTATTTTTTCTTCCTCTTTTCATTTTTGATATCCGTGCGTTAATCGACCTTTCTTCCGTTACAGAGAGTTGAGAAGGGGGGTTCTAATGTCGCAAACGGGGCGGGTCCCCATCAACGACACTTCGGGCATGAGAACGTTGGCCGCCCGGTACCAAATTCTCAACCTCGTACCCGAGTTGACCGAGTCTTTCACGCAAGAGGAACAGCAAGCGTGTGAGTTACCATGCTAAGAAAATCATCGCGATTTCTTTGTTATCAATTTTCATATACTTATCAACTGTATTTGCTGTGATTCTATCAATAGGGCTATCAGATGTATATTTCTAAAATTATGGCATTTAAAAATGACAAAGGCAGGACCTTCGCACAAAAAAGGACGGATAAAAGGACGCTAAGTAGGCACGGCATTTATTCTACAAGATCAACCTGACCAAACCGACCCTCTCAACCAAACTGACCTACCCGACCGAAAATGACCTTCTCGATCCAACCGACCTACTCAAAAAAACTAACTTCCCGACTCAACCGACCTACCTGACCTAACCAACCTACTCAACCAAACTGACCCGCCTGACTCAACTGAACTACCCGACCTAACCAACCTACCCGACTAAACTAACCTACCTGACTCAACCGGCCTACCTGACTTAACCAACCTACCCGACTAAACTGACCTACCTGACTCAACCTACCTACCTGACCTAACCAACCTACCCGACCAAACTGACCCTCCCGACTCAACAGAACTACCCGAACTAACCAACCTACCCGACTAAACTGACCTACCTGACTTAACAGACCTACCTGACCTAATCAACTTACCCGACTAAACTCAAATACCCGACTCAACTCACCTACCCGACTCAACCGACCCAACCAACTTACCCGACCTAACCAACCGACCCAACCAACTTACCCGACCTAACCAACCTACCCGACCAAACTAACCTACCCGACGACAATGACCCCCAAATGATGTTTCTCTGTTACAGTACCTCGAAACGGTATACAATTGTCCAACAACTGGAAACAAGTCGGTGACATTTTGGGCTGTTGCGACGTCCGTCTTGAGCGAATTATTTGGCCCGGCGGAAATATCGGCAAGTATATTTATTTAAGTATATTAAAATAAATAGAATCACCGCTTTTTTACGTTGTCTGAAAATTAGCCGATTTTCTTTCACCGAAAATGATCATTTCTATGTATTCAGGCGGTCCATGTGGAGGGCCAAGGGGTAAAATCAAAGTAGTGACTGCAGTGGCTGCTCCGTTCGTGATGACATCAGACATCGCACGCGAGGCCGGCCGCGACAGCTGCCTCCGTGGCGTTCCATGTCAAATGGTTTCCGACTACAATGGCACCAGGTTCGGCCGACTATTTTTTTCCTCATATCGTAATATAATACTAATAATCAATATAATTATCAAATCTTCCAATTAATTTCAATGGGTAATGGGTTAATTTCTGAGTTAGCGTTAATTTTTTCCTACCCAAGTAGTCGCTTCCCTTTGCGAATTAATGATTGTTGGTCTTAATTGCGTCTAAAGTGTTAGTTATTCGGAGTTTAATTTTGATTTGAAGCGTGTTACTCGTGTGCTTTACTGATCCAAGGGTCGATTTGTACTGGTACTTGATTTTTTCAATTATTTTCTATTATTTATGATGATAATCGTGAGTTTTAGGACTTGATATAATTTTTCTATTTCCTGTCCATGATTTTCTACAAATGATGGGGATAATTGAAACTTTTAGGACTTGATTTGATTTTTACATATCATATTATTCAGTATTATTAAGTCACAATTGATCCACTTGGTGGTTGCAGGGACGCAGGGGGTTCTCGTACCCAAGGCTCAAAAAAAAAAAATAAATAAAAAAAAAAAAAAAATAATAAAAAAATAAAAAAATAAAAAAAATAAAAAAAATAAATAAATAAAATCATATTTTAATGTTTATGGTAATAGTAGAAAATTTTATGACTTCTTATGAAAATTGGATATGAAAAAAGTGACCTTATTTTCGCCTGCTAGACGCTCCTCTTTTCTGAGGCCTCCCCACATTATGTCAAATAATCTCTCATTTTCTTCGACTTTTCCCCCTAGATATACGTACAAAGTGTCTTGCTGCTACGGTCTATCCATGGACTTGTTGGAAGCAGTGGCTCAAGAATTGGACTTGGATTTTTCACTTTACATGGTACCAGACACAATGTTCGGTTCGCGAATCATCGAACCTGACACGGGAGCTGTGAGGTGAGAATTGAATTATGTTTTCATCGCCGCGTTGAAAATTTTCTGTTCTACGTACCAAATCGGCAGACAGCTTTAGGGATTGATTGATTGATTATCGCTTTTATTTATAAAATCTCGCAAGTTTTGGCTACAAGCCACTCTTACAACTAACGAGAAAAAAAAAATTGGAAAAATATTAAACTAACTTATTTACGTCAGGAGTATACCTAGTGAACATTGGCAGAGAAAGAAAAAAAAAAAATTTATATATTAACAGAAATTGGTACTTAATGGGTTGCTTCAAATTTGGATAATAAACATGTTTTACAGGAAAAATAAAGAGAGAAAAACAAAAAAAAAAATGACAATGATATGATGGGAGGGAAATTTGATGAGACTTTCAGCACGACAAAGGGCTTCCCCGCAAATGCGCTACCTGAACAATGCGGCACGTCTCTTTTCGACTGTATTTCTCTTTAATTTTGAATCGCCGCTACGGAGGACTCTTCTTTCCATTTGTTTCGCCCATTTCACAATTAGGCAACCTGCTCTTGTTCTTCAACATAAAGGGACGGCAGATAAGCGAGATAGGGCATGAAAGGGATCGGTAGAGAGCTGCGATGCGGAGAGAAAGCCGTACGGTCGAACGGGACGAATGAGATAATTTAATATGGCTAGTGACGGATTTACGAAGTATTATTATTATAATTTTTTTTTCTCTGTATGTACTTGATGCGATTTCTTAAAAATTTTCAGTTACAATATTATATTGTAGTAGGTACCTAGTTAACTAAAAGAAGAATTGGAAAACTGGATTTATTAGTAAGTAATTGTACCCATAGATAAAAACATCTTCTCATTATTCTTCTCATTTTTCGAATTTTACATTTTCTGTATGAGATGCCATACAGTGATTGGAAACATTCATGTAGATTATCTATCAATCCGAGCTACGACGGCTTTCTCGTTCTAGGCATGTTGACAGTCCGATGACCCTCGGTCCTTGTCGAGCGTCTGTTCTGGACGGCCTCTGTACAAACAGTGCCACTCGAAGGGAAGTTTCAGGCCGTCATTAGCATAGAAGAGACCCATCGTCCGGGTTAACCATTCTCTTTTGTTCTTTAGGACAAAGCTGCCCTTTTTTCACATTCGGAAATCCAACATTTATTAAACAATTATAACCCTCCGAGGTCTTTTCTTCTCGCTGTTGTTTGCCCATAAAAAATCGAGGTAGACCGTTTTTAAAAGATGAAAACAGTACGGCCCAGCCCTGACGAAAGTGGTACTGAGGAAATTCACTCGTTTCCTAAATGGAATGAAGGCCGAATAAAATGGACAGGAAATAATGTTCTCCGTAGCTGAATATCTTTTAGCTTTCATGTCACCTGTTGACAGCGAATTCGAGCGGTTAAAAATAGTCGACCTCTTTCTATTCATACGATTATCGTGATATTTTTGATATGGAAGGTTTTTCCTCTTGCGAAAAGTACTAGATTTCTCATCTCTATTTTAAATCATTTCAGTATTCGACGAAGTTGATATTGGAGTGTTCAAATTGTTTTATACTAGAAGAACACCGTACTTCGCGTTTCTCGTGGGAAAACAAGAGTGCAGTTTTCTTCAATGGTGAGATCCCACGTAGGATCTCATTTGCTAATGGAAGAGAGAGGCTATTGTTTAACACTAAAAAAGTTTTGCTAGGATTGCCATTCGTATCTTTCCTTCACTACTTGGCCTGTAGTTCGTTATTTCCACCAAGCAATGCCCTTAATCGTGACCAAACTACAACTTAGAAGTGTACACAAGTGTTTTTTTTTGTCAACCTTATTTTGGTCTTATTGTTGGATATCTTCAGTGCTAAATAGGGTTACCAGACAGAACCAGGACTCTGAAGACGAAATTCTGATTAATTATTTCTCACACGTGAGGATAAATATGTGAGTATAGAATTTAATTTGAGATAACTCTGTAATTAGTACAAGCTGTGATGATTATCTTTTATATCGTTTCCAAGTTTTGGAATACAATATTTTTAACACCTATGTGGCAACCTCCGGCAATTCACTCTGTTAGGGCAGTTAAGTTGACGTGTGGTTCCTAGTAAGCAGTTGAGTAGCTAGGTTAGAGTTCTAGGGTTAAAAGGTCAATGGGGGTTAAAGGGTTAAAAACTACTTTTTTTCAAAATATCTCCCGATTTATTTGTGATTCATGGACGATGAAGAATGATGATGACTTTAAAATGGTGGAGGGAAGTATAATTTTTAATTCGCTTTGCTGTTTCAGGTGGACCGGCGTAGTTGGAGATCTCATATCAGGCCACGCTGATATGGCATTCACTGCGCTAAGCGTCTCAAGACCAAGGTAAATAAACGCGGTTTCTTCCTTTTTGATATTTCTTTTCGTGAAATTGCTTCCTGATTACGAACTAAGCAGACTTGATTGGGAAGATCTGGTTAACAGCATTCTAAGGGGAGGGGGTCTTAATAGAGCGGGGTGTTTGGGGCCGGATGATTCTATGGCTCAACTCACAGTCCTTCACAATCAACAAGAATAAATCCAAATATATTATCTTTGCCTAGGGGCTGTGAACCCTGTATTCCCAAGGTGTTCCTTAATTCTTCACAAAATACCCCTCGTAGGCAAGTTTACTCAGCTAAACTGGCCACTCAGGCTGGGATATTGTGACACACATCTAACCTCCTTGAAGAACCCGCAGGCGAAAGCGCTAGAGGGAGGAATATAGGCAAATAAGCCCGAGAGAACATCTTATTTTTGATTTCGCCCTCGAATAGTTGATAAATGAAAAGCCGCTCGAAATTCCCAAGCTATCTTGTGAAACAATGTTGATCGAATTTATCCCTCTAATTCTATTTATCCGACAAAAATTCATTGAATCTTATTTATTTCACGATTCATACCCGCAGAATTCTTTCCAGTTCAAAATAGGAATTTCGTTGCCTTGGTGCGTCATGTCGTGAATATTGCGAGAAAAACCGCATTCAATATTATCGTCGTCCGGATCCAAAAGCTCGAGAGACAGCAGAGCGCTGTCGACGTATTAGAATAACGAGAAATTATTCAAAACCCGTCCTGTGTTTTCTTCGGTTCGTCGCTAACTTTCATCGCACACAAAAGGCTTGCCAGGGGGATCTTTCAAAACATCCCTCGTTAGACCTGTTAAGCCGAAGTCAGAAGACTGTTCTTGCGATTCAGTGAAAGAGCTAGTTGGAAGTTTTGTCGTGAACTTCATTAGGAAATTGTTTAATAGGTCGGCAGTCGTTACTTGATTTTTCATCTCGCCTTGATTATTCGATCGTTTATAAGGAAGAAAAGTTCGACCTTCGAACTGGAAATCAAAGGAATAATTTTAGAATTGTCGACGATTTTAAATGTAAATTTACAACAGTAAGGCTCGGTTAGCTAAATATTAATTCCTCGTCGTTTTTGAATTGTTTTATGAAAAATAGATTTCAGCAAAAATTCGATTTATTAGCAGTTATCTTACGCAATTATCATTCGATTTATGATACGTACACATCCCCCCTAGGATTTGATTCCCTGATCAATAGAACGGCTTTCGTTTTCGGTCGAAATTCGACGGTCGCTTTTTTGGAACGGGTGAAATTCATTTTTTGCGAAACTTAAAAAATAACACTTCAACTTTTCACTTTGAACTCCACTACATAAAATATGAAAAGTGACAACTTGTAGTGGAAAGTTCTTCAGAACACCAGCGCAACCCTTATTCCTTGCACTTTTCAGCGCTGCCACTTTTCACTCTACAGTTTTCCATGGTTCGGCTTCAGGAAACACGAAATTTCCGAAAAAAAAAAAATAAAAAAAAAATAAAAAAAAATCGAAAAAATAATCGAAATAAAAAATAATAATAAAAATAATAATAAATAAAATAAATAAAAAATAGGTCTTCTCAAAGTTGGACGCTTGTACTATGTCCTCTCGCCAACGATTGTTTAACTACTTGAAAATGTAGGCATAATCTATTCCAAGGTAGATTGCCATTCTACAGCATTGAACTTGCAACTTTAAGCAACCATTTGAGGCAGTATCACTTTATTTTGGTTTATTATTCAACAATAAACCATTATAATCGCGCACAATTTTTTTCAAACCCAATGTCACTGTTGATGTCAACTAACAAAACGAAACTGGAGTCATTTGAGTTTTCCGATTAATATTAACAATCAGGAATCATTTGCCAGCGTTCACAGAAAATGGTTCACGTTTGGTGTCCAACGGACTTATTATTTATGGTATGTGAAATATACTTCCATCCTCTGCCAGTTTATCAAAATGTCTCCCATGTAAAAAGAGAGTTATAGGCTTCGTGCCTCAGAATTTCCCTCGCTCGCTCAAAGCTGAAGACCTGCGTTTTCTAGTCTCCGGTCGAACGGACGCTCAGCAGAATCTCAATTGCTTCGCTCCTCTTCAGCCACTGGAGGAAACCACTTCAGATCTCATTCTCGATCGCTCTCTTCCTCGCTCCTGGATGCCTCTCAATCACTCGCTCTCTCGTCATTGGCTCGCTCTTCATTGGAAGCTCTCTTCTATTGATCAAGTCATAATGAGACACTCCCGTACTCCTGAGCGAACGATGGCTATTAAATAAACGACCCTTCCAAAGAACACGAACGCTTCGCTTTTGTTGTTTAATTGTTTACAGCTCGTCGTAAAATCTAATGTGAATTTGGTCGTGATGTTCGGACGCTGTCGAGCCCGGATGATAGCCGATAGGCTTTGTTCTGGACTTGGAGTGTGCACCAGAGTCAGAGCTGGGATCGAATAATATAAAATATCCTCCAGTCGAATTTTGATCTTTCAGCTATCAATTTTTTCTCCAACGACGTTACACCTCTCCTAAAACTCGCCTGTCCAGCGAGAAAATCCGAGAACCGTCTCTGTCGGGGTGAAAAAGTTTAAAATAGCCGATGTCCTGCATAGGATCTGAAGATTCGGTAATGGACTTCGTGTACAAGAGGCGACTTTGCCAGCTTCGGCTTTACTCTCCTTGAGCCTGGACTCTTGAGAGATGTGAAGCGTATTACGTTACCTACATCAACGCTGTATGGCGTTACGACGGAACTCTCTTATAGTATGGCTTTCGAAGTTTCTCTCCCACGCTCAACTACAGGCTCACTCGACCTTCGCCGTAAATGGAATCTGAAACTTTTCCTCCGCCTGCGTAACGGAAATACACTGAGAGGGAAATGGAAGCCATATGTACTGAGTTACCTGCTTTATTTTCCGCCAGCGCGCGAGCGAATGAACGACGACGCTAAGCGAATTTTATCATTCAACGTTTGGACGATGCTGGAAGACATTTGAACCATTAATGTTCAATATTTGAAATCGAAATGAACACTCGGCTAATAAAGTTCGCCCGTTGGAATCGTGTTTCCTAGCAAACATAACTAACCGAGAATTCCGCTCGCGGAATTCCCCAACCGATTCAACCGAATGCCACCTGTTGCTCTCTGATTGCGTCCCATCTTGAACGTGTTTGAACCTCAGGCTCTTCCCATTTCCAATGTAGGAGACCTGTTCAGCATAATTTGATTTGGGACGAGGCGTGAAAGCGAATCGCAGATTCCCGCTTTCGCCGGAGTGGAATCGTGGAACGTTGAGATTTTCTCAGATTTCGACGGAAAGCTCACTTCAGAAAGTTCATGCGTCTCAACTGATGCAACAAACTGATTAATGTGCGGTTCAGGGACATTCAAATCATCATAAGCCGAATTTTTTCGGTTAGAAATGTGTGAAATGCGTTTTTGATACCGTGGAGGGCTCAGTTTTTTTACTTCTAAAAATGTTTTCTGGTTTGAACTCCCTCAATGATATAAAATCAGGCAAGAAAACCGTGGATGATAATTTGTTGCTCTTCTCCTGCCGAATTCGTGCCGTCAGTTCGCACTTTGACGTTGACTAGAGTTATATAATTTCGAGAGTAAACAGAACGTTGGCATTTTACTCGGAAGTTGGAAAGGAACGGAAATTAAGCCGGTCATTATAAATGAGCCTTCGTCTGACGTAAAATCAACCGGCGGGGGTGAATTAATAAAACCTGAAAAGTTTTCCCTCTTTTGAGCTTGAGAAAAGGAACGATAATTACGTTCGGACCTAGGTCGAGGGGGAATATTTTAATTATGCGCGTATTATGGAATAAGTGGCCGCAAAAGTGATGTTTGAAGATTTAGCAATCTTCGAAAAGTGATTGTCGCTGTAAATAATGAGGAGTTTGGCAAAAATAGCCTCATTATTTTCTTTGGATCGAAAGAAAGCCATCGGCTACATCGCTACCTGAAAATCACGAGTCCCGGTCATCACGAATGTTAGTAAATCACAGAGATGTGATTCTCCCAAGCCTCTGACGTCACCAGTTATCACCGAGTGTATTCTCTTTTTCTGGTATTGGAATTGCATCTGGACAGTTCATCATTGGAAGCTTGTCAGTTAGCATCAAAACTGATTTTTTCCGTGTCAACGCTACGCACTCACGTTCACGGGCTCCGGGACACCGTGAAGAGCAAAATAGAGTTTTTGCTTTCCACGGTGTCTGGGGCTCGTGAACGTGAGTCTAGGAGAACGCAAGATGATGCTAACCTCCAAACGGCTCGCCAGCTCATTCTTACGGTTTACGTGACTACTTCTTTTGGTGTCCACCGGTTTTTACTTTGACGCGCGTCTCATCTATTTGTTGTGGCGTTCAACTCAATTCGCACCATCCAAAGTAGATTTAGTTTATTGTTATATTATGTAATTAATAATTAATATTATTTATTTATTTATTCTGTAGCATTTTTTATGTAAGTGTTTTTCATACATGATTTTTTTTTAGTTCATAATAGACACAAATTGATAAAATGTTCGATTTATTTCATTTAAAATTATTTCAATTTTTTATCTTCTAATTACGTTGTTTATTTTGTTCATTTATACAATTGAATCATAATTAACGTTTCGATAGTTCATTTCATTTTATTATTTTATCTAGGAGTGCGTAATAGGGGACGAATTGATGCACATATAGTTCTTATTTAATTTTGTTTTCAATAGTTTTTTTTTATCATATGGTTATGAAATTCCAGTTAAAATTCTTAGTTTGTATTTGTTAAAACATTTTTCTGTATGGTAGTTGCAGATGAATATATATTATTTAATTTCATTACTGATGTCTGATCTCATTTTCAGTAGCTTCTAAAAATTTATTTAACTTTATAAATACTCACGTTGGACGTCGCTGTTAAACAACTTTCATGAAAGAACGTGATCATGGGCAAAAACCTAACCTCTTCTCGTTTTCACGGGCGTGTAAAACTTCGAGTTAGCTGCCCACAAGCGGTTCCCGGTTCGTGATCTCGTTTGGGTTTGTTCGGCTGTTTTCGGCTACAGTCGGACTCGGACGCTTCATGCTCGTCTTGAAAATGTTTATTGAATGCAGCTATGCCTATATTCAACATAATGCGGCCGCTTGTTCGCTAAGAAGTTGCTACGTGAAGGCCAAAAACTCCGCCAAATTTTATCCATTCGCAGACGTTTGAAATTCACGCTTCAAAAGAATCTCCGACAAGATTGCATCCATTTCCATCGACCAACGTCTTGTGTCACTTATTTTGATGAAAACTCCACTTTACCCTTCTTGCGTCTGGCGTGTTATTATTTAAACAAAGCGACTTTCTACCCTGTACAACAGCAAAATTTGTCTTTCCTAAGCCACTTCAGAAACGCGAGTAATAATTTCATGAACATTACAAAAGCCGCCTTGGTTTCGCCTTTTCTCCCCAAAGGAGAAGCATCTCGGTGTACATCGTAAATCTGACGGCCCTTTCTGTCGAGCGGGTCTTGCTATAAATCAGGCCCCGCTGCGAGTCAACGCATGCGCGGATCAACTGTGTAAATCCCTAGGAATCAGGACTAGCAAGGTCGACGGAGGCGGCGGTCCATGTGATGAGGAGGACCCCAGGGATAGCCTTTATTTCACTTCCCCTCGTGTCGATTCTCTTGATGTTTAGCCAGTGGCGTTTGAATAAATGTTCAATCTAGATATAGACGCTCGAGCGATAAATAACGGCGTACGATTTGGCCGTAAAATATTTATACGTCTGACGTTGCAATTGCAAATGACATTCTAGTACTCTTTGCTCCGCGCCATTGAACGACCATTTTGGCTTTGTGTTTGAACACGTGTCATTCATGGTTTAAATTACATCATCGGCAGTTCAAGACGTCTCCAAGCTTCCTGTGAAACCCCCGAATCCATTTGAGACATTCGAACGAGAATTGTAAACTAAATATTGGATCGTCCTATTAATTTCAGCAATGTAAATGTTCTCAATTATTGTTGACTCTAGAAACGTCCAGCGAATATTCTGAAAATCTAATGCGAAAGTCTAGAACGAATGAAGGAGAGAAAGATGAGAAAAAGAGAACTCTCTGGAATGTCAAGAGAACGAAAAGTCTAGGAATGTTCTCAAGAATTGTTATCTGTAGGAAATTCGAGGAATAGCTTTTATATTGCCGCCTTAAAGCACCTTGGATTGTAAAATTACACGTTTTCAGGAGCGAAGTCATCGATTTCTCCGGGCCGTATTACTTCTCCGGCGTTTCCTTCCTAGCTGCTCCGAACCAACAAACTGACATTCCCTTGTTGGCGTTTCTGCTCCCGTTTTCCACCGAACTATGGATCGCCATATTCACTTCGCTGAACGTGACGGCCGTAGCTGTCGCCATTTACGAATGGCTGTCGCCATTTGGACTCAACCCTTGGGGACGCCAACGGACGAAGAATTTCAGGTGATAAATATTTTTATCGTAGATTACTCGGCTTTGTTTTGTACTTGAGAGGAGAGGAATTCATTCTTGTGGAAATCGACTGAACACATTTTGCCCAGGTCCATAACTATAGTTTTGAAACATCTGCTTTCAAACACTGTCCGAAAATATCGAGTTCATTTGTAATTATAATTTATGATTAATTCTATCAATCTGTTAAATTCAATTGTAGAGTACGTTTATTGAAGTAATTGGGGATTAAAGACAGAAGAAAAAACTTGATTGATTCTAGCCTATTAGGAATTCCTTCGACGATCGTGAGAACAGTGTGCAGAAAGAAGATTGTCCCAAATACCATGCCTTTTCAACTTTTATAGTACCCTGACAACCCTTTAGCAAAAAATATCTGATGAACTTTCTATAATTCCCTACTTTTGCCTCGCCTCCTGTATGCCATCAAGATTATTACCATTACAAAACTTTTCTCGAGCAATTTCATAAACTAAACCATTTTTCGAATCGATAGCATGTCTTCAGCTTTATGGGTCTGCTGGGGACTCCTCTGCGGCCATTTGGTAGCCTTCAAAGCGCCAAAAAGTTGGCCGAACAAGTTCCTGATCAATGTGTGGGGCGGATTTTCGGTGATATTCGTGGCCTCTTACACTGCCAACATTGCGGCTCTCATAGCTGGTTTGTTCTTCCATTCGGCCACTGCAACCTACCATGACAATTCGGTAAGTTGGCTCTCAATATTATGCTGAAGAAAGGAAAGCTGTAAAACTCGATCTGGAATAAATGTATATTTATTATGTTGAGGGGGAGAATAAATTATAGTCTCATCCAATGGACCTATGAAGCCCCGAATGGGTGAAAAATGTTAGTCGAGTAAAATAATGTAAACTGCAAGGATATTTGACTAAGCTTAGGTTTAACCACATTTATTAATATAAAAACATGATCTGGAAAATCTCATTCTTTAACGGATCACAGTGAAACTTACATTTTTATTTATTAAGATGATGTTTGCAATCCACGAATAATATATTCGTAGAAAATATTAGTACAATGTATGCAATAAATAGGTTACAATTAGAGAAATGACTAAATCCCGGGGGAGGAGAAGAAATCATTATTTTGAATTTGAGGCTCCTGCCAGACATTAACATTTTGTGAATGACGTTGGCTATATCCGTATATTTCTGTTTACTGATGGGGTAGCTAAACTTTTTAGTATAAAATAATATTTGACTTCCAATCGAATGATCACGACAAGGAAAAAGTAATACAATCATACAATTATAGTCTACATAGCCACTTCTTTTTATTACCCTTAGTCCTTATATTTATTTTCTAGAAAAAAGTTTAATTGGCGGAGAAAAAAAATCTCTCTTAGAATGGGCACGAATTCTCCAATTTATTCTAAGTATACTTGTAGAACTTCTTCGACAAACAGATGTAAACTGATAATATTGAATAAAATATCATGTTTTCACTCCAATAAGTACCTATTTATTTTAAAAATTATTTCAACATTCTTGATACATGAATATTCGTCGGAAACAGCCGTTGTGAAAACCGAAGTTTGATCACCCGATTTTTCGTCGAGTCGAAAAAAAAACCATTGAGGCGTCAAATATCTAAAAAGCGCGTAAAAATTCAACATAATTTATAGACTATAGATTGATACTTTATTATGCTCGTAGTTACTCAAGTTAGTTAGTTAAACAAGTATTTTTATTTTCGTATAGCTCCTCTGGCAACGCGTCGGAACCCCAAAAGGTTCGGCTTCGGAATATTACGTCCACCGAGCCAATCAAATGCTTTGGGAGCACATGCAACGCTTCTTCGTGCCTGATATCGCCACAGGCGTTCAATATCTCAAGTGAGCTATTTTTCTTCAATTGTTTCTTCTTACCATTTCTGATCAATCATGAACAGCAATATACGGTAGGCGTTTGGATGGTGGAAATATTCCTGAAACACTGTCAGAAAAAATATAGTTGGTTTCCGTTTTGGTTTATCATTCAATAATAAACCATTGTAATCGCCCAAGAAAAAATATTCTAACCCCCCCTCAAAATTTGATGTTTTACGTTTCAAGGCATGTAGAATCCGAATATCCAATAAAAAAATTCTGTCCGTCCGCCGTACGCCGTTAGCAGTTTTCCGGCCAAACTGTAAGAGCTAAAAATTCGAAATTTTCACCAAAAATCAATCTCGGTCCTACGACGGCCCAATTCTTGAACCAACTTGCTAGCTCAATTTCAAGGGTATTTTTGGGGGGTTATTGAATAATAAACCAAAAACCTACCATAATAGCAATTTATCTACTCTGTTCAAACTTCACCATAATAATATCGAAACTCTTGAGAAGAATAATTCCGCAATATTCCTTGAAAACCCGAGTAAAAATGCTCTATTTATATTTGAGCCTGAGGAAGTATCGATCGCGATACCGTACAATCGGAAAATCCTATCCGGCGTCCGCTCGACTCCTTAATCATCGGCATAGGCAACGCCCGCAACTGCAGCTATGTATTGCGGGTACTGCTGTATTTCGTATGAAGGCGCACGTAACGATTTATTTCCGCTGACCAAGCGTTTCGGTCGAATTTTTGGGACAACGTGGATCCTCTTGAATAACTTTAAGACTTTTAGAAATGTGTAATTCTCGTTTTTTATTAATTATTTGGTGGTTAGAAGTAGAAAAACCTATCACAATAGCAATTTTCCCACTCTGTTCAAACTTCACCATAATAATATCGAAACTCTTGAGAAGAATAATTCCTCAATATTTCTTGAAAATACCGAGTAAAAATGCTCGATTTATATTTGAGCCTGAGGAAGTATCGATCGCGATACCGTACAATCGGAATCCTATCCGGCGTCCGCTCGACTCCTTAATCATCGGCATAGGCAACGCCAGCAACTGCAGCTATGTATTGCGGGTACTGCTGTATTTCGTATGAAGGCGCACGTAACGATTTATTTCCCTCCGGTGACCCAGCGTTTCGGTCGAATTCAATTTATTGGACAACGTGGATCCTCTTGAATATTTTTAAGGCTTTTAGAAATTTCTAATTGTCGGTTTTTATTAATTATTTGGTGGCTAGAGGCAGAAAAAACCTATCATATGTAATTGTAATTTTTCTACATTTAGTTTCTTCGTTATAATTTCTTTTTTTTCGTAGATCAGTTGTTCGGTATTTAGCATATTTTTTGAAGCTTTGATGATCCTCAATTTTTCCTTTCATTGCTACCCATTTCGAATTAGTGTAAAATTTTCCGCAACCAATGTTTCTTGTGATTTTTGCCGACTCGGTCAATTCGCCATGGAAAACGAACCAAAAAATCATAGAACATGATTGTGATGATTATATCGAATTCATAACAACCCTTACTAGTTGCTACGGAATTTTCCCCGATAGTTACCAATCTGTTTTTCGGTGGGAACATCACAAATGATCAGAATAGTTACTATCACAAATGGATAGTCTTTCTAAATCAATAGGTATTGAAGCGAAGGAATAATAAACCACTGTACAATCATTTGCAGCGTTTTTCTTTGTTCCTATTTTTATTTGGATTTTTTTCAAAGTCAATCTAGTTGTTTATTTTTTAAATTCGTAAATCAATTTTGATTTTTTTTTTAAATCAATTTTTTAGTTTAGATTTTTAAATTTTATTTTTATTTTCGACTTGATTTTTTGCAATTTTTTCATTTAATTTTTTTTTGTAGTTCGATGCATTTTGACTTCATAAACATTAATTTGAGTACCTAATAATTAACAAGACATTTTTTAAATATGATTGTTAATTATTTGCTTTGTTTTTTATTTTAGTCAACTTTGATTTTTTGCAATTTTTAATTTTATTTGAGTACCTAATAATTAAATTTTGAGTTAATATTTTTAGCGTGGCTTCTGATTTATAGCTTGTCAAATCGTATTGCTAACTATGCGCAACTTCTAAGGCTAAAAGCGTCGAATGGGATGAAAAGAAGAATTAAATTGTGTGTTATTCAGCGTATCACTAGATCCCTCTGCCCTAACAATTGTTTGACCAACCAAGTACACTAATATACAACAGCACAATAAAATCAATTGGCGATTCGAGGCCTGAAATATTCCAAGTCATTAAAAAAAAAAAAAATAAAATAAAATAAAATAAAATAAATAAATAACAAAAAGGATAAAATGCAACAAAAAGGTCCCACCTGCCTAATTTCGCGTTCGTAACTATGAAATTCATTTATCATTCGATTTTTCAATTATATGGAAATTGTATTTTGATTCACAGGAACGGCACTCTGGACATTCTGATTGCGGATACTCCAATACTCGATTACTACAGAGCTACTGATCCCGGATGTAAGCTGCAGAAAATCGGCGACACGATCAACGAAGACACGTACGCCATCGGGATGACCAAAGGTTTCCCGCTGAAAGTATGTCAATTGGCTATAGTAACTATTTCCATTCGACAGTCAACATAAACTCAGGAATACATTGAAAAAAAAAACCTAGAAATTTTACTATCGAAGCGAGGCTGTGATTCACAAAAATTATGACGACGAAGCTCCGCGTATTATTTTTTTCAAGTTCTCAGCGCGAGTTGATCAAAGAAAAACGAAACCTTGAACTGATTTTATTTAACAGCTCGAATTTTTCAATTAAACTGCCTATATCGTTCCACAGGACAGCGTCTCATCGGTCATTGCCAAGTTCACGTCAAACGGATACATGGACATTTTGCAGGAGAAATGGTACGGCGGATTGGCTTGTTTCAGCTTGGACATGGACATGTCTCAACCGAAGCCCCTCGGCGTCACAGCTGTCGCAGGTTCGTACACGTTGGAATACGTCGATCGTGTTGCTGGTCGGAAAGTCAATGGGAGGAATTGCGACGATTACATCAACGAATTACTTTCGCCGCTTTTGCCATATAGAAAACCCTTGATAATCGGACGAACATGCAGAATATATATGAAGTTGAAAAAAGTGTGTATTTATTCCGATAAACTCCTAAACTAAAAACATTTAGAAAATTTTTGAAACAACTAGGAGAACAATTCGAATATGTCGTTTTTTATTTATTGTTCATAATACACCATTGCAATCGCCAAGAAAAAAATGTTTCTAGCCCCCACAAGATTTGATATTTTACGTTTCAAGGCAAGTACATAAAGGAACTTCATTTTTGGAAAATATTTTTCTATTTTTTTTTATTTTTTATATTTTTTTTTTAGCAATTTACACTTATTTAGAATTGAAAAAAACCACCCTAATGCACCATTGTAGCATACAACCTCTCTGAAAATTGTCATTTTCATCTGTTCTGATGGTCGAGTAAAAAATAGGAAGCCTGAGCGTTTCCAATAATGGAAAAAGACAATTGTGAATTTTTTTTCAACTTTGATGTCTTTCGAATTTCTCGACAGTTATCGAGCTATCGACAGTTTATTATGCGTAGATTAAAATATATAAAAAATACGAAAATTCTGTTGCTCTTTATAAATAAGAAAAATTGTCTTTTCTAAATAGTTTTTCCGAGTGTGACAATGTTGTTGAACGTTACTGACGTTCGGATTATTCAGAAGGGGAAAGAAGGCTCGGAATTTAAACAAACTATCTCGTCGGTTATAAAGGTGATTTCTGTGCCAGCTTCAACCGGTTTTTCGACAATCGTCTCAAAATAATGAACGACAAGAATCAACGTTATTATTTTTTTGATCAATCCTACATGATGGATTTTAATTGAATTAATTATTGCGAAGCGCACCTTAGTAGCTTGTGAATAAAAATTCTTCTGTTGTTTCAGGTGTCTTCATGCTGCTGGGTCTTGGTTTTGTCGTGGGCCTCGTTATCCTGGTGGTCGAACACCTTTTTTACAGGTACACCTAACTCAAACATGAACCGCCTCGTACACCGATTTTTGTCAGTTGAATAAAAATCTCATTTTCTCTTATCAAATTCCAGGTATACTCTGCCAATCCTGAGGCACAAACCTAAAGGAACGATCTGGCGCAGTCGGAATATAATGTTTTTCAGTCAGGTGAGCTTCGATATTTCGCCTTACCGATTAAAAATATTCAATTCGTTCATTTTAATATTAAAAATTGTCAATTCCCATTGCAGAAATTGTACCGTTTTATCAACTGCGTCGAATTGGTGTCGCCGCATCATGCGGCGCGAGAGCTTGTCCACACGATTCGCCAAGGGCAGATTACCAGCTTGTTCCAAAAAAGCGTCAAAAGGGTGAGTAATCAATCCTACATGATCTAATTGGTAGCATTTTCAAAATATTACACCGAAACGGGTGAACATCAATCATCAATATACACGGAAGGTACTGACTTTGGCTATTAGCCGCTCAATACAGTTTTTTTGCACGTTCGAATTCGTCTCTGGAAACTTTTCAACGGTTCGCATGTTTTCAGAATTTCGTCTCCCGATCGTTGACACCCGGAAAAAATATTGAGAGATTTTCGAAATTCACAATATACAAAAAGTTGTATATGATGACGTTTTTTTGATAACGTGCGAATTATTCAGCGTTCACTTTTACTTTTCGGTCAGGTGACCTCATGTTCGACCGTCTAAGCGACGATCATTTCATAATTTTTCTTTCCGCGCTTCAGAAAATTTATTTGCTCACATCGACGCGAGAATGTGCCATCTCCTCGCGTAAATTAGCGAGTTCATTCTGAAACGCTGTTGCTCACAACTACAAAATTCCTCGTTTGAGACTGAATAACAGCTCAACACACAATAACCGTGCAATGCCGAACACAGTTGCACAAAATTCTACCGCTTATTCACCCCTGCTGCAATAAAGGTCTGTTTATTCAAGCTCTGCGCTGCTACTATAATTTGTAGAGTTAACATACGCAAGAGCTACCACGTCGCAAGTTCCAAGCGGTCCTCCATTGCAAATTGTTGCCCGAAAACTGAATGAAAAATATTTTATGGAATATGATATACTTATTTATATTTTATTATGAATGAATAATTTTTTAAATAATTTATTTTATTATAACTATATTTATATTTCATTCTATTTATTTTTTAATTTATTTTTATATTTTTTTTATTAATTTTTCTAATTAATAAATAATTTTATAAATAAATGAATGTTGAGAAGACAAAAAAGAAGCATTTTATTATTCTGAGCATCGAATTCCCAGAGGAAAAGAGTTTCTTGTGTTTAGAGGAAACGATAAACCACTTAACGTATAATTTCTATTTTGATTTCATTAATGGGCCACATTTTGTCATCGACGTCAAAACGTTTTTGTACTATAGACTATTTTCTATCTTATGTGTCTGGCAAAAAAAAAAAAAAAATTGAATACATTTTGATGGATTAAACATTTTTTTGTTAAAAAAAATTATCTATAACCCATCAGTCTTAACATGATATTTGGTTCTTGAAAATTGGATTTATCCTGTATTAGGTCGGTTGAGATGATTTGGTCGAATTGAAAAAATAAAAATATACTGATACCTTTTTGTTTCTTAATACTTAATTTAAAAAAGTAAACCATAAATATTATTAAATAAATATTAAAAATATAAATGTTTTGTATTTTTTATTGTTTTTAAATTTAGCTTTAGTTTTTGATTTTGCAATTTTTTCATTTAATTTTTTTAGGTGTAATTTTTTGCATTGTTATTATTTTTTTTTTTAAATTTGCTTGAGTATCTAAAAATTGGCAAGTCAATTTTATTTTGATTTTTAAAATTGTTTTTAAAATGTTTTATTTTTTATCATTTCACATTTTTTATTATTATTTTTTGCATTTTCTGTAAATTTTTACTTTGTTGCCTTTCGAGTTATTTTTACTTCCATGTTTATTTTTTCAAATAACTTGTGACCGGTAGCTCTTCAAATCGTATTGCTAGCTCTGCGTAGCTTTTAAGGCTAAATGTGTCGTAGGGGATGAATGAAGAATGATTCGCTTTATTCGCGTCCCACTCGCCCCCTTTAGCCTTAACGCAATAGCACTGCAGTGAAGAATTGTGTTGCTATATTTGATGCACTTTTTCGCTAATTCAACTTTTATCCTTTAGGGTTTCTTGCACTGCTGTGAATCATTTACAAATAACCGTGGTCATGACGTCATGGTTCGTTTTCAATACCTACTTCACCGCCGAAACGTTGTCTCCTTTCCTCCCCCTTCAGAATTTTTTGAGAAACCTTTTGAATGTTAAGCGCCTTTTTTCGGTTGTATCGTTGTTTTTTGAACTTTTTTCTTTTTGTTTCGCTTCCTCACACACCAAATCACACCTAATAGAGAAAGGTAGGTTCCACGATTACTACCATGTAAAAACCCTTCGTTATTTCCGTATGAGATTATAAAAGACGATAATACTCAGTGCGATTTGTTGTATTGTATTTGTTCGTGGCGTGATAGAATCCCTTGTTGTTCCCACTGTGTGAAAAACATATTTCATTAGAATTTTCGATTATTATTATTATTATTATTATTTTTTTTTTTTTTTTTTGATGATTCGGTGTTCAACGCGAAGTAAGTACTTTAAAAGAAAACACTGATCCCACTACACTGAACACTTCTTGTATACAGCGGCTTATTTGTCTTCCAAACTCGAAATAGCTTCTGTCATGTTGAAAATAGTATCCGCATTTTTCATACTTTTGGCTTCGATTTTTTTTCTCTCGAGAAAGAAACTTTTTCGAGTTCAGCAAAAAATATCTAGGGCTTTATAGCTTTATGTGCCTTATTTGTTCTCCCATCACACCATCTAGTCATCGTACGTATTTGGAAACAGTATAATTTCTACGGCGAGCTTCGAACTTGCGAGTTTTTGACACATCCGTAACTTCGAGCCGATTTTAATATGCGGAAAGAATTAAAAAATTTCTACTTGAAAATAATTGAGAGGTACGGTTGTTTCAAAAACTCTTCACGTGGGAAGGCGACGGATTTTTATAAAAAGACTGGAGAAAATGCAGTTGAAATCGATATTTGTATTTCAATAGAGTTGTAAAGGATTTTTCCCGACTAAATATCCAATATTTGATTGCCTAAAGGTCCGAGTGAGATTTTCAACTGTCCACGATCAGTTTCCCCTTCTAAACAACAACTGTTCAGTTTCCAATCAAATATTGCAGTTGTACAAAGAAATTAAAAAAAAAAAAAAAAAAACACGACAATACTGAATTTTAATGAAAATAAAAAATCTGCCTGTTTATCTTCATTGAGGTCGAAAATTCGAGCCTTCCCATGTGACACCTCTTTGCAATCTATTTCTTGTCGAATCCTTCGTATTTTATTGAGAAATGAAAACAATAGAACGACTACCCTCACACTGTTGAACTGTCTTTACACTTGCTTAAAATTTGTAGTCGTCGAACTTCTATCAGGTAGAGCTTTTCCGAACCGCCCTTTGTAGTGCAATTCTTTATCCTCGTAGAAATGAAAGAAATACCCCCGGTCCCTGTAAGCATTAGTTATAGGGTCGATTAAAAAAAAAAACACAACAATACGAAAACCTTATAAAAAAAAAAAATGAAACTAAAAAAAATTAAAAAATAGCTAAAAAAGTTAATGTTAAATGTTCAATAATCGAATCTCAATTCACCGTAAATATAATACTAGGTACGCTTCGATAAAATAATAAAGTAATAAGTTGCAAAGGTGGCTAATTTATTTTGAAAGATTCTGAAAACTGCTCAGAACGCTATAATGTATTTGTATAGAATTAACGGACGAAAAATTCATCTTGAGTTTTTTTTAGTGAAAAAAAAGTTCAGAATTTCTTCCACTGAAGAAAATTACAATTGAAAAAAAAAATAAATAAAATCAAGTGATTTTTTTTTAAAAATCTCTTTTTCGACTATGACAATTCGAAAATACGTAACTTAGTCATTTATTGGTCGAATCGAATTTTCGTGAATTTACATCTCTAGCTGGGTTTGTTCCAGAAGGAACACGAACAGAGGCGAAGGAGGAAGAGCAAAGCGCAGTTTTTCGAGATGATCCAAGAGATTCGCAGGTAACTTTCCTCAAATAAAAATCCCGTCTCGAAAATCCGAGAAATTCGTTTTCAATAAGCATGCTTGACACTGTTTGGAGCATTTGATTGCTGTTATAGAATCGTATTTTTTATCATTTGGTTTTTTCTGTACGGCCACGAGGGAGGGAAATTATTTCGAGCAGTCCCGCAATTGTACAACCTCCGTTGGCACAATAAATTGAACAGATTTGCAAATGAAATAATAAAAAATTTTAATGTTATACAAACATCAACTCGTATTAAGTAATTCATAATTATATTCCATGCGCACGCGTTACTAGTGCGGCTATATAATTTAGTGTAATTTATAGGTTCGTTATTACTATTTATCGTTGAAATGAATTATTAAGAAAATATTAATTAGACAGACCGTTGCGTTTTGAACATTAGTGCAAATTTTATGAGAGTAAATGCATGCGTTAAAAGGCCTAACGTATTTAGTTGGCGGTTTTGTAAAAGGATAGAATAATAGTCACGTATTAATTCGTATTTATTTTGTCGCACTAAAATAAATCGTATGCTTGAATTGCTTTTACGATTTGTGATAATTTTGTTCTATAGTTCTAATTTAAGGATGAAGGAATTATTCGATAACAGCGATTGCTCCAGTGTTTGTCAAAATTCTCAAGGTGTTTCTTTAAGCAATTGTTGGGTTTTGTAGCTTATTCTGCTTAAAAGAGTACAGATTAATTTTAAAATATTGGGTTGTATATTTTATAGCGATTAAACTATTTTCGCTGAATAGACTTTGTTACCGAACTTGCTGTAAAAGGCTATAGCTAATTTTCAATTCACAATTTTTCTCAAAACACGAATATTTTCGCTGCTACACTTTCATACTCACACGAGCATAACATTAAGCTGTTCAAAACCAACCGTAACGACAGCTGAAAAATGCGTTCGCCTGTCGAGACGCAGATGAATATTGTAATAATAGTTTTTTCTCTTTTTCGAACTAATTAGCTAGATGTCTAGTGTTGATTTAGTGCAGCTGCATTTTTTAGCGCTGTTGACGCTGAGCATGAGTCAAACTGATCTGTTGAGATGATCTTAAGCGTGTCCCTCAGGGTGCAGCAAGAGGAGAAAGTCAACTCGCTGAGCTTATCGGACATCGAAGGTGCTTCGAGCGGATCGCCTAAACATGGGTCGCAAGCTATGTCCAGAAACGCTCAGCAGATCTACGGGACGGCCGATAGAGCCAAACGAATACCAAGCAGGTGAGTCAGCTAAGAAACGCCTCATTTATATCCCAGAGAAGGCCAAAAGCACAAGGTTTTTGCTTGGTTGTCGTCGCATTTATTGTAGTAGAGGGGTTGTGAGGGGGAGAAAAGAGGGAAGAAAGAGGGGTTGTGAGGCTGTGGACCTCATGGTTCCACGTCGCCCTGAAGATGCCCGAATGGGCGAAAGTGCTCGGCCAGCCATTAAAAATCTGGAGAATAAGTCGCCTGGTTTTTCTCCCCCTCACAACCCCTCTACCACAAGGTTTTTGGTATTTCGCCTACACTACTCTTCACTACGTACGTGACTTAGTAATACACTTACTGGGCCTCTGGGAGAGCGACGAAGCAGAAAAATTCGGTTGAAATAAGAAGATTAGGAAGACGGTTTATTAAAAGGGAAAGAGAAAATAAATATGATTTTCTGCGGCCTACTAATATTCTGATGTCCATGGGTTGTGAGGGGGAGAAAAACCAGGTGACTCATTCTTCGATTCTTTATTGGCTGTCCGAGCACTTTCGTCCGTTCGGGCATCTTCAGGGCAACGTGGAGCAGTTTGGTCCACAGCCTGTGGAGCCGTATGGTCCACAGCCTGTGGACCACAGGGTGTCGACCACAGGCTGTGGACCCTATGGCTTCACGTCGCCCTGAAGATGCCCGAACGGACGAAAGTGCTCGGCCAGCCAGTATGGAATCAGAGAATGAGTCGCCTGGTTTTTCTCCCCCTCACAACCCATGGGCATCAAAAAATGCGACGACAAGGAAAAGAACTTATATTCTGGCCAAAATATTCTGGCACCAAGTGAGTGACTTCTTATTTGAATGAAATCGCAACGAATATTGCCATACTGAGAGGGCACCACTACACTCGTTCAGTCAACGGCTTGTTGCCGGCGCTTTGTTTTGCCGACCTTGCTGAGCCATCCGTGACAAGTCGGATCAGGCTTTAGATTGACTCCGGTCACATCACTCTAACCCCATGGATGAGGCTCGTCCAGCTAGCCAGGACCCGGTGGTGTGATTCCAATGGTGTCAGAATAGTTGCCGTGCGAAATGGTGCTCAAAATGCTCTTTGGAGAGGTTAGTTGTTTTAACTTAATACTGGAGGCCCCGTGGTTGAACTTGTGTAGGTATAATTGGTTAGCAATAGGTGCCCGAAGTGTTCGGCGAGGATTGTTGTAAGCTGAGGGTGCGTGTTGGGGCTCAACTTGAGAGCCTAGGTTGCTCCAGGTGCTGTGGGAGCCATGTCTAGAACTCTGGAGGAGCTTGATAGATCATGCTGTGGCGTCAAAATGTTGAGGAGTGGATTGCTTGCAGATTAATTTGATTTCGGCGCAGCGCTATGGGATAAAAGATCAGTGAGGAATGAATTTTCTTTGTTGGCTGATGTGGTCTAGTTTTTTATCAGATGTCGCCTCTTTCGAATGATTTTTACCCCCAATTTCGATGTGTTCCTCCAGATTGGAATTGGCCAGACGATTCAGCAAGGACGTTTTCCGTTCGAAAAGTTCAAGCAACCTCGAAGCTAGGAAGTTCTCGTCTGACATTAATTTCGCTGCTTCCAGATTCTTCGAAGCGCATAGTTCTCAAGCAATCGGTCGAAGGTACCAAATTCGCCAAAGACTAAATCAATAATATTTACCCAGGATCGCAAGTTAAGATAACCTGATATATTTTACAGATTGAGCCGAGATACAAATCTAAGCCCGCCTGATATTAACTCTCGTCGCGCGTCCCATTTAGTGCTGACGCCAGAATTGAGTGTCGCTTCTTCAGATGGCATCGAAGTCGCGCCTAAATCGCCGTATTTGTCATTACCGCACCAGAAAACGCTGCCTTCGAATTATAACCACCATTCGAGTTTTTCATCGGGTGAGTTTCGAAAGAGGAAATTTACGAAATAGTTTCAAGATTGAAATTGATTTTCACAGATGTCCAGTTGTTTTGGCAGCTATATTTTCATTATTGTCGGATGTTTTCCTACCAGTTATGCTGAACAAGTTCAGATTAACTGGTTGGATTGCACATGTTGAGTTAAGGTCCAAATATTAATTGATTAAGCGAAAGTCTCCTCTGACTGCTCATGTGGATCGATTTATAATATCGACGTGTTGAAAATTCTTAGCGCTCAGTCTCGAAGCCCGTACTCCCATCAGCGGCCGCCTTAGCCCGTTCGATATGACGTCGTCATTCTTCTAAATCAACATTCACCAAAGAGCAGAATTACCTTCATAAGCACTGTACAGAGTAATTGGAAAAACCCTTTCAGATATTTTCCGTTCGGTATTTTCCCCTCAAATGACTGATTTTGACAAAATGCCGAGGGTCGCATAAATTTAATCTAGCATGCCCAGAGTTTCTCTGACTCAGAAATTGAGCCGCCAGTCATAAAAATAAATACTTTTTCAGCCCAATTATTAAAATCTTGCGATGAAACTGTGACACGACACGACGAAAAGTGATCGCTCCTTTGTGAATTCCCTTTCATCGATTTTCATCTAGACGAATCTCGAGAGTTTTCGAGCTTTCGCTTATAATTCGTTTCATTATGCAGGGAGCAGCCCTCTCGGCAAGCAGCTAAGTTTACAGGAGCACACTCTGGCGGCAGCGACATCTCGAAGCACCGATGACCGGTTGTCCGTGAACCATCACCATTTGCCTGTGTCCAAGCAGAGTTCGTTAGGTGAACGGTCGTCGAGCGGGTCCGATTCGCATCACAGGCCTCCTCCTCATAGTCGTCAATTGCCGCCGCATTTGCCTCCGCATCATCCAGGCTCGATGACCGTCCAGCATCACGTGCCTAAGCAGTCGAGCCTTCAGGAACGGTCTTCAGCAGGTTAGAAATTAGTTATCTGAAAAGTCAATGCTTTCCCAAAAAATGTAAAAAAAAAAGCTAACACTTTAACACTTGGAAAATTGGACAACAGTTCCTTGAACAGTTCCTAACTAATTATTTGATGCTACCTCATCAGTTTCAATGTATTTTATCAGCTCTAATGAGATCTTATCAGTGCAGTGCAATCTTATGAGCTTTAAGCTTCAAAAGTATCGGTCTAACGCTATCTTATCAGTTTTATTGATATCTTATCAGCTTCAATGCTATCTTATCACGTTCAGGGTTATCTTATCAGCTTCAAAGTGCTATTTGATAAGCGTCGAATGCTATCTTACCAGCTTATGTGATATCTTATCGCCTTCAAGGTTATCTTATCAACTTTTGATGATATATTACCTTTTTGAATGCTATCTTATTAGTTATAATGCTATCTTATCAGCTCGCATTTTATCTAATCAACTTTAAATGCAATCTTATCAGTTTCAATGATATCATATCAGCTTCAAAAATGCTATCTACTCCAAATGTCTTGATAAGTTTGATCTAGATTCGACTTTATAATGTTTGCAAGGAATGAGCCACAGTATGCCGAAGCAGACTAGCCTTCAAGAGCCTCCACCGGAGATCAACGTCCATCCGCCGCCAACGCCTCGACGGGTGACGTCACTTTCAGGAGCCCCTCTCGGCCTACCTCCTCCACATCCACCCAAAAGGCCGACCGACAATCAAAAGTGAGTGCTTCGTTTTGCACTGCTGCTATAGAATCAGTATATTTTCGGCGTAGCATTTTTTCAGAATGCTGAGTTGTTGATCTGGGGGAGGATCCTTTCGACTAAAATTTATTTCACCGCTCTCACGTTGTGAATTTGTTTAGATTCAGCTACGTGGACACGACATCGCCCAGTTTTCGCGAACGGATTTCCAAATATGCGGAAGATGCGAACAATACGATTTCAATGAGCGCTGAAGAAAGACGCCGACACGCTCCCAGCCTTTTAGAGCAGATATCGTCGATGCAGGAGCAATTTCCGACGAAGCCGAAAGTCGTTTCGGTCAAACCGAAAGTGCCACCTAGGGATGGAATTCCAGCTTTGCGTCAGGTCCAGTCGGCGGACGGTGATCCGAATTTGGCGTCTGGACGTTCGTCTTCGACGGTGAAAAGGTCGATCAAGGATAAATCATCGTGAGGCTCAACCGTCAGAGCGTCGTCGTATGACGATGCTGTTTTTCACTCAGTGGATTTTGGTCCGTTCTAATTTTTGTAGATGTTGTAAGGTTGAGACATTGGTTTGAGAAGTCTTTGCCAAAAGCCTAGAAAACTATTAAATGGAAGTCGATTTACAAGGGATAATCTCTCGTGAAAACTTAATACGGTTGCTGTTTTTATGCTAATTAGGTATTCTATCGATAATTTCGAAAGTCAGCAAAAGTGCTTGAACCGGTAAACGTTTAAGCGTAGCGCCTTATTTTTTTTCAAGTTGTACAGTGAGTACTGTTTTTTTATTTGATGCTCCGGCAAATCGAAATTCTAACGACAGAAATATAGTAATGGCTCGAATGAGAATAAAGCCGAAAAAACGCAATTGTAGGAGTTTAACAAGGGAATCTTCCAGCGCCTCTTATGTTTAAACCTGAAACACCTCGGAATAGGTACATGTTAATAAACGTGGACGAATATACGCTTAGGGATTACTGGTGACCAAAAAATGACCTAATGCCCGGCGGAAGCTCCATTATCTTATCAATGTTATAGCCTTATGACGTCAAAGCAACCAGAAACGCACGGTTGTACACTTGGAAAGTTACATTTAAAAATACTTGTCTTTCGATACGCAAAGAGCTCGACCTTCACGTGACTTGACGCGCAGCAAGCGCAAAATGATTTCCCCGATGTACGTTTTGATTGGCCGTTTCGTCATTCGATTAGAAGTGACTTTAAAAGTGGGAAAATCTCAAAGGAAACATTATTAAAAAATTGCTGTAATTCGGGTGCGAAAATGGCCAATCAATGGTCATTGGGAAGGAGAACGGTTCGAAAAATGCTACAGAGCTAATCAATTTCCTCGTTAATACTTAGAACATTTTAAATTAAATATACGAATATTTAAAAGGGGGACATTTTATTATCTAAGGTGTGAAATACCTATTATATTTAAAAGCGTGTTTTTCAAAACCATTTTACGATTTCACGAACACCACAAGCAAATAATGTTCTCGTTGGACATTACGGAACTAATCGCCCCTTCCAATTTTTTGATAAGCATTACAAAAAATTCTTCGTTATATTGTACAAATAGGCGAGTGCTATAGACTCGGAAACAAAATACTCGGCGTAGTCTGATAGAACTAACGTGAGTAGTTGAGGAGAGTCGGTCATTTATGAGTTTTTATACCTAGATTGTAAATTAGCGGTATGGTTATTTTATTTTTCGATTTTAAACACGACGAAAATGTGTGATAGATTCTAGATCAAACTAGAAATCTGTAGATACGTAGATTCAAGTAGGATTTAAAAAAAATACAAATTAAAACCGTTTTCAGAATAAATAGGCTCGGAAAAAAATAGATTATCAATTTTAGCCCCGAAATTTTGAAAAATTCGACTTAAATCGCTCAAACGAAAGTCGACGTCGTCGATCGCTCGGAAATGTTGATATTTTCAACGAGCAGTGGATACGTAACGGGGCGGACAATTATTTCATAATTTAAATCATTAACTCAAAATTTGGTCTTTTTCTCTCTGTAGCTTCATCATTTTTTTTATGTACCTAACGTACTATCAATCACCGAAGCAACTATGTCTGTTTTTAAATTATCCCCCTTACAATAAAACGGGTATTCTGGAGAATTTAAAAATTTTCCGATTTTTTCGTCTCTATCTCCGAAAATAAGATGAAAATTATTCTTCCCATCCGTACTTGTAATTGTAGATAGTATCGTTTTGTAAATATCTACCTAGGATCTAGCCCTTTCAAAGGACGAGTCCTTTCCTTAGGCCTTCTAGGTGCTACGATAATTGAATTTAAAAAAACCTATACATTATAAAAAACCAACGATTTAAATTTAATTACGATTTAAAATACGGTGTAATTTTTGAGAGAGAAAATAATAATGCATTTATATTTAAATTATATCGTTCTTGTTCACTTAGATCCCTCTACACGTTTTGTATAGCATGTTCTCATTTTATTCCATAGTTTATTAGTAATAGAATTTTATCGCTGTCGGACACGTCGGGAAAAAGCGTTTGAAAGAAGAAAAAATCTAGTATTTGAAAAAAAATTATAAAATTTTTAAATTCAACTATGGGATCTATGAAGCGATTTATTGTTACTTCGTCCGTGCCTAACCCCTTTCCACTATTTTTTAAGACTTTTTTATTGAGCGCACTTGATTATTTTAGCGTCTGTTACTTGTACTATTATTACGGAATATTTAAATATGTTATACAACGAATCCCAATTATAAAAGGTTATACTTCGATGGGAAATTTACCTTGTTTATTTGATATTGATATACTCGTGTCGACCATTAATATTGGAAAATTCTCGATTCAAATTCGTTTAGACGCACTGTAAATAATAGGTCAGTACTTTCCGCAATAAATTGACTGAATTGGTGAACAATAGACGTTCATTTCGCGCGGTATTTCGTTGCGTTTAGTGTAGTTTAGAAGTAAGATGCGTTAAAGGGCGCCAAATTAATTTTTAAATTCAACAACGACTTACTCGTGATTGCGTGAGCTGCCGATATAGGCTGAATATTGTTTACGACGATTGCGCTGTTTTTTCCCATCGTATAATAAAAGTTGCAAAAATCATAGGGGGAGGATGAGCCCGCAGAGTACACGGAAATGGGAGAAGTGAAGAAAATTTTATGAAATAACGGTTTTTTTTGTTGAAAAATGGGTTAAAAACCGGGTTAACTAAAGAATGTGCTATTAAAAAATAATTCGAAAAAATATATATGGTTTCTGAAAAAAAATTGAAAGAATATCTGCCAAGTTGTGGAGAAATATAATATTTGCGTATTACATAAAAACAATTAAACGAACCAAAAAATATTTCAACTGCCTCTAACCCGGTTTTATACCTCCACCTCTTTTACCTGCTTTGTCTGAAAAAAATTTTACCATTCTTCCTCTGAATATCGTATTTTCGACTCGTCATCTGGTCCATTAATTCTCGCTAACGGCAAATAAAAAACGTAATTTTGAGAAGCATTTTTGTCACATCACGACAACGTAAAATCCAGATTCGCGAAAATTGTGCCATACTGTGATTTGCTCAAAGGCGTATTTATTCCTCCAAAAAATAATCTAGCGCAAATTGTAAATTTGGGAAATTTTTTAAACCGTTCGGCATAATGGTATGAGAAAAACTGATAAAATTGACGGGGTACGCTGGTACGCATTTTTCTTTATACGTATTGTGGTATTAGTTTGTATTTAAACCCGTGGAGAATTTTGTTCTTCCATGTTGTAAGACGTAACGAAACTATCGTGACTTGCGAAAGAAAAAGAAAATTCGATCTCTGTTAATAACTTGGTATAAAATCATTTGAAATATTCAAAGCTATTGGAAAAAATTTAATTTAATTTAAAAAATCGAAATAAAAACGTTTTAAAAAATGTCACTTTATCTCAATCTATTTTTTTTACAAACTTCTCACAAAATTACTATAGTTTTTATTGGCAAGAAAAAATAATGGAGAGCCCATGGCCGATAAAATGGAAAACACGACGTAAAATCGAAGAGAATAAAATTACTTTAATAATTTAGAAAGTTTAATTTCACGCATTTTATTATTTTTGAACTCTTAAAAAATTGTACTATTATAATAGTCCTACGTATTTATTTTCATTTCCGAAAGTCATCAGCATTGCTACACGGAAGAACAAAATTCACCCTTCTAATTCTACAAGTAAATACATAGATCATTCGACAAAGATTGTCCGATTCGTGTTAGACTAGGCACTCTAATGTAATAATTGATTTTATTCAAATTTACCAATCCGATATCGAAAGTCCGTGTTCATTAGCGCGCGCGCAAAAGCGTATAAATTGTATCCTTTAAATATTATCACCGATTGGCCCAAATATCATCCGATTTCGATGAAATCCTATTCTTGTACCTACTAACCAATTTGAAAAACTTCGTTTCTTTATTGCGTATATTGAGCATGGAATAAATAATATACCGTAAATAATTATAGGTGAAATCCGTTAAAAGGAAATAAAATTAATGAAGACACAAAGAAGAGAGAATTTTATCAAAGAAGAGAATTACGTCATTATAAAATCTGCCAGTATTGTAAATATTGTATAGGATGTAATTAATGGTTAACTATTACCGATATAAATGAAAACGTCTTTAAATGCGAAACGTTTCTCATATTAGAGTTTACGAATGTTGAGTACGGAGTTTAATAATGTTAGAGAAGATGGAAAAAATAAAGTACGATACGATATCCGAAGCGATTTAATTTACATCCTAACTCATTCTTTCCTGATAGAACTGAACGTGTGCTGTAATGAAAAAATAAAATGGCCCGTGTGTGGGATAAAAAATTTTTTTTCATAGTATAAAAAAATCTTTTATTTCAAAAACTATCATCGATTGAGCGACAAAGGCTTATAATTGTTTGCCATTATAATTTACCATCAACAATATCAAAAATCGCCCTTGACCGCAACGATTTGCGGTTCGCAGGGCGAGCGATATCGATTATCACAGAAAATGGCAAAATTACTAGCGTGCACTATAACCCAAGTGCACAATAACCGAATCCTATTATATAAATAATAAATTACGAAAAAAATTGTGCCGATTTCCCGCTCTCCTCTTCACATGTAGTGCAATAATCCCACGTGCCTGTGTGTTGATCGCTCCTCATCGTCTCGAGATCTGAAGTTGCCTATTTCGGCAATAGCGTGTCGTACGGTACCTGGTAAAAAACAAGAAGTTGAAATTTCAAGAGGACAATTCAGTTTATAATCGGGCGAGAATCGGAATCGCACGTACCTGGGAGAGAACTCGTTCAACAATGGGTTTCACAGCGATAGCAATTGCTTGAGCGATCGGAGGCCCCATTTGGGCAGCTAGGTCACGCCAATTATCGTTTAAAACCGCGTTCATGTTGTCACCTGATGAAAAAATAAATCATATTTCATTACACGATGCAGATAGTCACTAGCAAATGAATGGTAAAATTACATTCGTGCAGTGGGGAATTTGCATCGATTAAAAAAAAATTACTACTAGTTTTCCTGGGTTTCGCACTAATTTTCGATGGTGCTTCCCTCCTCTCGACAATTCCTCCATCGATTTTTTTAGGATTTCGATTTCACTTGGACAAAATGTCTAAGCTTTCTATTATAATAATTTATGATCGCATTCAGATCAAAATAATGAGAATTCCCAATTTAGTAAAAAAAAAGAAAAAAGAAATTACTCAAAAGTTTGTCGCCGTTGAAAAGGTTTTCCAATCGGATTTTCAAATTCTGCGTGACGAATTTGGCGTCGGTCTTCGTGACGACGGCGTACTCGACGCCCTTTACTCGCGTCAACTTGAAATCCAAAGTGTACGTTAGTCGGACTTTATCTGGAAAAAAAAAGAAGAAAAAAACATTGTTAAGGCGAGAAAACCATTTTGTTCGATGATATAGACGAATTTGGGAATGAGTTGATTACAAAAAATTCATATGCTCAGATGTTCAGATCACATGCCGTAGTTCAGTAAAAAACAGTCAACGTCGGTCTTTAAAAAATGGTAAAGTGACTTGTGCAAAATTTTTCCCCTCAATTTTTGCGACAAAAATGTCTTTATATCTTACACATTCGAATCTCATATTTTGCCGAGAAGCTTCCAGGAATGTCTTCCTCTACTTTCGAAAAGCAATAGCTACTTCGAATTTTATCGTTTGCCATCGTAACCGTCTCCTACTTATGCTTCGAGCAGACGTTCGAAGAATGGACCGCGCCTAACTTGGCTCGATATTATATAACAACAATATTGGGATAACCGACTGGGACCAGGACTGGGCCAGAGATGTCGGAGTCTGTTGAGAAAGGTATCGGGTCAAACAAACAGAGTCCTCGGTCTTCCCCTCAGAACATAGGCCGTTTCAAATTTACGAAGCCTGGATCTTATCTGTTGTCTAAGAGTCTTCTAGCTCAATTGTCCTGCAGGAGAATTCTAAATTGACTGAATCAGAAGGGAAATTTAATAATTATTAGGCTACTGGAATCGCAATTTTTGGCGAATTTATTCCTACAATTAGCTTGCAAAAGTATCCAACGCTGACACACATGAATGCAGTGTGATTTTTCAGTTTTTTTTTTTTTTCAAGGGAATCATCTAATTCTGAAGTCATTTTTTGAATTATCGATCATTATTTTATTTATTGTACTACGTGATATACTATTTAAAAAATTAATTACCCAGATTTTTTAACCACTAATGTCTGTAGGTTTGTTTCTGCAATAATTTTAAATCTTGTAGGTGAATATCTGATTTGATGTGTTTTTTCTTCCCATCGTAACTTTTTCACTATTTACATATTTTCCAACCCATTTTATTTACAACTTGTTCTTAATTCAAGTTGGTTTTGACTCATTAATAGACCTCGACAATATTTCGTTCAGAAATTAAAAACCGAAATTGAAGAGCTCATGTTTTACAAACCTAAGTCGAAGTTGCATGTTCCGTTGCCGCGGATGGGCAGGACGAGGATTTTCCCGTTAACGATGTATTTGGATTCAGCGGCGATTTTAGGAACGTCAATAGTCCATTCGACATGCCTCTTCTCCAAATCCATTCTGAAAAAAAAAATATGCCAGTGAATATACTTTTATTATGTCTTAGGTTAACTGTGTTCATAGAAGAAACCATTCTCAAGATTATACAAAATGTATTTATATTTTTCAAAACTTACAGCCAGAGTATTCCTTTTTATTTTTTATTCTCGAGATAATATTTTTTTTGGGAAGACAAATCACTTTTATTTAAATGTCATTCAATAAAAAGTAAAATGCAACAGTTTGAGAATTGTAAGTAATTTTTTGAATATAATAGAAAATTTCTGAACACCATTTAAATAATTCCGCCAAAGAAATTATCAATAGTACGAAATCGCCTTAATTTATACAGCGATCTGCGCAATTTTACCCAACGCGTTGCCTCCGTTTAGCGGAAATTATTTCACATCTACATTTTGATCGCCCTTTCCTAATTCATGTTAATCGACCGAATCGCTTCTATGACTGACCTATGTCCGGTTAATTTAGTTGAGAAAATCTGTCGAAAATCTCCGGTAATTTTGAAGCGGCGCTCCCGTCAAACTGGCTACTTATACTGGTCCTATGTCACAAGATGCGAATAAAATCTCGCCCGGCTGAGGCCGGACGTTTCTGCTGCTTTGAAATCGAGTTGATCAAGTTCTTGAGCCGATTAGTCAACCGAAGATTAGCAGCTCATTCGGGCGGATATAATCGATGGAACGATCGGGCGTTCTTTACGTTTTGAATGTCTTCCTGGGCGATTTTTTTTTTTTTTGGAAATTAGCATTTATATATTAAAGGCTTGATCATTGTTCATATATGTACTTCCTTAATGAATTGGCCTTGTCCTAAAATTGATTCGAACATAGTCGAATAAAAAAAAATGTCCATCGTCGTCTTTCAAAGCACACACAGAACTTCCACAAGAACGTTTAAAATGTTCTTAATTTTGACGACAATAAACCTTAAAATTCAACATCCGAATTCTCTGAAATTTTATTAGCGGATAAAAATAAAGCCTGATTTTTGTCTGGGAGTGACACAGTCTTCCTAAGTCGTTAGTCTTACCGCTGCTAATTTTTCGGTCCTTGACGCTTTTAAGCTGTACTTCCCTTTTTCATGGAAATAATTGATTCGATATGATTATTATCATCGCAAAGTACCGTCCTGTTTTTATTTTACCGATTTTTATAGCGGAAATTCTAATGAAAATACTTGATCGCCTTTCGTGGGCAATTCGAACGATCGTTAAATCTCCCAAGGATGCTTCCCTTCGCCCGTTGTCCTCGTCTTGAAAGTGTGGAAGGATTCCTTCGATCCTTGAGCTTATCCTGAAGGTTCTTCGTCGCATTTAAACCGACTAATCGCCGTCTCCGCATCGGTCACTTTCTCCATCGACGGGTACGCGCTGGTTGACAAACATTCGAAGATTCTAGAACCCTCACATACAACGGCTTCGGTTGTGCTTCGAATGTAAACGCTCAAATTTCTAATAGAGATCAAGTTGAACTTGAGAGCAAAAAGAAAAATCCATTAACTATCTTTTAGACTAAATAGGCATTTTTTGAGATCCTGGGACAGCTAATTATTGCTGAGTACGCATTGGAATATAGAGCCAATATCGGGGAAACCAGCCGAATGATAAAATTAATCTCTAACGAGCCACATTTGCGGGCTGAAAAAAATCTCTATAACAGTTTGGCTTTTTTTAATCAATAGTAAACCCTATAATCAACCCCCGATTGTCACCAATTATGAACGCCGAACTCGAATAAGAAGCCAAGTCGATAGCTCTCGAGTAAATAATTTCCAAATAAAGCAGATTTATTTTTTTCATATATTTAAGGCTTTCCGTTTTTACCAAGCGCGTTGGGCATTATTGTTGTATTTTTTTATCTTTTTATCTTTTCTTTTTTTTATCTCTTTTTAATCTTTAGTTACGAACCAGATTAATTTTGGCACAATCGAAAGTAGGTCACCGGAAGAATTCCAAGTACGCAAAAGGAAAAATTCCATCCTTGGCGGATAATGAGGCCCTAATGAGACACCTTTTCGTACCTCTTGCGGAACCTATGAACTTATCGATATCTATTTACGTTTAAACGAGCCAAAATCGGTTTGACGGCTATCAACGTATTTTCGACCGATTTAAATTCAATTACGAACGGATGCCGGGAAATTGAGGTAAATCATGTTTATCAACAAGAAACAGGTGAGTGACCGAGTTCAGGAAAAATTAACCCGACTAATGTACAATCTTACAAATACTCAAGTCCTTTGTGTGAACTTGAGAAAGCTTACGAGCCGAATGCTAATGTTCGATTCGCCGATTCACATCAAAACAGACGTCGAGGTCTTTCTGGGTATCTATTACAGCTTGGAATACTAATGACACATGGAATTCGCGGAGCGTTCGATTGTTATCGCGGTTTGTCTAACGCGCACGTTGAGGCGGAACTAGATTAGTATTTAGCGTGAAATAGCTAGATCGAACGAATGACAATACTACGAATCAATTAATTGCATTAGTAACTGAAAACGAATCAGAACTATTCATCTCCGTTTGTTAACTTGAATAAATGAATTTCCTGTTCGATACGGACTCATTTGATGCGGATATAAATATTAAGTATGTAATTTATGATTATAAATAAAGATTGGAAATGTGGCAAATGATTCTACAGCGGTTTAATATCTCTGAAAGCCTTTGCTTCAATTTATCTGAGTCGAGGAGATAATAATTATTTTTCATTCATTGTTATTAGCATTTCCACTACTGTTATCATCATTGACTATAGGTAAGAAAGGCGAAGATAACCAAAATGTACCGCAATGGCGAACAGTTGTAAACGTTTCGAAATAACCAGCCTTAACCAGCTCCAACCAGCCCTAACCAGCCTTAACCAGTTCCAACCAGCCCTAACCAGCTCCAACCAGCTCGAACCAGCCCTAACCAGCTCAAACCAGCCCTAACCAGCCTTAACATGTATTTCATCTTGATATTATCTCAAATTTTAATCATTTCTTTCCGTCCAATAATCCTCGTGTAGATTATATTTACTTGGAATCGACGAGCCGTCCTGTCGAAAGGTGTCTGATTTTCAAATCGTTGAAAGTCAGATTGAGAGCGATGCTCCTCGCTTGGTTTTCCCGTATCGTCAATTCCTTAACAAGGATCGGATCCAGAGATGGGATTTTCAGTTTTGGATCGCCTGAAATAGGAGGAAAAAAATAACAAGTTAAACTTTGAAAATCATTTCCTTCCACAATAGTCATAAATAACTCCTATCAATTTCTCAAGCACTATCCTACATATAAATAATTAATTAGAAGCCTGTAAACAATTTGAATGCTTGAAAAAATATTTTACAACCAGTCATTTATTTCTTATTTATTTTCTTTACATTTTTTATTACTATTTTTTCATTGTTGTAAATAATTAGGCTGTTTTAATTCTCTTCAAAATCAAAACTCTCAACCGCTTTGATTTATTGGATTTTTGCGATGATTGTAATCAAACATGGAAAAATTTGACTAATTGTCGCTCCTTTCATATTCATATAATTCACACCCGATTATACAGTCTTTTTCTACGCTATGTTTAGAATTCATTAGTCGGATTTAATTATAATTATCTACTCAAAGCATCGACCCCAGATGACCACTAGAGTCCACGTGTGGCCGGTTTTATGTCGATTAAGTAAAATAAGGAATACATTGCAATCGAACGGATGGAACAAAAAATTGTTCAACGCTAGTAAAAACCGTTTGATTGAACGAATCTGCAATGCAAATCAGGACATGGGAGAGGGCCATCGTTATTTGCAATCTCACTGTTGCTGAAACGGGCGCAAAAAATGGGAAATGTTGGAAGCGATCTCGTTAGCGCATACTCGAAAGGGTTTTCTTATTTTGAATTGAAACAGGAACCGAATAAAATTCCGTTCGAAGAAACCGGTCTCTCGGAATCATCGCTCCAACCGGTTAACGAGTTTTAAAAGGTAATTTTTTCATACGAACTAATATTACAAGAATTCAGGCCATGACCAAAACAGTAAATCGGGTTATAAGCCGTCCTGCTTATTATTTTCTCCATTAATACAGAGTCATAGTTTATTCAACAAAGAACAACCTTTTCGAGAGAGACGTGGGTAATTTTTCGATGGTGAAAAAAATCAAATACTTTTCACACCTTGAAAGTCGAACTAGGGAGATTCGAAGGACAACCTCGGCATTTCACAGGTCGACTAACGACAACATCAATCAAGATCGTTACTGTCTCAGTGTCCTAGACTGATGTCAACATGTGACGTATGGATAGAAAGTCATTGACAATGCTGTGAGGCAACAGGGGTTTTGGTGCAAGTCATCTCGAAGAAACCGATGTATTTCGAAGTCTAAGAAGTAATTAGATGTTTCGCTCGTGGGAGTGATCCGGCGGAAACTGGAGGCGGGATATTAGCTCGTATAATGCGTCGATTAGCTAATTGAGAAATGGTAAAAAACACGAATTTTCGAAGGAAGAAAAAATTGTATAAAATTAACAGAAAATATAGAGAATAAATGAATAATATTGGCTCAGCGCAAACAGAATTATGCAGATTTTTAAAATAGTTTTTCTCGCTTTTTTTTTTTTTTTTTTTTTTTTTGCCAGAAAAAAAGAGGATAAAAGCGGAAAAGTATTCGGATGAATTCAATAAAAATGTTATCAAGTACCGTTGTTTGAAAAAAAAAATCAAACGAAATAGAAGAACGGGATGTTATTATACATGTTAATTTACGCCCTTTCATTTGATTCGAGTTGTGAGAGAATAGGTAATATTCCTGAGAACAATTGTACCTATTTAATGTTGTGAAATTTAATCATTTTAAATTATTCTTATTCAAAACTTGATTCCTCTCCGAAGATTCTAAGTGTCCCAAAATTCAGAAAAATCACATTGCCGTTAAATTATTTCAATATTATAAATGGTGCTAAGGTTTGGGCTTAATCGATCGAGGGAGCCGATCGTCCCTGAAATGCCGAAATGTGCGTCTGATGTATTCAGTCATTCACCTTCCTAGGAAGGCGATTGTGGTAAACGAGGGGTGACTAGATAATCGTGAAATTGAGCAAAAAACATGGCCTCGAGCCTTCGGCTAGCTCGGAAGAGGAAACGCATCGGCGATGATTTTGAATTAAATTATATGGGCATCAGATTTCGCAGTTAGGACAAAAAATTAATCTCTTCTGTGTCTTTGTGACAGGGAGCCTTTGAAACGGTCACTGAGAGGTTCCATAATAAAGAAAAAAGAAAAAATAGTAATATCTTTTTATAATTTTTTTTTCAAATTTATCTATTATTAACGTAGGTCTTTGCTGACTTGATTTTAGACTTGTCTAAAAACAGTCACTCTGCTGAAATATTTTCTACAGGCAAATGGCATGCGAAAATTGTGCTGTCATCTTTTGAATTACAAGTTATTGAAACGCACAGTCGATTTGAACATTTAAAATTCATAATATAAATTCAATCACTTATATTTTAACATTGTAAAAATAGCATAAATGTGTAATATAAATTTAAATAAGATATTTAATAAGTGATAGTAAAAAATATAAGTAATAACGATATTTGATCATTTAATAAAATAGGTGCCACAAAACCAAAAAATATATAAAAAGAAAAATAAGCAAACAAGAGGGGACATTTGTTGTTCCATTAAAACAATGACATTGTTAGTAGGTACATTAATGGGGAATGGTTAAGGGGATAATTAGAATGATAATGAGAATGGATAATGGTAATGCATAAAGACAATGGTGGTTTTCAAGCACATACCTTTGGCAATTATTGGGATGGCTAGGTTTCCGTTGATAATCGAGCACTGATTCAATTTCGGCCCTCTCTTGCACGGTTTGATGTAAGGAGCTGCAACAGACAAGGAAACATTTTTACTTATCTAATAAAATAGAGGAATAATGCTGTGAGATTGATTTTTTTTAAATTTAGAATGTTAAAATTTATATAGGTAATAAATAATATTTTTTCATATTATAAATACATTCGCATGATCAGGTACCTATTTTTTTTTTAAAAAAAGCGCATTACATTACAATTAAATTTACACGGAAAATCAGACTTGAGAAAATGATAGTTACAACAGTAACTAGTGAATTCTCCTCCACCCTACCATTGAAATGAAATCGTTCATCGTTAATTTCCAAAAATTATCCTACCTAATTTATAAAAAATGTGAAATTCTAAAAAACCAAATAATAATTAAAGTGATTGTTTGTTTATCATTTTTGTTGAATATCTGACGATTTTCTGGGTCATTTTTATTCTTCTTGAGGAGAATTTCAGGCAAAGGTGCCCTAAGAGGTTGTCTCGGAGACCCAATTGATGTAATAACAACCAGACGGTATTTCTTTTTCCGCATCGAAATCTTTTCGCCTGCGCTTTCAAGTTGGAACGACCCGACTTTTTTTTGCGAGTTGACAACAACGCTAAACATCTCGCAATCTAAAAAGGACGTTGTATCCCTTGACATGTCCTCAACAAAGGATGAAAGTAAATTATATACAACCACTAACCTGTTCTAAAGTAAAAATAATAATAATAAAATAATAATAATAATAATAATAATAATTTAAAAAATTAATTAATTTAGAAAAAGTGGTCTCTAATTTTTGTCCCGGACGATTTTTCCTAATTTTGACAAACGTTCATTTTCTGTTAGTTCTGTAGCTTATAAACCGTTGAGTCGGTAATTGAATGTTAAATTATTTATAAGCTACTGGAGGTGACTCGCGGTTTGTAAATTGACTTTTTCGGTCAATCTTTCACAACCTAATATAAATTGTTACATGCCGGAGACTTTGAGAAAATTATTTAAAAAAAATTGTTCTTAAATAATAAATTATACTTACGGAGGGACGCCGCTGCGCACATTCCTACGAAAATGAAAAACAAACAGACTGACTTCATTGTGAAATTCGGGAAAAATAGTTCTACGCTCACAAAGCGAACTGACTATCGTTAATGTCACTTCTGTTCGCAACAATGTCAACCTCCGTAATCGGCACCCTAGACGCGTCTAAAGCTCGGCAGGCGATTGATCGAGGGTTAAATAACAGTCCTTCCTTCCCCCGGTTGGACGTTCAGTATGACTTCAGGGAGGCTTGGCTAAACGTGGAGGATGAGGTGGGGCAAGGCTCCAGTCCTCTTCTTGCGAGTCGACTAATCTATTTTAGTCGACATAAAACTTCGAATAGCTAAATATATTTAGACGTGAAAAAATTTTTAATTACCTACATACATTTCTAATATTAAAAAAAAAACAGGAGAGTTATTTGAAATTGATGGTTTTCTAAAACATAATGCTGCAAAAAATTGTGCTAGGTACGGGTTTCCTTCCAGCTACAGAATATAGGTCTTATTATATAATGATCCGATCTTCTTTTTGTTCATTTAATTTATTATTAAATAATAGACTTTTGTAATCACTCAAGAAAGAAAATGTCCTACCCCTAAAACGTTCTACTTACCTAGAATCCGAATATTTCTATTGATTGACACAGAAGTGACTGAGATTATTGTGGGATACATGACTTAAATAGTTCCCAAGTTATCAGCTTTAGAAAGAAGAATATTTAAGACAAAGTTTTTCTCCCCCTAATCCTTATAATGTTATAAAATATACGTCAATCAAAAGGAAACTTATAATCAGTACTTAAAAAAAGATTTAAAAAACTACAAATACATTTAAAAATGTTTTCATAAAATCTAACGGAAAAAAGGAAGATTTTTCAAATGATCCCTTTTTAAGGTTTCTTCTCTCTAGAGCTTTTTTTATTCTCTCTCTCTCTCTCTCTTTGGGGGACTTAATATTGCGGAAGGGATCAGATAAAACAAACTTGAGCAAAAAATGTTCTTAATTCACGGTTCGCTCAAACCTTGAGAACTTGTCTCTTTCGTGACAAGACGGATTTTACTGCACGCCGATCGAACATAAAATACGGAAACGAAACCGCCTGTGTATTTCCAATAGTATAACTTACCGACATGTACTTATTAAAAAAACAGTAGAAGTGGTGCTGAAAGTGGTCAAATCCGCTAATTGGAGGCTATATTGACGCAGGAAATAGTTAAAAATCATGATTCGCGAATAGGTTCAATTGGCTGAAACGGAAACGGCGTTTTCCTTCGGAAATATTCCATCTTCGCTATCGAACGAATCATCGTTTAAATTTCGCTCAAGGTTGTAAACAACGTCAATATTTACATTACATCAGGTTGTAAATCGAATAGAATGCTTGTACCATTCATGTTGAAATAATTGAACATAAAAAAGGACTTTTAGGAGTAAATATTTATCAATGTTATTCAGTCATTTATTTACATTTTTATAGCACCTTTATGAATATTGCAAGGCTTCTGCTAAACCGTTGAATGGAAAATTTTCACCAATCAATTGCCGGTTCGGTGTGACACATATCTCATTAGTTCGAACCAAAATAACAATAGTGTCTAACGAAGTTAGACAGTGTTGTTCGTCCTCGTGAAAACGAGTGTCAATTCCAGGTCAGTATTGATTTCCGGAAATTGACTCATCCGAGTGAAAGCATTAATTGATCGTTTCTTTGAACCGATTGTCCAATCAACTGCGTCAAGGAACTCGGATGTCTAGATTTTCCATTTTAACGTGGGTTTATTTCGAGTGTGAAAGAGTAGAAATGAAAATTTCGAATTTTTTACTCTGCATCAGCGGAAAAGTAGCTAGAAAAATAGGTAATGTGGAAATTAGCCTCAATAGAAAAGTCAAAAATAAAAAATAAGACCAAATTAAAAAAACTAAAAAATAGCAACAAACGAAATAATATTGCTGAAAAGTATGGCAAAGTTAATTTCTTCGACAATTTTAGTTGTTTGGGAATGTGGCATTATCTTCCCAGAAATTGATTATACAAAAGACGACCTATAATGAAAATTAATTTCAACGATATCATTCCAACGAATGCTTTAAGCGGCAAGCTAATGCAGGAGCGAAAATATTTTGAGTTTCGATTTGGAAAAAGCTAGTTCGAAGATTTATTTTTTATTTCGTGATATCATCATTCCAGTTCTAAAAAAAATATATTTTGAAACCGCTGAACTTTTCTTGGGGGTAGAATCTTTTTTTTTAAAAAAAGTTGCATTAATGGGTAAATATGGAGTTTTTCTAAATCACTCAAATTCCGAAATCACTCAAAAAACATAGTTTTTATGCTAGTTTGGTAATTATTTCAATAACACAATTTTCAAAGATACAGCTTTTCAACTCTGATTGGATTATACTAAAAATACCCAGACAGTATCCTAAATTTTAATTAACTTCGGAACTTTTCGAAGATCAAATTACTTGTCGCCCGGAATAAAAGGAGTTCGGTCAAAAAAAGGACAGCTTATGTTCGTATATTTATTGCTCAATGCCAACGGGGTTTCCAGACGAAATGAGCCGTTCCTATACGTTGGATTACTCGTTGACATTGTGGTGCACTTTGTACTTTTGTGGTATGATTGTGGAAGTGCGAATTGAGTTGAAGTTTATCTCCCCATCGGACTGTGATTCAATATAGTTCTCCACAACCGTTTGACGTCTTCTTGCTCCTCGATGAAATTATCATCGCCAAGGGCGAAACCTTCGGTTGTGATTCTGTAAAACTCTTTGCCGCTGTACCTTTCCCAAACGGCCAGGGAACCGTCCGGCGTTGGATTTCTGAAACGAAGAGAAGTCGGATTTTGTACACTGGACAAATTTTTTATCGGCCGACCACAAGTCATAATTGAACTCTTACCCGTAGCTGGCGAAGTTGGCCAAATGTTTAACCATTAGTTTTGAAATCCGCTCGCCCGTCTCATCCATGCGCGGTTCGACAGGGTATCTGTCTCTGAAGTTGATCAGGTAAAAAATTTGCTCAGCGTGGCTAGCGACTGCAACGAAAATTTCGAAGAAATTTACAAAAAAAAGTAAGTTTTTGCGAAGAAAAAAAAAATATATAAAAAAAGAAGTAATAAATAAATGCAAATTTCCCTATGATTTCCCGGTTAGGGATTTTTATCAAAGTTATTGATACTCCTGATCGTTGTTCGTTCTGTTCGTTAATTTAGCAGCCCACTACCAAACAAACAACAATCAAGGGTAACAAAATCTTGGGTAAAAATCCCTACAAAAATCCCTAACCGGGAAATTATAGGGAAATTTTTCTCACGACAGTTGGCTATTTCAATAATTGCGGGGACGGCCTATTCACTCTACAGATGGGTTTGATTGGTTGACGTTACAATGGCTTATAAACCAATGATAATAAACCAAAAATTTAACCACACTGGAATTGTACGAGCTGGAAGCGAATGGTGTGTTACTTTTGAGATTTTTAAAGCCGGTTATATCCAAGTAGCTGATGTCACCGCGATGCACCATTTGGTAGATCCAAACAGGACCTTTATGAGAGTCAGCTAACTCTAAAGTTGGATAAGTGAAGTCCAAGTCTCCTCGGATCTTAAACAAATTCGCGAAAGTTAGGAGCAGTTATGAGCTTATTGTAGACAAAGGCAAGTTGATTTGGTCTCTTACCATTGACCATTCACGGAGGAGATCATCATCATTTTTCAGATAATGCTCTTGCAAAATTTTCGCCGCTGCTGCCAATTCCGTTTTGTCTGAATGGAATTTCTTGGCAATATTCCACGTGTAGCTATTTTTATCGTTTTGTATTCGTTTCGTATTCCCTAGGTTGTGATATCTGTCAGCTGCAATAGTAATGATACTGATGATTAACGACGATTTAATAGAGTGACAACTGTATTTGATATCGGAATCGGTAGCTGACAAAATAGAGATTATTTAGACGTGTTAGAAATATCTTTGATACGTTAGCACTTCGGCCTGACACTGAAAAATTGACTCCTTTTATTGCACAAAGCCACTCACCGAATTCAAACAATAAGTACTCTCCTGCTGCATAGGTTAACATCAGTGGTTTAGTTGAGGAGTTGTTTTCACTTAAATACTCCGAGACGAAGGCTTCAGGACCAGGAGGTTCGATCGTCGGCCCGATGACTATTGTTTCCTCGTCCTAGAAACCAAACGTGAGTTTTATTCATTTTGTGCAGACTGAGAATCAACTTCGAAGTTGGAGACACATGAGAATCTGTCTTCAAGTCTGGATTCAATTGAAACTCATCAATTTAACGAGGAATATTTATGTCAGTGGTGTGACTTACTTCAACATATACGTTATTCATTGCAATTGCGATTGTGCTGGCTTCCTCAATACTCCTTAGACATTTTAGAATCTCTTGGGTCGTAGCTTTATTGCAGTTCAGCGTCTCGACGAGGGTCTCGGTCGTAGATTTGACAACTTCAGGGCTCAACGGGGCCCAAACTTTTTGAACGACGCCGGAAATCAAGTAAGCGCCGGCGACCATGTCTGGAAATAAATATCCATGAAAGAAAATTGTCAAATTTCTTCGCTATCAAGGGCAAGATCAAAATTACTGAGTTACCTTCGACATACCAAAACAGGAAATTCTATTTAAGCCTCGTAAACATAAATTTACCTTTCGTTTGCGGATATGCAAACATAAAGTGTGCGCTGGCTCCGCCGGCTGAATCTCCAAATACAGTGATTGCTTTTGGATCGCCGCCAAACGCATCTATATTCTCGTATACCCATTTCAAAGCCAGAGCTTGGTCCTTGAGGCCGAAATTTCCAGGTAATTCATTGTCGTGGAGGGACATGAAACCTGTACAAAATTGCACTGGTGAAACTTGGAATTTAAAGATGGTTCGTTGTGAATCGTTGAATTTTCACTATGCCACTAGCACAACAATGTTTTTATAAGGGAACAATCCCTTACCGTGATTTTCAAAGGGAAACAACTTATGTGGCGAGCTAATGGGGTACAGATATTATTTCACCACTAATAACGTCATAATCACCTAAAACACCCAATCTATATGTGATGGCGACTAGAATAACATTTTCGTCCATGATGAACTCCGCAAGATCCGGTCCGCCCGGGTGGCCAAATACGAAACCTCCTCCATGGATAAAAAATAGCACAGGTAGTGATTTTGCGTCGACCTGTTGAAAAAAATTGAATACTAATTCATCAGCCGCAAATTATAAGGACAATTCTAGTTCTGAAAAGTGTCGAAAATTCCACCTGTGTTTAGAGAGCAATATTGACTTGCCAAGCACTTTTGCCGGATAAAGCTTTTTCAAGAGACATGAACTGAAAAAATGACCTTCGAAGGCGTTAAAAGTGGCATGAAAGGTATTTTTGGCCAGATACTGTCTCTCGTTGTCACCTCGGACTGCCGCCATTGCTGATGATGGTAAAGTGCTTTGCGAGTCATTCTCCTGAGCACATATCTCTGAGCAGAACTCTTGGAAGGACTAACATTCCAGTACAGGATATTCCCAATAGAATTTGCGACTCAATAGAATTTCGGTAAAGCCATTGTGATCGCGCTCGAGTTTTTTTCTAACTCCCCATCAAAATTACGTTTCAAAGTACGAAGAATTAAAAAAATAAAGGTCCGGTAACATTTTTCTGAAAAAACTATACGTCCAGAAATTTAACATTTTTCATCAAAAATCAATCTTAGCCTGATAATGGCTCAATTCTTTAGCCACTCGCTACCACAATTTTAAGGGTATTTTTGGAGGTTTTAAGAAGGGAAACCGTATTCACCGATGTTTTTGAGATGAAGACGTGTTTTATAGAAATTATAAACATTTATTTATATAATCATTGAAAATTGATATAGGTTTATTTATAATAGAAAATTAATATTTGTTTATTTATGGACAATTTATAATGTTTTTTAGACTTCAATGGTTCTCGAGCTACCACAGCTTTTGTGCGAAATTTTGTAAAATCTGGCAACATGGTATGACTCGCAATTTTTCAGAGCTATTATCGTTCTATACTTGTTGGAATCCTCGCCGAACACTCCCTTAAGGTGTACCTTCTACGATTTGACTTTAAATTAAGTAATTAAGAAAAATAAAGGGATTCAAAATTACAATTTTTGAAGGAATTCCTTGATTTACCAATATGTTGTTACGTGGAACGGTCACTACTGTTTTGGATGGGTATATTCCAAGTAGTTGCTCTCCTTAAATCATAATCGAAGCAAAAGAATAATAAACTACTGTACAATCTTTGCAGCTTTTTTCCACTGCTCTCGAGATCTACGCCTCTATTTTTTGGGTATTGTTTATTCTAATACTTACATCGGGTTTATATACGTTTAGGTATAGGCAGTCTTCTTGGCCCACGCCGACCACACCAAACCCGAACAACTTCCCTTGAATGCATATCGGTACCGCTTGCGTTGCATCTAGTTCGCCGTCCCATTTGCCGTACGGTTCTGGATTCTGGAACGGGGTAAATAATTTTCCTAGCTTTCAAAAAAATATAGGTACCTACCAGGTTTATTTATTTAATATTATTCTTTATATTTTATTTTTTTAATATTTTTTATTATTTATTGATAAGTTTTATTATTATTTGTTGCAAATACAGTCGTGAAAACCTGATGAGGAAACAGAGGCCATTAGAATCCTGCTGTTGATCTATTAATAAAAGTAGTTTTGTCTTGAATCGCCTACAATTTTTTTTTATAGATTCATTAACAGCGTTAAAAATTTTTCGAACAGTTTCTTTACATCACAACAATAATACATTGCTTAAACTGTTGAAATGATAATTTATTGTTTGTTCACAATACGCAGAGTTGAACCGTGAGAGAATGACATTTTTATTATTTACAAAATGTTCTGGGACGTTGGATTCCATATGACTGAACTGAACAAATTAAATAGTAATAAATAATGGACTTGATCCTTCCAACATAAACCTCTCAATCCAATTTTCTTTTGACCGCGAAATACTTACAGCCAATCGTAGAGGGCCAACTGGCGGTTTCGCGTACGGAATCTTCGTCCATGAGGTGTACTTTCTTCCATCCCTGCTCGTCCTAAATTCACCTTTCAAGCTCCCAAGTTTGGTTTCGATCACCTGAAAAAATGTTCATATTTTCGACTCTCGATTAAATTAGATGAAAATCATCGCACCAGCGTACTGTTGTATTATGTTACCGACAAAATTATGGAATAATTTTATTTTTTGTTTGCGTTTTCTCATCACTCTTAATCAGTCTTTAATTAAGCAATTTTTTTACACGCTTCTCGTGTGTGTAGTTTCAAATAAAAATTCCTTTTCCTACCAACTCCAAAAAAATTCCTTTTCCTACCGACTCGAACCGATTTACCATCAACGGTTTTCCGGCTGTCCTTTGTTATCTTACTGTTATCTTTACCACGTGGTTAGGATGCTCATTATTTGACTGTTTTTTCGATCAATAAACTTCCTATTCAGGAAAGTAGGCGCGTATAAGATAAAATTATAAGCTGGCGTAATTTATTTCTCACGAGCTTGTTCGTGAGAAATAATCTGTTTAGCACAATCGAATCACCGCCCGTAATAGGGGGTAATTTTTTTCCAATGAGTTCATTGAAAATTGATTTAGGTTGCATAATTAGACGGTAATCAGCGAAGGATTAAATTAGGTAAACCAAACAAGGGGGCAAATGTTTATTATTCACTTCCGGAAAGGAAAGGCGTTACCTGTATTTAAGAATAATATCTTCAATAAGAAATTATGGACTCGCGATGAATACAACTTTTTTCTTTGTATCAAATTACAATGTGAAAAGTGAAATTATTATCGAATTCGGCATTATGTTCTATAATATTTTTATATTATATTTTGTATTTTTTTTAACACGTAATCGTCGGGGTAAGGGAAAGATAAACACCAGAAGACCAAGAAAAAGAAAAAACTTTTTTTTTTGCGAAAAATCGCTTTGGAGATATTGCAAAAGTGTTCAATTCCGGAAGTTTGGTGTGTGACCCAAACGGTAAAATCAAGCCTCTTCTAATAGCTATAACGAAAATTTTAATAAGTTCATAAATTGATTCATAAGGCCAGTAAAAATCAAAACAGAAAATATTTTGAAGGCTCATATCGTGCAGTGCTATCGAAAATTCAAATAGTACCTACGGCTAATTTTGCGCTAATAATTTCTAAAAATAACATCGAACTCAATAGATTTTTCTTAAATGCTATCCAAATTAATAACCGTTTCAAATTCGACTTTTCAGACGACCACATAACTTCCGGTTAACATGGATGAAAAACATTGAAAAAAAAAAACAGGTATTTTTGGGTATCCTCGAAATTTTGATTCCAAGTCGAATTTATGAACACCAAAATAGCGAAAAAAAGGAACATTTTTTCAACCAGTTTGAGACACATGGAAATTTAAGAAACAATAAAAATTCATTGATAAAAATTATTTACTTTTTTTAGCAGAAGGTCTTTGATTCAGTTAAAAAGATTGAACAATTGTTACCATTATTATTAGTCTTTAATTTTAATTATTTTGATTCAAATTTTATTGACCATGTATTGTGCTAATTTAGCATTCAGACTTTTCATATTTTCATTACATACGTTTTGTGCCCCAAATCATTGTTAGTATCGTATCATTAAATTATCCTTCTTCAACGAATCGTTTTTTTAATTTAAATTTTTATTCTAATTTCAAAGGAAGTTTTCTTTCTGCGGTTTCTTAAAGAAAATCTCTATTTTATAAATGATTTAATAGTTTTATAATAAATTTGAAGGGTTATCTACGAGATTCAGTTAAGTCCCGAGAATCGAAACCTCAAAAAAAAATATGGACGGTTAAAAAAAAAGATAAAAAAGTGTGCAGTTCAATTTTGGCGGCGCTCAATAATTCCAGAATGAATAGTTCTCGTGCTGAGCAAAATGAAAAACGTTAATGTACGCACAGTTGAATATACATATAAGAGGATGAATTTAACGTGCACAATATAAAACTTCTAATAAAAAACTAAAATGACAGTATACAGAGGGAAAGTTTTTCAATTTTAGTCTATGCCGAGATAAACTATTTTTAGCTCTACCGAGAAATTTTCTCGCGACTGGGTATCCGGAAAACTGCTCGGTGGCGCTAAATCTAGTTTAACTCGACTTTATCTCCGATTGACAAACGGGCCTTAACTAGACGGTGGAAAAATATAATCGCGGGTTCACCGCTGCCAACGTCAACTATTGGTGAGTTTAAAACGTGGAATTTTTCCATTTTTTCTCTACCTGCCCGAATGACGTTGCTAGGACGGCCAAGGCGCAAAATAGTACTCCACTTCTGCCCATCGTTGTTGACCCTCTGACCCGCAGAAGTGTACTCAGGTAGTCGGTCACATGTGAGCCCCTTTTGGGCTTATATCGTCTCCAGCATGTGACAGAGGTAGAGGTTGAGAAGTAGAGGCTGGGAGTAAATGCTAGTTCGAACTCATTAATTTTCATCGGAATTCCCACGAAATTCATCCCAAGCATAGGTTTTGGTCTTTGAAAATGAGATTGATTATAAGCGCGATGATTGGAAATATAAGCCAAGCATAACCAGGTTTGTTTAGAAGACAAATCCGACCGTTTCAAAATGTTATAAAACAATGCAAATGGTTGTATCATATTTTTTTAAAATATTATGTTATATAATAGTATTATACTATTATATTACAGCATTTGCTTAAATGATGATTTTAGAAGACCACATGCGAGAACTATCCCGATCAATTGTAAATTTTTCTACCTAACAACATATTTGTAAGGGAAAACTACTTAGCAATATGGTAACTTTGATTATTTTCATTTTTCATGATTATATAATTAAACGTTTCACTATTTGCCTAAGTATAAAGCTTTAGATAATGTTTCATGAGCATTCCATCTAGTATAGAACGATTTTTATTGTTTATTTCTAGTAGTGCTCGATAAATGCTTTATAGTTTTCTCTGTAAATTTCTCAAAATATCAAAAATTCCTCATAAAATCTAAAATAACTCAAGAACTATGGAAGCTATCTACTCCTTTATAGTCTCATTTGCTTCAGCGCCAAAAATCTATATAAATTGGAACAAAACACACCTATGTTTCAAAAACCTTGGAAAGTACGTATTCTCCCCTCCACAAACCCCCAAAAAATGCCTCTAAAATTGAGGTAGCAATTTGGCTGAACAATTAAGCCATCGTTAGCCCAAGAATGATTTCTGGTGAAAATTTCAAGAATTTAGCTAGGTATTATAGTTTCCTCAGAAAAGTGTCGACTGCGTACGGCGAACTGACAGAATTTTTTGATGGGATATTCGGATTCCTCGTACCTTCCATGAAATGTATAACATTAAATATTGAGGTGAATTTATAAAATTTTTCATGAGTGATTAAAATGGTTCATTATCGAATAATAAACCAAAAGTCATAAAACTATCTCTGAATATACTAAGAGTGGTAATTTAACTACCCACAGTTTCCCCATGTAATGTACCTATCCATTTTTCAACCGTTTTTACGTTATTCAACAATATTAGTAGACTATACACGAAAAAATGACATTTTTCAACTTTAAACGTTCTTTTCATCTATTTAGTGCGAAAGAAACGAAGAATGAACCATATATTATTGATATACACATCATCAACTATCATTATGCTGAATTTGAGCTAAATCTATTTCAAAAAATTTTTCACAAAAAATCCAAGGGGGACCCCTGTGAATTTGTTGAACCGATCAGTTAACGATTTTTTACTCGTCTTTCAATAGAGATAAAAATCTGAAATTTTGAGGAAAGTTGTGTCTTACCGAGATGTATTGTTGTAATTTTTTTCAATCCTCGGAAAAATCTGCAAGTGGTCCAAAAAAATCAGTTTTTGAAAGCTCGAAAATTGGACTTTAACCGTGATTTTCGGGGTCTAAATTAATTTGAATCAATGGTTTTATTATGCAGGAGTCTTCATTTGAACGCCTTACACACGTGCATAGCAAAAAAATTGGCGAAAAACATTTAAACGGCGCCACAGAAATTATTTTCCGTAAATCGAGTTTTTCACCGGCCGAAATTTCGAGCTCCGCTGGCAGCGGTAAGGGTGAAAAATTAAACTTTTGGTTCCAACTGTTTTCGAAACCTTTTCTTAAAGGGTATTGAACGCAGAATCCAAATTCGCGTCCAAATGACGGGAATTGGACGAAAACTGTCAGTTTCTACTAAGCTTAGTACAACCCGTTTCAATGTTTTTCAACTTTGGAAATTCTTTCAGTACTGTTCACTTCTGATTATTTGATGATTCCTGCAGGAAATTAGACGTAGAATTCGAATTTGAAGTGAAAACAATCAAATTCTAATAATTGAATGAATATTTTGATTTTTTCAATTTTCATACTTTTGAAGTTTTAACTATGCAGCGAAAAGGCGTCCAATTTCGTGTGGATGAAACCGCATAAAACAGAACAATAGATGCCAGCACTTACCATCTTGAGCGATATCTATGGAGAGCATAATCTAATTCTATCGAGTGGAATATTTTGGTAAAAAATCGGCAAATCTAGAATCCGACATTATTTTATTGTTCAATTCCAAAATAAAGTATTCTTTTCAACAATCACCCATTCTTTTGTAAAATTGCTTTTAGTTAACATTGTTGCGTTTTAGTTGTGTTTAGTTAACTTTGTTGTGCATTTCGTTATTCCGTGTGAATAAATTGATAAGGACATCGCGAATGGATTAAAGTTCATCTTTGATCGGACTCTGATTCACCAGAGTTTTCCACAATCGTTGGATGTCTTTTTGCTCTTTGATAAAATCCGCTTCGCCTTGGACGAAACCTTCAGTGGTGACTCTGTAAATCTCTTTGCCGCTGTACTTTTTCCAAACAGCCGGCGAACCGTCCGGCGTTGGATTTCTGGAACGAGAGAAATCGAACTTGAACATCTCTACAAATTGTCATTCGTTGGACCGCAAGGGTTTTAACTCACCCGTGTCTCGCAAAGTTGGCCAAATGTTTTATCATTAGTTTCGATATGCGCTCGTCCGTTTCGTCCATGCGCGGACTGGCAGCAGGATGTTGGGCGGTTAAGTTGAACAGGTAAATAATATCGTCAGCGTGGCAAGCGACTGTAATGCAAATTTCGACTCGTGAGTTCGGATGCGGATAAGTTTTTGAAAAAAAAAAAAAAAAAATTATCGAAACGCTGGAATGGGTAAGACGCCTATTTTTTATTTTCGTTCCTAATGGCCTGAATTCTGCTATTTGGTGTCAGCCGAAGAGGGAATGACCAATTTTTCATGAAAATTGTGAGTTTCCGCGGAGAAAATCGCTAAGGAAAATCAGCGGTTTGAATAAACCCGGAGATGTAACTCCAACCGATTGAAGTGACTCCCTAGAGCGCTCTGCAGTCGGCTGAAAGACAGACAGGAACAACAAGACGGTCTTTAAGACTGGAGCCATGCTAAATCGAGTAAGTGACGCTAACTTCACTGCTACTTGTTATATTTTTTTAATCGTCGAGTTAGTACCGCCCGAAATGCCTCGTAAAGCAAATAAATTGCTGAGGGGGGTTTGGTAATCTCACAGCAACCTCAAATTATTGCTCCCAATGTTAGTTTATTCTCCGAAGATACAAGCGCTAGTATCGATATTCACGTTCAACGTACCAGTTATGACGTAATAACTATTCATTTTTCGTTCAAAATCATCGGTTTTCCTTAGCGATTTTCTCCGCGGAAACTCACAATTTTCATGAAAAATTGGTCATTCCGTCTTCAGCTGACACCAAATAGCAGAATTCAGGCCATTAGGAACGAAAATAAAAAATAGGCGTCTTCCCCATTGTATGGACTGGCGAATAAAGTGGAAGAATAGTGTTGAAAGGATAGTTACTGTCAGTATTCTGTCTCCCAATCATATCCGCGATGCTGGCATCGCCGCGATGTAGCATTTGGTAGATCCATACAGGGCCTTTATGAGAGTCAGCTAACTCCAAAGCTGGATACACAAAGTCCATGTCTTGAAGAACCTAAAAAAGAAATGCAAACGATCCATTATGAGTTACTGAATTGTGTATGGAGGATCTACGAGTATATTGCTAAATTTCTCTTCCGGTGCCGAAAAGAGAGCCTCTCTCAAAACCTACTGGCTTCCAAAGATTTCTGCGAGGCTTTTGTTCACTCATGTGGAGTTCTTCTGGCTCAAGAGTGAAACAACAGAAAAGAAGATCCGCTTTAAAAATTATTCCAGCACTTCAGTCAACGTTTGGAAAAGCTGAATCTGGTCTTACCATTGATGAGCCATGGAGTAGATCTTCGAGCCCTTCTTTTTTCAAGTATCTCTTCCGCAAAAGTTTCACCGCAGACGCCAATTGAGTTTTGTCAGTGTGGTATTTCTTGATGACATCCCGCGCGTAGCCATCTATGTCATTTTTTATTCTATTCGCTCTGCCGGTGTCTTTGAATTTTTCAGCTGAAACAGCAGCAAGTCATTGTTGGCAAGGGGGATTTCATAATTTTTTTTGTATGAATGTGATAATCATTATTAGAAAGATTCGTCAAGTGAAGAGAAATGCGATCGAAAAGTTGAAAAAAATCCCCCCCATTGGATTAAGTTATTGGAGTTTTTAATGGCATATTTTTGGAGGTTTTTTTGTGTGGAGATTTTTGGCGATTTTGGAAGATTTCTTGGATTTTCGGAGGATGTTTTCGAGTTTTTTTGTTAAGATTTTGGACGATTTTTTTTTTTTAGAGGACTTTTTGTTTTTAGATTTTAGAAGCGTATTTTTTAAAACCTAAATTCATAAACTTGAACGTGGGAGTTTTGGTTAGTTAGTTAAATCATAAGTTTCTTATATTACCGCCTATGGTGGGCTGTGTGACGATTAGAGACATATGATTTAGCAAAGTATCCAAAATTCCTACGTTTAAGTTATAAAGAAGATGCAACGCTCTAAAAAATTAGTCTCTATTGTGATTACCTACGTTCTAAGTGAGAAAGTGGTTGTGGAATTCAGGTTCTCTTAGCCCCAATGACTTATGGCAATTAGATTGCAGCCACCTCAAAAAATTGAAATCTGGCTTTTTTTATTTACTCACCTATTTCAAACAGCAAATACTCTCCAGCGGCAAAACTTATCATCAACGGTTTTGTAGAGGTGGAAATTGCGCTCAAATCTTCTGCAGCAATGGCTCCTGGTCCAGCAGGCTCGATAGTCGGCCCAATTATTAGAAGGTCCACATCCTTGAAACCAATTGACATTGTGCAGTATGTGTAAGCACGTTTGTAAGGATATACACAAATAAGATTTTAAATTTTAACTCGTTTATCTACCAATCACTAGAACTAATGCCACTAACTTACTCCACCGTCAAGATTTCCCATTGCTTTCATAATCTCGCCAGGTTCCTCAATGCTCTGCAAACATTTTAGCGTTTTTTCCGTCGATCCTTTATTGCAATTCAATTTCTCCACGATGTGCTCGGTCGTAGATTTGACCAGTTCAGGGCGCAATAGGGCCCAGTATTTTTGAATGACGCCGGATATTAAGTAAGCCCCAGCGACCATATCTACAAACGAATGTGATTCACAGTCGGATAAAAAAGGAACTTTTCTTGAAGAAATTTGTAGGGAAAAATTTTAAGTTGGACTTAATCTAAACAGAAAAAATTAATTTAGCTCCAAAACCGAACAAATACCTCTCGTTTGTGGAGATGCGAACATGAAGTGTGCGCTGGCTCCTCCGGCTGATTCACCAATTACTGTAATCGATTTCGGATCGCCGCCAAAAGCATCTATATTCTCGTAAACCCATTTTAAAGCCAGCGCTTGGTCTTTGAGGCCGAAATTTCCGGGTAATTCATTATTGTTCAATGACATGAAACCTGTGAAAACTCTATGGGTAAAATCTTTACTGATATTTTGGCTTAAATTTTCTCCTCCTCGACGAATAAATTTTGCCCTCGAGCATCCGTTTGCAGGAATTTATCCGCACGTAAAGCCAATGTGGGCTTCTATTTCACAACAATAATCACCTAGAGCGCCCAATCTATATGTTACGGCGACTAGGATGACATTTTCGTCCATGACGTAGTCGGCTAGATTTTGTCCTCCTGGGTGGCCAATTAGGAAACCGCCTCCATGAATGTAGAATATCACAGGTAGAGCGTTTGCGTCGACCTGTTGATGAAAATTGAATACGAATTAATTCCTGTCCTAGTTGTCACGTTTTTATTTCTCAAAAATTATGTCGAGAGACATGAAAGTTAGTTTCTGTGCCAGATCCGTTTTTCCATCTTCACCTTGGACTGTCTACTGCTGAAGATGCTTTTTTTTTGAGAAAGTGCTTAGCAAGTTATTCGGACGGAATTTTTCTTATTGGATATTCGGGTTCTACGTGCCATGAAATGTAAAACATCAATGGAAGAGGGGTAGACTTTTTTGGCGGTTGAATAATAAACCAAAATTGGTGCGAACACCCCATTTCGAATTTTTCAAGTACATGCTACCGTTGGGGACCTAGTTGCAAAGGCGGAATCACTCTGGCCACCAAGAAAACCCTTCACATTCCCTAAATTCTTTCCATTAGTTTAATACCAGTTCGATTGAGACCGTGTCGGTATTTTCAAAGATTCTCGAGTTATTGCTGTTTTTATCGAAATTTTTGAGTTTTAATATTCTCTAAAATCAGCCACTCGAAAAATTGAAATCGATGTATTTTTAACGCTGAATTGATCGAAAATATAGCGTTGTCGTCATTTCTAACGGTTCTACATTTATTGCAGTTATGGAATTTCCTGAGTTTTGACAAAATGCATACGCACGAAACGCTATTCCTCGAGCATTTATGAGCCTGCATAAGAATCACTCATTAATCGTCATAATATTCTTCGAACATTCCTCTAGGTATATGATATGGCTTCCAAAATTCGCTAGTAAAGTCATGCCGCATGACTGGAACCTTTTTTGTGTGAAGTTCTATATACTTACATCGGGCTTATACACGTTCAGAAATAAGCAGTCCTCTTGACCGGCACCAGGCTCGCCAAGTCCGAGCAATAAACCTTGAACGCACGCTGGCAATGCTTGCGTTGCGTCTAGTTCACCGGCCCATTTGCCGTACGGCTCTGGATTCTGTAATATAAACATACTGTAATATACTGTAGTATTCTGGGATATAAATCGTTCAAGAATAGAGCCAAAATCTAGCTCGAAAAGGTGGAACGAAAGTACAATGCGGCAAATTTTCAGTAGATTTAAAAAAATCAATAAATGAAAGAAAATACAACTAGAAATTCGCGGCCCACAAAATAATCCAAAAAAATATATTTTACCAAATAGTTAATAAAATTTTTATCTGACCCGGAAGTAATTTGCTGGACCTGGAAATACAGCAGTTCTTTATTTATTTGTGACGAAGAAATGTTATTCAGGTGAGACACCATCGCAGGAGTGTGTTCAACTTTCGAGAGCCAAAAAACTCGAAATTCTTGGACTTCATTCAGTTTTTGGTTCCTGGCTTCAAAAGCTTAATGAGAAGAATCAAAATACATGAATTTTAATGGTATCATAAAAGTTGAAATTTCATCGATTTAGATGGGTGCAATGGGCGAAATAATGAAGGCGTTTTTGCGAAATATAAGACGTTGTTGCCACCCTGTCAAAAAATAACGGGTTTCTGGGAACTGTTCATTGATTTTCAAAGTTATGATACTTTTCAAAATCAGTGATCAATTCTCTACATTGTTTATTCTGATTATTTTTTCGATTTTACATCTCGTTTTGAAATAATGGACAATTATACGCTAAAACATCTCAGTTTTCCTCCTAAAACACCTCAGACAAAATTTTGAAATGATAAAAATTGGTAAAAATGAAGAAAAAAAAATTTTTTTTTGCGGTTCTTCCGGTAAAAAAAGTGCCATGTTTGTGGTGACCAAGCATTGTGTAATGCCTTAACAATTTACCAAGTGTTCTTAATTTTTTCGTTCACAGTGTCCCTAGCCAACGGTTTCTCGTATCGTAGCTCCGAGCAATTGAAACGTTACGCAACTCTATAAGAAGCTTTGTCCATCCTATAAATCACTTAATTCTCCGTTGAACGTAAAATACTCACAGCCAATCGTAGAGATCCTACTGGCGGCTTGGCATAAGGAATCCTTGTCCATGAGGTGTACCTTCTTCCATCCCTGCTCGTTCTGAATTCACCTCTCAAGCTTCCAAGTTTGGTTTCGATCACCTGAAAATAAAATATTTACTCTTCATTCTTCGATAGTAAGATGAAAATAATATTCTTTTTTAACTGAAAAACTGTTGACACTATTTATACAGGAGCTATGCCCGTTAAATAATCTCTCCATTCTATCAAGTTTATCATTTTGTAACTCTTACCTTCAAAAACTTCAACAAAAAATAATCGATTTGGAGGTTTAAATATACCAGAAGTTAGGTATTGAAATTATCCAAATTTTACCTTAACAAGTACCTATCGATTTCTCAACCCTTTGTGTAATATTCAAAAATATTTGAGAGGTGAAAAGGAATAAATTCGAACTTTAAATATTATTCTAATCGCATAAATATTATTTATATACACATCGACAGCTATCATTATCCCAAATTTGAAACAAGGAAGAAAAAAAGAGAAAAAAAGTATAAAACGCGATGATTGGGAACGATGAGTTAATTTTCTGGTTTGTTTCAAAACCGTCGAGACAGATGAAAATTGAAACTTTCAGACGTTGTATCACACCCAAGTGTAAATAGGTAGTGTGATTTTTTTCAATTCTTGAAAAAATAATGAATGAAAAATGGAATCACAAAAAATCGACTTTGACGCGGTCAAAACGTTACGAATTTTTAATTTTTTTCGATTTCGCCTCCATTAAACCGGTATCCAGCCAAAAATTTGAGAAAAAAGCAGATTATTTTATTTTATTTCTAGTTATTTTCGGATAAACGGTAAAAAATGTTTTTCGCTTATCTTCAAACGCACTCCGTGGAGACTTGAGTTATTTAACTATACTCAAATTTATGTTTTTGAAAGCTTTCTCACCTCTCAGGGTTTAACCTACGTAAATGTTTGCGATTAAAAACTTGTGCGAACACAGGCCGAAAAAAACTCCACGTTACGACTTTAAACCTTCTTTTCATCTATTTAGATCAAAAGAAACCAAGAATTTCGCATTTATTATTGACATACACACGACCAACTAACATTATGCAAAATTTGAACGAAATCGAAATCAAAATATTTTTCACGAAAAATTCAAGGGGTACCCCTGCGATTTTTTTTAACCGATCAGTTAACGAATTTTTACTCGTCTTTCAATAGAGATAAAAATCTGAAATTTTCAGGAAAGTTGTATTTCATCAAGATGTACTTATGTGATTTTTTTCAATTCTCGGAAAAAATTGCAAGTAGTCCGAAAAAATCAGTTTTTGAATTCACTAAAATCGAACTTTAGGCGAGCTTTACGCGGTCAAAATGTTCGTAAATCAGTTGTTTTAATACGTAGGAGCTTTTATTCAAACGCCATAAACATGTAAATAGCAAAAAGTTTGGCAGAAAAAATTTATACAGCGCCACAGAAATTGTTTCCCGTAAACCAAGCTCCGACCGGCCGAAATTTTGAGCTCCGCTGGCGTCAGAAGGGATAAAAGGAATAACTTTTGTGTTCGAGCGATTTCGAAAGCTCTTCTTACAGGAAATTTAACGCTGAACTCGAATTTGTCGTCAAAACAACGAAAATTTTAAATCAACTGTTCGTTTTGGCCACTTTTAGGGTTTCAGTGAGTTACGTTTTTTTAACTTTGAAAAACATTTAAATAACTAAGAGAACTGTTTGCTCCCGTTTAGATACTTATTCTTACAGGAAATTCGACGTAGAATTCTAATTTAAAGGGAAAAATTCATACATTTAATACTAAATATTTTTCTTTACGATTAATATAATATATTTTTTTTCCGGTTTTTCACACTTTTGAAGTTTAAATTCGGGATTTTTTTCGCTATCATGAACAAAATGCGCTTACATAATGACTTACATGAAATTACAATAGAAGATAGAGGACTTTTATTGAGGAATCAACGCCAAACTTTCACAGACGATATTAAAAAAATAAAAAATAATAATAACTAAAAAACGCAGTAGAAATGAAATTTGTTGGGTTTTTTTCTGCCAATGACATGAAATTCCCTCCACACATTTTTCTATTGAATCGTATATTACCCTCTCCTCGTCCTGGTTTTGTAATTTTATTCATAGAAAAAAAAGAATAAAAGAAAAACGCATCGTTAGTTCAACATCAGAATTCTTTTACGTGCTTCCTGCTCGCTCAACTTTGACCTTGGAAATAGATTTGTATTCGCAAGATCCCACGGGTCTTGATAAAATTCCGCGCACAGAATGTTTTTAATCAATAATTTAGTTACCTCACACTTGAACAATTTCTATTTCCCCTCCAACGCTTTGGGAAAGGGGAACTATTTTATAAAAATGCCAAAGTACGAATATAAGTTGCAACATATTAGCGAACTATAATTTACGATAATTGGAAAAATTCGGAAATAAATGTCATAAGAATTTAAAAAATGTATTGATCCATTTTATGAACCTAATTTCGATTAGCAATAATTTAAGTTCATAATTTTTTTATTTCATAATTTTTTTTGTGATATTTTCGCGTTTAAATGATTTTGCACTGACAAAATTTATCAGCTTCTTTGCTCGGAAAATTTCGTCATACTTAACATTCTAATTTAGTAAACTTATATTCGATTTCTATCAATGGCCATGAAAATTAGGGCCATCTCAAATATATTATACATCTTTCCCTTTATTGTCACGTTTGGAAAATAAATCTCTGCCTGGGAATATTGTGTCAATAGGTATTATAATTTTACCTGAGCGGACGACGTAGCTAGTACGGCCAACGCACAAAATAGTAGACCGCTCTTGGCCATCGTTGTTCGCCTTCTGGCTTTTTACTCCGGCTGTCGGCCACGTGTGAGCCTCTTGGCCTTCTCTGGTATGCGAGAGAGGGGCTGATAAGAGACCGAGAGTGTAGCTAGTTTGACTTCGATTCTCGTCGTAATTCCCAGCCACTTTATCTTAAGTAATTTTTTTCTACCTCGAAAAATTGTTGATTTAAATCGCTTCAAACCAAATGAGTCTGCACTTATCATTGGCGAAATTTGACAAAGACTTGTGTCATATTAGGTGTATTTATTTTCCCGAAATGAGATAATAGCTTTTGACAGTCATCTAAAGGCAATTGCGCAATTTTACAGTTTAAGAATCGTTGTATCAGCTGATGACAAACAATTCTGATTGACAATATAATCTTTTGAATATCTCCTCGCTATTGATGGATCATAAATAAAAAACTATCCCTTTCAGCATTTATTAGACGACATAATTTCACATTACATTAACGTTTGTTATGCATTTTAACTGTTCGATAGACGCTTTTAAAATAATATTTTGCATTAAAATTAGTATAGATGATAAAATGATAGTCTAGGGACATTCATAGCGCTACTAGTTCCTCATCTGCGGCTGAAGGCACCACACAGCTATAATAGACAGATCCAATAATAGTAGATGATAATAGAATCAAGGGGAACACGAAAATTGATGTATTCTTTCCCCTTCTAGCACAACAAACTGCCCCCTGGCAAAAAAAAAAATAATAATAATAAATATATAAAAAAATTAATAAAATAACAATGTTTTATATAACATATTTATCAAATCAAGAACGTTTGAGTCTGACTCTCTTGTTTGAGGGTGATGAATTTAAAAAACTGGCTTCAGTTCCAACTACATAGTTGTGTATCACCCTCAAACAAGATGGAGTTCCACAAAGTTACTGCTGCCACAATTACCAAAATAAAAAAAATGTCTGACTCTCTTTTACAACTAAAAAAAAGTGATCATGTAACGTTAGACTGCGGGATATGATATTTCAAAAGGACTTTCGATAATTTGGGATCGCTAATTCCCTTTAGGCACATCATACTGCTAAGATACAAAAGCTAGATAGAAAATTAGAAATTAATAAATGAGAGTACAATCATTGTAAGCATAAATCCACATAAGTCAAATTAGATCTACTTGGTGTTCGTAACCCCACCAAACTCCATGTTAATTAAAAAATATATATTATGCGTTCAGTTTGGTCAAGTTGAAATAGACCGGAGATTTAGGCATGTTCGCGAAACTGGTTGGATCAATGTCGAGCGGAAGTTTGGTTTTCGGGCTCAGGTTGACCTCGTATTCCAAAAGCAGTCTGGCCATGCATATTTTTACTTCTGTCATAGCGAAGCGCATAGCTGAAAAACGAATATAATATCAAAATTCTAGCGATGATACTTTCCGTACTCGACTAGCGTATTATCTTACCGATGCAGATTCTCGGCCCGTCACCAAACGGAATATAGCTGCAGTTCGGCCGGCTCACGTCTGGATCGAAACGTTCCGGCTTGAATTTCTCTGGCTCTGGGTACAAATTGGGATCATGGTGGATCCCAACGACTGGTATGAACACAACTTGTCCAGGCTGAAACCAAAATATCGTGGATTTTGGAATATGGAAAACGATCTCCTGAAAACTATTCCAATACTATCATTACTTTTCGGGGACTCTCTCTCACCACCATTGCCAGAATCTGCTTTTTGAATTACTGCTATGAATCCTTCCATCAGCAGATCAAAGTCAGGGCCCAAGCCACTGAATGTCTAATTCCAGTAGGTTGCTACCGTTTGAAGCCTGAGATCCTAGCCGCCGAGTTGATTGGGCGATGGGCGTTGATAGACTTAGCCTTAATTGTAGTCGCTCAAATCATGGGTACCGCAAAAGCAAGACTATCCGAAAATCAAGAGCGATTCGTGTGGGGAAATTGGTCATTGGGAGTTTGCATCGCCTTTCCGCTCCAAATGACAAATACACATTCACTTTTAACATCCCATCATCAGGATGAAGACACCCAATCGAATCATGAATTTGGAACCGTGCTGACAGGTTTATACGAGCTTGGACCAGACCTCAATAAATATGTCGTCTTACTTAACAACATGTCTCAAACTTTTGAACTAGATTCTGGAGCCTGCTTTTTGCTTCTATAAAAAGAAAGTCCAGGGCCGCCAAGGGAAATATTGAACGGCAAGACGCCGACCAGGCAGAGCTTCAGGGATTGCCCTTCTAGGGAGTCATACGTTGCTTCATCACCCTGCAGCTCTTTTCAGAGCCAAAAATTAACCTCCACACCCAATTGTAATTGTAATTGTGTCTGTGATTACAGGCCAGAGGCTCCAAGAACACCTTTACATGTCCACTAATTCGAGATTGAACCTGTTGAAGCATGGAAGCAATGCTCAATCCCCCTATGCACATTCAATGTCTCAAGCTTTTAGTAGCCGCAGGCTATACCCTTGCAATTGCTAAGATCTCTCGTTAATCTCTTCCCCCTCATCTTCCTCTATCCTCCTCTCAGTTCTGGCTCTCTCATAGATCCTCATTCATCCAGCTGCTTCATCTGAAAGGAAAACCGTTGAAAACTGGAACTAATTCTCTTACCTCGAGTGTAATTGAAGTGCCGGGGAAAGTGTACTCTTTGGTGCACGATCTGAACAGAACGGCTACGAACGGGTGTAGCCTCATTGTTTCTGAAATTCATCAATCCATATAAGCTACAGCATACACTCGGTATAAAATACCAAATCATATGAGCTTACCTTTGATACACTGGTTGAGGTATGGCATATCCTTGACAGCGTCATAATCTAAAGCGCCTTTATGGGCCTTTAGGGCGTTCACTATTTCTTGCCGAGCCTTTTTCTGGCATTCAGGATTGACAGCAAGCTCGTAGCACGTGTACATGAGAGTGGTCGCGGTTGCTGCAAATATTACCACAAATTTTTTTGACAGTATTGGTCAATTCCCTATCAACTAAGCATGGCTGTTTCAAATACTGTTTTGCTTTGTAAAATCTATTCAATCCAAACGGATTCGAGCATTATAGTTCATCTACAACTATGTAACTGAAACGAACAATTCAAATTACCTTCAAAGCCAGCTATCAAGAAAACGAAGGCTTGCCCAATCATCACATCATCGGTGATCTCTGTAACAGGTTTTTATTTTTTAATTTGGTAACTTTATAGGTTATATAAAATATAAAAATTGTTCTATACTCGTTGGAACACTCGTCTTACACTCTGTTGAGCTGTATCGTCTTACGAATAATTTAACTTTTAATTACGTCATTAAGAAAAAAGTTAAAATTGCGATAATTGCTAACGAGTTTGCCACTAAAATTACCTATCTATCTTGTTAGGTGGAAACGTTCACAAAGTTCGGTATAATTACTAACACAACTGGATGCTCTTCTTAAATCATTATGGAAAGGAATAACAAACCGTTGTACGATCACTTGCAGCTTTTTTTTTAGTTTTTAATTGGTTATTTGGATTCCACATGCTTTGAAACACAAAACTTCAAATTTTGCGGGGTTTGAAATTTATTTTTTGCGAGCGATTAAAATGGTTTATTATAAGCCCAGTCATTCTTGGGTCTGCAATTCATGTGAGCAAATATATTTTTATTTTATTTTTTTTTTAGATGTAGTTATGTAAAAAAATTACCTAAATGTTCCATTTTCTTTTCATCTTTATCGGTGATCAGGTAGTCGTCCTCGTGGTCACCCTCGAACTCGATGCTGCCTTTTTGCTGCAAAGTTACCATCAGTTGAACGAAATCGTTTCTTGTCACATTCGTGTTCTTCCGGTGGTCGAGAGTTTCTCTCAAAACCTCTGAAAAAGTGGATTTTTTTGGATTTTTAGGATCGGATTGGAACCTCCGAAACGACAGCATTTTCACGTTTTGTACATTTTGGCAAAATTCGAGCGAATAGTCGCTTACTGCTGAAATATTTCGTGACCCGCGGATCGCTCTGGGCGATGTTGAGTTTTTTAGAAAATTTCGGAAATGTTGCGAGCATGAGGAACCGAAATATTGTCAAGTAATTGAATCTGAATGCAAGTTTGGCCATTCGTCTAAACTCGCTTTCACTTTTTTCCTCCATACAGTTCACTGTGATTCCGAAAGCGGTGGACCTGCAATGGATTTTTTTTTTTTTTTAAATCGAGCCTCACTCGAAATATTGGTTACATTTCAATACATTAGCTCAATATACTTCAACTTGTTGAATATTATAGACAATGCCATCAGATGAGATCGATGTAAGATTTAAATTGTTGACACGAGCGTTATTTTATGCAATTTCCGCTCCAAGCGTATTTTTATCCAAGCCGTATATTTTCACTCTGAAATCAATTCGCCTTCAATTTACTCAACCACTCACGCAATGACGTCCATAGAAAACCTTTGCATCGCATCTTTCATGTCTACGTCTTTGACGTTCTTTTCCAGAATTTTCATCAACGCGTCGCTCACGTCTTTTATTTGAGGAACCATGTGGCGAAGTTTTCCCGTTGTGAACATTGGGGAAAATTTGTTCCTCATCGCTTTCCACCTGAGAAATTTTTCCCACGTTATACATCGAACATGTTTCTCGTAAATTTGTTATGAAAATTGGGTTTTACTTTTTCCCCGTCATATTGAACAAGTTCAGCTCTAACGGATTGTTCGTTTCTTCCGGTAGGAAACCGCGATCGACGAAATGGTGGAAGTCTTTGACTAAAACCCTTTCCACGTGCTCTGTAAAAATAAACAAGCAAGAATATATTTGATTTTTTCAACAGTTTAATCTTTTAGTGGTCTAGAAAATAATTAAGGAATACGTTTCAATATTCAAGGTGTACACGATAATAATCTTCAACTAATTTCCAACGAAAAGTGTCATATAACGTCTTTCCTACCTCTCAATTTCCCTATTTTTAATTCTTTTATTTTTAAATTATTGGATTAAAATTTATATTTATATAAGAAATGAAGCTAGATAAACATAGTAGTTTTTGCGAGGTAAACTGAAGTGATGAAATTGGAGAAAAATGTTGGGTTATGAAAAAAGTTATGGTACACTTCGTGGAAAATTAGTTTTACGTAGTATGCGTAGTTTAGTACAGCAATAGTGTACTTTACTACATAAATATATTTTTTTTCAATTCTTTCTTCAATAAATTGTTTTTTTAATACAATATTATACTTAGTCGATTGTAAAATTTTTTCGATTCAATATTTGAATTTTTCCTCTATTTAAAAATTTTTTTTTTAAAATATTTTTTATTGATTACTACATGAGATTTTATCCATTTGATGTTGTCTTACTATTTTAGTAGTTACGAAAGTAGCAGTAGTAGTAGTCAGTTTCGAAAGAAAAAATAAAATTTGGGAGGAACTCTATCGCAGGACCAATGATCTCCCGAAGAAGCCCGAATGGCGAAAGTTACAAAAATGCAAATTACAGATAAAAGGACTTTTTTTACTTAAAACCCTAACGACGTAGGTATTTACACATTCTAACATTTCATCACTCACCAACATCTCTAACGACCAACACAGGTCTCATGAAGTCGTACACTCCAAAAAACGGCTCGTTACTGAACTGTGTGCAAAAATCGCTGAATTGTTCCACCATACTTTTCGTCCTCAAAAAAGTCGGCAAACTAGTTCCTGGTGAAAGTTAAATTTTAATCGTTTACCAGAAAAAAAAAAAAAAAAAAAAAAACTTTTTTTCATCCAGGAATAAATTGACTTCATTTTATGGACATCATTCACTTCACGTTCAATATCAAGCGTTTGAATTCGGCCGAACTTACCGAAAAGCGGCAACGGTTTTGGATTTGGGATCCCTTTTTCGGCCCAGTATTTGTTTTTGTTCGTCAACACTTTATAAACGTATGCCAACAGCGTGGCGAACGCCACAACAATCAGGACGAGCCACATCTGGAATTGGAACTAAATAAAGATCGAATATATAACCATGACGGCTTAGCGGCCGAAATACGTCATTTGTATGCTCACAGACATTGGATATTCAATTTATCAAGCCAGTTGAGCACCGCCAGTTTTCCCATTACTGTGCCAAAACGATTTTTTCGTTATGAAATTCTTTTGAAATTTTTTCCTAAAATTCCTTATTACCCAACAGCCAAGCTTGGCCTTGATGAAGTTTAGCGGCAACCAATTATCGCATAAATGATATAGGTTCCCCTTCTGGTGGATCGTCATTATCTTGACGTAATTGAAATTATCTCTCGTTTTACGTCGAAAATTCATAAATCATATTAATATACGAAACTTCCAATTTTTATCTAAAGATCTCAGCAAACAGAAAGGCCAACTGCGGGCAAATGCCCTGACTAGCCCAGAAATGAGACTAACGAGACGTTCAGAGGCGTATATGGGGCCTAATCGACTGTCAAGGTCGCCATTTGTCGCCTGGTATTGAACTTTGCAAGGTCTTGAACAGTATAAAAGTCGCAAAATGAAAAAATAAATAAATAAAAGAAAAAACAATGCGGTGCTTATATGAAAACAATTGCTTACGAATAAATAATTGAGCTTTGGTTGTTTGCACACGAGTATAATATAATAAAATATTGATTTAATAAAGAAATTGAGGCTTTAATAAAATATGGGTAGACATAGATAATAGAAGCTTGGAGAATGAGATGCCTGTTTTTTCTTTCTCATCATGACGCGTATTTAATTATCAAAATAGATCAAAACAATGATAGGTGATGTTTTCATGTATGTTTGATGATCTAATTTTAATTTGTATAAATTTTCCTCTATTTTTTAATTTTTTTTTTTTTTTTTGATCAATGTAGACTACCTATTTCCCTTCTAATAGCTTTTCTACTTTTTACCAATACCTATGTATGAATATTATTATCATTTCTATGTCCCTCTTTTTCCAATATCATTTTTTTCCATTCTTAGCACTCTCTATTTCGACAGCCCGGTTGAAAGTTATTTACTAATGAATAATGTAAATAGCGCTACGGTGCCCTGTGATAAATATTTAAAAAATAAAATAAAATTATTGCATATATTATTTACGTAAATAAATAAAATCAATCGCTCCAAATATTACTTGCGGTATTTCCTTTTTTTCTTTTTTTTCTCCTAAACTCCAATGTGAAAAACCTTGCACTTCACATTGTTACTCGTTCTGGGCGTTACAGCGGACGGAAGAGCTCGAGGTTGCTCATTCATCAACTAACTATATCCGGATCATCCGAATCTAATGTTTCTAGACAAATCTCAACTCATTTTGAATTGGAATTGAAAATTATTCAGCTCACTCAGTCGGCGAAAGGATTTATTGATTAGTAACTCAAATATAAAAAAAGATCGCTTTTGTATTTAATTCAACGTTTGGCAATTTTTTGAACGCGTGAATTAGGTTTCGTGACGTTCAGCGATAAGTTTGTAATTTAAGGATTGTTTTTTATTCATCGTTATATTATAATCAATCTATATCAAGGGATAATTAGCGCCCTCTTCGTCCACGGTGCTTTCAAGTATATTACCTCGTATGTTGACTTATTCTAATTGCATCGTAGCTTGAACGTAAACTTGTTTGACAAGGTCGCTCCTATCGTGTTCGTCGATCTAATTTTACAAGCTTACTGCCGTTTTAGCGTGACAGGAAATGAGCTGCATTTAATGTGAGATGTAATAATAGAGCACTCAGTTCACAACTATGATTCAACTGCAATCAGTTTCCTCTATCTAATTGGCACCTAGTTTATGAATAGTTTGAAGCGATAATTCCTCACGTGTCTTTCAATGTTCGTTTAGTTTTTGCCTGACTTAGAAATCAGGAGCGTTTATTGTCGAGGAAGAACTCGACTCTAAGTCATGCGACAAAAAATGACAAAATTAGCACTATAACATTTTTTTTCAGCGCACTCTTTTCTCTATTTTTTTTCTTCACTTAACGATTTTTGTTATTTTGACATTATATCAATAAGAAAAAATTAAATCACTATAACTACCTTAATTATGGAAGTGAATTTGAATTTGAGTACATCGTTGGCAGAAGCGTTAAATTTTCCATCTTCCCATCAAAAAATTAAATTTTTCTGAGCTGCTTCAGTGGGAGAAAAATCGGTTAGATAAGCAAAATTTGCATAATATGATTTTTTTTTATCACCGTTTATTATTTTTACATCCGCCTTCTAAGCTCAATTGTTGGTTCAAACACAGCTTTATTATACGACCTACTAATTTGTGACCAAAATTTTCTTACGTAATTTTTTTCTTCACATCCTCCTTTTCTGTAATTTTTTCATTTATAAGATTTTTCCACGTTTTCGAATTTTCAAGTCGATAAAATCGCAATAGCACCAATAATTACAAGAGTAAATTCAAAATATTATAATGTCCTTGGGAAGCGTGTTAAATTTCCTTCATCCCTATTTAAAAAAAAAAATTTCTGAGCCGCTGGAATAAGAAAAAATTAGTTATAAAAAATTCTATTCTGAGAATTTTTTCGATTTTTTAAAATTGCCTGTAGTGCCTATTATTTAACATTTTCCTTTTCTGCTGTAAGCTTAAAAGTTGTTTCGAACAGCTCTCCAAAGTTCAAGTCGAAAAATAATCTACAGTCGAATTCAGAGGCGAAAATTACGTTCCGCTTTGACAAAAAGTGTGTTTCCCTTGAAATAGCTTCTTGGATGATAAGTTAGGTTCGATTTGAGTGTCATGATCGCGTAATTTTCAACGCTAATCGAATTTTTTCAGTACGCATTCACCGTGCGTGACAATCAAGAATATTCGATCTCATTTGCATACTCGTACAATAAAGATCGTCAGTCATGTGTCATTTTGTATGGACTTCCATGAAAAATTATCAGTCGGTAGGCGAGGCATATCATCTATATACTTTACGAGCGCTTTTGCCACTCAAGGCCCCTTAGGGGACATTATTCATCCACATAATAAATTTAAAAAGTCATCCAAGTTCGTCACCTCTTAATTAGGATCATCAAAAGCTGACGAACATCGTCTCTTCACAGTTTGAACGTAATAGCTGGAAGAATGATGTCACATAAAGAGGCCTTGAGAGGCGAGAGAGCTCGAGAAAAAACATAAATGATATGCATGAGAAATGGTCGCACTCATTTTCCTCACCTCGCCTACCAACAGATCCGTATGACTACTTACAATGATGAAAAATTTCTAGTTTCACGAATGAAACGCGATGAACTCATTGCTATCGCATGTTCGTCGGCGAATTATTCTCGATGAAGATCGTTCAATTACATAATTATCGGAGGCTATTTGCCCGTTGAGGCTAAATAAATTGCGGCGCTGGAGCCTATAAAAAAATGAACGATATTGCAATGCGTAAGAAATTTAAAAGAAGATACTCGGAGATATTTGACAGGCATGATTATTCTCAAATAGCGGAAGGATTTTTTCCATAGGAATTAATAAACAACCACGCGACAAAGCAAACTTGGGAATAATATTTTCCTATAACAGATACAGCGTGTGGAACTGAGCGTTTAAAAATTATGAGGCGCGAATAACTTATTCGATAGTATCGTCTCCGTTGAGTGAGGCAAGTATAGAAAAAATTCTCTCAATTTTTATTCCCTATTCATGCCATTGTAACGAACGACTGTCGGATTCTGCGTGAGACTGAATCATTTTGAATCTATCTAATCTCGAAGCTATTGTGCGGGAGTAAATAAAAGGGTGACCGAATCTGAAAAAAGCTTCCTCGTAACTGCGTATGAGAAATATACTTACGGCCCAATGGAATAGATCACAAGCTGTCAGACGTCGGTCAGCGACTGAGCTGGCGTCGGATTCGCTCTATAACCTGCAGCACTGAACTCTCCACCCGCTCGAATTAGATTCCAGAATTAAGTTTATCCAAGAAGGAATCGCGCGCAAAAACGATGATCGATTTACGAGTACCTCGAGCTCTTGATCAGTAGTGAATATAGGATTTATGAAAGGCAATCGTCCAAAACCGAGCAAAAACGAGGACTCGCGGTTTTCGATTATTGTTTGGTTTCGTACCCTCGAACGAAATCGGTTTTATAATAAATATCACGTTCACGAATATTTATTACACAACGTGATCAAGCCTACACCTAAAATATTTCAAGAAAGTAAACTTGGAATGTCCCATCTTGATATTTTAGACGGTATAATTAATATCGAGTTTTAAAAATGTAATTATAATAGGAACGGTTACCTAACAATGAAATCAACTAATTAACTTTGCGCATACAGAAGAACACACTACAAATTTCATCTGTAAATTCTCTGAATTTTCATCTATTTGGTTTGTTCACGGAGATAATTGCTTATTCTTGCTGATTATATCAAGCACGTATTTCAAATTTCAGTTTGTATTGATCTTTGGCCTCGACTTGACGGACGTACTATGAAAAACCGGCGCCCGGACCAATTAATAACGCCTTCAAGTCTTGCGATGCAAAACCCGCAGTACATATCTGCGTTGAAGGTGTTGCGTAAGAATGACCCGCAGGCGTTTTTATAGGACGATTCGAGCTTGTAAATGGGAACTTGATAATATTCTGGAATAATTTTGATGAATCACATCAAGTATTGAAGAATTGAGTATTGAAATCTATTCAATTTTAGCTTCGGATATAGAGAACATTCTGAGTTCGACTGACATGTGTAACTCAGTTCTTGTGATTAATTTAGTACCTATAACATTAAATAATATAATATACAGTATTTTTACCATAAGACGTCTAATATGTTGAGCATATTAGCATAAAATCCGAACGCGAATTCTAGGAAACGAAAAAATGAAACCAGCGGTATCCATAGATACAACTGGACCAACTGCAAAAATTCATTACGTAGGAACGGGCGGCTAAAAAATTACGCGTTTGGTCCCATCCGGCGCACAATATGATCCTCAACAATATGACACCGCTTTTTGATTATTACAGACAGGAAAAATTAATAAATTTGAGAGCTACTGGTTTTGAAATGGTAATTTTTTTTATGGCAAGTGAATGAAATTATTTTTTCGTTACTTAATGTCACACATCGTACTTCAACATTTTCCGTTATTTTATACTTGTTTTACTTTACCCTTGCTGTAAAAAGTATCCCATTTCTGCCGAGTCAAACATGGAAGTACTGTGTGATCCATGCACGTAAATTGTTTCAGAACATTATGTTAAAAGTAAACTGGCGCCAAATGAAAAATTTTGTTTTCGTGATATATCGGTCCAACATTTGAAGTCCTGTAAAACGAAAAGGGTAGGCAAAAAAAAAGTTTTGACTCATCTGATGCAGAATTTAATGATCAAAATGAAATCGGCCATTTTGATGAAATTTCCAAAAGTCTAGGAGATATACTCAAAAAACCATGTAAACACCTTTTTGGCTATAAAGTTGGATGGGAAAGAGGTGCAATAATTTAAGGAGAAACTTGTAATAGGGCGAGAAAACATGGAGATTGGCCCATTTTCCGTCAAAATGTCTTAAATATACCTGTCAACTTTGTGAACTAAATACGCCCTTTTGTCGCATTTCTCGCGAACCGATTTCTCAATTCTGCCGTTCTTTCAGCACTTCGCTTTCATCAAGTGGAAATAATAAGGCTCCGAAAGAAACGTCGAGTATCCTATTTTGAAAGTAAATTTAACGGTGGCTTATTCTGAAAAGTTTTACAGCGAGCGAAGTATCAAGTGTACTTTTAGCGTGGGAGAAATTGGAAAATCTATCGGCTGTTCGCAGTAAGGTGTAAAACAGTGGCAAACGATGGAAAATGAAATGCGCCGAGGTAGAATATAATGGAACATTATTACAACATTATTCGTGTTCGGCAGGACATTTTCGCTCCATTAAGCGGAAGAATAATGTTCCAATTTCAATCGCACCAATGCAATTAATATTGTGATTATTGGTAATTTTAACCGTATTGGTCGATCTACGGTTATTCAAAACAATGTTTTTGTCGACGGACCTCGAACTGACGAGAGATTTTTATTTAATATGCCATTGTTCATGAGGACAATAGTATGAAATGCGCTGCTAATTATTGTACATGTGAGCACCTTCGCTTCAATAATGATTTAGGAAGACCATTTTCGATAATATTTTCTAAACATTAATTTGTGAACGTTTCACCTAACTGTGGAAAACTCTGTGGAAACTATTTTAATTTTAATATTATTTTAAAAATATTTATTATTATTATTATAAATGTAATATTATTATAAATTTAATATTATTATAAATTTAATATATATTTATTTAATACTTTTTGAAAAATATTTAAATTGAAAGCAAAATTTTTCGGTCTTTTGTTCAACGGTATGGTTGAAGAGAGGGTTTGAAAGCATTCCACCGATTGTATAACAGTTTTTATACCTCCAAGAATTCTTAAGTCATGCCAAATTTGTGAAAATGTCTCAAATTTTACACAAAAGCTGCAGTGTTTGAGCCAATAGATAATTCAACAATTTTGACGAGTGAGCAGTAAAATCATACTTGAAAAAATTCCGAATTCAGAACCGGCTAATTGTGTACATTAACTTGAACATTTTCTGAAAATCTAATTGAATTTCATTTATTTTTCAGAAAGGTATGGCAATTTTCGCCACCATCTTCATCCGGCAGGCTGGAATTTCCGGATAAATTTACCGATAGGTGGCAGAAAATATTTCGCAATACTTTTTTATTTTTATTTTTTATTTTTTTGGCCGCCGATAGTGCGTGGATTTTTTCCCTTAACGAATCATCGCTTCGGATCATCCCCTCGGAGAGAGGAGAAAAAAATTAACTCGTAAATAACGAGGTCTGATTGGATTTAAGGTTTAATTGAAATCCGCAAAACTCTCGCCATCGGTTTCCCCAGAGTCGGATATTCTCTGGATTTCCCGTAATTAGGCGACGCTGTTGAATGGAGCGTTAACAACAATTCTAATTAGATCGGGAAGAGATTATTAATTCGACCGGAGGAAAGAATCAGCCGAACGGAATTTCATCTGGAAGTATATAATTGTTGAGTCATAGACGTTGCAATTTTAATTGGAAAATAAATTTTTGCGACATGATCCGGGACTTTGTTTAAAATTGGTAATTTAATAAATTGTTGTTCGTCAGAGCAAGAACATTCTTTCTTGATCACTGCATATCACTGAGATCAGAAATTTGTGTTGAATAGATCGAGAATTGTCGATTGGGATGTTCTCGCAAGATATCAGTGAATTAATATAAACCCTCGATGCTTTCCATTTCTCGATTTCCATCTTAAACTTAAATGCATCTTCGAAAGAACGACGGAAACTATTCGGAAATTCAATTTCGCGCTTCGTTTATCATTTTCAACCTCAACTTTCGCTGAACTTCAAGTTTTGAAACTCGCCAGTGAGTGAAATTTATCGTGTAATATTTGCTTCGCTTGGTGCTCTGTGAAATTTATTTTCATTCGTGCGGTTCACTTTCATCCTGATTTCCCCTTTTAATACGAACTCTCAATATTTGCAAACAATTGAATTAATTTTATCTGGAAAACGTTCGTCTCATTATATCAATGGTAAAAAATGCAACCAGCAAATATAGGATAGATATCTCCTTCCAAAACCGTCTTGGAGCGAAGGCTATTACATAAATATTTGGTAGAGGTATTTTATTTTATTCTTACATCAGTTTAAAGATATTTTATTCTTCTGTTCATAGCGATGAAGATGAGGGGTGATCTTTAATCCAATTGAGCTCATTGTCACTTATTATTTCAGACAAAACAAATAATTCAATCACCGATTATTGAAAAATTAATTGAAAAAATATATTATAGCATCTTCCTTTTTCCCTCCAACGGACGTGGAAGACATTCGATATCGCTCTATTTAGTAGAGCTCCTGCTCAAAACTTTTGCTCTAGGAGAAGAAAGTTGTGCACTAAAAAATACAAAATTTCTAGTTCCAGCGATAGAATTTCATCTTACTTAGTACAATTCTGCGAATTTCCGCGACGCGTCTTCTTGGGAACGGTTGATTTTCAATGTGAAATTCAGCGCAAATAATAAATTCCCCTCGTTTCTTATACAGCTAGGAATAATTTCCATGGAAAAGCGATAAATTGACGTTACCACAGTTCGTCGACAGACCGTGACGTTCGTTGAAGAAGGTTCGCTCCCTTTGGTTTCCCACGAACGCGGGGTTCTCTCGTCTTAAAAAGGATTTCGGATACGCGGTCCGGATAAAGCGAACTAAGAGCCGGCCATATAAGTTTTCGCGTGTGCGAGATAGGGCGGCTCTTTTTACAATGTCGGAGACGTAGTTGTGAGAAGCTGTTTATGAAGAAAGACGTGGAAGAGCGAGATAAGAGCACGAGGCGCCTTCGTGTGCGTTGAGAAAAATAGCATTCGAGATATTCCCTTGGCAACTAAGTATTCAACCCTCCTCGAATATGACAGTTTGCCCTGAATAAATTCCCTCCGAACTAGCCGATCTATTGACTTGAAATTGAAAATAATAGGGAGAAACAAGAGGTGATTTTTTTCACGACATTCATAGAACAATAAGAACTCTATTTTATAATTTTAAATATATTGTATTATTATATATAAGTAAATTATTAATTTATATAATTAATTAATATAAATAATATAATATAATTAATTTAAATAATTTTAAATATAATATTTCATACATAAATAATACTTTTATTGAAAAATATAAAACAAAACATAAAAATAAAAATTTTATAATGAAAACACGAATAATATTTTTATTAAAAAATATAAAACAAAACATAAAAATAAAATAAAAATTTCATAACGAAAACAAGTTCATAATGAAAACTAATTGCGCTGAATATTTTGCAATTAATAATACAAGTATATTATATTACTCAGAAGCGAGAAAGAGCTATCAAAATCCCACAATTTGGTGCATTTAATTATATTTTTATGTTATGTCCCCGCGGAGCTATTAACGTTTGAAGAAAAGTCAAAACACGTTTTTTGACATAAGTGGAATATATCTCGAGAGCTATCATATACGCTAGCCATTTTCGTATTTTTAATGGATTCTACGTTAAATTTCCTTCATTTTCTTCCACAGCACCTAATCGTTCCCATTTCGGGAACGTGACGAAGAAAAATCCCAAAGTTGAAACTTCGAAAGTATGAAAATCGTAAAAAAATCAAAAAATATTATTAATCGTTCGAATTTAATTTTTTCACTTTGAATTCGAATTCTACGTCTAATTTCCTGTAGGAATCATTAATTAATCAAATTTTAACAGTACTGTATGTATTTGCAACGGATTTTCAAAGTTGAAAAACGTAGGAGGGGCGTAGTATTAAACCTCGAAAAACTGATAGTTGTCGTGAAATTTCCGCCGTTTTGACGTAATATTCGGATTCAGCGTTAAATTTCCTATAAGAATAGCTTTCAAAATCGCTTTAAAACGAAAGTTTAATTTTTCACTATTACCGATGCCAGCGGAGCTCGGAATTTCGGCCGGCGAAAAACTCGATTTACGGAAAATAATTTCTCTGGCTCTGTTTAAATTTTTTTCACCAAATTTTTTGCTATGTACGTGTGTAAGGCATTCAAATGAAGAATCCTGCATAATAAAACAATTGATTCGCATTTATTTTGACCCCGAAAATCACGGTTAAAGTCCAATTTTTGAGCTTTTAAAAACCGATTTTTTTGGACCACTTGCAGATTTTTCCGAGAAATAAAAAAAATCACAAAAATACATCTTGGTGAGACACAACTTTCCTGAAAATTTCAGATTTTTATCTGTATTGCAAGGCGAGTAAAAATTCGTTAAATGGTCGGTTGAAAAAAATCGCAGGGGTACCCCTTGGATTTTTCGCGAAAAATTTTTTGAAATGGATTTCGCTCAAATTCAACATAATGATAGTTGATGATGTGTATATCAATAATATATGGTGCATTCTTTGTTTCTTTCGCACTAAATAGATGAAAATAACGTTTAAAGTTGAAAAATGTCATTTTTTCGTGTATAGTCTACTAATATTGTTGAATAACGCGAAAACGGTTGAAAAATTGATAGGTACATTACATTGGGAAAATGTGGACAGTTAAATTACCTATCTTTTGGTATATTCAAACATCTGAACTGACGACTTTTTGTCTGAGTTATCCACTGTGCAAGTTACAAATCTTGGAAAACTTACAGTTGTTATGTCTAATTTTGCTCCTACTTGGCTCCAGTTGAAAAACCCAATACTTTATGATACAAAGTACATGACAACACCTCCACCTACATACCAAATTATAGCAACTACTACTAAGTACTACCTACTATAAAAATACCTATAGATTCCCACTCTCCATACACAAATAATTAACTACTAAATCCATACCTATACCTATATACCATTATACTATATACTATACATATATCATACTATATATATGGCCGACCGTGTGCGATAGCTGAGGGGGTTGGGCGGCGAAGCCGCCAGGGGCGCTCAGCCCCTAGTTAATAATACAACTACTGCAAAAAAGATTAATTTTTCTAAATTATAAGTTAAATATTTGCAATTAGTAAAATATTACGATCACAGCACAAAAAAAAAAAAAAATAAATAAATAAATAAAAATAAAATAATAGAAAATTGCAACTTTTGACGTCAAATTTAGCTTCACAATCGCCATTGTGAAAAAAAATCCATTGCATCGATTGTTATCTAACGCTTCGTAACCAATGAGCATGGTGGACACTCATGAGACTCTGGCACAGAGCAGTAAAAGCGGTCGGGAGCTGAAAAGGAATTTCATTACCACTATGTCCAACTCGCCAACAGCAATAGACAATTTTACGACAGCTCGACGTTACAGCGGTTTCTTCGATCCCTTTTTACCATCGACCAATGAAAGATAAGGTTCCATTTCTTTCAACATGGGAGGGAAATCTTCGGCGAAGTTCGATTTCTGGGGAGTAAAAATATACGACCCAGTTAAAAATGAAAATGTCAGAAAATAGTTTAAGTATAGCTTGTAATTAAGCGATTAATTGTAATAATAAAAATTATTAAAAATAAATTAGTTACCATGGCAGCTATTATGGCTTCGGATGAACTAGCCTGTCCAGGTATTGACACGTCAGGGCTTCGAGGTTTTCATTGTCGTCGTGCGCCAATGCGATAAGAATGTTCTTGCAGAAGGCGGACTAAGCTGAAAGCCTATTGTAACCGGGCTGAGATTACCTTCACTACATCGACAACAATACCGTTGATCCAAATGCGGGTTCCTAATTCCAATTGAGTTCCTAGGTTTCAATCACATATTGTAGAACTTATCAGGTAGTGGAAGCAGGACGTATCAAAAGGCTTATCCAAGTTCGTAGACGTTGCCGAGAGTACATCAACTATTATGATTTATCAAACGAACGAATCCCTTCATAATGGAAATAGGCAATGGAATTATGAGCGTCTAGTTTTCATTACAGTAGCACTTTGGTTCTCACTTGAGCTAGTATTAAACAATGACTCCAAACATGATGATATTTTCTACTCATGCTCTCTAATGTAATTAAGAATTTTTATCTGGCGTAAGAAACTTCCGAATTGAAAGATAATTTGCGGTTTGGTAAAATAGAGAGCGAAAGACGGATTTGAATTGGAATTGGTACACATATTTATTTTTAAGCTCAATTTTTCCTGGTATCGTCAACTCAAAACTACTCAATTTGACTAACGTGACATGCAAAATTCGGTTCTTGCCATTCAATATCTGCCCTTTATTATATTTATTTATTCATCGCCGAAAATTCATCCAGAAAGCGATCTGAGTTGGACGCAGTCGGAGTTGAAAAATGCAAAATACAATTGCCTAATGCTCTAGGACTGGGAGAAATTAATTCGGCTGCTAATTGAGACCAGACCAGGTCTGGAGTTAGTCGAGGTAATTAGAGATGATCTCGCAGAGGAATCGGACCGCGAAAAGAAATAATTTCGCCTCAGAATGTAATTCGTTCCAGGCTTGACGAAGTTCAGCCGGCGTGAAAAGCTCAATCAATGTCAACTTTAATTCGAAGAAGATAGACGAAGCAAAAAAATTAGGTGAAGACGATTTTTTCGAAACGATTATTATCAAGTAACGTTTTTATCAATGTTTACGTACTAAATGGAATTATTCTCATCGTCCGAAAAGTCGAAATGAAGAAATTTCCTTGGTACATTAATCAAAAAGACTTTCTAAACAAGTGTCCCTGCGTCTACCTGTTGTAGTCAATATGTGACTAAAGTAGCTTTATCTCAGAAAATTCATAGAATTGCAATTTTCCAATTTTCAATTTTCCTCGGGGCAAGGGAGCTTATAAAATTCTAGAGACTTTATTAAATTCTGAAGACTTACTATATAAGTTCTGGAAATTTTAATTCTGCAAGATTGCGCTTACTTCGCAGATTTCGGTTTACATGAGATAATTATGGAAATTTCGTTTTCAATCAGCTGCCAATTTGGCGATTGAAACGTTCGGCAAATTACCTGACAAGCCTTAAGGGAATCAATGTTGATTAAGATTAGGTAATGACGTTGACGTTAATTTGACACAGGACGAACGCACGATTTGACGTGGACGGCTCCACTTGTCATTCTAGATGAGGGAGAACCACAACATGCCTATTCCGAAGTTTTTCTCTGGTGTATTTCGAATTTAAATCTACATTATACTTAATTTATTCCAAGAAAACCCTCGATGAGAGGAAATGTATTCTTTATATACAAGTCGATAACCTTTCAATTGAGAAAAATAATAATGCGCGACATTGAAACGGTTTTGTTGAATTTACAAGTCAACTTCGTCATTCGACAAAATATTCGAACGTAAATAACGCTATCAGACTTGAAACCTTTGATATAAGATCTTTTCTCGCATGACCTAAGAAACTATCGATCCTTGAGACGTTTGGATATAAACGTAAACTTTCATAAGGATTCTTCCTTTTTGGAAAAGAGCTCCGACGTATCGAATCGCCAGAGCTCCTCAGCAGAGCGGAATAATATTGGCAGTTATTACTTTGGGCTCTATACGGATCAAGATTGACTTTCCCTTTGATACAGCCGAGTAATTTTCATCCATGCCATTCAATCATGTGCGTCATTACTTTCGAGATATGAGCGTAAACTTCGGTTCCGTTTGGGCTATCTGTTTCCGATTCAAACTTGAAAGGGACGATCAAAGGGAGCGAAGAAAAAAACAGATATGAAGAAAATAAAAATAAAATAACATCCGATAGTACCGACAGAGAAAACAGAAACTACATTATATATATGAGGGATTTTTATCATGGTTTGTATCTTAAATTAACAAAATAAAATCCATAAAAAATTTTCATTTAATTTTCTTCGGCTGTTTTCAACGATTTACGACAGAATAGCATGCCAATTCGAAAGGAAGGCAAATAAAAATTAGTTGACATTCAAAAGTTTATTCTGTATATTTTTTTCCACGAATTTGCTACACGTAAAAGCTTTAATCACAACAGTAATATACTCACATTATACAGAAACGAATAACACATTTTCCTGACGACTAGATTTCACTATCGGCTCAGCCGTAAAACATCACACTTGAAAAAAAGCTGTAAAAATACGCGATATATTATTTTCTCTTTAAATTCACCCAAAATATTTAACAGCCTCGATGATGTTGCCAAATTAGCGATTTGGCCTTAATATATTTACACACGAAGGATTTCATAATAAATAGTTTAAGCGACTTGAGGGTTCGGAAATAGATGTGCGCACGGAAAAAGGAGAAATGGAAAATAGGAGTGCAAAAAGATTTGGAAAAAATAGACCTAGATATTTTACGGAGATTTAAAGTTATTGAATTTATTTTTATTTATGTAACAGTTCCAAGTAAATAGGAAATTTTTTAGGAAATTTAGGGAATTTTCAAAGTCTGGATGGAAGCTAGTATATTCAATTTTCAACTGTACTATTTTCAACCGTTGTTCCTAGTTTATTTATTTTCCCAATTCAACCTTCAAGAGTATTAAATAATATAAGAAAAATGGGTGATAAAATTCATAGAGATTTGAAGCTATTGATTAAATTTGTTACACTAACATGGGAAATTATTTAACTATTCCAAGTAAATACGAATTTTTCACTCTCATTTCATAAAAATCTGAGTTCTCCAATTTTCAACTGTTGTCCCCAGTTTATTTATTTTTCAGAGTTAACTTTTCGAAAGCACAAAAAAATAGGGAACTGTGTTTTTTCGAAAAACGGCTCTAAATTCACATTCTTCGGGTTTCATTGGACAATAATTTCAAAGCGGACGATTTTACTAAGAGAAACGCGAGGAAGGACAATTATTGAGACTATTCTGAAAAAAAAAAAATTCTCTCTAAATAGTGTATTTATTTACTTGTTTTCTCCAAATATAGAGATACCGAAAGGGGTAGTTGATCTCAGGCTATGAAACGTTGAACTCCGATTCGCTCTCGAAGAACACAAAAAAGGAAGGCGTTCGACAGTTGCGAAGGGCCGTAATGACGTGATCAGGACCTCCTTGCGGTTGAACCTTTACGTTGCCCATTGGCCCGTGTCGGTTTGGACCGTATCCAAACGTCTAATACCAATGTTCGGTATTCCCTACGCGAACTGAATTGTCGCCTAGCCTAGCGAATGCGGTACCGTTTCGTTGCAAATGAGCGGAAATTCGCTGCAGCTATGTTCAACCTTTTGATAACTGGTTGGGTCGAAATAGAATTACTTTCGTGAGCGTTTTTCCTCACGCATTCTTCCACAGAATATTGCGCAGAGGATTCGGTTGATAGTACAACGCTACAAGAAAAAAAATCCTAGAGTGAAAGAATTGTTTTTTTTCCACTCCTCAATCCTGATTTAAAAAATCGTAGATTAAAAGAATTTGGTTCTTTTCATTCCTCATTCTTGACTAAAAAAAAAACAAACATAAAAACATAATAAAAAATATAAAAAATCGTAGAATGAAAGACTTTTTTTCCTCCTCAATCCTGACTTGGACTCAATGGGTACACCCGATTACGTTTTTATGTCTAGCTGGGAAAAAAATACACGATTTTCACTCCTATTTCTGCATTATTCAGACAGTTTTTAAGACGACCGCTCCATTTCATCTGTTCTACTCAACTTTCGAAGGCCCATGGGCGAAAAATCTCGGTCGAATAAAATCATGGAAATAGAAAAGTCGCCGAATTTTCTCCCCCTCAACTCCGCGTCTTTTAAAAATTGATCACATGGACATTTTCAAATACTTATTCATTCGTTTCTTGAAATACTACTTGCGGAAAACTACCTTTTGAATATTCGGTCATTAAAAGCGTGAAAATCCCCTGAAGAAAACCTCTGCCAATGACGGAACTGAGGACGGTTAACGCTGAATTTCTATCGAAAATCAATTAGTAGTAGGCGAATTTATCTTGACACCAAATTAACAACAGTAGCCTACTAGATACGACTAGGGTGAGTATGTACACATTTATTAGCTAAATAAAGCAATTTAATCCCATACCAAACTGTGTAAATATTTGCAGTGAAACTTGAAAATTACAGTGGTATTTGTTCGCTAGCTAGTAACAGAGAAGAAAAAATTCGATTTAATTTCAAAGTCGCTTTTAAATAATTCTTCAACCAAACATGAATCGTTTATTCAATTTTGATCTTTTCAAATCTTATATTGCGTCCTTTGCGGATAACTGGCAGAATGCAATTTGTAACATAGCTGCTGCACAGATTTCAGTTATTTCAATGTAATCTCTCTATCGCTTGAAATCCCCTTTTTAACCGTTTTCTCTTTATTGCCTATTCAAGCTTTCTACTCGCGGACGATCTACGATTTTATTGTTGTAAAATGAGAAAGCCGAGACGGAGTGCTTTGGTAATCGGCCGTTTTTAATCGACTTCAAAAGGGGATGTTTCCTTTTTTCTAGAGGTAGTAAACGCTATACCGCCAGAACGGAGTTGATTTCTTTTAAAGCTAACTTGATATCGTCGCATTCTTCTATCGGCAATTCAAACACGCTGTCGCTCAAATGCTAAATTTAAAACCTCAACGGTAATATACGGTGTGAATATTATTTTTACCCCCGATTTATATTGAATTTACGATGAGATGCCTTTTTGAAGTTTAAAACGAGCGAAATTCGCGCAATTATAATAGGTATATTTTTTCAAAAACCTTTTTCTTCTAATCAGTCTTTTCTCTTCCGCACAGCTATGATTACCAATTTTCACACACAAGCAATGGAATTTTATCACATTTATCGGGCGAAGCTATAGATGCTCTCAAAGATATAGAATAGTAGATCGAGTGTCGATAAAATGAATAGTGTCATAATAAAAAGCTCTCTATCAATGTATCTACGTGGTTTGGCATTCATTGGTCATACAAGAAGTTTCCGGAGGATCATTGCCAAAAATGAAGCACATGGAGAGCCCCAATTGGCGCCAACAGAGCGGATATATTTTGAACTGACTAGACTTTATGTTGAGACTCCTCCGAGCTCAGATTTTCCCATGGAAATAAGTGAGAGTCCAAATCGAAGCGTAAAAACAGGTATTACGTAACACTTTTAAATCGATATGGAACCAACAGAAAAATTTAATACCTTTTTAATTACAATTCTTGTACATTTCCGCGATTTTTTTTTTTTTTTTGTAAATCATTCAAATTGACTTTGTTCTTTATGTTGATTTTGGCTGCCAGAAATATAAAAGTTACTGAAATAAGAGGAAAACAAAACAAAGAATTAAACGAAAAGTACTTGTTTGACTGAATCAGACTCCGAATGAGTTACTCGCATATAAACAAATGAAGGAAAAACACTCACACTTTTCCGGACGGCGTTCCACGATTTACCAAAGGAAACCATGTTCTTTCTTCCGTCACTTTCCTTCCCCATTTTATTCCTCAATGGTTTACACTCACATTTCCACGCGCCGTGATTTTCCACGAGAAAGAACGTTCTGTAAATGGGAGGGAAAGTTTGGCCAAAGCCCGTTTTTGAGTGAGGGGAAATGAAAAAGGATTCCCCAAGCGAAATCTGAAGGAAAAACATTGGTTGAACTAGTGCTTTTGGCCGTATGAAATATTTCTGAAAGGCTGCGGCGCTTTATCATTTGAAAGTAAAAAAACGTCCTTGTATGTGGAAAAACGATGAATTCAAGGGCGGGAAAGAACGTGCGAGCCAGCTAAAATTCGATTTTAAAGCCAGTTAACGTTTATAAACAATACTGCCAAGTCACTTGACCCATTTCATTTATGCCTATCGAAAGTTTCAATCCGAGCCGATCGATTATTTTTGGAATATGTGCCGAAACTGGTCCCAATACGGACTTACGCTCCAGATCATTTTTCCAGAAATTTCGCATAATCGGTCGACTAGCAGAGAACCTCTCGAGACGCTAATGACAGGATTAGATCACCGGATGAAGCCATTTACAACAGGGTGACCTGGCAGTGCCTGTCCTACAATAACGTCCCCGTTCCTCTGCGCCTTGATGCGTGAAAACTGCTCGTAAGCGCCGGCGATCGGCGCGAATGTGTTACCGACGTCGTCATCGTCGAACTGAAATCGCCAGCGTAGCGACAGCTCGCGTCGCGCATCACGTTCGGACAGCATCTGGCGAATAGCCAAGAGAAGGGGGCGAATTTTCTGCAAACAAAATAAAAAAAAGGTGTTGGATATTGGAAAATGTGTTTGATTGAGAAACCGGTGATATAATAACAATATTTTTTTCAATTTCGAGTGAAAATAAATGTATTTCTTCGGTATAATACCGGCCGAGTCAGTCTAGTCACATCCAGAATAGAAATAAAATAAAGTAGATATCACATTCAGTGGGAGTGATAGTTGACTAATTTTGACTTCCCGAGCGGCCGAAACAGTTCTGGAATGTGACATTTGGTATTGCAAATTGTTCGCGACTGAAGTCTGCGCTCTTCGAACGGTCAAACATAGTTTTCCGAGACTCTTAAAACTTCTCGAGTTTCAGAACATTCCTCGTTTCGTTAACGAGTCGGAGAAGCCAAGTTTTCCAAGCGTTTCAAGTCGACTGGGCGTTTCGCATTAGATTCCAGGCTAGCCCGATCAGAGATATGGGAAATAGACTGGACTGACGGTATACATATTTATAAAAATATATAAATCGCCCCCCTCGTCACCCATTTTTCAACCGTTTATGAGATTTTCACAGTATCAGTGGAATATATACATCACATTTTTCAACTTTAAACAAACTTTTTTTAAAGTATTGGGTTTTTCAACTGGAGCAAAGTAGGAGCAAAATTAGACATAACAACTGTAAGTTTTCCAAGATTTGTAACTTGCACAGTGGATAACTCAAACAAAAAGTCGTCAATTCAGATGTTTGAATATACCAAAAGATAGGTAATTTAACTGCCCACATTTTCCTAATGTAATGTACCTATCCATTTTTCAACCGTTTTTGCGTTATTCAACAATATTAGTAGACTATACACGAAAAAATGATATTTTTCAACTTTAAACGTTATTTTCATCTATTTAGTGCGAAAGAAACAAAGAATGAACCATATATTATTGATATACACATCATCAACTATCATTATGCTGAATTTTATCGAAATCTAAATCAAAAAAATTTTCACGAAAAGTTCAAGGGGTACCCCTGCGATTTTTTTCAACCGATCAGTTAACGATTTTTTACTCGTCTCTCAGTGGAGATAAAAATCTGAAATTTTCAGGAAAGTTGTGTCTTACCGAGATGTATTTTTGTGATTTTTTTCAAATCTCGGAAAATTCTGCAAGTGGGCTAAAAAAATCGGTTTTTGAAAGCTCGAAAATTCGACTTTAACCGTGATTTTCGGGGTCAAAATAAATGCGAATCAATTGTTTTATTATGCAGGATTCTTCATTTGAATGCCTTACACACGTACATAGCAAAAAATTTGGTGAAAAAAATTTAAACAGAGCCAGAGAAATTATTTTCCGTAAATCGAGCTGTTCGCCGGCCGAAATTCCGAGCTCCGCTGGCATTGTCAAGCGTGGAAAATTAAACTTTTGTTTTTAAGCGATTTTGAAACCTATTCCTATAGGAAATTTAACGCTGAATCCGAATTTGATGTCAAAACGACGGAAATTTGACCAAAACTATGACTTTTTCCCAGTTTAGTACACCGTTTTTACGATTTCAACTTTGAAAATTCGTTGCAAATACCAACAGTACTCTTCAATATTATTTTATTAATCATTCTTATAGGAAATTGGACGTAGAATTCGAATTTGACGTGAAAAACAATCAAATTCCAACGATTAATAATTTTTTTTAGAATTTTCTCGGTTTTCCACATTTTTGAAGTTTAAACTTGGGAATGTTTTTTCGCCACGTTCGTGATTCTTGAAAAAATAGCTTCTGTGCAAGCAATTTGAGGACATTTAATTTAGAATCGATTAAAAATAAAAAAGACAAGGGTTATCTTTCGTTTTCAAGATATATATTCCACTTTTTGGTAAAATAAATTATTAAAATAGAATGGTTTGAGAAGTTAAAAAAAAAAATTATTTTAACAATTATCATATTGAGTTTTTAAATTCTTCAGGTGAAAAATTATCAAGATAGACTTAATTTGCTAATTTTCGCTTCTAGAAATGGAATAAACTCACACTGAATTTTATTAGACCGATAACATGTTTCTACTTCTTCCCCCGATTTGATACCTTCAAGCAATGGAATTTACATGGAATACGCTCTTGGCTCTGCTGCATCCTGTTTATGAAGCAATATACACACCTCAAACTGCGGCAAATTCTCGTCGAGAACAGACAATAGATGAGCGGGTTGGCCGCCGAATTCAGCGGCGCCAAGCTTTGGACGAAAGTGGCGATCGCGAGGTTCGTTTGAGTGCGAGGAATGTAGCCGTAAACTTGAAGCAAGTCGAAAAGGATGTAAGGCGACCAGCAAACGATGAAAACTGGAAAAGATAGGGGATGAAACAGGTTTAGAAAAAAAATATATACACATAGAGATAGGTATCGAATATTACAAATTCTGATTTCATTGATACTTCCGATTGAAGAAATACTCGCACTTTCTGACGATGAAAAAAATACAATCCTTTCGATATTGAATTCTAAATTACATAAATAATCATGTTACACAAAAATTAAATCAATAGCCAAATAAATATTATATATAATAATAGTGTAATAATATCTCGTCGCTGAGTTTGATAAAATTGAAATAAATAAGGCCTCAGCTGCCAAGTTGTTGGATCTTGTTTTGTCAAAGTTGACGTTGTTTTCGCCGTGCGAGGCCTTTCGAAAATACAACTCGCAAACCAAGTTTTCCCTATTGTCACCGATTTGCCGTCTGAAAGATTTTTCAAAGCTTTCCAGATCTTCTATCTGTCACATTTATTCCACTTTTTGTACATACATCCGCGCTTTCTTCACCGCACATTTTCTCGAATTCTCTCGCATTTTCTCGCGAGCCGTGCGACTGATGGCGACAGTAAATAGGACGAGGACCATTTATTTCCAGGTTTTTTTCTGTTTTTCCGTTCGTCTGAAGGGAAGAATGCAGTGCCAGCGGAATCCAACCGGATAGGGGTATTTGTCAGATTTGAGCCAACTCTCACCATCGCTTAACCTTCCCATTCCGGAGAAGGGAATTCCAAGGGAAAAGTTGAGGAGGGAAAATTGGAAGAGCTATTCATAGACCTCTTGAAACGGGGAAGGAAAATTGCGCATACGTGAACTACGACATACTGATAAAATCAAAAGAAACAATATCGATCAAAAAAGTTAAAAAAAAAAAAAAACTGTACAAGGCACGCTGGATTTATTAATTTTCTTTGCCAGCTTAGCAAACGTAAAATCTTGAAATTATTTCACCATTTACCATTTTAATAGAGCTGCGGAAACTAAATCATCGAAAAGGATCTCTCAAAAATCAATCTCAAAACCGACTTTAAAAAAATCAAAGTTATCAAAATATGTGAAAAGATATTGAAACGTTATAAAATGTTATAAAAATGTTATAAATAAACGATATGAAATGTTAATTATGTTCTCTACAAAAAAAAATCATAACAAAAAACCCACAAAACATTGTGTTTATTTACATAATAAAATGTATATTATAGCTGGACAGAAAAATCATCAAAAATGTTATATCTCATAAACATCATGAAATTTTATAATAAAAATGTTGTAAATGAACAAAAATTATCAACAAGAAAAATCAGAATAATTATTACTGAAAATTTGTTGAAAACCCATTTAAAAAATGTTATGTTAAAAATTTTAAAATAGCAAATAAAACCTGGACAAAATCAACGAAAAATCATCGCTCAAAAATAAATTTTGAAGCCAGTTAAAAAAAATCACAATTGTTGTACTAAAAATGTTTGTTATAACTGTACAAAAAATCATCAGCCATTTTCATATCTTACAACAATATTAACTCGAAATCATCAAATGTTATATTACATAACTAAAAATAAAAAATAAAAAATAAAAATGCTACCACTTTGTTGAAAAATCATCAACAATTTCATATTACCAACAGTATAGCTGTAGGAAAAAAGTCGTCAGAATACGTTACGCTGTGATAAAATGTCAAAATCAATTCAGAACTGGTCTCAAAACCTAAATGAAATTCATCAATTTTCAGGAACGTGGATAAATTCTTGTAACAAGTGGCGTTCTCATTTCTCCTTCAAAAATCCGTCTTACCCTCGAAATGCGTCGCGGAACGTTGAAACCTTCGCGAATGTTTTATTGTACGTCAACGGAGCCGAGGCCATGAATCATTCAAATGCAAGAGGAAAAACATGGGAAATAAGCGTCTTGTATAAGTTAATCTCGCGGTGACGTCGAAAATAAAACGGCTCAGTTCGTGGAAATATTTTCTTCTGAGAAATCATTTTCGAATTTCCCTCTTCAGCGTATAAATAAATTTGGAATCTCAATCCAATTATTGTGGCGTTGGTAATTGATCGCATCTTCCCTCGCGTGTACAAGAAGAACCTCTTTCGTGTAAACCTCAGACGACAGGCTTTCTCGAGAAAAGGTAAACCAATTTGTCGACGAAAGGAAGACTCTACCCTCGGTTCGCTGTGGTCGCATGTGAAGAAACGGACATGAGCCCTCTCCGATCCAAAGGCGTTTTCTTATGGCTACAAGCCCATTTTCCGCTTTTGGCCAACTAGAAAACCTTTCAACTGTTGATTCGCAAAGGAGGATTTTTTCGCTCGATAGTATTGAGCGGGCCATAATTCCAATAAGACAAAAAACACCTATCTATAAGTATAATAAAGTTATTATGAAAGCATACGGTTCTAGAAATTATAATAATAACGTCTCATTTTAAATTTTACAGAAAATTTGTCCTCTTTGTAGAGCTACGAGGTCCTTTGACAGAGCTTACCACTTACCGAACACTATAACAAACGTCATCTTGATAGTTTTAACTTTAGCCCGAGGTATAAGCCCTCGAGAGCTCGCACGTCTCGAATCTTCACTATCCAAACGGACTTTGTCGTGAAAACCTGCGAACACAAAACGTACAATTTAAAAGCGACGCGTTTACAATCAACTCAATATTCTTTCATAAGTGGAACAAAAGAACGAAACAAGCGAACTGGAAGTTCGCTCGAACTACGTCGTTACTGTTGACAAAAGTTCCATTCGAATTTCGACACCTACGAGAAAAACGATCAAATGAGGCGAAGGGAATTTTTCGTAAAGGAGGAAGCGACTTTGAAAAACGGTCATTACCAAGCGATTGTACTGCTCAAGTGAACGATGCGTGTGAAAATTTGATTTCACGATCGACCGAGCGAACTGATTGCGACGAAAGTTGAAACCGCCTCTTTGAAAGGAACCTCTAACTTTCAATTATCGAACCCTCCTTGGTTAAATAGGGCTAAACCTTGAGTTCAACGTTTTGCTGTTCGAATCTCATCAGCGGGACCTCTTCGGAATCGCTGATGGCTGACTTAACATCAGGAATCCTTTTTGACTGGGGCCGAATCAAGGAAGCAATTTGCTCGAGGACTGTATGGCGAAACAAATCAGAATTGCCACCAGAGCACTAATGATGTCGCTAAATGAACTTTTTACACGGTCCATAGCAAAAGTCAAACGTTCAGCAAAATGTTGAAATTATTTCATTCATCAGCTATCGTAGAGAATTAAGGAATGAGGGAGTTGCAAAATCGAGAAGAGGAGGCTCGAAGAAAATTAAAAACACCCAAGAGAAAACGGAAGAATGATTGAGTAATAAGGAGCTTTCGACTTGAAAAACGGTGGAGGAATAAGATAGAGACACTGTATAAATTGAGAATTACCGAGGTAAAAAAAAGCAAGAGTGCGAGGAAATATAGAAATCAAAGTGAACAAGAAACAATTGGAAACTTATTGATTGAGCAACAGCAACACAAAAACTATGACAACAAAAATAAAAACTAAATAACAACAACAAAAATACAACAACTACAACAAAAATAACAGATACGACGACAACAACAAATCACGACAACAAGAACAATGAAACAAAATAATATATAATCATATAATAAAATATATTGAGGAATAATAATTATAATTGAGCTTCATTTCAAGAAAAATTGAGCCGCAATGGAGGAGGAATTAAGAAACAATTGAGAAATAATTGAATGGCCAAAATTAAGAAACATTTGAGCAGGAATTGAGAAATAATTGAGCAGCAATTAAGTATCAAATGAGCAGCAATTGAGAATCAATTGAGCAGTAATTGAGCATCAATTGAGCACCAATTGAGCACCAATTGAGCAGCAATTGAGCAGCAATTGGGCAGCAATTGAGCAGCAATTGAGCATCAATTGAGCAGCTATTGAGCAGCAATCGAGAAACAATATAGCAGCAATTTAGAAGAATTGAGTGGGAGTTGAGAAACTATTCAGCATCAATTGAGAAATATTGAGAGTTAATTGATGTACGATTCAGCACCGATTAGGATTCAATTGAGCATAAATTGAGATTCAATCTGTATTGAAGTGTATTGAATTGGAAAGGCGATTCATGCATTCGTCTGACTCCTTTTACCTTCTAGTCTACGTCTGTAATGAAATAATAAGAAAGCGTTCTATAAAATACCTTTGGTCGTACGTTTGACGACAATGGCCGTACTCCCTTTGCTCCAAATCGTCGAAACGATGACTGCGTAGCACGCTGTTATGATCATTGCGGGTACAAAGAACAATGCAATCGAAACAACTGTCATGTAGAGCTGCCATTCCCACGGTTCGGCCATCTCGATCCAACATTGGAGCTGGCCTGAAAAAAATTGAGAAAAGTGGGTGAAAATCGGAAAATTTTATTTGAAGAAGAGGAAATTTGAAAGCAGTTTTTGAACGGATCGCTATAAAAATGAAATTCCAATTCGTCGATAGCAGCAAGTAATTTTAGGCGGATATTTGTGCGGTAGGGGAAGAATATCACTGTCTGAATTTATAGTTAACACTATGTTATGCTAATTTCAATTCCGAAAGGGTAGGTGAAATTTATGGAGATGCTGCGAATTTTCCGCCGCCTCAACCGCGATCCGTTTCATGTGGTTTTCTGAAACCTTTGCATGTTAAACAAGGGCCCTAGAGAACGACCTCGAATAACTAATTGATTCGGCGAACCTCTGATTTTCCATTTCGGACCTCGGTTCGAACGGAGACTGGGAAATTCCATATTGGTGATTTGCTAAAGTAGACGGAAAATTGTGAGAACTGGATGCAGAGCGGAGACGCATAGGAAGATACGATCGCTAAGATAATATTATCGTGGCCATGTTTTGTTAAAATGATTAAATAAATTGTGTTACTGTCAGTGACGAAGGGAAAAAAATGTAGGATTGGTTTGGTTGATGTTTGCCAAGTTTTTACGTAAATTTTGCCATTTACAACGACAAAAAAAAAAAAAAAAAAAAAAAAAAACTTATTTTGTTTTGTTAACATTGGCATAGAAAAACCTCACGAGCGACCTGTTGGTTTAACTTTTTGTCATATTCTGATAGAGGAACAATATTCGGAATTCGCAAAACGACCGATATAGCTTTGGGCCGTTCTTCTACTAAATTGGACCGATCGCAAAAGGTTTTTCCTCACCCAGGCACTTATTCCCTCTTTTTTCTATGTTACATCGATTCAATCAATCACGTTTACTGTCACGTTCGATTGCCACTAGCGCAAAAACCGTTGTATTCGCTTTTCAGATTTTCCAACGGCCGGCGTTGTTACACCTGTCCAAAAATGGCCGACGAGACATTCGTTTTGAAAACTCGGATGAATATAAAACTCGATAGTGACAGACGAGCGAGATAATGGTTGAATGCTTTCGATGGCCGTATTTCGAGCGACGGAAATAAATAAACGAATCTGCCATCGAAAAATCGAGAGCTTTTACGATGGCGTGAAAGCTCGTATTGATTCGAGTGTTCTCTTAATTAGTCGAGCTATTGAGCGGAAAAATAGCCCACCAACCTGATTTCGTTCCCACTTCAAGTTCTACCGTACATTTGAGATTTTTCGTGAGCGTATTTTTCCAACATATAACGAAAACTTGAATTCGTAAATAATGTCACAATCTCGAGCTCCCATTGTTATCCGTATTTCCAACCGTGTCTTGAATCATTTTTAAACGCTCGCTGAGAGTTCCTCGGGCGTTTGAAATTTCAAATATTTGAAAACAGAAGGCGGACATTATCTAAACATAAAATAGCCAGACGCTATCAAGACGGGGAGCTGTTGGAAAAAAGTAAAGACGATAATGAATTGCGCTGTCGAGAGTTCAAATTATTCATCCGCGTCAGGAGCGGTTGCGAGTGGAGAATGCAACCGGACGGAAACTAAATACCTCCCCTCTCGCTTTCCTTCCGGCAATTTTTCAGACTTCTTTTAATCATCCGTCTTTTACCTCGGCATTTTGCTTCGCCTTGTTTTTCCCCATTTTTTACTCATTCTTCTCTACCCCCCTCAGCGAAGTTTTCTATTATTTTCTTTTGCTTCGCATCATCCATTCAAAACCGTTGATTTTTTTCCCCGATCTGACGAAAGCGTGTCTCGTAAGGTTTCATATTTTCTTTTTCCAAAGTCGACGCCAAGGTTTTCAACCTTTGAGTGTTTATTGTTTGTCCCAAATGAGATTTTTCGCGGCTGAAAAACATTTCTATAACTCCCGGCGTCGCGTTTTATTTTCGAAGCAACTATCTTACGGCTCAAAAGAACAAACGCCGCTTGATGAGAAACGCTCAGTTACGGAATTTTTCCATACAAATAAATCCCGCTCAACATTCTTCCATATCGTTGTCTCGAAGATAATAAAAAACGTTTCCTCGCCGAAATGAATAAAACTTGGCGAATTGAGATTCTCTGAATTAAATCGTAACGAGCGATTGAAATCGAAGATATTATTTAAGAAGGTTGACGGTTATTTTCTCCATCGATATTGAAAATTGACTGAATAGCGTTTTTGAGATGGCATATCTTCATTTCGATATATTGAAGGAGAGAATGAGTGTCTGATTAATTTATTGGCAACTAGCCGAGCACTTTCACTCCTTAGAGGATCTTCAGGACGATATGTAAGAACCATTTTATTTTAATTCGAGGAAACGATAATTTCCTCGTACTATTTTTTCCTGAAATTATTTATGATTTTATTTTTATTCCAAAAATATAATCGAGAGTTTTATCGGAAAATTTCAAGATAAAATTCAAATTTTTTTCAGAAACAACAAAAAGAAGTTAAAAACGTTTTGATTATTTCAAGGGTAAATTTGTCTCCGCTAAAATATGTTGTTCATTCTCTCGTTTCTGACTTTTTATGCACCCCGCTGTGAAGTAAATCCGACTAAAATGCCGTCATTTGTCAGAACGAATTTATACAATTACAGAGGAAAAATCGTTCAGGTTACCGTCGCAAAAAATATTACGCGATAGGCGTCCAATTTCTCGTGATCCATCATCCATCATGCCGCGTCACTTAAGTCAGCAGCTAACGCGGACATGTTTGTTCCTTCTCTAATCCAACACGTAGCTCGTAACACGTGTTCGCTTGAACCGAGCGATAAAGAAAACCATTTCACGTTCCCGTAACTTGGTCGACTCGGCTTATAAAGAAGTGCGATTATGTTTACAACAATCGCTCAAGCCAAATGTAAAATTATTTAATTAGGTTGTGAAGAAAATTTTGAAAACCTAAATAATTCTTGGAGAAATCCTTTTCTAGCAATATTAATTTGTGTACATGATTACCATGACCTTGAAGCAAATTCACTAATTGCTTTTTTGCCGTAGGCAAGTTGATGTTTAAACATACTAAACTACTCTAACCCAAATCTGAGCCACTTAATCGAATACCTGCAGCGATCCGTGTCAATGATCAGAATAAATAGACAATAATTTCCCACCCGAAAAATGAAAAAAATATTACATTTAAATTATAAATTGTACACAAACAGTTAGCGAAATTTAATAAGATTTACTGACGAAATATGTGATTATTATCTCATATCTATCATACAATATGATATTACGAAATGAAATAATTATATTCGATCCTTTTTGAAACCCCAATAAAAATTTATAATACCTATAGAATTTCTAAAAAAAAATCAATTTACGTTTGTGATTTGTTCAGCCAATTCAAACATTCTGCCTCATCTCCGCTTGAATTCTCATCGCACGACCAGTTCGGCTATTTTCTCACATCAATGTTAGTATTTTCAACATTTTCCATCATCCAAGCCCTAACGAGCGAAAAAGATGATTGAGATGTTCGAGGAAGCCCTGTTAAGAGATGCCCTTTCAACTGGGACGAGATCAAATTTCAGCGAGTAAACTAATCCGCTTGAGCTGATTGCGACGGTGGTGGTCGTACATCTTCGGCACCTGCTGGCAGTGTCTGTGAAATCACTGCCGATGTTATCAAGCCACTATGCTTGGGGGTTTCAGGAACACAGGTTCGGAAGCTAGGAAGTGTCAAGGATACCCGTTAAGCCTCCTTTCGCTCCGTTGAGCACATCCGTTAAGTAAACTGCGATGATATAGCATGGCCTCTCGATATCGACCTAGTCCGAGATGAAAGATAAGGATTGGACAATTCTCAGAAATCTACTGATTTTTTCTTGTTTTCCACAAAAAAAAAAAAAAATAATAATAATAATTATAATAATAATTGATTAATCTGGATAGTTGAATATAATAATTCAATAGTCGACTCTTTCTTTTCTCGACGCCGCCCGGTATATCTTATAAAATCGTATTATTATCGCTCGAAAATAAATAATCAGATTGCTGATTCATGACAACTGGTCGATAGTTAGCAGATTTGCTTGATTGCCTTGTTGTCAAAAATAGAAATTGAGCCCTCGGCAGTAAGGGAGACATTGTCACCTGTCAGGTTCACATCATTTGTCAGACGATAAACAAATTAAGACCAATAAACCGCCGAGTTTATCTGCGCAATATCCAACGGTTTATTGACTATCTCGTTATCGTTTAATAATTTTCATATTCATATCAGTCCAATTATTTTCAGTCAATTTAATCCATTTTAATATAGCCAATTTAATTTCAATTTAAGTCAAATTATAATATCTCATATTTTTTATTGTCTATCTATTTTGGTTTAAAAGTCATATTAGAATGGGTATTTTATTGTTTATAACTCAATACAGAATGAGAATTTGACTGAGCATCAAATCTGTCAAAAAAATTTTTTTTAATTTTATTATATTTTTTTATATTTTATTTTACACTCGAAATATTATCTATATTATATTAGGTTAAAAAAGAAGAAATAATTTACGTAATTTTTAACCATGAGGAATGTCCAAATCGTGTTAAAAACAACTTCAAAATCAGTGTTGAAAACACTCCTTAAAATTTATTCAATAGTTACGAACAAACTAGGCGGTCTATTTGACCACAAAACCGAAGTTGTCGAGTTTCCCAACTCTTCGCGACTGTTTTAAACGCCGGATGACGTCACCGTGGAAAATTCGTCTTTCAGGAAAACACGACAATAACGGCCCAACTCGCAACTCTCCGTCGATCCGAATCTATCAACCGCCCTTTACTACAGACAACGCTTTGCATACAACCTCATACAACTCTCAACCCTGCAGCGTTTTAATGCCAATAGACTAATAGCGACAGAATTTCAAACTTCGGTTAGCCTGCCGGAAGTGCGCAATTGGGTGAAACGTGACGACACGTTCCAAAGACTGGCGGAAATTGTCGAAATGGCGGCCATCGAAGTTTAAAGGCTTCAGTAGATCGAGCCTAACTATTCCGATAAAATTTAACCGGCCAGTGTTAATCAACCGAAGTTTATTTGAACTCGGCCGAGCCAAATGAAAGAGTTTATCAGCATTCTAAAAGTCATAATTTATTTTCTAAAGGTTTAACCTCTTATAATAGCCGATAGAGAATGGAGTTCAATGGAGCTAATAAAGGAAATCGAGAGGAGTTTGGAGTAGAGTTGAAGAGTCATTAGAAATGGAGACTATAATATAGCAGTGTTCGGGTATTAAATTGAAGCGAACCAAGAGTGAAAAGCAATGTGAAGTGAAAGTAAGTGAAAGGAAGGGTGGAGAAGGGAATGTTGAGCGCAAATGAGTAATAGGAAAAATGTTTAATGAAAGTGACTGAAAGATGAGCGGGGGAAATGTGTGAAAGCGAATCTCGAGCGAAAGGGAATGCGAGGCGAAAATCATGAAAGGAAATGTGGGGTGAAAATGAGTGAAAATGAGTCAAGCGAATGAGAGTGAAAGGAAAGTGATTTAAAGGCAATGCGAAGTAAAAGTGAGCCAGAGAAAATATCGGGTGAGAATCAGTGAAAGTGAGCGAAGTGAAAGGGAGTTGAAGGTAACGTGGAGGGAAAGTGAGTGAAGAGAGTTCAGCGATAGAGAGTGACACGGAATGTTTACGAAAGAGAGTCAAAAATTGGAAGTGTAATTGAGTGAAGTTAAATGAGCCAAGTGAAAGTGAGTGAAGTGAAAGGCTGAGTGAAAGGGAATGTTGAGTGAAAGTGAGTCGGGTGAATGTGCGTAGAGTGAAAGTGAGTAAAAGGGCAATATTGAAAATCGTCTGGAGGGAAATTGATTGATAGGGGAATGATTGTCGTGAAGGAGATTTCGTTCAATTAAAATTTGAAGATAATTCAATTAAACGATGACTTTTAGATGCTTAATATTTTTCGAAGCTTCATTATCCACATAATGATAAAATCCTCGTTTCTACCATTTTTGATTCAATAAAAGGCTTCGTAGATTGAAATCGTTGAAAAAAGGACCCAGTTAATTGAAAAAAATCGCCTCATCTGCTGCAACCATCGCTCTCGGCTGACAAAAATAAACGTTCGTTGCTATATTGTGGAAGCAATTTTTGTTTTCGCTTCGTGCTTCCAGACTAGAAGCTGAAGCCGTTCAACGACAATGAAGCTAATTAAAATGATGGCTCCACCAATTTCCATACAAATAGGTCGTTTTCAAGCTTAAAGCGGAAAGAGGAATTTCTCTCCAAGATCGAGCACTATTGGTGTCAAACCAAAACGTTCTGGATTCGTAACTCGGAAATCATATTATCGTTGACGGTTGAATTTGTCTTGGAACCTCATAATATTTTCCCTTTGCATGGCTATAATGAATTCACCTTGAACTAGTTTTTCCTCGTAAAGGACGAAAATTGGAAGCGAAAACAAAGCGCTCAGGACCCAGGCGACTGCCACCAAAATTTTCGCTCTTCTCCCTGCAACAAAAAAGCAATTATTTGAAAATATTCTAAACAAAATTGTGAAAAACAACAATTTTTATAACAAGTCTGTATGCTATGTAAGATTTGTGGCACAAGGGATTGGCTGTTTTTACGTGATAACCCTACTCTTGGGATTATTGAACGTCTGATGGTAGCGACCGTACCTGAACGACCCAGACGTCATGAGGGTTAGATTTTTCATTGTTACGATATTTTCCTCCTCTGCACAATGCCAACGACGCATTGAGACCAAAGAAATTATAATAAATGGAAAAAAACAAAATTAAATAAATAATAGAAATTTAAATTTTATCTTGAAATAGAATCAGTAGAAAATAGAAATAACCGCTAGATTCGAGGTCAAACTCGAGATTATTATTTCTAATTATTTTATTTTTCAACGGTCGGAAATTTTTTTAGGTGAATTTGAATTATGTAAAACACTTGCGAAATGTTTCTACGCTGGTAAAAAGAAAGTACTAACAAAAACCGAAGGTGTTTCTCAACTAAGCGATTGAATATTGCTGATTTTTTCGCGGTAAATTTAGAGAAACTCGTTGAAGAACAACGCTTCTTAAAATTTCAGCATGTTCCGAAATAATGTACATTTGATCCAATAATTTTCCAAATTACCATTGAAATATAAGAAAAAAATCAAGTTTTCTCATAATACACAACTACTGTAAACCTTAAATGCAATATTTCAAGTCCGGATATTTCCTCTGTCTCTATTCACTGTAGAATGTCAAGTTCCGTGCAGTCGCTGTTGAAAACCTTTCAACGTGAAATAAGCGAGCAAAGGTCTCCTAAGAGAAACGTCCATTCATACCTCGCGGTTGAATTTATGAAAAGCCTCCGGGATTCGGACGGCGGATGGGAATATTTCATTGGCCTGGATGTACTGGAGTCGCTTTGACCAAATGAACCAGAACCTAGTCGACAATTCGCTCTTCGGTAGGAAATTCTTCACCTCGAAATCGACTATCGCTCACTATTTCGTTGGATAATTTTCTTAGAATATTCCTAGTCTTCTAACGTTTTCGACTCCAAATCTCGCAAGATGAGCTCGAAATTCGGTGCTGTAAGCCGTTTTTAGCAATGGTGAAATCGTAGCGAAAATGCAACTGGCAGGTTCGATGAATAGATAGGAATAGACGCGAGGTGTGAATCGTAGCATGAACGGAATAAAACATCTCAAGAGATCCGCAATTGGATTTCGCTCGCATCCGCGCGTCAAAGGCAACACGATAAATCGTTTTCCATCTCGTTGAAGCCAATATATTATGATTGATTCTGTCAGGGCGAAATGTATTTATTCATAAGTCCGAAGTTTATTCGAGAGAGCAAAGCGATTTCACGTTGAATGGCGATTAAAGAGGAAAGCCGCTCTAAAAAAAATATTTCAATATAGTTAGTTGAATCTAATAATTTCATCCTTTGATCAAATTATCGCATAAAACCGCCGTCGTTTCGAATTATAGAAAATAGTTGCCGTGTCTAAGTTTATAAGCTGGAATTCGACGGAGAGTGATTGTAAATTTAACCAGCACTGTCTCCTTACAACTAGAGGTTTGACTAAAAATCAGGTGACTATAAAGTGCGGAAATTGTGCGAGTTTTAAAAATGTTCGTAATTTGCAGTATAAGAAAAAACTCGAACTCATTTTATAGTAGACCTTTTTATATATTTATTTTCCACGGCAGACGTCAATTCGATTTTCACGAGAGAAAGAAGACACCGAGGGTTGACTTTTAAATTAAGAAACCAAGAAGCGGAAAAGGGGAGGGATCTTACTCCAAGTTTGCATAATCCGGTTTAAAACTCGAGTTTCTTCGCCTGATAAAATCGAATTAGTTCATTTCAATTTTATCGGCGTCCATTTCAACGATGTTGAATGCTTATGGGAATTAGGTTAGATCGAGTTGAATATTTATGAGAGGCTAACTGGTTTTTTATCAGGCCATCGCGGATTGAGGACGAACTATTGTTTAGCCTTTTTCAAATAAACGGCACCATTTTTTCGCAGTATTCTAAGCCATGGGAGAATCTCAAAATTGGAGTCAAATAATTCATAGCAGACAAAAATTCGCTCTCTATTCAAGTCGTCCTCCCACGTTTTCCAACAATTGTAACTCATTTGCACTTGAGCAAAGGCTAAATAAATATTTCCAACTGCGAAGCCCTATGTTTATTTTACCTCGAGTAGAAAATTCGAGGGAGAAAAGATCATTTCTATTCATTTGGCGTATCGCGTTTTATAAACAATCGCCCCGTTTTATGAGAGCCTGATAAATATTTACAACGAAGATAACACTTTTTTCAATATTATATGACTATATTTCCATAGCTCGGTGAAAAAAGTAGACGATTTTATTTTGATGTCGATTCTCTATTTATCTCAACAAAGAAATATTTTCTTCCGTAGGTAGCTCATTGAAATAATATCGAAGATAAAAAAATTATAGTTCACGGAATTTCATAATTCCGAATTTCAAAACTTAGCCGTTTCCGAAGACAACTTTACAAAATGTATCGAAACGAAATATTTTAGTTCTCAACATTCAATTTAAAAAAATGATTTGAGATTTTTTTTCTTTTTTTTTTTTTTTGAAAAATCCGATTTCTTTATTTTTTTCCTTTTCAGTTTCAATTTTTCGCATTAATTTATATCATAGCCCACTACAAATTTTGCGTTCAGTTTCGTCCCACGCTTCCCGCTGAAATATTTCAAGGGAAAATAATGACGGCGAAACGATTTCAAAATCGTTCAAAACCGAATAATGATGGAATGGTCGTTAAAACTTTCCCTGGCACGATATTTCCCTCTCGATTGAGTCGTTATTTTATACTGGCCTCGCAACGATGTTCTCTATTGGAAATAACAATTTGTCGAGAAGATTATGAAATTGCCATTTTTTTCATATAATAAAATGCGTTATTTATCGATTTATATTAAAGGAAACCTATACAAACTATCCTCAATTAAGCCGTTATTTTGATCGTTTATAGCTTTTTATGGTTTTATACGTTATAGTTTTATAGCTGAGGCGGAGAAGAATGTGGCTAAGTGATATTTTCTTTGCTAATGCTGTATAAAAATCCCATAGCAACGCTTGTGCTTACCATTATATTTTTTTCGACGTTCGAATGCAACATGAAACGGATAGTTGAATTTTGACCTGCTCGAACACTTGTTTGGAATTCGTTCTCGTCGGAATAATAACTCGTTCCACTTCCAAGCTCAAAAGGTCGTTTTTCAAGATAACATTTCTAGGCAAGTGATTTTTCAACAGTTCGTTACGCAAGTTTTTCTAACCTTCGTCCGTTAATTAAATCAATCTCTAGATGGGAGCGAACGACCTACGCTCGTCAACGTGATCAAAAGGTTCGGGAGAAATTCGCAGCGGCGAAAGATTGGCAGAAATGATAAAAATTCTTTTCGACACCGCCGTTTGGCTTTTCTCGGTAGCAAACCCTGGGAATTTATTAGTCGCCTCCAGCGTCCGAACTCTTTCCATATTCGGTTTCCATATATAGACTTGAATCCCGAGTGGGCGGCATGGGAATCTTACCGCCAACTTCGTCTTCGCGAATCAATATGTCAAAGCTTCAGTCCGATTCGAAAGGCTTAAGGAGCCAAATGGACATTTTTTATTCGTCTGAACGTCGACGAATATAACTTTATAAAAACATCTCCGACCTTGATACAGGATTATTGAATGTCAGACCAGCCCAATTATTCCAATGTCGTCATCGATTTCCACGTAAATGTAAACCAACGGCTGTCAAAAAAGCAACAAATCGGTTTCTAAAAGCGTTCCTTCAGCCGCCGTTGCGAAAATATACGTGATAGAAATAGAATATTTACCAGACAGAATTTCTGAGCAGTTATTTTGATGTGAAAATCATCTCATCGTGATAAAAGTGTTTTAAAAATACGGAAAAATAATATGTGCTATGGAATCAGTTTCACCGAATGAGAAGATTATTTTCCAGTAATAATTAATTTACTCCCTCCCTTTTTTATTTTTATTTTTTAATTTTATTCGTGCTCGTGAATTTATGTATCCATGGACGACTCTTAAGATTGTGTTATTACGTTATCTCGTACAGGTTGTAAAGTGAGTTGTTTTAACAACGATTTCCGTCCAAAAAACATACGAAATTTTCCCAGTCCCATTGTCTTAAATTTATTTTCTCATCTACTCTTATAATTTACAAAGAACATTTTTCAAACAGACCTATGGTTTAGAGCAGAAACCCGTTTCCACCTTCAAAGCTCGTTTAATCCCTGAAATTCGAAAGCAAAATTAAATTCGATCGGAGCTTAAAGAAATTGGAATTTCAACTCAACTTAACTCGTTATTCAAATTTTTACTACGAGAATTATTCAATGAACAAGCGTTTGAAATATCGGTTAAATAATTACAGTTGTGGGATAGGTGGAAATTATATTATTTTTCCAATGAGTTAATCAGATTTGAATTCTGGGAGCCGTTAATACATATAAGTAAGGTTGATAACATGAAAAAAATCGAAGAGAGAAAAAATAGCTCTTTTAGTGGTGTGAAAAAATTATAGAACGCCTTTGGTCGGTAATTAGTGGTAGAACACGTAAGGATCTGCTACCACTCACGTCTATTCAACGCGTCAATACGTCTGCAAAACAAAAAGCCATATCTTCTCTTTAGAGTCGATATTCATGAATCAGATGATCAATCATGCGAACGTCACTGCTATCAATACAAAGCGTTCACAACATACAAAATCAAGCTAGAGAGCGTTGGCTTTTCGGTCAATGAAAAGCCTTTCGATCGATGGGAACTGAAAAGGACGGATAAAGCTAGGTACAACTCGCTCATCATCAAAACAAACGCAGTCATGCTTTGAGCCAGAATTCTCCTCTTCTACTCTCAGAAAGGAATTTCATGCGAGCCCGCCATTGCTCGAAAAGGAAACGAGAAAATAGTAAAATCCAAGCCTTATATGTTTTTCCAGCCGCTCGTGAAATACCTTTGAGAAAGGAAAGCAAGGCATATGAAATGTAAACGTAGGTCGTTTTTATTGGGATCAACACACACGCTGGGAATTATTTGTAGAAAATAAAATTTTTAGAGTCAAAACGTCGGAGAATTCAGTTTCGAAATTATTTTCCGCTGTGAAAGTTTTTTTTTTCCAATTTTTATTCAAACAATGAGTTCAGAGAATTTATTTCATATCTTCAAAGCACCACAAAAAAAAAAAGAAAAAAAAGAACGTGTTTGAATGGCTACCTAATAATTCGTAATTCGGAGCCTTACTTTAGCAATGTGACGCCAATTCTGTTTGTCCTTTCTCAAAAATTTGAAACAGAAAAATGGATATTTTTAGCTGAACCGAATGAGACCAAAACGGAGACGATAGGATCGACGATTCTCTAGCAATTGTAGTTTCCGTCATTAACCGCAATTCAAAAACACGAAATACGCTTCAAATGCGATATAAAAAAATCCAGACGGATCTTCCTCGTCAAAAACGAACTCTTCGTAGCCTCGGTCAAAGCATAATTCCATAAAAGAAATTGAGAAATGGTCGAGAATTAATTTTCAACTGTGTCGGTCGGAGGGGCGTGAAAGTCACGTGAGCGATTTCCCGGAAGCTTTTCCCCTCGAGTATTGCTAAGGTGAAGTTTTTCAAAAGGAAACCGGAAGAGGAAAATTCCAAATGGAAGGAAAAGCCTATGTCGACCTTTGATGTCTCCCGTGAAAGCTTTTCCGCTCCACCGAAGGGAAAATTTGACGCACTGTCGAGATTATTCTCGTCGTCACTTTTTTCCTCCCCTTCCGTCGTACGCCTGCCGCTGACTATGCCTACGTTAAATGACAAGACCTCCGGCTTTATAAAAGCGCTTAATAAACGACTGTTTCAGACGTGGCTGACTATGAGTTTAACGTTTAAATTAAAATTCGCTCGCCGAGTTAATTGAGCGCGATTCTGCTTGCTCGCGGGGTGAATTTCATTTTCGAAATTTCGTCGGGCGCTTTTTGTCCGACTAATTGCTAAACCGTGTTAGTAGAGTGTTTCTACGTATTTTTGGTCAAAAATCTAGATAAATATTTCACCCCTTTTCGACTTTTCAGGGCCAAATTGGAAAACTATCATCTGCTCCGATCTGTCCGGCCGACAAACTCGTGAATACAATCGCCGAGAAGGATTTTTCTGCAAAAAATCGTATTTTTATCGCAAAAAAATTGAAAAAAAAAATTGAGGCAGTTTTTGTGCGAAGTGACATAATATAGTCTCGACGTAATTTTACTGCGCATTGTGATCGCCCAAAAAGTCGAATTTGGAACGGAGGTCAATTCGAAAGACATTTTTCTAGTACTTTTATATTCGGAAACATTTTCTCTTTGTCCTCTATCTTCTAAAGATGACAAAAATCGTCATATCTCTACAGGAAAGTTCTCGACCTGTCCAACAGTTTGCTCATATTTTTTAAGCTTACTTGAAAAATGAAGCCACTTCGGCCATTTTAGTGAGTTACGGTCGAAAGCACGACAATGTGAAAATGCGTTTATCGTGGACTAGAGAACAATGTCTGAGGGTAAGATTTGTTGGAAATGGGCTGTAGTCTTCTTCATTATTGGCATAAAATTCGAAGCACTGAATGAATAATTATAAGTAGATTTATGGGCATTTCCGATTTTAATGATTTCCCTCTGATTCTCTCTTTCATTTTCCTTCTTCCTTTTCTGACTTCCTCTCGACTACTCTGATCAACGTTTTCACTGTAAGTAGCGACTCGTAGGTAAACGTCAGCTTGCGGTCAAGACCAAGGGCAGCCCATCAAACATCGTCAGCCGCAGCTAAAGCTCCCCAGGCTCGAGTTACATTATTCAGTGTCTCCAATTCTTTTCAGGAACCAAGTGCTGTCTTTCTTCCTTTATCTTATTTTCTCTCTTCCGTCGAGCGGATCTCAAACCCTCTCGAACTCCAGGGCTGAAATTAGTTCACTTGAGTTGTTTCGGCCGAGCTCCCGCGCAAATCCATGAAATCCAATTTCGAATTCATCAATTCTCATCTTAAATTAGAAATAGATGAATCTTGAAATAACGCATTTTTCTAAAAAAAAAAAAAAAATAATAATAATAATAAAATAAATAAATGAAAAATAATGATAATACCCTATAAAATAACAATAAAATAAGATAAAATAAATATTTCTGCGAGCCGGTTTAGAGAAATACCCGTAAGATGTACTCAAGGTCTTTTGCCCCTTCGAGCTTCGTCGCTTAAAGGATGATCTTGATTTTATGGTGACTCCCAGTGTAAGCAAAAGGTTTTTTCCATTTTTTTTTTTTTTTTTTTTTTTTAAGACAGCTCTTTCAGTGGTTTTTATGATTTTCCCCGAGGGCGCAAATTGAACGGATTTGAAGGGCATTTTTTCATACATTACCCTCAAAACTCCGGAAATATGAGATGTGCGGAATTACTGTGGCGTCGACTTTACTGCTATTTAAAAGAAGCTAACCTCGTTTTCCCGTATTGTATCATTGGAAAATATTTTTAAAAATAAGTTATTCACCAAGGGACGAAATCTGAAGCCGATCCTAAATAAACTTTCTCAATCATTATCCGGCTAAAGATGTAATATTGGATTTAGTCGTGAAAAAACGGGGCGGAATTCAAACTTTTTTTTTTCTTTCTTTTTAATACTTAGGAGCCAAGTCGTACTGAGACATCTGCGAAGAGTTTATGCTCAAAGGAACGCCCCCGCTGAACTGGGTCACATTGATTTGAGCCAGTGAAGAGTTGAAACTGAGGATAAAGCTTTTGAGTCGCGGATAAGAAAAAGGAAGAATTCGTAGGCCGAGGGAAAGTCGAAAGAAGCTACTTTAAAGGCATTTGAAAGCCATCAGTCGAGTTTCAATTGCAGGAGTAGAAGTATTGTGTGAAGTGCACAAACGAAAAAGGCTTCGAGGTAAAAATAAATCGAGGTAAAAATGGAGCTCAGAATGAGCTGATAATATTATTTCCCCCATTTGTCAGTTTTCTCACTTCTGTTCATTTTTCGTTAGGATCTCAGCTAATATTTTCCTCTAAAGGTGACCAAGTCTCATTATTATTATAAATTATATTCCCTCGGAAAATATGGGGCAAAGCTGATAATCGATTAATTGATCATTGTGGAAACAAGCCGTTATCAAGTGAACCGCTCCGAAAGTAAAACACTTCATTTTTTTCGGACGGAACGCTAAAAGCACACTTTGTTGATCAAACCGGGCCTAATCGAATGTCACGCGTGTTAAGGATAAACCTACGTAATTTCCAAAGTCAATGTTTGAACAGGAATCGCCATTTCTTTGGCTCGAATGTTGTAATTTTCATTCGAGATTTTTCATTTCCGTTTTCATTTTCAGATATTGAACGCTTCAGATAATTATGCCGGTTGCATTTTTGTAAAAATCGACAGCTTATACGGATTTCATTTAAGGGCGAACGACCCTCGACGACAAAACAGAAGATCTAATTCTGTATCTCAATCGTATAGACTAAAGTAAATCGTCTCCTGACGTCCACAACAGGTATCATAACTATTTTTCTTTATTTCTCCAGCTTACCGCGAAATACATCATTTGGGACGCAAGACAAATGGCAAACGGACAGGACAACATCAATCATAACTTGACGCCTCAAAGCGAAGGAACCGACCTCGCGGAAACTCATTTCTTCATCATCTCCTTCGAAGTTAGCTTCCGAGTTAGCTCGGCTCAGCCGGCCCACATTTGCCAACTTCGTGGGAACCCTTTCCGCTCCAGTTTTTGAGAAAGGTGCGAAGTGGGAAACATTAAGCTTTCGGAAGGAAGCAACGAAAAGTTGTCGGGACGGGGCGATTGATTGTTTTTATAAGAGAGCTTTTAGTTTAACTGGTTGAAACTTTCTCCTATTAAGAGAACGGAAGACTTTCGAACACTTGAACGCAGGAAAATCTTGAATTTCTGTTTCCATTTAATAGCTGGCCATGGACGAATTTCGATCGGAAAATTTCGCCGCGTGGAACTTGAGAGGAAACCGCTGGGAGAAAAAGGGGAGGGAAAGTGAGGAAGAAAAAAGTTTTTGTTTTCCTCTGGAAAATCGTGGCGCGCCGTACGGAAGGGGAAACGGGACGGAATTCGCTGAGAGGTCAAATGTGAAGGGAAAATCAAGGAGTTATGTCGAGGGGGTGTGAGGGGAGAAAATCGAGGTGACTCATTCTCCGATTCTTTGGCTGTGGACTATGGCTCCACGTTGCCCTGAGGATGCCCGAACGGGCGAAAGTGCTCGGCCAGCAAATAAAGAATCGGAGAACGAGTCGCCGTGTTTTTCTCCCCTTCACACCCCCTGGACATGAAAAATGCGACGACAAGGAAAAGAAATTTACTTGGTTTTGAAGTTTGCGGGGGAGAAAAACTGGGCAACTCATTCTCCTTTTTCATTATTGCCCGCCGAGCAAGCTACGGCCGTAGCTACCAATGGTGCTACAAAGCCCTGATGATGCCCGAAGGGGCGAAAGTGCTCGGCGGGCAATAAAGAAAAAGGAGAATGAGTTGCCCAGTTTTTCTCCCCCGCAAACTTCAAAACCAAGAAGATATGAAGCGACTACCCAAAAACGAAAAAAAAAGAAATTTAGTTTTTTTTACTTTCAAATGATGACGCGCCACTCCATCCCTTGCACAATCATCTCATCCGGCGGGGGGGGGGGGGGCATTCGGACGATGCCATTCTTTCCGCATCCTTTCCCGAATCATGAGCCACTGATGACGTGTGTTCGCTATCACAAATTATGTTTGAAACGAAATAATCCCACGCCGCGATTTTCGAAGGGAAAGACATTACCTTGTATGGCTGGTTATCAAGCGACGTTCTGAGAGCAATTCAGATGTTGATGGAATATTTGAAATTATTCCGAAGCCTCTTGTCCATTTTCTTGCATCAAGGAAGTTCAACCATTTTCCCCAATTTCCAAAAGTCGACCGCCCAATATCCTCAAGGATATTTGGGTTTTCTCAGGAATTTTCGAGGTATCATGAGCCTTTGATATAAAATCTTTTACAAAATTCCAACATTTCCGTCGTAACAGAATTGGCCGGAGGTTAATCTGGAACTAAGACGATTGCTAGGTTGAAACCAAACCTACGAATCGCTCAAGACGACCAATACGCCAAAATCAAACAACACCAACTCTATCGGCCGAACAACATCAAAATTCGCCAATATGCCTTAAATAATTCACAGACAAGTTTACTCATAAGTGTAGTACATGTTCAACGCGTTCGAGGAATGGGCGACCTCGATTTGGATGGCGTCATCGGAAGACTTCTGGAAGTTCGAGGTGCAAGGCCAGGCAAGAATGCGCAGATTTCAGAAATCGAAATTCGCGGACTTTTGTTGAAGTCGAGGGAGATTTTTTTGGCACAGCCGATGCTGCTCGATTTGGAACCGCCCTTGAAGGTAGCGTATTTTTAATGATGCTACCGAAGCCTTGAAAGGCTTGAAACGTTTCAACGCTAGCGAAGTTAATTTACTTTTTCTCGGCAATGCATAGGTCTTTTTTTTCTTTCGCAGATTTGCGGCGACATACATGGCCAATACTCGGATTTATTGAGACTATTCGAATACGGAGGGTTCCCGCCGGACGCGAATTATTTATTTCTGGGTGACTACGTTGACCGAGGTGAATAATTTTTCATTCATTAAGACCTAATTTAATATGCCTCGGTCAAAATTTTGGGAAACTCGGTTGGAAAAATGTGTAACGTCTGGTAGAAAACAAGAACAAATTCGGGTCCAGAATCTCTTGGGGTGCATCCGAATTCACAATCAACGGGTTGTCTTTGTCCATTAGAAAAATAATAACGCTTACGTCAGGCATACTCGCACATTTTTGAACTCCGCAGGCAAACAATCTTTGGAAACGATATGCCTCTTGCTGGCCTACAAGATCAAATACCCTGAGAATTTTTTCCTGCTTCGCGGCAACCACGAATGCGCTTCGATCAATCGAATTTACGGCTTCTACGACGAGTGCAAACGGCGCTTCAACGTCAAACTATGGAAAGCGTTTACCGATTGTTTCAACTGTCTGCCTGTTGCGGCTGTAATCGACGAGAAAATATTCTGCTGCCACGGCGGTTTGAGCCCGGATTTGCAAAATATGGATCAAATCCGTAGAATTCCAAGGCCGGCCGATGTCCCCGATCAAGGACTCTTATGCGATTTGCTTTGGTCCGATCCTGACAGCAATACAACCGGCTGGGGCGAAAACGATAGAGGCGTCTCGTTCACTTTCGGAGCTGAAGTTGTGACGAAATTTCTCCAAAAACACGATTTCGACCTCATCTGCCGTGCTCACCAAGTTGTAGAAAATGGGTATAATTTTTTCAAAAAGTGCTGTGCGCATAGGATGATGTATATGGAGCAATGCTGTTCTATTGACTTCAAATTAGGTATATGGCTCTATTTCTAGCTAGAAATTCCTTCACCTGATGAGTTCAGAGCTTTATTCTAGACCAGCAATGAGTCTAGCTAAATTTCCAAGAGAATAATACCTCTGAAGATGGTCGAATCCTTTCATTTACCCACCCCCTAAAAATTAATCATAAGTATACGACCTTGTCAATGGTTCAATACTTGTCAAAGCATTAGAGCATCATTGGTGCATTGACACTCATGCAGTGTCTCATGTAGCTTACAGTCAATACGGTGGAAGCTCAACTAGCTAATATTTTTGTATCAATTTTGCAACCATCTATTTCCCAAAACATTCTAAAAGCAGCTTTTCAAAACTTTTCCCATTGCAGGTACGAATTTTTCGCAAAACGTCAACTCGTCACGCTATTTTCCGCGCCCAATTACTGCGGTGAATTCGACAACGCTGGCGCCATGATGACCGTCGATGCAAAGCTGACATGTTCGTTTCAGATTTTGAAACCGCCGACGACGGCAAGCAAAGGCAACCCCAGAAGTAGCGCCGCTTCGACGTCCAAAAATTAAGAATTACATGGCTCCACTTCAGTGTGTGGTTTGTTTTTGCAAGGTGAAAAAACCCTTCAAGCAATGGCAAGTTCGTTGGCAAGAGTAGCAGAGGGAAATTTTCTATTTAGGAGTCTGAATCGGGCGAAAACGTGGTCTTAATTAATGAGTGAATCCAAGTATTTTTCGAGCCCATGCAACTGGTCCAATTATTCGCTGGAAAATGTATTATTCTCTTTCATGGACTACGCAATATTTATGGTCCGGTGTTGAGGGCTGTAGAAACCGATTATAAAGCTCGAAGGGGCGAAAATGCTCGGCCTTATCAGAGTAAAGTTATGGAGAATCAGTCGCCTAGTTTTCTCACCCTCAACACCGGACCAGTTTTATTACAGGAAAAATAATTGGAAACATGCTCCATTTTTTTGTTGTCATTCTCTGGTAAAATTCGAGGAGCGTGAACGAAATCCGGTAAAAACTATGTAATAAGCAAAATAGTAACAATAAAACAAAAGAACTCACAGCTTCCTGAAAACCGCATGGGGTGTTTGATGGCGTCGTAGCGATCGATGCTAAGAGCGACTAGGACGTAAGTCGATGAATAGGTCACTACAGCCTGCAACATACGACAAACGGATTTTAGTCATAAAGTATTAGTATATATGACGCCAGCAGTTCAAAATATTCACACATATCAAAATGCCTAGATCTTCAATTTTTCCAAATATACCTACCAGCGCTGTACTGACCAAATTTGGACGGCGTTATGGTCTCTACCAAGCGACGTTTTGGCGAGATTTTTGCAAATCTGAGGCGCTAAAATGGCAAAAATTACATCCATTCTACACAAAAAATCCCACAGCACAAAAAACTCGATTGTCTAAATATTGTCGCTTGAAATTATTTTGCATAAAGCAATTGCATTATGAACGAAAGAACAAAGAGGTTGAACGATCATGAAGGGATCATTTCTCCAATGTAATTTTAGTATAATTTAATATTTATTATCAGAAAAATTTAATTTAATTTAATTTAATTTAATTTAATTTAATTTTTAATTTTTAATTTAATTTTTAATTTAATTTTTAATTTAATTTTTAATTTAATTTAATTTAAAATTTAATTTAATTTAATATTTATTATCAGAAAAAATAATTTATCTAAATAAGATAATCAAGTACAATTTTTTGAAGGAAAATGGTAGGATTGATTGTGATTTTGGCGAGTATTGACGTCGCCCATTTAACCGATTTAACTAGTACCGATGATCCAGTCTTGATCCACAGAATTATTTTTAGTCTCAGATTACATTACAAAATCGTATATAAGCTGGATTCCGATTCTGGAAGTCGGAAAACTAGTAAAAAGAGGAGCAACTTCGGATAAAGATTGATAGCTATATTTTTTATTCGACTTTTTCCGACGTGGTATCGACATTCTGGCGTTCTAACTAGACAATAAGAATGATAGCGATGCGAGAGCTTCACTGCAACCCGATTCCAGCCTAACTAGCGTAGAAAAATAATAGTCAAGCCATCGTCCGAACGCTGGGCCAGAGCTCAAGGAGGTTAGGCAGACGCGGGAGTCGCCATTATTCGATAGCGCTGAAGGCCTAAGGTCCTCGACTGACAAATGGATTCTCAGAACACCTGCTCCCAACTAGTAGCTACCCTTTTGTACCCTTAACAGAGACCAGAGGCGAAGTTAACTTGTTTTTCACCCAGTAGTCCTCTTTCGGAACTATCCATATTATTATTTTTACATGGTACGATCCAAAGTGAAATATTTCATGAACGGAAAATCACATAATCATCATTTTTCGAATATTCTTGCACTCAATGGTATCGATGAAAAATTAATTGAAGAGTCAATCATTGGAGAGTAGAATGTAAAAATGATAAGAATTAATTAGGTTCAATTAGGAGATAGTGAAGATGGGATTTGGAAAAAGTTAAGAGTAATTGAAAAGAGTTAAGAATTAGGAGAAGTTGAGAAGATTTATGAGATAAGAGAAGTTGAGAAAAGTTAAGTAAATTATCGAGAGAATTTAGGAAAATTTATGTTCAGAATACAACTATGAATATACTTGGTGGACTTTATAGAAGCGAAAGCGCTAAGAAATGGAAGCGAAACTAGCCAAATTCGGCGGTAGAGAGTCACTGAGGATTTCAATCAATTACTCTCAACTGAACAGCTATTTTTACCAGCTTTAACAGTAGGATATGGCTGGTACCACATGGTTATCCAGCTTCACTGAATTAGCTGTATTTTTTTCAGTTTTTATCATTAGAGGATATTAAAATCTAGATTTACAAGCTCAACTATGCCCAGTTGCTTTATTAACGGAGTCAAATAGCTAATCAGGGCCAATTGGCATAATTGTTTCAACCAGTTGTAAATAAATCTATGGAGAAAAAATCGGATTACTTTCGCCGCAGGAAAAAATCAGACAAATAAAACCATTAAGTAGACAGATTATGTAATGCACGTGCTGAATTTCACCGCGGAGAAACCGCACTGTTTTATCAGTCTATTTATATCACCAGTTGGTTTTCTCCGGTGACGTATGCACATCCTAAAACGATATTGACGCGAATCAGCTGCTTGCAATGCCGTCTATTCCGAACGCGCGATAAACTGTCGGCGAAGAGTTATTGGAGGAAGCAGAAATACGAGTGCATCAGATGGCCAGTCATTGTTTTGACGATAAGTGCTTTCCATTACAGGAGATGCTATTTTTCAATGGACATAGACATTGATAAGCGCTTTAGTAACAAAATACAGAAGAAGAGGCAGTCCCAAAAAAAGGACATAAGAAAAACACATAAATAGATGAGGAATTGGCTTTTAGCATTAGATTCGCCAGAATTAGAGTTTGATTTTTTTCTTTATGAAACTAACGCAAATTCCGTTTTTAGAGCTGAAATGTTAATTATTGAATAATAGACCAAAAATTTACTGAAACATGATCGCACATTGTTTTTATCATTATAGAAACACCGCATGAATAAATATAATCTTACAATATTCTATCTAATAAATAAATTAACATAGAAGTCGGCGACGGAAAACGAGGACAGATTTGTTCAATTCACGACTTCAATTAATTCAACTGAAGCATATGACTCAGCAAGCGGCACACGTCAAAATTGATTGGCCGGGTCGTTAAAGCTTTTCGATTTGACTCTCGCGTTTTTTTTTCTATTTTCGGCGATTTGGACGGCAACGAATTATAGCACGGGCCATTTCAACACGAGGCAAGTCATTCGTTTCAAACTCGTCAATTGTCGATTGTCAAATTATAATTTACGAACTGATTTCTGTCGAAGGAATTATTATTAAATCCTTTGCAGGTTGACAGATGAGGATTATGATTTTTCACCAAGTTCAAAACGCAATCGTGTGTTGTCAAGTGGAAATAGGATTCATTTTTGCCCTTGACTTAAAAAAAAATTGCTCAAGTATTGGAATAGCTCACGAGTGAAAATTCCTATAAAATACCTCCAATTTTTAATTTGAGCTCCAGCGTCTCAAAAATTAAATTGATCTGAAATAAAGAAACGAGTAAATTATAATGCAATGAATTGAGAGATTCGACGTTTACCTGCGAATATCTGATGAACTTGCATGCGAAGTTGCCCGCGTGCCATTCGATGGTTATGCGCCAGACAATGTCCGTCAAAACGCTGATCAATCCGACGGCTAAATCTGCAAAAAAAAGGAACAAAAATTGCTTCGATATTAAATCATTTGCAACGCCTTCAATTTTGAATTAAAACTGTTAAATTGCGCACAGCCGCTGGAAAAAATTAATCTCTTCTGTATTTATTAATTAAAAAAAAAAAAAAAAAAAAAAAAAATGAAAACAAGAAAAATTAGTCTTCTTGATTTTTTAAATAAATGCTTATTTATTATTTTTTTTTTAAATATTTATTTTTACTTGTGAACCAAATTTCATTTGACTCGGTTTGGAAGATATTGAAATATTTACTTCGACAAATCCTTTGAAATTAAATCTGCAAAAAGGGAAGGAAAAAATCTCTATAAAAACACCCGATGCAACCGAGCTTGGGAAAAGGTCCGTTTTTACTAACGAAAAGTTTCTTTCCCCTCTTGAAAAAAGTTCGGCCAGAAAATGAGATGAAATTTTCGGTTAGTTTTCAAGAGGGCTCTAGGGCTTTTTGAGTGGGATGAAAACTCAATATACCTCACTCTTACAGCAACAACATGTTAATTGAAGATGAGAGCCTTTTGCGGTTAATTTAAAGAAAAATAAACTAATCCCATTTCGTTCTCTAGTCTTGATGGAACATTATTCAGATATTTCCGTCTTATGAATAGGTAAAATGGTAAACAGCTTGACGCTTGGGTTTTTTTATTTTGAATAAAATCACCAATAAATAGAACCTCTAATATTTTTTCCCGCCGAATTTTTTTCTACCATCGTCAACAGAATTGCCCTTTGAATATTCGCTTTTCCAATGTCGTTCTGCTGTTTGAATTTACTTTGGGCTAAAACAACATCCCGATGATACGCTACTGTTACTTCAACGATCAATGCATCCTGAGGGGAAAAGCTGTTTTGAGTCGAACACTGCTATCGGAGCTTAAATAATCCTCCCGTCCGCGAATGATTGATCGCCTAAGGGACAACTCGCCGCTATCAATTTTCCTTTTCACTGACACCTCGCGGACAGACTGGATTAATTGCTGTTCCCTACATGAGTTTGTTGGATCTTGATTTCATTCAATTCGATGATTGTTGTTCGTACAACAAAGCAACAATAGTGGACATTGATTTGCCAAAATTGCGCCCCTTTGATATACAAAGCTTTGATTTAAGGTCTTCCAAACGTCATGAACGCAGCGGTTGCGCTATTGTATAGCGAGAGAGTTCATCATTCGCTCAATTAAGTTTAACCAATGAGGTACTAACAAAGGGATGATATGGTCATTTTTAAAATACTTCTATTATTGAACGATTTATTCGAAGGATTGATAGTAGTTGTTAATTTCTCAACAGCTATCAAAATGGAAATATTCGAACAGCTGTATATCACTAACCTGCGATCGCTAGTTGCATGATGAAGTAGTTCATTCTGGATTTGCGATTTTTCGCGAACGAAAGGGCTAGAAGGACGGCCGAATTGCCGACGACGATGAGCAGGAAGAGCACCCATAGGACTGAAAGCTGCTCGGTCTACAACAGAAAAAAAAATAAATAAATAAATGAAATTAAAAAATGTCGAAATATCGATACTATTTGAAGAGATTGATATTGATTGAAGAGACATTTTAAGAGATCATCGCCGTAACCTAAAGCCTCGATTCTTGGAAAAAAAACCCCATAGATTTACTTAAATAAACAAATATTGACAATAAAAATAAATAAATCGACAGTATACGGTCTAAAGTTTTCCAAGATTTGAACTTTAACCTTCGATAACGTCTGCAAAAAGTCGACAATTCAGACGTTTGACAATACCAAAACATAGGTAATTTAGTGGTTCATTTATCGTCGAAGTAATGTACTTATCCATTTTTCAATCGTTTGTGCGGAATTCAAGAATATTGGTGGGATATACATGAAAAATCCCATTTTCCGACTTTAAACCATATTTTAATCTATTTAGGACAAAAGAAACCAAGAATGTAGCATTTATTTTTGATATACACAACACCAACTACCATTGCGCAAAATTTGAACAAAATGAAATTCAAAAAAATTTTCGAAAAAAAATCAAGGGAAACCCCTGCAAATTTTTCGCAACGATCAGTCGACGATTTTTTACTTTACTTCCTATTCAGATACAAATATGAAAATTTCAGAAAATGTTTATTTTACCAAGAGGTATTTTTGTGATTTTTTTCGATTCTCGGAAAAAATTGAAAATGGTAAAAAAAATCAGTTTTTGAACTCACAAAAATCGAGCTTTAACCGAGCTTTACGTAGGAGTCTTCAATTGAACGCCATAAACAAGTACATAACAAAACGTTGGCCAGAAAAAATTTATACAGCGACTCAGAAATTATTTTCCATAAACCGAGCTCCTGACCGGCCGAAATTTCGAGCTCTGCTGGCGTTGGCAGGGAAAAAATATATTTTACGTTTTCGAGCGATTTTGAAAGCTCTTCTTGCAGAAAATTTAACGCTGAATCCGAATTTGATATTGAAACAGCGGAAATTTTATATAAACTGTTTGATTATTATTTTTGCTGTACTATTAGCTGCACAAAAATTTGTGATTTTATAGCTTTTTCTCACTTCAAGAAAAGGTTAATGAGCTGAAGCGGAACTTTAAAAATCCAAAAACAGTCAATCAAAATTACAGGCGTAAAAATATTTTTGCTATCGGTGAATTAGTCTTTTTTCAGAAATAAGAGCAATTATTCTCATAGTTTTTTTAATTTTCTTAAATTTTGTTAAATAATTGCATTAATTAAGCTTTGTGACGATCGAGCTAATTTGAATTTCTAGTACTTTCTCGTTTAAAGATTTTAACCCTCAAGAACCAGGCTAAGTAACCAGGACCAAGTAATCAGTTTTACAAGTTGCCTTACGAAAGACGACGCTACGCACGAAAATTTCATTACGACGAGTTCAAGATCACTCCAGTCGCGTCTTGTTTTTCTTTACTACGAACTGATCCTTCGGTGTTAATTTCGTCTTGGCTCATCTTGCGCCCTATGTAAACTTATGATTTCAAATCTCCGCCGCTCTATATCTCGAATTCCATTTAAGTCCCTTCTGTTTGTCCTACTAATCATCTCACTTTAACCTCCCACTCGATATCTCGCATGGGACGATCTCTAATGAAGACCTTTCCACTTCAAACACTCAGAGGGAAGTTTGAAATCCCGCCCGAGCAACATGGCACTACAAGTTTCTCTGATTCCACTCTGATTTTACCCAGGGAAATGGACAACTCTCGTATTAATTTCCACAATTTCCCAACCTTCCTCTTAACGTTGTGAACTTCTGAATGAGAATTTCCCCAACCGTTCGAACGTCCAGATCAAGGATCTAAGCACCTTCCTGCTAACTGCCGGTCTCTTGACCTAATTGCAACGATTGGACGCTTCATTTGCTCTTATAAATTGAAAAGTATGCATTTTATTATTTATAAGTTGTATATTCACGAATTATGCGAATGGATATGAATTTTTGACATGCCATCTCAACACGTAATAATCGTAGCTCTAACCAGTCCTAACCTAGCACAACCAGCCCTAACCGCGCTCAACCAGCCCTAACCAGCTTTAATAATAGTAGCCAATGTTATTAGAAGAGATTTCAGTCGAACTAGCAACAGTCGTGTTGCAGTGTAAGCTTAGCTGAGCCCATTAATTGCCCGAGTATTGTTAGTTAATTGCTATTTATTCAACGGGATTTATTTGTAGAGAGCTATAACTATCATAACCTCAATCAACGTACCCGATTGCTATTCTCTGATCTAATATGTACACAAATCGCGATTCAAAGGGAATCAAGTGACACAGAGAGGGCAATAAGATATAATTAATGACCAAAGATAGCGAAGAGGAGCAATTCATTAGAAACTAATTCCTTTAGAGGAATTTTCCCAAATTCTATCGGTTATTTGAGAGCCCGGAGGAAGTTCAACTGTCTAAGCTCCTTCGCTCCTATTTCATTAATTCAATCAATGTGTTGGCCGTCAGATAGAAGATTGGCTGAGTTCATTCTACATTATAGGAAAAGAATTCCAACAAAACGAATAAAAATCTATATGAAACCGTTCGCTAGTTTAATTAATTAAACCGATAGAATTTCACATAATTTCTATAGAACGAATGAATTTATTTAAATAATATTTTTTAATAGTTCAACGAACGGCTCAATTTCCGCTTTGGTGGAATAGTGTTCGGACTTAACTAGGTTAAATGAGCGTATATTTTAATTTGAAAGGTTGATAAAATCGCTCTTGATGAAGTCGATAGATTTTCAAGAAAGTATAACTCGAATATTTGGGATGTAGAGGGAATAATGCATTACAACGACCTTTGCGATCTCGTTATTATTGCTTTCAGAAGACGATCACAAACATTAAATTACCATAGGGAGAAAAAGGTTCCAAGAACTATCGAGAACGGTTCAATACCGTTGGAAGATGGGAACTCTTTTTCCTCGCATCTCTTTGAGAGGTTTTCCCCGTCCGTGAATATGCGCGTGTCTTTCTCAAACAAAGTTTATTCGAATCTCGTAACGACAAACGTTCGTTGGAAAAGAAACACGAAAAGGATAAATGTATCTCACTGAAGGCAATTTTCAATGTCAACCTGCGTAATTTTTCGACGAAGGTTTTACGGTTTATCTTTTTTATTGTCAAAAGCATTTTTCGAATGTAAAATAAAATATTTACGTATTAAATTATACTTGAATAAATAGCAACTGCTTATATTGATATGGTAATTGTTTGTTGAATTATGTGTGATGAAGCTGTAAAAAACCACGGTTGAACTGTCGGTCAGTAAATTATTGCGTTCTTTCGTCCCTTTGACATATTCCTAGTTCTTTAAGTCTATCTGACTTGCGACCACAAAATAGTACGATAATTAAAAAAAAAAAATCGTAGTAATAATTTTATTGAATAAGAAATGATTAAAATTAAAGAATTGAATTAATAAAATAAATAATAATTACGATAATAATTATAGTAATAACAACTAACCAATATTAATAATAGTAATAAAAAGATATAAGAGAACCTATTCCGTAATTCTAAAATTATTGGAAGGAGTGTTGAATGCAATTTTTGTTTTTCTAACTTTTTTTTTTAATTTGCACAGCGAATTGAAAGTATTTTGAGTATTGACGGTTTAGAAATGATGCAGATATTTTAATAACCGAGTGTAAATCTTGAAATCGTATGCCTTGAGCTAAACGGAGGATCAGTTGAACAAAAGCGTCCTCATTCGCTTCTGTTCCTCAAGATGAGCGGCTATCGAACTTCAAGAAGCGTTTCCAGTGTCGTACGTTTTAACGACTTGGATTATGCGATATCGTGTGACATCAGCGTGGGTCGTATCTATTCATCCCGTAGCGTTGAGTGTGTAAAAGTAAACCGTCGAAATGAATCGCTTTCGCTCCAGTAGTCAGCTTACGAGTATCGTATAATTTCAAAGGTGTTGAAGTGTTATTTACATTTTGCTCCTGAATTCAAGCTAAACTTGAGTTCTGGAAGTTTAGTTCTATTCTATAATCAACTAGCTCTACATGAAAATCGCCAATAAAAAATTTTAAAATACTAATTTGGAAGAAAATGAAATTATACACGTAAATACCATTTCAGGGTTGAAGATGATTTATTGCTGAATGAGTTAAAACAGAGAGCTATTCGAATCAAAACGCCCTTACGTCTATTGTTTGATTTATACAATAAAATATTTCCTTGTTCGATTGTTCGCAGCTTTTCTTCATCAGGATTCTGTCTACATCTTCCACAGAAACCCATATCACGCACTCCCTGAGGAGATATCTTCGAACAAGTAAACGAGGAAAATTTGACGAAGGCACGACACATACACGCATGAACTACTGTTGGAGCTGCGGCTCTGAAAAAATTCCAAAAACACGTCGCGTCGAAAATATTTTCATTTTACGAAGTATGAAGTCTTACGAAGTGTGACATTGACAGACGAATAAACGCAATACTTATATTCCCATTTCCACATAGTACTATTTCTAACACGAATTTTTTATCGCCCTTTTATATCACGCGTCTCTCAAGCTGTTGAGAGAAGAGAGAATCTGTTACATATCCGCATACATCACGTAGCCGATAGAGAGGTCGGCCTTATGTAAAGAGGACGGGGAGGATAATCCACGTTGTCGGCGTGTGGCCGCATAAAACGGAAACGCTTTTCAAAACCGGCATGACGAATAAACTCATCTGGACGAAAAAATGTCAAACACGAGAAAACAAATATATTTGCACTACACGAGCGCGATCGGTGAGAATTGTAGAGGTCACGTAAAATCAATATAAATGAGCTCTGCAACCAGTTGATTAATACGACATTCGATAAAACGTTTCGAAGAAAAACACTAATAATAACTACTATAGGATCAAATAATTTAACTAAGTTGCAGTTTCCCGGCACGAGAAATTCGAAAATTTTTTGGTTGTTTGCATGATGTTAATGAAGATTTTCGAGGACGGTTAGGGCTGGTTGTACACTGGCTGGTGGTAAACCTCAGGGAAAATTATGGTGAAGGTAGGGTGAACGGCAAGTTCAGAGAATCTGTATACCGTTTACTAATTCACTCGCCATATATGCATGGTTCCGCGTAAATAATTGTAATCCTTTTTAAAAAGTCGATATTCCAGAAGCCTTGGAGAGCGAACTCGGACATTTTATATTCCCATTTTTTTGAACATATAACGCACAATACCTGCATGACTTGTGTCTTTATTTAATATCATTTAAAAAAATAAAATAGATGTGCAAGGATTTGATCATTTTTTATTTGATATCTCGTCAAGCAGAAATCGCGAAAATGAACTCTCATAAAATTGTTCACATGAGGGATTTATAAAAATTTTTCACCTCTGGAAAATTGTTCCAGAGGGAGCTCCACCAGAAATTTACTATCGATGCTTGCCGAATAATTCACCAATGCAACGTTTGGAGTTATTGACCTGGAAACGATTCCCCGCCGTTTCCGAGTCAAATCGCTGTTTGCAGTGAAACTTCAACCAAACCGACGCTATTTGGAGTTCTGAGAGGGAAACGATTCTCGTATGATACATGTAAAAAGAGCCCCTCAGCGAGGCTTTCGGAGCGAGATTCGACTTTGCTCAGATGAATGCGAAAATTGGTAACCGTCAAATGGCAAGAATGCGCTGACGTTGGGAATTGATAGTCAAGATATCAAATTGAAATTTACAAGAAAATACCATATGAAAATAGGCATTTTTTACCTTGATTGCTATTAAAAGAAAAGTGAAGACAGTTCATACTTTATTCTGGAGTACAGAGATCCAAGTGATGCGAATTGATTCGGATACTGCATCATCTATGTAGACATCGCCAGAGTTTCTTCGCACTCAACGAGCCAGAAAAAAGTGTAATAAACGAAGAGGGAAAAATTGGAGTTTTTATATCTCCATATTTACGTACATATTTTTTTAAATGTATTTTTCATTTTTTTTTTTAAATGTATTTTTCATGTTTTTTATTTTTTAAATTACAATATTGTAATTGCTAGTGTGAATGGTTTCTATTATATTAGGAACACCCTAAGCCTTCTATTATTAATTATATTTTTGGGGGCATTTTTTAATCAGCCGGGGAAAAAATTGAACAATTTCCGTAAATTTCTGGGAGTAAATTACGAAAAAAGGACGAGAACTTGCGAGGAACGTTTCTTCGAATGTAATAACTCCAAGTTCGCTTCAAAATCGGGAATTTCAATCGGGCATTAGACCTTCCGTATATCTTCACCTATATAAATTCCCAAGTGAGGAAAAACAATGGAGATTTCCGGACGGCGGAGTCGATTAACTATTGTAACGTTTTCACTTAGAGTCTTTCATCGCTAAAAACGGCTTTTAACTCGGTTCAATTTCAACAGCCGTTCATTCGAGTTGCTGGAAGCTCCACGTTTTTCCCATTTGAATGGGGAACATTATTCGCGAAAAAAAGGTTTCCCGACTTCCGTCCAGGTAATTTAGATTCCGTTTCAATGCCGTTTTTCCGACGGCGAAAAATCGTTCGGCGGACAAAGTGTCGAAAATCGACGGGAACAGGTCGAAGGTAAAGGCTTTGTGGAATTCATACGAGAGAGGTTTTCTTTTCATTTTGGCGTTCATCATTTTTTTGCTATTGCGAGATCTCGAGTGGAACTGTTGAACTTCAATCTCGAAAACTTCATGGAGAAATATTTTTGGACTTCCTCGAACGAAGGTAAAAAAGTTTCGGAAAAACTCAATATTGAATAGTCCACATTTTACGAAAGCCGCCTTGTGATAGGAAAAGGCACCTTCGAGAGAACTTTCGAAATTTTTTAAAATAGATCGTGTTTCTTGAATTTTGTCGTAAAAACAAATTTCGCCGTTGGGGGGGGGGGGGGGAATTGATTTGATGAACTGAGAAGAAAAATTGGATAGCGAAAGAGTTTGCAGGATGATTTTTATTTTTGTCTGTTATACATTTTCTGGACTGTCATCGTGGAATTATTCACGCAAATGGAAATAACTCAATTGGATTCTAGCTGATTTTTTCAATTTTCTTTCTATAATTTTTTTTTAATTGTTTTATTATATTTTACATTTTTTTAAATGTATTTATTTATTTTTCCATTTGCATTTTAAATTTTTTTTAAATACCTACCTAACTATATTTTATTTTTTTAAAGTTAATTTTAATTGTATTTAGTTATTATCTTTTTTTTTTTTAATTGCAATTGTGTGTAAGTCTGTAAGTTCGCTTTCAGTAGTTGAGAGCTTCGAGGGGGAACGATAGTTGACAAGACGGTCAAATCTCGTTTATTAACCGATTAACCAAATAAATTCAAAACATTCGCACGATTCAGTATTCTCGTATGAATTATTTCACCGCTCATCGTGTGGGACTCCTAAATCATTCGGCTCGAATTGAATCAGTATAATGCGCCGACGAAATACGTCTCAACAGGAGCAAACACAATTTGTCCGCTTAGTGCTCGGGGTTGATTAATGCGCTGTCAGCGAGGTGAGCCAGGTGAAATTATTATAATTCGGCAATTTACCGGCGCGGCTCTCTTAAACGTCTCTCGGATCCAAGTTAACATCACCCGGAGGAACTGAGCGAGAAGAGGTCGGCCCTTTTTCGGGGAACCATCTCATTTTGCGAAACTGCTTCCCCTCTAATTTAATGACCGGAGAGACTCTGAAGGTAAGAGTATTCAACTGTTCAAACATCCAGCGTTTCCATCACTTTTCGGGTTTCTTAGCGCTATAAAATCTCGGAAACTTCCCCAGAGGTTTACGTAAACTTCATTTCGCCGGCCGGTTTTTATATCCGGCGAAAATGCGGTTCTCGGACGGGTTAAGACCAGGTCAAGAGCATTGGCTACTTGAATTTGGATTAGTGGGAGTCGAAGGTCCGATTTCGTGGCGCGGAAAGTTTCTATGCAATGAAACTTAGAACGGAAGAGGTAAATACGGGTAAAGTGATCGAGCGGAAATTCCTCGACCGTGTTGACCTTTTTCCGAAGTTCATCGAAGGAAACCTACGCGACGAAACGTTATAGTGCGAATAAAGATACTTTCACCAACCGTTGTTACCTAGCTCGACCGCAAGCCCATGTCCTTGGAACTGGCAACAACGCAATTTTCAAGAACCGCCTAATTCCGCGTCCGCTGCTATAGCGGAAGTTCTAATCGTTCGAATCGCCACTAAAGCAGCAAACGGACAACAATCCTCGGGTCCTTCCATCGCGTTTCCCTCGAAAAGTATTTTTTCCTAGCTTTTATCGCCGAAGAAGACAGTTATGGGGAAGCGAGAAAGCCCAAGATCCTCTAGCTTCGCTCTAATAGAACGTGGTAAATAAAAGATGGCTCTCTTGAAACGGCTGCAGTCGGAGTAGTTTTTTTTTCCATGGAATGGGCTGCCGTTGAAAATAATAGCGCGGAAAGGCAGTAACAATTCGAAAATGTCTGCGGGCAGAAAGTATGAAAAATGGACTGTGCGAACGAGCGTTCGGAAGAGTCGACGATAATCGGTCTAAACTGAGATTCGAGGAGTTGAAAGATCTCGTTCGGCTCGAGGCGATTTATCAACGTTCATTTCGAAAGTCCCCTATCGATGTATTTCTTCGGTTGGTGGTCTATTATAACTAAATAAAATGAAAATAATGTACATTATCGTACTCCATTTTTTAAAAAATCCTAATAGTAAAAAATCAATCGAAATAAAATAATCAAATAGAACATTTAGTATTTTTTTAAATCTTTCTATTTTAATCTATTATCTATTCATATCAGTTTCTCTACTATCTATTATTCACATCAGTTTCAATCCAGTCTCATCTCCATTATGTCGCCATTTTTAACTAGATTTATAGCCGGAAAAGCTTTCACGATTTATCCAAGAAAATCCTTTTTATGAGGTTTACTCCCGATGGAACGCTATTAAAACTTTTACGAGACGAACAATTCTCGTCCCGTCGTGAATCCTTGAGTTTCTAAACAAATGAACCCCCGTTTTACTAGATCATCTCGCGACAATATTCTAATTACAGAAATCTGCTGAGGTTTTTATCGTAATAATCTCCCCAAGTTTTCCAATCGGGGTCGAGAAAATCTACTTTGTCTCTCGCTTGTCAATATAATTTTTCAACAGCAACAAAGCGAGCACATTTCCGCTTTTCCGGGTTGTTAGCTCTTTTCCCATAATTAATTGATGCATAATATATTTATTAATTTTAATTAATCTGACTAAACATGAAATATCGTTAAAATAATCAGTGCGGAGTAGACAAATTATAGAGATTATGCTCGAGTTTATCAGGATAAAGTAGAACGCCAATAAAAACAAATATTTTTCAAAAAATAAAATAAGAGTTTGGAGCAATTTTAAACGCTTTGTAAAAAAAATAATAGAATATTCTATGGATATAATATTGCCTCAAAAGTTCAAACATCAATTACTGAACTCCCCAAATTGCCTCATACAACATTTTCCATCGCCAAATGAATTATTTTATAACTTCACAAGAAAAGAGAAATTAAATAAACCAAATAGCTCAATTTTCTGTCGAATTTCAGTGTTGAAACTAAAGACAACAATTTTGATGCAGAAATTAATTATATGTTTTCCCTTCGCCATTCGACTGAAGCAGAACGAACTTCAACGATTCGGAGTTGGGCGTTGGTAAATATTACTGCAATGTGAATATATCGCGGTGAAGATTAGAATTTATATTATGAGCACGTATTAAGAGCAATGGCGAGTAATACTCTCAAATACCAGCGTGAACTAAATTAATTTCCTAAAATAAATCCAAATAATTCATAAAAATGAATACAAATAATTGAAAAAAATTAACAAGAAATATTATAAAAATTTTCCCCAATTTCCACCCCTCGTTAACGGCGATTCCGAGCGTCTTTTTTATTCGATACTTGGAGAAACTTATTTCCCTCCCAGACGGGATATAACGTCATACAAACTCTTAGACGGGATGTGGATTTAATAAAGTTTCATAAAGGCCAACCAACGTACAAAAGAATTCTTCATTGCCTTCCCGCGAAAAATGACTCGGGCGGGAAAGGAAGTTTGGAAGCCGTGATGAGGAATTTAAGTCGGCTCGAGACAACCTCCAGTTCGTTCGTTTTAAGCTCCTCAGAACGAAAAAGCGCTCGAGCGCAAGACGTCTCGACCATTGCATCGGTTAAATGATCCCTTTTCAGACGGTTTGATTTTCTAGCTCCCATTTCGTCGGACGGGAGACCGTGGCGAATTGTAGCGGCGATCTTTTTCCAAACGTGCGCTTCAGATACTAAATATTGATCCGCGACCCACTCGCGAAAATTCGTTATTTCAAATTCTAGGTTAAATGTTCTTTCTCTTCTTTCAAAACAATAGGATATTTCTATAATTTTTTTTTTAAATTTTTATTCTCGCAATATGTGCCTAATATGTCTTTTATACGGATTAAACACTAGTTATTTTTATCAATTCTCAATTGAAAATCAAATTTCGATTGAAACATTTTACAAAGCAGCGGCAATTTATCAAAATAGACGACATCAGAAGAAAAATAGAAATTCGATAATATTCAAAACATTGAAAGATAAAATTGCTTATTGAGAGAACATAGTTTCTTATTATTACTTTTTTATCGTAAATAAAATCATGAAATATCGCTGAAATTATATAAATCAAATTTTAGAGCTAGTTCAAATAACAAAACTAGCTCAACACAAGGTCAAAGCATAACTTACTGATACGAAAAAGTTAGAAACCGTTGTCACTCGTAATTTATCTAAAAATCGAAGACAATTCCGTCGGTTCTTGTGCGATGCTCATAAATTGCATATCTATAGCATATATTCTTTTCTTCATTCTTCTCGGAAAATGTCGGAGAAAATCCTCTTCGATCGTCGCGTCTCATCTTACAGTTATCGGAATTTATTATCGTCTAAAAGCGCGACGGTGATACGTTTGAACAATATGAAAAGCCCAAAGTGATCCGATAAAGAAAAACCACCGCGGATGCAAATCTTGATTCCTCGCCCGAATTTAGTGTAAAATACGTAGATATAAATAGTGAATTACTATCAAGCTCAAGGGTTGAGATTTAATTCATTTTCCAGGGGTCATTGTGCTAATTTATTGGAAAATTTAAAGAATAAAAAGGACGAAGATAAAATATAAATAAATTAAAATACAAAACTCACGGCGTAAAAGTAGAATTGATTGATCTCCTCGTCAACCGTCGTGTTTGTATCTATTTGAACCGTCGTGGTCTCATACGCGTAGTCAAATTCCTGAAACAGCGAGAAACTACAATGAATGAATAAATCACTTGACAATCTTCGCCGAAAAAAATAATAGGTACTTTAAAAAATAAATCAAAATTTCTGAAAACATTTCCGAAAAAACAAATTGTTTCGAAAAACTCGTTTAAAAAAATCAAATTTGTTGGAAATTTTCCAGGAAAAAAATTACTTGAAAAAAAAAATTGATAAGAATCAAATGCGTATAATATCTAAGAAGTTCTGTTTGTTTGATCCACAGTCAAAATCGCGTAATTTATCACATCCACACAGAGCAAAAAAATGTTCTGAAAAAGTCATTGAATGTCATACATTTTTCACAAAGATATAGCAACTTTGTGACCTTAGATACACGGACAGACTATAACGCTGGTCTAACTGTCAGAATGTAAAGAGAAACAGGGACTGAAGGCCGGTGGACAACACACACCGAAAAAAGCAACTAAACTCTTCTTTGAAGACGGTTAAGTAACAAAGGCGCGCGCAATATAGAATTTCCAGGTTTGAAAGGGCTTAAAAAAATATTTAAATGTATAATTTTTATACATATCCGATCCACATTTCGCGATGTTACGATTGGTTTTCCACATATCCTCGCTATGCCCAGTTTCCAGAATCCCACATTCGTTTTCCGTTTCGGCCGGCATTTAAATCTTAACCGACATTAACATTACTCAGGTCAGATTATAACGTCGGCGGAGTGGGCGACGTTAATTTACTCTCGGCCGAAAGCTTCGAATGGGATAAACAGATAAATAAATTGCATTAAATATTCATGAGGATTTGAAAGTCGCGAGGGTCCGCTGAGTTTCGTGAGCCCGATCTCCGCGGAGAAAGCAAGGCAAATTACAATAGTCTTTATATGGAATATCCATCAGTTTTATCGTGCGTGTACAACTTTTTATTAATTTATGCGAATCGTAGAACATTTTATTCGACTTCGCTTCTTCTGAAATTCACTGAATTACGTTCTGTTTTGATTGGTGTATTTGCGAAATAATATTCAGCTCTCTTGAAACCCAGTAATAATTTAAGTCGAAGAAAATTAGAATTTTCACAAGCCAATCTGGATTTCCCAACAAGCGCAAGATGTCTCGAATTGTTCGAGCATAGTTTAGAAATTCTTAACTATCTGAATCTTGGCATAAAATAAATGTACGCTCAAATTAGAAATTTTAGGAGGTTTAAAAAATTCAAATTTTCCATCAATCATCTGTGTTGTTTTCATTCTATTTGGTGACTCGAATTCCGCAGCGTATTGATTGTTCAACGCCGCGTCAATTCATGCCTGCTGAACCAGGAGCGATTTGAATCAGGAGGATTGCTTTGATGGTATATTCACTAGACCGCTGACGCAGTGACCGCCAAATGTACCCACATAGTCCTGTCCATTATTCTACACATCAATATTCAATGCAATTTGCGTCGCTTTATCCGTATCGCCCGCAATCGGAAGTGCGAGTTTCGATAAATCTTGCATTCTCGCCTACTGCTAAGTAAATAGATCATCGTTAAATCATCAGTAATGGAATACGAGGGAAAAAACCAGTGCTCGAATATTAAAAAATGCTTTCAAATAATTCAAATAGTTCCGAATATTCTATATAAAACTTTTCAATGAAAAAAAGGTGAAGATAAAAAATAAAGAACACGTTAATCTAATAAAATATTAACTATCCAGGAAAAAACGCTTGAATTTCACCTGCTTTCATGTCATACATTAGAGCATCTGGTGTGCAAAACGACTAGATAAGCCGCAGCTCGCTATCTCCATAACGAATATTTACTGCCAGGGTAAGAAAAATATTAAATCAAGCCCCATTTGCAACTCAGCGTTTTTCAATGCGCCAAGTGCATCAGCTTTAAAAGCGTTGAATCAATATTTCAGTGATTTCTGTTAGATAGCAAGTTATACCCAGATTATTATCTAGGTGTGATTGTTTTCCTACAATCGACTTTAAACAAATTTTAAAAAAACTGTCAAATTATAATAAAATGATATTTTTAAAGATGAGGAATAATGTTGACAAATCCTATAATTTTATTTTATAATAATATAACTAATAATATATTATGTAATTTATCAAATATTATTATAATTAAATATGATTAATAGTTATTATTAAATTTTATAAATTATTAATAATAATTAATAATATAAAATTAATATATATAATTAATTGATAGTATAATTATTATAATTTATTAAAAATAATAATTATTGAGGAAATAATTGTTAATAATGATGAATAGTTATTGTTGAAATTTCCATAAAATTCATTTCCTGAGAACTTATTCTGATGGATAATATTGTTTCAACGGGTGGAAACGTTTTTAAGGAGAATAAAGCCAACCAATCAGATTACTTTAATTGTTTGAATAAATTCAGCTTGATTAGTAGACTGAAATTATATTTAAAATCAGAACGGTGTTAATTTGATAATATTAACGGTTACTCTATTATTTGCCAATTATTTTACAGAAAAATTTCTCCGATAACGTACGTTTTTAGGACGGCAGTAGTTATTTGCTTCAGACTAATGATAGATTTCAGCAACCTTGATGGCAAATAGTCGCTTAAACAATTTCCCATTAGCAACGTATACATGTCTTTTAGCTGATTGTCTGTTTTTGATGTTCATTAATGATGTAAGAGGTTGGCGAAAAATAATCGACGCGAATTTAAAATTCGTATTGGGAGGTTGTCTCCGCTTACTCATGAAAAGAGGAAAATATTTTCGAATCGTAGTTTCAAAGTAGATACGAGCTCACCGGCTAAATTTTGGAATCTGCAGAACTGTGTCATAGAAATCTAGCCCAGTCTACAGTTATTCTACCCATCTAATAAATCTATCGACACGGTTAACATACACTTTAACACACAGTTGGCACAGTTAACTCGTCACGCCGAATCGTAACGCCCGTGTATTCAATTTGCGAATGAAAAGCGACCCAAGGTTGAGAAACTGCTCGATGAAGGTGCCACCATACCCAATGAATGATTACCGGTTAGTAACGCGTCTTAACGACAATTTTATTTAGCACCCACATAATCGCAATCCTTTTCAGACTTCAAAGAGCTGGTTTTAGTTTCGATGATAAAAAAATCGTCAAATGAACAGTTTTTTTATGATCCTCATCTTGCGAGAAAGAGCATTTTTGATTGATTCTAAATTAAATTACCTCAATTTGCTTACATAGAACCTCTTTTTCAAAATTCGCGAACGTGGTGAAAAAAAATTCCTAAGTTAAAACTCCAAAAGTATGAAAATCGAAAAAAAAATTTGAAAAATATTATTAATTGTTGGAATATGAAACTTATCACTTCAAAATCGAATTCTACGTCTGATTTTCTGTAGATAACATTAATTGATCAAAAGTTTTAAGTTAAAAAGCATTACAACGGTGTAATACTAAAACTATAAAAACTAATCGTTGTCATCAAATTTCCATTGTTTTTACGTCAAATTCGTATTCAGCAGTTCATTTCCAATGAGAAAAGCTTTCATAATTTCTTATAAACCTAAATTAAATTTTTCACTCGTACCGATGCTAGCGGAGCTCAAGATTTCGGCCGGTGAAAAGCTCGATTTACGGAAAATTATTTCTGTGGCGCTGTTTAAATTTTTTTCACCAAATTTTTTGTTATGTACGTGTGTAAGGAGGTCAAATGAAGACTCCTGCATAATAAAACCTGTGATTCAGCAGAATTTAAACCCCGAAAATCGTGGTTAAAGTCCAATTTTCGAGCTTTCAAAAACCGATTTTTTTGGACCACTTTCAGATTTTTCCGAGGATTGAAAAAAATTACAAAAATACATCTCGGTAAGACACAACTTTCCTGAAAATTTCAGATTTTTATCTGTTTTGGAAGACGAGTAAAAAATCGTTAACTGATCGGTTCAACAAATTCACAGGGGTCCCCCTTGGATTTTTCTTGAAAAATTTTTTGGTTTCGATTTCGCTCAAATTCAGCATAATGATAGTTGATGATGTGTATATCAATAATATATGGTTCATTATTTGTTTCTTTTGCACTAAATTGATGAAAAGAACGTTTTAAGTTGAAAAATGTGATGTTTGCCTGCGATACGTAAACCCGATTTTTAAAAAGTTTTTATCCTTTTTTCTAATGACAATAAGATTTTATAAATCGACTGCATCTCTGTCTCGAAATTAATGTCCTAACTATATTCCCTGCAAAGAACACTCAACCGAAGTGAAGATGAATACGTCATCGAAGTGACGTCGAATTATTGGCCGCAAATTAAATTCAAGCGGCATAAGTTGCCGTTCCAATCGTAATGAAATTCCGGGCCAATTGAAATCTCCGTTGATCATCGCCAATAACCGCATTATATTCCCGTCGAACTGTAGATAGCTCTTCGAATTGCTTATCGATCGGTTTCATTTCGAGCTTGAGGTTGAACTGGAACGTGCAAGGGACGACTATATCCTCAAGACAGAAACTTCTTAACCAATCTGTCCATCGCGGATGCTGTTCGAAAACAGACGATTGATTAGACAAATAATTCAACGGCAATAATTATCACCGATGAATAATATAATTCCGAACTTATTGACAATCGGTTAACCTTTATTTTTCTATTGGTTTTTGACTAATTTTAATTAGTCTAATAATAATTAGAATAATTGAATATTTTGTCTTGCGCTCGACGGGATTTTATTTCGACTTCGAAATATTGTTTCGACACCGAAAATGAATTCCTAGTATCTTGTGAAAACGGCTGTCAGAGCTCTTAGGGTTGAATAAAGTTAGTAAATAGTTAAACATACATTTTTAATGTATACTCACAGGTATACCGAAACTGTGATTCGAATTAAATATAAATAAAAAATTCGATCCTGATAATTCATAAATATTGAAAATCACGGAAAATTATACTATTCACAATTGTTTCACAACTGTTTGTGATAAAGTTTCCTGTGATAGAGAAAATTCACCGACAAACGTTTATATACCGCTACTCTTTCGCGAAAACTGATAAGCATATTCATGAAAGCGTTTTCCGGCGAGAAATTCCGATGCAGAATAAAGCGCTAAAAGCTATAATACCTGATGAACACAGTTGAACGGGTTTTGATAACCTTTCGCCTTTTATTCGACAGGTGATTGTCGAACGGTTAACGCAATTCGAAGAGACGATCTCAATTTTTCCGTTTTAAAATCAGAACAATGTAACAACAACACAACAACACAATGTAACAATGTTTTTCGTTTTATGTTAAGTTTGAGCACCTAATTGCTCGTACCAAATGAATAAATAAATAAATAAATAACAATCATACTAAAAATATTGTAGTTGTTTTGACGGTTTTCTTTCTTATTTTTTCTTGAAAGTAGTAATTGTTTTGATTCGACGCGCCATTGCTTTGTACTTGTTTTTATAAGTTTCAGTCACTTTTGTGTTCAAGTAGTTTTTCAAAAATTTTTTGATTTTTTTTAGCTGAATTCTTTTTGCGTATGATTTCTTAGTAAGTTTTTTTTTTATTGTTTAAAAACTTGTTTGTATAGTTTTCTTCTACTTGTTAATGTTATTATTTTAGTACGTTTCGTCAGTTGTTTTATAATAAGAATTATATTTAAATTAATATTTAAATATAAATATTTAAATTTAAATATAATTTAAAATATTTAAATTTAAATATACCTATCGAATGTTATTTGAAGTAATTAAATAATTTTTTGAACTCATTCAAATCAACGATAGGATAGGAGATAAGAATATAAATAAACATAGGTCGAGTTGTGGATCTTTACTCAAAATCCCCTTCAACTATTGCTGTTTTTGCCTTGGAATTCGGCAAAATCGACCGAACTTTCACGATTTACATGATTGTAAGGCCGACCATAGCAAATCGAAAATCGACCTCCAAAATTTCAACTTCCATTTGCGAAAGGGGAGTTTTGGCAAATTTTCTGTATCCTCGAGGAGTCGGACAACCATTCACGGCGACCCGTCCATTTCGGCGGTCGATTCTTGATGAAATATTCATTTCGGACGAAAACGTCGAAGGTCTTTTTCGTACATCTTTCGCGCGTCGTTTATCTGCGGAAAAGAGGGAAAGGAAGGCCAAAGTGGGCTCGAATATTCAGCGGTCGCTTCGGGGGTCGTTTTCACTTTCAAAGGCCGAGAAGATCAAAAAACCCGCGCACGGAGAAAATCGATTCTATCCGAAAATCCTTAATGCGGATAATGCAAAGGAGGAGCTGTATCGTAAATAATATCTGACAAAAATCTGTTACAATGAGGTGACAATTCTTTACAAAATTGCAAAAAAAAAAAAATAATAAAATAACAACGAGATAATGAAGGTACTGTTCAAATACAAGTAAGTACCCAAAATTATATTTTATTTATTTATTTTATTATGTATTTTTTATTTTAATTCAACGAAGTAGCTAATAAAAAATAAGGGGAAAATACCCTTACTGTAAAGATTTTGACTCGAGCTAAAACGATTTTGTTTGATTTTAAATGAGGAAAGTTATCAGTTGTACATAAATACTGTGTGTTTGATTTGCGTAAAGTCATGCAGCATTAACAATGGCCCGATGGATGACGTATAGTCGACAGGTTCGACATAGTGACTATAATTATCGATCGAGCATGAAGGCGCACGCTATTGTTTTAATTCGACGCCTATTAATTCTGAGGCCGTAATTTGGCGATAATGATAGCGTGTCGCGTGAGATTGATGGTCAGCCTTTCAGAATTGATTTATAATCGACGATTTGTACCGATTCATTAGTGGATAATCTCGCTAAGTACAGATGTAGAATTTTATTATTTGAACGTCTTCTTCGCTTTGACTGTCGTCTTCAACTATTTCTCCAACGGGCGATTTTTATTGTTTTTAATACGAATAAATTATTTATTATCATTATTTGTTCTGTTTTTTGATGTTTTTTTTTCTGTTTTTTTTTTTTTCCACGTTTGGTTTACAAAGCATTTTTTACGCTCTAACAATATAAAGGAGTAAAATAGAAAATTAATTAAAGCGAGTGAGTAAAATTGAAGATAATCACCAAGCGGGCAGAAATTCGTATTCAACGTAATTTGAAACGTAACAAGTCAAATCCTTAAGGAGTTTGGGAATTTTTTTTTATAAACGATTACAATTGAACCAAGAGAAATGGTTGAGTGAGATGATTAGAAAACGCTGTATTGTTAAAATATTAGATAATGTTGTCCTCAATATTCATTTCCTCGAAACTTCTTGGGTATTAAATAGTCTAAATGAACATTAATTTTCCCCTGCTTTCATTCCGTCTTAATGCCAAATTGTAGGCGCGTCAAATGTTCGCACCATTTCGATGCACTAGTTGAGATGTGTGGAATTGGAATCGGGCTCAATTAGTGAACAGTTCTGCGGAATCGAGAGATGCGAAACCGTCCGTTTTAAGCGAATTACGTCAATTAGCGCAGCTCGAATGCGAATCTGATGACAAAGAGGCGCAATACCTTCTCTCCAAAGTTGTCTCCGTTATTCGATGAATTATGTCAAATCTACCGATGCGTGGATACAGAGCTTCATCGGATCGAATGGTGAAAACGTGCGCTAAAATAAGCAATAATTGTTTTATCGCCGTGAATTATGCCAGTTGCAATCGGTAGTAGATATAATGAAAAACTTCTTCAGGAGTTGGCAATCGGTACGCCACCCGGAAAAATTGAAAACACTGCTAATGATTGTACAGTGGTTTAATATTCCTTCACCTCAATAATGATTCGTGATAGTAAATATTCAAAAAATTTGTTAACGTTCCCACCGAAAAACAGATCCAGTTTTTCCCGGTTTTTCCCAGTTTTTCCAGTTTTTCGGAAATAAGATTTCTGGGTAAGGCTTTTTTATCAACGAGTTCAGCATGTCTCTCAAAATCCTGCCAAGTATAAGTACATAGTAAATCATCACGCGAAATCGATTTTTATTCCTTGTAAGGAGTTCAGAATATATTCCATATTAACCCGCTCGATTCCAGATCGTTCCGCAATATCCAGGTGAAATATTTTTCTCGGAGGAATTTGGCTTAGCCGGCCGTTTCGAAGAGGTTCGATCTCTTTTGTTGGCTTCTATCCAATGCTATCAGTTCGCATGTTTGTCTTACGTACTCTAAAACAAAGATGTGTCTATTTCCCGGCTTCACCTTGAGCTTGAAAGGTTCACAGGCGGTGTTTCCATTTCAAATGTCCGGCAGGTCCGATTGAATCCGTCTATTTTCAAACATGACTCGAATCGACGGTTTTGAACTTGTCGAGTTTCGAAACCGATACTCGAATTATTCAATATGCAAATATCGAATAAATTGACTAATAATTTTAAAATTTCACCGTTGACCAAAAAAAAAAAAGCTTTATTTCAAATCATAGCCAATGTTAAACTTCTCTTTCGCACGGAGCAACTTCTCTTTTTTTAGTTAGAATAGGTGAAATATTCAGCCAATATCCGATCGGTAGCTTTTTATACGAGCCGCATAAAAAACCATGGGAAACCTATGAATAGACTAGAGGAAAATCTACCGACGGTAGAGCATTAGAAATGATAAACCGACCACGCTTCCACTAGTAAAACAGCGTCCGTTCTAGCGACGATAAAAAAGGATGAAAAGATTCAGAAAGGCTTTTCATCGCATATGTGAAAATCCATGAGGTTTCCCCGTAAGGTATTTCTAAATGTTTTTGTACGTCGACGCAGTCCAAAAGGGAACCGCTTGTGGAAGAATTCCTTATAAGCTCTCATACTCGGACAACATTTTTTCCCATTCGTAATTTATTTTTCCCCGTGTTCTCTTCTCATTTCGATTCCCAAAGAAGAAACCGGGGTTTTTCACAGCGACGCCTATATGCAAGTTATTACGCTCCGCTCGTCAAAAATTCCTAGGAGCTCAGTACCTTGGGAAATTCCGAGTGCTGCGATTATAGCTCAACGATTCAAATGTCGAATTCGAGTTATTGCTTTTTTTCGTCCCCCAGAAAGCTCCAAAATTACTGTTTTACTCGGCCGGTCTCTTCTAACCAGGAAACTTTTTTGGTGTTAGTACGCACTAATTTGGTAATCTATTGTTAGAAAATTCCATCATTATTTTCAATGTAACGCGTCGTGCTTTTCCTAGGCCTCATTGATTTAATTCGTTAATGGTACCACGTTGAAGAGGAAAATAACATTAATTATATATCTCACGCGTTTTCACCACCCCTTTATCGTTTTTTATATTGATTATATTTTATTCATACGCCACGATATTGATATATTATCATGTTTAAGGTCCAGAAATGTTTGCTTTGGCAAGTGAATGCGACGCTTGATTTTTATTTTTAGTGTCACACACCGTACTTCCGCGTAAATCACATTTTCCGCTATTTTATTCGAGGTTTTCTTTCTTTTAGGGTCTCCGTGGTGTGAAAAATATCCCATTTCACTAAAATTATCTTGTTTCGTTAGCCTCTCACGCCGAGTTATTGATCTAATTCGTGCATTTTTCGGTTTTTGGGTCTTCTGGCTAGTTTCTTCAGTAAGAGCTTTGTATTTTGCAAATTTTGCGGCCTTTGAATGAGTTTCTCGATTTCATAATTGGCTTTAGCTGTCTGCCGAATCAAACATGCAATTACATTGTGATCTATGCTCCCCAATGGTTTACGTCTCTATTTAATTCTATCGATGCACGGAAGACCGATGGGTATCCAATTCGAATTCCGCTCTCAACATTATACACGACGAGAAGCACCACGTCGCCTAACGGGTTTCTCTAATGATTATCCTGGTAGGAACCTGGATAGGTAAATTACAGCCCGACTCGAAACGCATCTGAGCAATGCAGACAGAATGCACCCGTAAATGCGCACGACTGAATCAACTGCCGTAACAGAATATGAAGCCCGCTATTCTGAAAAAAACACTTATCAACGTAGTCCGACATTTAATCATCGGTTGGGAGGAAAAAAATTCGACTCACTGCAAAACTGCAGGAGGTTGGCATTTTCAATGTAAATACGCTTTCGAATTACGCGCCACAAGTCTTATTACGGCTCATAAAAATGCGGACGGCCTCTGATGTTACGGAATTAGACGGAATTGGCGGTATTTCTGTTTCTCTATTGAAATAGAACGGTATGAAGTCACTCATCCGTCAAGACTTGCTCCGAATGCTCAGAACCAGTAAAATTTGTGGCCATTTTTTGAGACTCTCCAACGACCAAGTATTGCAATTTTTTCATGATGGTCAATTATGAAGCTATTTTTCTTTATTGTATTTCGATCATAATTTTCACGCGTAAACTTCAAATTTTTGCTCGATATTTCATCGTAGAAGTAATCAATTTTTCGGTTCTACTTAACTTCAGCACTGTATTTTTCCAACTCAATTTACTGACCTATGTTTCAATTTTAATCGATTTGAAATCGAGTTCGAAATTTACGCGATCGAATGATTATTTTCGGTGAATTCGTTTGCTCAGATTTATAGCGTTTGATTTTTTTTCCAAAATAATAATGGGAGAAAACCGTTTAATCGGGCCAAAAATGCGAAGAAGACCCCAACAATGAACTTCGGCCTCGAACTTTAAGAAAGCGCTCTTCCGAATAAATGAGATGTAGTAACGGAAATTAATTAAGCCTAAAATAATGAAGTTCGACCTGAATTTGAACTTTCTCGTGAGATTTGCCTTAGGAAGTCAACAGTTTCATTAGACGGCCAAGAATTGCGCTATCCGTTTGGCCGAAGTTCTCGAAATAAAACGATTCTCAGAAGTTGCTATCCAATTATACACGATCGCGCTTTAATTAAATGTCTTCACGTTGATTCATAGGGCATTGTTTCAACGTAATTTTTCTCTTTAATGGAAGTAATCGGATGAAAAGTCGAAATCGAAACGGAGGTTTGGAGGAAAAATTCTTATGATTTACTCAGGAACTCTTTCCGAACAATTATGACGAATGGTTTTAATCGTTTGTGTCACACATCATAATTCCGCGTTACTCGCATTTTAAATTAATGTTTCGAACATTGTGTCGTTTATTGAAAATCTGTGACAGTCGTTGAACTTAGTGATATTTTTATATTGGAAATATATTTTATATTATTTTTCCAACAGCGGTATATTTTGTATTAATTTTCAAATGTATATTATCTAATGATATTTTTATAATAGTGGTATATTTTATATTATTTTTCTGATAGTAGTACATTTTATATTATTCTTTTGATATTAGCTTATTTTATATTATTTTTCTAATAGTGGTATATTTTATATTATTCTTCTAATAGTAGTTTATTTTATATCATTTTTCTAACAGTGGTATATTTTATATTATTTTTCTAACAACGGTATAATTTATATAAATTTTCAAATGTGGAATATTTTATATTATTTTCAAATAGTAGTACATTTTATATTATTTTCTTACTAGCGGTATATTTCATATTATTTTTCTATCGCAGTCTTCACGAATTGGCTTTCGAAGAAATAGTTCTCAAATCAGAGTAATTCTAACTTATTCCGTCCTAGGGCGTCGGCTAAGCCATTGTTGGTCGAGCTTTGAACGTGATGCGACTGCTTAAGAAATCCTAGATTATTGCTGCGTCAAAAATACGGTTGATACGAAGTCATAGAGATCGGACGAGTTTCAAGTCCTAGAAATTCTACGATTTTTCACTGAACGCTATTCTGGCCGATCTAATATGCTGCTGAATCGAAATCGAACCAAAGGGAAACAAAAGAAAGACGAGGTATTGATTATGCTTAATAATGCGAGTTGATGCGCTTGAAATTTCGACCCGTTTAAATCAAACTAGGGTCGAACATTTCAGAAATTATCGCCTACATCTCGCTAATCTGAGTTAATTTCGAATTCAACCCTTGTAATCGAATCGCCCCGAGTTCATCACTGCGGTGACTAATTTCGAAGCTGCCAGTCGCAGAAGACAGTGACGAGTACGTGATCGACTCAAGATCAAGACGCAATCAGCGGTCAGTTTGAGGAGCTGAATGAATTAAAAGTAATTTATTTCCTTTAAAAAGTAATCAATGAATAATGGTACATAAAATGTTAAAATATTCATATTAATAATTTAGTTGTTTTACCGGTACTGGAATTCCGTATGGTCGTAAACAAGAAAAATATTAAGCAATCAAAATCGTTCCTGTCAATATAATATAATAAAATAGGTCCGTATACGAATTATTAGTGTTCCAAAAAATAAAAAATGCAATTTTCGACGTTCGGTTTGAACTATTTTGAAAAAAAGTGATCTATTGGTATTTTTATTTTCAATAAAATCTACATTGCATTTCCTTGAGATTCGTTCAAATAAAAAAAAAAAACCCCGAAAATTGTGAAAACCTTACGGTTGTCGACGAAATATCCTTGCACTGACTTAAAGTCCTATTTTTGGATGAAATTTGTGAATTGAATTGAGGGCTTTGACTAATTATTTAGGATTGAAGGTAGAAGTACCAACTTGATTCCCATATCTGGTAATGGATACTTGCTCTATATTCATCTATTCAAATACCAACATCCCGAAATGCTTAAAACGATTTATTTATTTCCTATAAGACGTCCACAATATTCACTAGAAATAATTTATTTGGCTAAATAACGTTTTCTGAGTCAGCTGGTAAAATATTCGTACTATTATGTACTCGTCAGCTAACACGACTATTATTGTAGAATAATTCGACTATAATTCAACTCACTTCGAGAAGCTGATAATAATATTAGGATCATATTGTCAAAAGAAAGACCCAAAAAAAAAATTTTAAAAATAAAATTAATAAAAAGTTTTTTTTACATGATTTCACATACATAATGTAAGATTTTTTTATTACTTTGAAAAAGGTTTTTTTAGGGTCACTCCTCTGAGATTATGATCAGATAATTTATCTCTATCCTAAGGTACTTCAGATATTCAAAATTTCGCTGCTCACCAACTGAACGAAAGCGTAGAAATGTATTAATTCGTACGACGATAACCTAAACCTTATTTCGCGATATATATCCGAACTTTCGGAAAATTATTCCGCCGGAATGAATCCTAGAGAGCTCGGGCGAATTTCCACTATCAAAATCAAAGGACGATGGGAGAAATCTTGGCTCAGACGAGCTTCTTTTACGGTCGCGTTTTAATGAGAAATCCCACGATTCCCCATGCTCTCAGGCGCGAGGAAATTGTGATGTCCTTTCATTACGTCGGAACTCGTGACGATGACAGTTCTAGCAGTAAAATTCCTTTATACCGAGTGTAATTTAAAAAAAAAAATTATTTCCTGGCAAAGCCGAGCCGTTCTACTTTTAGATTTAATTCGACATCTTTTGAACGTTATCTCGAACATGATGATTCTTTTTTGAAACTTTTGCTATGGAATTCGATGATAAGTCGAATCATTAAGGAAACGTTGGAAAGAAACATTTTTTATATTATTTATGAGCTGCTTAAATCAATCAGTGTGATGACATCATTACGATAGCTAAAATATACATAGATTGCCTTACTGATATTATTATCCTAAGAGGAAATACTTGAATGTGTAATCGGCGACTGAACTGCTGTGAATTTTTTCCTTCCCAATGATTTTTTTTGTTTCGCTGGAAAATATTTTTGAAGTCGGTTTTATTGTCTTTTATCGAGGTTTAATAAACAAACGGATGCAACGTTGCTATCATCCCAACCGTACTTAATTATTGATGCGATTAAAATGCTGGTTATTTAGACCGCGAATCTATTCATAGATCGTTCGAACTTGAAAACGAAGCCAATACTTATTATTGGGCATTTTTCTCTTTCAAAGTCATCTTGCATCTACTTTGGATGATTATCTTAATAGCTCGGCCAAGGAAGTTACTAGATGAGAATTGTCCGAATACGGCAACTATCATTAGGCGCGTGATTATCCCGTACAACTTCATGCGAATGAGACAAGTGCTTACCACCGTGTTGTACAAATTGCGTGTCCAACTCTGCAGCGAAATGTTACAAACGGAGATTATTGAGGCGTAATTAAAAAGATGATAAGCGGAAATTGTAGAAAATCAAAACTCCAATTTTTCAATTTGAACGCTTGATTTCTGAATTTTCAAGTCAGAATAAATTAATGAACGAAATTTTTTTTTTTTAATCCCTTGGCGGGAAAAAATAGTTAAGGTGGGAGGAAAATGTCTTGGATATTCTACTGTCTACATTGTTTATTTTATTGAGCAATGACAATTGTTCATTAAAAAACAATTGACATAAACTAGAAAAATTCACTAAAAAACAATTTACGCATTTTTTTTTTTTAATTTAAAAACTTTCGAATTTTGAAATTTATCTACTTCTATTTCGAAGATCACGAAAGACACCCGTTGAGCTTTCTGGGTTTCAATGGCAAGCGAACACGAGTTCGTCTTTTCCGAAGGAAACAAAAAGAAAATCGACTCCTTTTGTACCAGGGGATCCAGTCGCTGCGAGCTTTTCCCGGTCGTATTCAATCTCGAGGATATTAGGTTTCATGTTTGTCCAAGCCTTCATTGTAGATCATCTGTTTGTGTGACACCACGAATCCATGCCTCTTTCATTCGCTCCGCAGCCATTGGATTCGGATTGTTTTCCGTCCAATTCCGAAAAAAGCGACCTTTTCCAGTCGACATTGTTTGGCCCGAATCGGTCCGACCCTCCCCCAATTTTGACCAATTCGCTTATTCCTCAGCTGCCGTTACTTCATCGAACTCGAAAAAAAGTGTCGAGGCATGTTATTCACCGATGGTCGGAAAATTAGAGACCTTTTAATAGTGACATCATTACATTCGTTTTCCTATATTCACCGGTAGGTTGAAAAAAAAAATGCCAAAAGGAAAATGGAGATTATACTTGTACGTCACATGAAATCGGGTAGATGGGCCTGTTCCCAGCATCGCCGCACTCCCGACAAATTACGAAAACTGGAGTAGGGATGTTGAAGAAGTATCGATTTTCCAAAAACATCAAAAATGATTTTAAATAAAAAAATATCGATTTTTTAAATAATATTAAGTTTTTTAAATATAAATTTTTATTTTTTGCCCACATGGGTTTGTTATTTATTAAATTACATTCAAGTGGGGAGACCCTATTGAAAACTGAAACCAAAATTGCTCTTTCACTCAAATATCTGAATACGTACCAACAAATATCCGAGCAAATTTAACAATTTTCCTTACCAATTAATGAAAACAAAAAGAAATAATGGTGAAAAAATTATGAAAAAACAAACAGCTGAACGTATAGGGGAAAATTTGAACCGTTATAATATAACTATAATAATTATCATGGGAAGTACTGTGTTACTCAAAATCCAGAGATGAATTTGGTACATTTACAGGATGAACATTGGCAAATTCTATTCAATGTTGATAGGTTTTACGAAGATAAAACGAATGTTCTAGTTTTGACGACAGACACACGCGATTCGTTTCAGTTGATATAGTCGATATAGTTCCATTTTATTGCGCAAATACAAAAAAAACAACGCGAAAGAAATGAGTTCGTTGTTCCTCAGTAAAGAGATCACAAGTTCTTCGGCAGCGACAGAGTTTGATTTTATTGTTTTATAGCGACACAAAACTGTAAAACCCGAAGATGGTTCAAAAGGACTGAAAGTCGGTTGTAACGTTGACGAGGATTTCATGACAATTTTTCCTACAGTTGAAACAGTAACAAAACGACGATAAAAAGTTTTTCCTTATTCGTTCAAAGATGAGAGCAAAATTATTCGTAAGGCACTTCACGAAAAAAATGCACCTCAATAAAACTGTTGTGTTGATTTATTGGATATAATTTTTTTAATTAAAAACGTTGTAAATTATATCGATTTAACGCAGTAAAAAATGTTGATTGCAGTTTATTAAGTGGTTTAGTAGGTGTGGTGGATCAATTTGATATTTTGAAAAGTGATGGCAATTTTCGAATTCATGGGTTATTATTATTCATTCAAATGTACACTTTTATTGTAAAATACGTGAGTTGATATACAGATTCAACACTGACTAGACAAAAAAAAGGCATTCATTAACGAAAGAAAATGATTTCTACCCGATTTTTTGAAAGCGGTTCGGTTCGAATTTCAACTTTAAACTTTTTATTTCGCTTTTTTCGTCACCGGATCAGAACTGGGCGACCGTTCGCAACCGGTTCGGCGTCTTTTCTCTTCCTAATGCTGCGACAACTTCAAGAGCCACTCGCAAAATTTGCATTTTCACAACTATTTTCTCCCATTCATAATTGGACGTTATTGATATTCGAAACGAAACCGAGAATAATGATCGATTTAGTATACTTCTTTTCCTTGTCGTCTCATTTTTTGATGACCAGGGGTTTTGAAGGAGGAAAAACTAGGCTATTCTTTTTTGCTGGCCGAGCCCTTTCGCCCGTTCGCTCGAATTGAGTGATTCATGGCCCCTATGATACGATTTATTTTGTATATTGTAATAAATTAACATCGAATAAAAATCGATTAATTTCGAACGAAGATCAGTATTTAAAAAAAAAAACCTTAGCTAAAATGCTAAAAATACTGTATTACCCAGCGATGATAATAAAATTTTAAAAATATGCAGAAAGCTCTATTTTGTCTGTTTAACCCATATTAATTCTATAGTTGACGATTTTCCATCGGTTGGACAGCTAGTTATATTTTTTGCCGACAATATCCCTTGAATTATCACAGTTAGATGGACTTACCGTTGATGTCGGAACTGTCGTTTCGGTAATCGATTCCATTTTGCTCAAACGTTAAACGTTCATTTCCATAATAAATTTCGTCTAAATCTGTTCGTCTTTTAATTCGTTCTCATTTTTCTAGCCGATCATCGGCTTTCCATCGGGTTTATAGCCATTTTCCCCCGTCAATAATATTTTTTTCTCCATGAGCCGTTTATCAAGTACGCGAACTGTTCGAACGGTCGAAAGCGGAAGAATATATCGGCTCTCGTTCCACGGCGCGAACTCGACTGAAGATTCGACGACGGTCCTTCGCGGCGAAGGATCGGAAAGCGGGAGGAAGAGCTGAGTCGAGACCTGAATCGAGCAATTGAGTAAATAATTCTTCGCTCGGTTCAATAATAAAACATTGTATCGTAAACAAAAAACTCCTACCTGCCCTCAAAATTTGATGGTTTATGCTTCAATTCGTAGAATTTCTTTTTTTCTTTGAGAATGAAAATATTTCGCGTATAATACAATCGATAAATAAGGATTTATCAAGTAGGTATGAATTATCTTAAGTAAAGCGAGGAAAATGTAATACTAATATTTTTTTTTTAAATACACACTACCCAGAATACTTCAGAAAAATAAGGAAAACATGCGGATATATATTTTTTCCTCGAAATTTAGCGGGAATATCACAAGGAAGAGAAATATAAAGGTTTCATGGTCACAAGACAATCGAAGGTTTAAAAAACCCACGACTTTATCCCTCAATTTCCTCCCATTAGATGCCACAATTTTCTCCTCGCTTACAGAAAATATTAAAGTGCGCAAAAAAAAATTATTAAGTTAATTTCTAAAGAAATTTCATCGCGAAAAATTATATTCGAAAATGTCACCTTCCGCTCAGTTAGTTACCAATAGTCAACTAGACATTGACCACTCTTGAAGGAAATTAGCGGATATCTGTAGCATTAGCAAATGGCGCTTTGAAAAAATCGCACACCAAAGCTCGTTCGATTAGCCCTTACACAATGGCCAAGTTTGAAATCGCTGATCTTCTCGACGGATTAACCCTGAAAACAAACTGCCATTTAGTGTCGTCAAATATGCAACAAGTGGAATTCAAAACTTGTATTTCCCTATTTAACTCTGCGTTCCCATTGGCGCGATCATAACTTGAGAGCAATAAACTCAGCCCACGTCGCCTTACGAGAGGAGCCAAAACTTGTGTGTTTTTACCAATGGATTGGAGATAAATAGCTTTCAAATAGTGAATATTATGATGGCCGAATTTCATTTTTTTTCGTAGGTACAGTAACAAATACTTATTTCAAGACCTTGAACGTTCAAAAATACTGATTTTTATGGCCTGCGAAAATTGAAATAGAAAAAGTTTATATCATGGAAGTATTTTGCGTTGAGAAATATTCAATAAAAGCTAAATTTGCAAATTCACTTGAAGATTAATTTCTGAAAATTTCATTGGTTTTTTTCACGGAGTTATGATGACTTTGTCACAACAGACTAGACGAAAATTTGTGCGGGGAAAAGTTTCAGAGTATGGTATTATGAAAAAAAAATTCAAAATCGACTCCGTTCGGGATTTGGCTCTTTGGACGGCTCTATACTTCCATTTACTATTAAAAAGTAAACATCTGCTTGTATATTATTTGAGTTTAAGTAAAAAATAATCTCATTTGGTTCTGCGATACGATAATCGGCCATGGTATAAACCATCAGTACCATCGCTAGTTTTGATATCCTCGAATTAGATTTTGATCTCGGTCAAAGCATTTGACCAGCTACTGCCCACCGATGAAATCATCGCCGGATTCCTCAAAGATTCTCAAGCCCTAAAAGGATTTCCGCCGGCGGCTCCCGGTTGTTTTTGTTCGATAAATTTCAATCTGGATACCAAGATGTGAACCGTCGTCCCACTCATGTACTTGAAAGCATTTGCGCCGGTGTCATTTAGTTGCAATGCATATTCCGTTTTCAGTCATTCCGGCTATCCTAATTAATTCAAAATAAATGTCAATCGATTTCATTCGACGCAGCTTCGCATTTTTGCTACGTCTATAATTGAAAACTTCGCCTACAAATGAAGTTGAGATATTGCTAAAAATTATATCGAACCGTTTGGGATATCGGAAAAATTCCTGAATTGAAGATTCTGGTGGAAAGGCCTCCAATAAAAAACTGGTTTCAAAATCCGACATTTCCATGGGACGAGATTATCTAAAGGAATCATCAATGAAAGACAGCCTGCGTTCATAATTTATTCCAATATTTGCTCATTATTTTACAACAGTTTATCGCCGAAAAACACAGTTAATACTAATTTATGTACAATTTTTACTCGCGGGGTAACGAAGCACAATTTTCTAGGGTCTTATTGATTGGGAAATTAACAAGAAACATAATTTACAAGAATACAAACGCAAGAAGTCTCATAACAGGTGAACATCGATTAGACTACATTTTTTACAACAAACGACCACTTAAAATTTCACAGTTCTATCTATCTAGCTAATTCGATGTGTACAAAAAAATTTACAGCCCAGGACATCACACAAAATGTTGTGGGTCGAGTCGAGGATATGTCATAAGCCCGTTTAGGTCGAAACGAATGAGATTTCACAGGTCAATTTATTGTCGGATTCTGTAATTTCATCGATGCAAGTCTAATATAAAATGCGTAATTTAGCTGATTTAGCGGAGGAAATTATTCGAATTATTCAGAATTGGTAATTATTGGAAATTTGTCACCGTTACTATTATCCGTTAAAAAATTGGAAATCGGTACGAAGATTCGATATTTTCCCAGCAAATGAAACGCTTCCACTCTATCGAATATAAAATTTATTTAAAAATCGACAAAATTTTTTATTTAAAGAACAAACGAAAAAATCAACTTTAATTAAATATTTACAAAAGCCGCTGATCATTTTAAATCATATGAGAAATCTGCCGTCAATTAATAGAATCTATACACACAATAGTCGTAACTCGAACGAGCTTTCTGACCGAAAATCGAACAAATCGCCGATCGGCGGAATAGGCCAATTTTTGCGGAAATTAGGCGGAGATAATTTTTACTCTTCTGTCGAAAATTCACTTATTTTACACGACTAGAATTAAATGCGATTTCGCCGGCTCGCCTGAATGAAAATCTGGGACGGCTTCGGTCGACGGCTTTCTCATTCGGGAACGTTTTAGCCGCGCGATATTTTACGGAGAGACAGCCATCGGAATTCAGCCGCTGCGGTAGCTCTGCGATATGGCTACTGCTTCGTCACTCGTTAATGCCACACCGTTCGTTTCTGGAATTTGAAATTGAAAATTCAACTTGTGAAGCATGTTAGGGTTTATATTGTTCTTCAAAATCAGTTCAATGAAGAATATGAGGCAGAAAAAGAATTCGAGAAATAATTCTAAAATAATCTTGGCTATCAAATATTTTAAGTCATAAAGTACTGCTCACCTCGCCGCTACCTGACGCTGTTATTGTCGCAGGGCTCGAGGTCGCTTGACAGAGTCATCAAGTCGACATTTCGCCTGTCTATCCTAACCGCTCTGAGACAGCCTTTGAATCGAGTGTAAAATACTTCTGGCAGGTCACCGGGCAATGATGGACAACCTCCTAAAACAAGCAATTTATTCCGCACAAATTTAAAAAAAAAAATAATAGTAATAAAGATGCCCCAAAGGTCATTCTGAAATGAGCCTGATGTTTTTAAAATGCGAAGAAATTCCATTTTAGGCTCACCAATCCAAAACCGCTTGGCAGAAGTGATAGCCTGGCCCATGGCCATTCTGATTGGCGGCTCTTGATCCACTTTCACGTGAATGTTTCGCTTTCTTCTAACGGCAACAACATGATGCCAATTTCCATCGTCGACTTGGATCTGCAAAAAGATAAATGGTGAAAACGGGCAAGGGCCGATCGCTAAAATCGATTCGTTGTCAAAAATAATTCGCTCCCTCACCTTCGAAGAAAGAGAAATATGTTTTTCTTGAATACGCGCATTCAGCACTATGCGTCCCTCTGATATAAGAAGGCCCCAAACTTTGGGCGATTTAGATACCAAAAGAGGCGCGTCGGATTGGTCCGTTCTCACCCATAATTCCAAATGAGTGCTGCGTCGCCTGGGACAAAAATTACAGTAATAATAGACGCTACGAAAAATAATAATGAGAAAGAAAAAACGAACTGAAAATGCGTTTTACGAGGAGGTACTGCATGTGACCCCAATAATAAAAATCAAGCGATATTCAACTGTCATATAGAAAAATTTAAAGTCCTCCAGCGTTCAAATATATTCATTTTTGTGGTCTATAAAAATCAAAATGTAGCAAATGTGCAAATAAAGCGGAAGTACTGCATGTGACCCGCTTGATAAAAATCAGGCATCATTCAATCGTCAACCCCAACATTTTAAGACCTCAAACATTCAAATACATTGAGTTTTGCGGCCTGTAAAAATCAAAATACAAAACATGCACTTGTGAAATCGTGAAAAACGCTCATAACGTGGAGGCATTGTATGTGACCCACTATACAAAAAATCTAGTGTTTTCTGCTGGCCATAACCGACATTTCAAGCCCTCAAACGTAGAAAAATATTGACTCTAATAGCCTGTAAAAATCGAAACAGAAAAAACTTTGAACGCTTATATCTCGGAAGTACTGTGTGTAATTCAAAATCCGGAAAAACCTAATTTTGCACAATCACTGGGAAAACATTCCCTTAAAATTTCATAGGGTTTCATCCATTTTTCAGGGAGATATGGCGATTTATGTCAGTTTGTGAGCACAGACAGACGGACAGACAGACACACAGACACACAGACACTTGTTCAGAAAGTGTTCCTGAGTATACTAATATGAAAATTTCTTCCATCAGGACCTCGGTTCCGAATTAGACTTTTCAGACGATCTCAATACTTCCATTTACTACGTAAACATAGAAGTAAAAATACTGTCGAACGAAAACAGAGAATAAACACAATACTCGCGATATTGCGGAACGGAAGACGCAAGCAGCGATATCGCCAGACCTGCGAAGTGTTTATAGCAATCCAACTTACTCATCTTCGAATGGATTATAATCCTCTTGATAAGGCGATTCTTCGTTATCATCTTCCTCAACACCATCCACCTCATCCAATTCCTCATAGCCTTCATATAGATCGTCCTCTTCGTAAGCGGTATCGCTAATATTGTTAGCGGGGAAAGCGATTTTTGTTAGTTAGGAAAGCAACCATGCTGAAGAAGTTAATAATGAATTCCCTGGCGAGCAAGGGTTGAAAAGAGATCGATTGGCCTACGCAAAGCAACCCATTAACCGTAACCGTTAAACTAATATAATCAACCCTTAACCTTCGTAACTGCAACTCTTACTTTCTTCGCGGCAGTTTCCTCGGATATTTGACCACTGTATTCCCATCCAGATAAACTGCGTCATCGCCATTTGGGAATTCTGAAACCAGCAAGAACTTTGTGCGTATTGAACGTTACAATTGTGTATACAATTTCACAATGTCACCCATATTTACCACTGGAACATGATGTGCCGAGGCCGCAGAAACATTTGAAATCCCTAAGCGCTGGTAAACATGTCTGATTCGACGAGCAAACGCCGGGAAGGCATGGTTCACCTTCGTATAAACGAGTTTTGATCAGTGATGCCAAAAACAATCGGTCGCCGTTGACTACAAATTTCTGTATTGCGCCGGAAAACGGTTCAGCATCTTCAATTCCTCTGTAAACCAGAAATTTTATCAAAATCCTACCCCATGAGCGGTCTATGAAATATACAATCCATAAAACTTACGGCGGTTTTCCAATGTAGAGCGGCTGTTCGAGATTAAGCTCAAAATGATCTCCACCTGAGAGACCTCGGTGAATTGGGTTCGAGTCGAGCCGTAACGTCCCTTCCTTGTCAGTCCTCGAAATTTGCACCACATGCCACGCGTTGACCGTGATTGATTCATTATTTCTGTGGAATAAAACAAAAAAAAAAACAGTTTCGGATCAGTGTGGTCTCACATACCCTGATTTCAGCAGTTTTAGTGTTCATTCTTGATTTCAGAGCTCCGAGTTCGTTCAAATAATTCGAACACGTAATTATCTGGTTACCTGATAACAGCAGGATTGCCACCGAGGCTGTACGAGAAGACTAGATAGCCGCTTTCCAGGGCAAGCGATAGAAAGTCACCACGTCCTGGGTGAGAAGATTGACTGTTGTAAACGAGACTGCCATCGAGTGAAAAGCTCTTGAACCATATTTCAATAGCCATTGCCCTTGAGACGCCTTCCAATCTGGGCAAAACTAGAGTTTCCCCCTCGAGCAATGCAATCTCCGGATCTCCTGGAACGTTCGTTTATTGATAAAACGTCAACGAACACTTGACAGTTCGAATGTGAGCTTACAAAAATATACTGACCTAAATGGCAGTTGGAATCGAGTTCGGTTGAGCAATGGCAATTGAAGCCACCTCCTTCAAAAGGGTGACAATAAGAATCTGATGCGCACACACTGTATGCGCATGGGTTCAATAGCTCCTCGCAGAATTGGCCGGTGAAATTGTGTGAGCAGTGGCAGCTAGCTAGTCCTGGGAATTCGTCACATAAAATTTAATGCGGTTATTTCGAATATAGGAGTAATTTTGAACCTTTTGCAACCTAGTTTTTATTTACAAACGGCCTGAGGAGACTATTACCATCAAGTATTTGACAAGTTCCGCCGTTCAGACAAGGTCGATTCCTGCAGGGATTGCTTTCGCAAGAGCTGACTAAATGATCTTCTTCAGGTTCAAGGTGTGACGCCTTCAAACAGCCTACAAGCCCGTGCTCTGTTCCTATGTTTTGGAACACTCTGGAATCAAAATATGGGACGCTTAATGACATCCAGACAAGAACCCTTCAGGTTGGGCAGACGTGATTTAGGGAAAATCTAATCCAAGACCAGAATACAAGCATTATAATTGTGTGGGTTTACTGACCTTGAATGATTCGTAGGGACATAGCCAAGATATGGGTAATGGGATAGATCCAAGGCAACCAGGCTGCCTTGCGATTGAGCTGGAACAGGTGACTCCATGTCGACTTGCAGCAGAGCGTCTCTTTGGTAGCGACGTACTTTCACCTGCATGATAAAATACCAGATTTACAGATTGGAATGTGAGATCAATGCCTGGAAAACATCTAAGAGTGTCAGAGGTGATGCATAGAATGTTGCTTTCATTTATGAGACCGGCGATTCGTCTGTCAAGAGACTAGGATTCATTAGCAAAGAAGATTATAAATCTCGGTATGCTGCAATTACCTTGTGCCATTCACCAAGACTGACTCGAACCAATGAAGACACACGAACTGTTCCGGAGCCCAAATTATAGCTGAGCATTACATACCTGATGAAATAAAAAGTACATAAGCCTAGGAAGAAATGAAAGGTTCATTCAAGAATCTCTCTATTGCACTATAATGATGCATTGATGCACTTTTCTTAACTGCACAAGAGAATTTACCCATTGACGATTGCAAGAGCAATGAAGTCACCAGTGCCATCTTGGTGCTGTTGAGCGTAGAACAAAATCCCGTCCAAATTGAATGTCTGAAATTCGAGCTCAAGACTGAACTTATGATAGGCCTTCATGTGTCTCAAGCGAAGCCAGGATTTCCCGACAAACGATGGTATCTCTTCCTCTGGAAGCGATTAAAAGAATAATGGGTTAGCGTTGGAATGCATCAAATGGATAAGATGAGAGAAGTATAGTTCTCACTATTGCAATGTGTTTTCTCCGAGTTCTCAACAAACCCAGGGCCACACTGGCAGACTCCTCCCAGGCATTTTGTTTCAGCTAAGGCACAGTCTTCAGAATATGTACATGGCTCGTGTAGAAGCGATCCTCTTTCCGAGGCTGCTGATGTTACATGTCCATCGATGACGTAAGCATCTAGAAAATGCATCAACGCATTGCAGTGAGAAACATTTTGTTTAAGAAACCTGTAAATTTGGATAGTTTAAGTTTTCTGAGTGTGAAGAGAAAATGGAATATATGCACACCTCGATTCTTGCCAGGAAGATTGTACTTTTCTTGCAGAAGATGCCTCGTTGATTTGCTCTGTGGACTTGCCATTAAACTATATGATGTCCATCGTTTGCTTGGAGAATCGGTGACTCCGGCTGGACGTTCGGCTGGATCTTTGCAGGCTCCTAATGACACCACTGCTATGTCGATTTGGTATTTGCATGCGTAGAGCAGTAGATGGCACTCCGATCCATATGTTTGGCCGTCTGATCCGCACACGACCTGTGAATAAAATCCTCCGTTATCAGTATGCAACAAGGATACTGATTTCTTGACACTCTACAGATTAGGCATGAGCTTTATCGATATTGCTTATTCGTACAAGTGATGTTACCTGTTGCTTATCAGTCTGCGGGCACGTAGCTGAACATACGCAACTGGCACGGTTGTGCCTCTCTTCGCAAACAGCTCCAAAGTAGCAAACCACTTGTGAACATGATGTTGGCATAGGCGTTGAAGAATCAGCTATTAACAAAGACAGGTTAGTTTATAATCATTATCAATCATCGAGGCTCCTACATTTAGCTAAAAATAGATTGTCAACTGGTAAATTGTATTTTGTACTGATGTTGAAGAACAAGTGGTGCTCACCATGGACACATCCTGCTGACGTTAGTACATGCTTTGGGTTGCTGCAAGTGTCGCACTTATCGCCACGTATGCCTGGCTTGCAAACGCATTTTCCCGTCATTTGCTCGCAATCATCCCGCACGGAGCCAAAGAGCGAGCAACTGCAGGCTAAAAAATTGTGTGCCTATTAAAGGTTTGAGATCATAGATATAATCAGTTATGTGATCAGTTATATTCTTACGTAAGCAGCCTCGATGGCCTGATGAAATTTTTGGTAGACCCCAAAATCCCGATTGGCAGCGGTCGCATTTTGGACCACCAACTCCTGGACGGCATTTGCACTGGCCTTCGTCACACCAACCGGAATATGATCCTGTGACATTTAATCATCAATTGTTTCAGCAAATTAATTAGTTCCAATTAACTGTAGAAAAGTGCATCTCAGGTTTACATAAATAGAACCAGAAAAATGTTACGAACCGATTTTGTTGCACCCGCAATCTTCTGGGCAGCCTTCATTGCCTGGGCCGTGGGACGGCGTCTTTCCATCAGGGCAGCAGCCAAACCACGAGTCTTCGCAGTCCTTCAAATAGGTTCCTGATTCTGACAAAAAAAAAACTGATTCTCATGAATCTCGTCAGAATGAATCAATATTTGAGTAGATTATAAGAGTGATTGCTACCTTTGCGGCAACATTTGGCAAACGTTGAAGTTTGATGGCAGTAATATTCCATGGGGCAGTCTTGCCTGTTGTGTCCATTTCCGCAATCAAGATCTTCTCCCGTTTCTGGGTCTGCCAATGGTTTGTCACCGCCACATGGTTTGACTTCCATTCCTACGCAACAAAGCACAGAAACATGAGATCATTTGCTGTTCGAGAAGTTCCTATCAGTTTCCATGAGGTTTTGGATGGGAAAGAATCCTCAGAGAGCTCAGGAGGGAATTCATGTAATGGAACTATGTATATCATTACTCACCATGGCAAAGTTCGATTGGTCTGGCTCGAATGTCAGTCTGACGAGCACATGCTTCAGCTTTCATGTGGCAAGCGCTCGGATACAATGTCAAATCCGAACCGCAGACTGCTTCACCTTAGAACAGGAACCATAAAATAATGATTAGAGGTTGTTGTATGATACAAAATGTATTTTCGATTCGCAGAGCCATTTCCCAATTGCGATGGTTTCCAGTGAAATGAATCCAGTGAAGCATTGTAGAGAAAATCGCCGCAAGAATTTTATTTACCTGGCGATGCTGCACCGCAGCTGAACAAGCAGACACATCTCGGATACCCCTCTGCATCTGGTTCGCAAGTCGCGTCAAAATCGCACCTCACATCACGGCAGACGTCACTTCTTTCGACCGATGTTGATAGCGGCGTTGCTATAATTGTCAAAATTGTCAGAATTTCAAACTGAGCCAATTTTTGATGCAGGTTTCTTCAAGCACCTTGCAATAAAATACTTACTGACGGAAATCCCTATTATGGGGCGGTGGCTCCGTCTTTCGCAGCTTCCGTAAAACAGAACATCTAATGTCGCATCGTTCAATTCGCATCCTCTTTTCTGGAGCTCGCATTGGCTTTCGTACGTGACCAAATTCGATCCGCAGACCTGGAAGACAAATTTTATCTTCAATAAGCCGGCTAGAAGTGTGAGAGCAATCTTGATTTACACTTGGTTAAGTGAGTGCACTGAAGATTGAATCATGAAAATAGATTATTATTTTACCTGTTCAGCGGGTGCAGCCGAACAGTCTTGAGGGCATACGCAATGGCCCCCCATGCAAGTAGCTTTGTACTGACAAACAACTCCAGCGCACGATTCTGAAAAAAAATTGCAGCAAATGAGCACAAATCAGCCCAAGACATTAATCAGTCAAAAATCGTGCCTGAACATCTTGAGCGAAAAATCTTATTTGCTTGTTTCGTCAACTTCCACAGTGAAATTAGGGATAGTTGGGTAAATTTATATTTTTTTTTGGAGCAGTTGCTTACCGCAGTCGCCTTTGTATTGGACTTGAATGTTCATTTTGTTTTGGCACGCGGTCATTTTGAGCTCGCATTCGTTCTTGTACGTGATTCCATCTGTGCCGCAAACTTGTTCCCCCGCAGCGGCCTGAAATTTGAAATTTGTTGGAATTGGATTGTAAGAAAATCGTAACCCGCAAAACCGGCCAGTCGTGAAGGCGAGATAGATAAGAAGTTACGATCCCTAGTCAAAATAGGACTAAAAAACCTCGTTTTTCTTACCGAACAGTTCGTATTACAAACACATCGCGCTTCTCCGGCTCCATCAGTGACGCAGGTTGCGTGGAATTCGCATTTCTTGCTTTCGCAGCCATCTGATGATGAAAATTTTTTATAAATAATTTTATAAATTTTTATAAAGATTCACGATCATATTAGAACACTAAGAGCTAAGCGTCCCTGGCGGCTCCCTCGCCAACCCTTGTCCACATTTGCCCAATGTAATGTACCTATCCATTTTTCAACCGTTTCTCAGGTATTCAACACCATTGATGAAATATATAAGAAAATATCACATTTTTCAACTTCGAACGTTCTTTTCATCAATTCAGTGTAAAAGAAACAAAGAATGGAGCATATATGATTGATATACACATCATCAACTAACATTATACTGAATTTGAGCGAAATCAAAAAATTTTTCGCGAAAAATTCAAGGGGTATCCCTGCGATTTTTTTCAACCGAACGGTTAAAGATTTTTTCCTCTTCTCTCAATAGAGATAAAAATCTGAAATTTTAAGGAAAGTTGTACTTTACCAAGATGTATGTCTGTGATTTTTTTCAATTTTCAAAAAAATCTGCAAGTGGTCCGAAAAAATCGGTTTTCAAAATCTCGAAAATTGACCTTTAACCGTGCTTTTCGGGGTCAAAACTTATGTGAATCAATTGTTTTCTTATGCAGGAGTCTTCATTTGAACGCCATACACACGTACATAGCAAAAAATTTGGTGAAAAAAATTCATACAGCGCCACAGAAATTATTTTCCATAAATCGAGTTTTTAACCGGCTGAAAAATCGAGCTCCGCTGGCATCGGCGAGGGTGAAAAATTAAACTTTGTTTTCCGGCGATTTTGAATGTTATTCTTATAGGAAATTTAACGCTGAATCCGAATTTGACGTCAAAACGACGGAAATTTGATGAAAACTATGATTTTTAGTATTACACTACTACTTATCAACTTTGAAAATTCATTGCAAATACTTACAGGACCGTTCAATAATATTTTATTACTCATTCTTACAGAAAATTGTACGTGGAATTCGAATCTAAAGTGAAAAATGGCAAATTGCATGAATTTCCAGTAATTTAATCAAATTTTTAGATTTTCATACTTTGGATGTTTCATCTTTGAAATTTTTTCGCGCCACATTTGCTAATTTTGAAAAAATATTTTCTGTAGAAGCAATGTAAGTAAATTATTTAGAATCAATTAAAAATGTAAAGAAGGGGTAATTTTTTTCGAGATATATTCCTTTTTTTGGTAAAAAAACGTGTTTTCGCTTTTGTTCGAGCGCTAATAGCTATGCGGGGACATACTAAATACTTATTCAAATATACCAAATTGTAGTACTTTAATAGCTCTTTCTCGCCTCTAAGTATTATACCTATCTAAATGTGCGTAATTTAAAAGTTATAGAGCAAAAACAAGCCAAAATCCACCAAAACACACCTAAAATCAATAGTATTATTAGCAAGTATTAAATTTTTACCACAGAGCCCAGCGTATAGTACGTCGATGCGTTTGTTTTTCAAGCAAGCTTCGCGTTTGAGGCGGCATAAATTGCTGTACGAAACGCCATCCGAACCGCAGACTGGCTCATACTCAGAACCGCATGTGATGCATTCGCATTCGGCCAGATGTCCAATTTGCTTGCAGACCGCAAGTGGGCCGCAATCCTTATGTGTGCATGGTCCGTCAGCGCCTAAAGCGATGGGAAAAATCACATGAATACTAAAAAAATGTTTCATCTCAAGAGCAGTTGCGAATATTTTGGCTTACTAGGGTCTAAAATGGTTCATAAGGTACGTCTGAGCAGAAAAACCGATTGCTGGCTTTGCATGTACATTCTTTCCTCTAGAAAATCACGGCGCAAAACGGCGGAAATGTGAGAACTGTCAATAGAAAATGGGGAGGGAAAGAGTAGTTATAAAATATTTCGTTTTCTTCTGGAAAGGAAAAAGCGGGAAGGAAAAATCTGGAAGGTATTCGAGAAGGGTTGAAATGGGAAGGTGAAAGAAACGTCAATTTATGGGGAAAATTTTGGTTTGAAGAAAAACAAAACCATTTTTCACTGCGCCATTATTCCCTTGGAGATTTCGTCTCACGTTTCCAAGCGTCGTGATTTTTCGGGGGTGGGGGACTATTGGGAAAACAATACTACCAGATAGATATCCAAGAATTTTTGAGTTCAAATGTTAATTTTCAACTTTGTATATTATTTTGCTCACCGCAGACTCCGGTGTAGGCCAACTTGACGTTGCCTCTTTCGAGGCACATTTGCCGACGAAGATGGCATGCGGAGTCGTATGTGACGCTGTCCGTGCCGCAAACAGGTCGCATAACTTCCTCGCACGGCGGTGGACACTCGCAATTAGCACGACCCTCTTTGTCAACCAAACAGTAGCTGCCATGATCACACTCCATCCCAGCACAGGGATTTACACCTGAAAAAATTTTGGAAAAAATCTTACTAGGTATTTAAAAAAAAAAAAACTCGAAAATAACCTTATTTGCTTAATTTCACTCACCTGACGAGCAAGAATCTCTGTAAAGTATCGAAAGTTGTTTTCTCGTCCGACAAGCTTCAAGCCTCATATTGCACTCGTTCGAATATGTTTGTCCATCAGTGGCACAGATAGGAGGGCCTTCCAGAGAACACGTTTCAGGGCATGAACATCGAGCTACGCGGCCTTCGGTGACCAGGCAAATTTGTCCGTCAGGACATACTACACCAGCGCACGGGTCTGTCAACAGTAGAATAATTAAATTACAATTGCACAAAAAATTGTTCGTATGAGGTGAGAATCAGCTGGATTTGTTTGTCTGAAATCCAGAAAAAAAATTTAGTTCAGCTGCGGAAGAAAAATTCAAACGTCGCGAATAATCTAAAAACACTCAATTTCTATATCCAGAAACTAGTAATATGATGGACGAGGAAATACAAGGAAAACTACGGGCTTTATTCAATATCACAAATTAACTTCTGTTTGCACAGTATCTTTGAATGCAACACGGAGCCTGTTGTCGCTAACAATGGAGGAAGGCTAAACAAAGGATGAGAAAGGACAATGGAACGATGCAAGAATAGAACTTGCCCAGTTGGACAAGAGCGTTGCCAGAGGTAATTGATAAAACAAGCTCGGAATATGCTGACTCACTCATTTAAATATGAAATTGATTGCGTTATTTGAAATTTATACCGGAAACGGACGAAAGGCGTTTTATCACGAGATGGAGAAATTGAAGAGCTCTCGAGATTTTCAAGGAGAATCACTTCGAGATAAAATGAGCGTTTGGCAAGTTTCATTGCTTTCAAACTCAGAACATAGAAAGGTTTAAAATTTGAATTTGATTTCAGTAATGAAAACAACATTGACAGTTGACAGGCCAAAATTATTTCCTGAATCTTCAGCTTTCTTCCTTAGAAATTGAAAGCATTGTAGCTAGAGAAAAGGTTTTTTTTTAATTGTAGGATAAAAATGGAAGCAGAACGTGATGCCAACATGCTATGCTATTTTTCTTTTGACACACTATTATGGTTTGATGGGCCAGAATTTATTCCTGAATTATCATATTTTCTCAATTTTCACAGCTAGGAAAAAAGCTTTTTAATTTATTTTGAAAATGGTAGCAGAGCGTGATGTCAGCTTGCTGGCCTTCCGCTGGCCAGAATTTATCCCTGAACCCTCACTTAGCCATCTCAAGCTTTATAGCTAATAACTAAAGAAAATTAATTCGTATAATTCGTAAGTTAAAAATGGTAGCAGAGCTTAGTGTCAACATGCGAGGTGCGATATCTATTTTGATAAGGTGTTGGCTAAAAATTAGAATGAATGTTCAACTATGTTTGTTAAATTTTTCATGCGATAATATAATAACAACAATTCAATAATGCAATCAAGTGGTAGCAGGAAATTACTTCTGGGTACAATAAAGGCCTAAATAAAATGGAAAACGTTGCAAGCGAAGGGTGCAAACCAACTTGTAGTACAATAAAAGCTAAAATAGGATTAAAATAAATATAAAGAACAACGTTCTGGAATATTTGGGGCTATTGTACGGGAGATTCATTCAGTCTCATACACGACGGATTTATCGTGCCACACTAACCACACGGGCCATGGTATTTTAGCTGGACGCCGTTTTCACTGTTGCACGAGGCCATGTTGATCGAGCAAAGGTCTTTGTAGTCGACAGCGTCGGCCCCGCAGACGGGCCGACTGCCCGAATGGTCGCCGTAGTCTGGACAGGACGACGGACATTTGCATGAAGCTTCACCAGCAGGAGAAACGACACATCGCGCCCCAGGGCGGCATTTGACGTTCTCGCACGGATCTTTCCCACCTGAATTCAAGCGAGGAAATGGACAAATTTGCCAAGCATCGTCCGATTCGTATCGTTCAGTTGTGAAGTAAATAAATTTTGCTGACTCTGAATCGAAAATGGAGGAATTAAATAAATTATTAAGTTCCATTAATGATGAGATATCGACGGAAATTATATATTAAAAATCATCCAACGGATTCTTAGGGAACATTTGCTTGAACTATGTATAGGAACAGTATCAGACGTCGTATCGATCGTATTTGTAATAAAAACCAAGTATTTATTTGCTCGTAATTACCGGAAGCGAGATAACAGCTATTGCAGGTTTTGATGACGATTAGAACAACCAAAAATCGCACGCAGGGAATCATAGTGCATCAATTTCCGCTCCATGCTCTTCCGATGTTTGGCTTAGCTCGGTCAACATTGTGAGCCGGTTTTCTCGGACGAAAAATGAAATTCCAAGAGTCAATTACGGATGAATACCAGGCAGGAGAGCGATAATTTATCAACTTCGTAGAGAAACCGCAGTTTTCACCGATGGAAATTATCTCAGCAGATAAAACTCCGAGGGAAAATGATTGGCTCATAACCTGTGTACTGACTAGTATGAGCAGTTCAGGATAAACTTCATCGGGTCATTTTCCGTCGACTAATAAAACGAAAATTCTTTTCAATATTCGCTCAACACTATCTAAAACTATAGAACAAAAAAGCGTAACATATTGACGGGGGAATATTTTCTAGAACAGTTTGACACCTTGAAACCTTGCTATTGTTCTATAAAATTATCCAAGTCTCGGAAACTAATTGACATCCGTCAAGCGGCGAAGCGAACCATTATACGACGCGAAATCGCGGATTTTTCTCACGTTTGAACACAAATTTAGGCGTGACAGTTATCGAAACAAGAAGACGCGAACTAACTGAAGGGCGGCTCTCGGTTTAGAATACTGCGCCTGCGCAACTGATCGATCCGACGGGCGGTTGAGCTCCAGTTTTACGAAATCCGACCGTGATAGTGCAGGATAAAGGATTCACCGGCCGAAGGGCGGAAATACGGGTGGGAAACGTCGGAGGTTTTTCCGATGAGATATTTATTCATCGCTATCATAACAAGATGCATTTTTCCGAGGGAATGGACAGCTCGCAAATTCGACATTGACATAGAGTTTATTTTGAATTTTTAATAGAGTGAAATGTTCATTAGTCGATCGGTAATGGATTGAAATAGCTATTTCAAGGAAAATTTAAAAGTTATAAAAATATTTTCCCAACGCCGAAATTAAAAAACAACATACTCATGATTAAAAAAAGAAAATATCATAAAAATACCATAGAAAATATAACTAATTATAATATAGTAAAAAATTATGTATAAAATAAATGTATAACTATGAAAAAATTGACTGGATTCGAAGCTCTAAAAATGGACATGGTTTATAAAAAATAAGAAACTGAGATTGATCTGATATTGAACTACTATTGGTCTCCGATTTATCAAAAATATTTCCGATATTTACAAATATTTTTTCTTATTTGAAAATGCGGTGCAAATCAAATCATATTGGCGAAATCGAGCAGTTCGAAATTTCAACAATACTTCCATCACAAATTGAACCAACGGGTTTCATTTTCCTCAGTGTCCTTCGTCAGTTTTCGTCGAAACTCGCGATATAACGGTCATTCGTTCGACTCGTTTAGATAACTAACTTTCCAGAGCAGAGTTAGGAGTGTCTCGCCGCAGCCGTCGAAATTTGTTCATTTTCTCTTTTTCTTCTGGGAAACGGAAAAAAAGAACAAACGAGTTTACAGGAATACGTTTATTTTTAGGGTTTTGAAAGCGAAATGCTCTCCGGAAGCTGCTGTCGAAGTTGTGTGGCGAAGTTTCGATTACACGAGATTTTTCCCGTCTTCAATGATTCACTGGATGATACGGTATTCACCTCCCACGAACTTTAAAATTTCAAGCGCTGGCCTTTTTTGAACGAAACGTGAAATTAGGTCTTTAAATACTTTCATTTTTGCAAAAAGCAGCGGGAAATACCTAGCAGACGGTAATAACATCGAATCGGATTGCATTTACAAATTGATGTACATTTCCATGGAAAATGAAAGCATTTTTTGATTAAATTCAATTACCAACTCGAAGCCGATTCGAAGTCAAACGGCGAGGAAAAAGTTTCGTCAACATTAGCTAACGAGCTAGCCGCATTTTTTAATTAGCAAGGTAAATAAATGTTTCATTACATTCGTCGCAAATAAAACCAAAATGAATTTCCTCCACCTTTCAGCCTTACAGAGGTGGAAATTAAAATGCGATATTAATTAGGCGTTGGAGGCAATCAAAATTATGAATTAGCTTACACAATCTCGAGATTATTTCGAGTCGACAGTCGAAGCGGATACAGAGGTATATTTAGGATTAATTGCTTTTCGAAGAAAGGGCTAATATTTTGATCGCGTGAATCAACTGATTTATACAAACCGTAGGTTTCATATGCGTTATCTTTAATGTTTCGGTAGTCTCATTGACTTAGCGTTAAAAATTGCTTTGAATTAGGTAGGTCTTTTCTATTGAAATGACCCGGGCAGGGTAGGGACTGAGGAAGAATTTCTAAGTCCCCCATATCGATTTAAATGGAAGATGAGTCTCATCGTTCCAATCAACACGTTTTAGGGTATCAAAAATTTTCTTATTCTTTCAGTCTTTAATCTGTCATAATGCACGTTTATACATCGCATTCTCGATTGAAATTCATTATTATTCACAATGCGATGAAAGTTGGCTTGTTGAGACATCATCGTAATTCATCATCATCAAGGTAATGAGTTTAATAATCTCGCGTCTGTGAATACCTAATCATCTCCTTCGAATTCCGTTCATTTTTCCAACGGTCAACTTCTGAACTAGTCATTCTTTTATTAACTTGTATCTTTCAAATTATTACGCAGTTTCTGCACAAAATATATCGTTCGTATACTAAACAGAGTCAACACTAATGATTAAGTGTGAACTATTTTCAATTTTTGGAATAGATAGCAGATTAGAGTGAAAAATCTTAAAGATAAGGAATCGCCCCAACTCTATCTCCCAGATGAAGAGTCAGAAATGAAGAGGTGGAAAATGTAGGGTAAAATATCTTTCGGCTTATGAGGATAGATAGGAGATTATTGTCCTACGGGCTATCAAATAGATTATTACTCAACCAAGAAAGAAACTCGATTTTATGCACAATAGTATAATAACAATAAAACTAAAAAAAAGTATTTTTAAATTAGGCCCTAGTTCAAATTTTATTGCACTTTAATATTTTATGACCCGAATTTTTGCGTTTTTTGCCTGTTTTTTGCGAATAACTTTTGAACCGACCACCTTTACATAGGTATATTACTCAGAGGCGAGAAAGAGCTCCATACTAAAATAAAGAGTCGTCACAAACGTGAGCGTGCATAGCCGTCTCCATATTCACGCTTTGCGCCCTTTTTCAAAGTGGAAAAAACTCTTGCGCCGATTTGGAGGAAAAAATTCGAGGAAACTGTCCGTCCGCTTGTCCGAGGCGTAAAAGGAGAAGGTTTTTAATCTAAATCGGCTCGCGGATGTGGAACGAAGAAGAGCAAAGCGTGTTAGGCTGCCAGCTCAGACTGCTCACCTCAGCTTGGAAGCGCTGAAAGCGGGCGCTTAATTGTCTACATCAGCAGAACTCCCTTCAGCCGCTAAACGTTCGCTCTCGCTCTGAGAAACCTCTCATTCCCTACGTATAAATATCCAGCGAACCCCTGACACCGCAGTAGAACTCAAAGAGAAAAGTTGTCCGGCTCGAAAAGAATTAAATTAGACACCGGGAGCGTTCGGGGAAATAAATCTGGGACTGTTCCCACAACTTTTTTAAAATCTGTTTATAAGTAGCATACTATCTGGAATCATGCTTCGAAATACTTTAGAACACGAGAGGTAGGAAGAAGGTAAAATTTAATATTTCAATCTCCGTCCAAAAACCGAGTTTCTTGCAAGGAGAGTGAAACACATCTCGCTTGCCAAAGCCGATTGCTATGCTTTTTTCACGTCCGTTACGAGATCAGAAATTGTTCACAATATGAATTGGAAAGCTGTCGTTCTTGAATTTTAGATCACACCCGATACTTCCAAGATACAATTTAGCTTCGGTTTTTACTTTTTTATTTTCTACGGGTCGCAAAAAAATCGTCAAGCTTAAATTGTTGTCATTTTCTTTTCAAAGATGAACCCTGATTATTAGCTTAATGATTGCACACTGTACTTCAACGTATTTTTCGTAATATTTCTAGAGCTTTTCACAAATGCTGGGTCTTTGGTAACGATAAAATGGTTCGATCTGAATCAAAATTCCTGGTGTTGAATCAAATATTCAAATATTTTTTTTGGCATTGGAAAAAGAACTTGCTACGAATATAACTCGAATATCACGCTGCTTTTTGTCAATAATTTTCCATCCAAGACGCGACGTTCCAATACAGAAATCCGAAGAGTGCATTATTATAGAAATGAATGGTATTCCAATTTCACACTCCTTAAAGCTGAGTTGATAAAAATCCCCATCCACTTAGGTCTTCCTTTCAGCCATCCGGTAAGCGGAATAATTCACGTCAGAAACCGAAAAGCCATTAAAATCCGGTTCCGCTTTTTCGATGACTTCCTGCCCGAGCAAATGGAGATGGAATGGAAGGAGAATTGCGGGAATACAATATGAAGGGGAGAGCTAGCTAAGTTCTGCTCCATACCGAATCTCATACGACTCCTCGTTCATCCAAGAACGAAGCGTTTCATACGCCGTGAAAAAAGCTTCGACGACAATTTCAACAAATTCTATAGCTCTCTTTTTTTCACTTCGCCGAATAATCCACGGCTTTCGATCGCTCGAAATTTCTGCGACCTAACCTCTAGAGCTACTTCAAAACGCTGGAACCCAAACCATTGAAGTTGCTTTACCTTCCTAACAGATCGACATGCACTTCGACAAACAACAACAAGAAAACAAGGATTTCCAAATGAAGGGAAGGGTTCGATTGTCTGTGACGTATTGTGAACCGACGCCACCCCGTTTCTCATTTATATAAATATTTATACGGATTCCGGCTCCTTTTGCCTTGGCAGACCTCAAGGGAGGCTTAATAATTCCAACCTCGATGGTTCGGTTTAGCATATGCGTATCCTTGATGCGTCATTTGCTAAACGCCAGTTGCCCTTTTGCCTATGCAGATTTTCCAAAGTGTATGCGAACTAGTAACACGACTAGTGAGTGAGGCGTATGCGCCTTGTATTCCTTCTGCCCTGAGTATTATGCAAACTACAAAGGCCGAGAGTTTCTGAGTTAGTGGAAACTTGCCAATGCATGCGCAGTGGTTTGAAATCCTTTGGAATAATAGGCACCACGTTGACAACCTGTGTCTTCATGAAAGGCAGCCGTGATTGTCAGGATGCTTGAGTTTGGTGATTCTGTCGCCAGATTGCGGTTTTCTAACTATACTGTCCAAGCAAGATCACTCTCTGAACAAATATGGATATAGCCCTTGTTATTCTGAGTCCTCAACTGCACAGTCGACCATAAGGAAAATTGATATCTTATGAAATTTGGTGGAAATACGCTGGAAAATAAAAGAAGAAACGTTGAAATATTTATGAGAATTGATCAAGGTCAAGATGAAGGTCCAAGGGGAAGGTCAAGGTCAAGTCAAGATCAAGGTCCAAATGTAGGTGAAGGTCAAGATGAAGGTCCAAGGGGAAGGTCAAGGTCAAGTCAAGATCAAGGTCCAAATGTAGGTGAAGGTCAAAAAATAAAATAAGAAACGTTGGAATATCTACGAGAATTCATTGATCATTGGTGATTTGGTAGAGGCCAAGGACAAGGTCAAGATGAAGGTCAAAGAGAAAGTCAAAGTGAAGGTCAAGATGAAAGTCGAGGTGTAGGTCAAGGTTTTAATGTAGGTGAAGGTAAAAAAATAAAGAAGGAACCTTCGAATATCTATGAGAGTTGATCATTGGTGATTTGGTAGAGGTGTAGGAGAAGAACAAGGTCAAGATGAAGGTCAAAGCTGAGGTCAAGATGAAGGTCAAAGCTAAAGTCAAGGTCAAGGTCAAGGTGAAATGAAACGTGAAAGTCGATGTGCAGGTGAAGATATAAATGCAGGTGAAGGTCAACGTCAAGACAAAGATCAAGATGATGTTCAAGGTCAAAGTCAAGAACAAGATGAAGGTCAATGTGAAGGTGAACGTTCATAAATAAGAGCAGTGTACAGTTGAAGGACCAAGTTGTCTCAATATAAAAACAATGCTGTGATTATCATGCAGAAGTTGTTCTATATTATTAAGCATCGTAATATCCAACGAAATCCTTCCCATCACACTGGCGTTAATTCCAAAAAATATGCCATGATCCAAATTCTAAAATCCACAAATCCATCTTGAATACGAAAAGGCCACCTTAGATGAACGAAGCCCGCTTTAACGTTCAAGTTTGTTTCCAGTGCGCCTGATGAGGGAATTAAGATAAAGAACATAGCAAGCACAGCATGTACCGGACAGGGAGAAATGTACAGGCCATTTGCTATAAGAGCTGGTCGTTTGAAGACTAAGAAACGCTCCTCCGAGCCGAGAAAGCCATCTTGTATAATTAGGATGGCGGTCCGCCTCGAAGACATTCGATCCTTTTGCGAACGAGAAGAAACAAAAACGATCTCTAAAGACTTGGGAAGTCCGCAAGGGAAACAAAAGAAGCACGGGCGAGGGCGAAGTGGACATACGATTTGTGATGTCCTTTCATAATGGCTCCCCCAAGGCTAGGATACTTCTCTGGGTTCCCACTTCGAGCTCTCATCCTCTTCCGAGCGGACCATGTCTGATACCGGAGAGAAAGAAGATATTTGCCCTTGGCTATCCTTTTCCCTCTACCTTTTGGCCTTTGGAGCAACATCCGGCGACATCCCTTAACAAACTTGTTCCCTTGGCTGAGACGACGTAAAAAAGTACGCCCTAGACAAACATGGAGTGGAAAATGTTTCTTCTTGAAAGAACACATGTGCCACAGGCTATAGGTTATTTATACGGTGTATTCGCCGAGATCCATTTGATCTATGTGTGTTCAGCCTAGACTTTTTTTTCCGAAAAATAGATAACATAATATGAAAATAGATAGCAGAGAAAACACTCTACTGAGTGATTAATAAATGCTTGAAATAAATCATAAATGAAAACTTAGGATTTACCAAAGTAATCAAAACTCAAGTTTTTTTTATCAAACGCTTTTGGAAAATTACTCATTTAAAAAAAATAAATATGTTTTTTTAAAACCCCTCCAAAAAAATTAATTTAAAAATTCAACGTTCCTTGAAAAAGTCCCACTTCTTAAAAAAATCCCCCTTAAAAACCCCTCCACTCAAAACAAATAAATAAACACCTCACAAAAATTCAAAAAGAAAAAAGAAACAAAATGTTCAGTGAAGCTTCCCTCCCAGTTTTTCCCTTACCGCTTTCCTCTCAGGGAATGAATAAGAACTAGCGTACGCCAAGCTCCAAATTTCCAACGTTCCGGATTTTACAACAAATCAGAGCATCGTGCTTGGAAAATTATAGCTTCTTTTTTAGTTGCATTCGTGTTCAGCATTAATTTAGTGATTTCAATTTCAAGAAAGGGCGCAAAAATGAAAAAATCCAGAACGATTGGATTCATAACTTACAGAAGAGGCGCAAGAGGAGAAAAATATTTGGATTACAGAGACAGAAAAAAAGGCTTTTCCTCTCTCTTTCAACATCAAAAGCGACTCAAAAAAATAATTTCTTCTGTCGCTGATTCTGCACCTTAACGATTATACTTCCCGTTTTCAAACTTTGGGGAAATATTTGAGCAAATTATTCGCTTCAAATACGAGCACAATATGGATTCTCATGCTTTTCCCGCGAGTCACCTGCTTCCGCTCGGCTTTTCCGAAGTTAATGAAACTAATTTCTCAGTCGGATCCGCCAGTCCGCATATGTGCAAGAAGTTACTCGAGGGCATCTATTCAACAAGGCCTTGCAATATGTCAGTTGGACCCGTCTAACATTAGTCTACCTTACCACCTTCGGCGAACATTTCCGTCCGCGGAACTGACACAGGAAAACTCAGACATAGGCAGACAAACCGTACGACAAACTTGCTTCTCTCGCATGTCTCTCAGTTAATCATTTCCGTCTTATTGAATTTCCACTCGAGAACGTCAAGTTCTCATTCGCCGCGGGCAAAATGAATTTGACTGCTACCGAGAGGACTTCGCTATGGGAAATGCAAAATTGTAACCGCGTTTGAGCAAGTTCACCGCGTAATATGATCAAGCTGATACTAAATGCAGTCGACGGAATGTGACGCAGTGTCGCGTAAATAATTCCTGTTTAAAATTCAACCGAGAATGAAGGCATATTTCGAACACTCGAATGTTTCAAGCGAATTTTTGCAGAAGAATAAAAATATCTATCATATGCTCGCTCTGCAAAAAATCGACCATCGAATTTCGACCCGAAAATAAACTAAATCCGTTTCGTGCATCAGCAAATCGAATTCTGGAGATAAAAATGTATGTAAATTTAACACCTCGCACGAAACTGCCGCAATTTTCGAGACAAAAATCTGATTTTTTTTGTCAGAAAAATTCTTCTCGGCTAAATTAATTACGAGTTTCTTGGCCATTCAGATCAGAGTCAAGACAAGTGTATAAATTTGAGTTTGAATTAAGCCAAAAATCGAAAAACCATCAATACCCGATATAAAGGGGAGATTGGATATTGAAATTTTTAACGCAAAACGAATGGGACCATAGCCTAGTATCTTCAACGGTTCTCGAGTTATTGCAGGTTTATGAAGATTTTGGAAAAATTCATACTCATGTAACGATGGTACTCGGGCTTTTATAAGCCTATAAATATAAAAAATTGCCTATATTCGTTTTTATAGTTTCAAAACAGTCCCCACTATCTTCGAAAACTCGCTAGAAGAGCCACGTTTGATCATGAATTTGTCACTCTTCAATTTCTATATCTATTATCTTTCAACGAAAAAAAAACCAGCTTTCGGTTTTCACTCTCAGTGATTTCTGCGTCAAGTCTTGTTCTGCGTAAACGATCTTGCAACAAAGGCCGACATGGAAACAAACTAAGTCGCTTGTAGAAATAATACGTCTCGGAACACGGAAAAGGAAAGGATTACGATAAAGTGTAACCACGCTTAAGTAAAGCTTCCTTCTCCACATCCGTTTAACAAAACAGCGATGGCGACCTAATACTTTCTGTACCCATAAATATACTATAAGACTCGCGGTGAAAGAGAATGAAGAAAATATAAATCATTATTCTCATAAGACGTCCAAAGCTAGGCGGTCTTTCCATATTTTCAACGCTAGCGTATTCAGAAGAAGAAAGAGCACACGGGAACATAATCTCGACATCCGGCAGAAAGATTTGCAGGCATGGTTTATGGCCTGTTTTTACATATCTAAACGAAAAGAAAGATACGCTAGGAAGAAATATCGAAATAGAAGCAATTAATTTAATAAGATATTAATCGCGGAGAAGTATTAATAAACCAAAAAGAAGTAAGGATTTGAGCTGGTTAAAAAAAGTTAATTATATTAAATTTTATATTTTATTTTATTAAATAAATAAATGCAAAATAAATGTATTAGGTAGTAAGAAAAGAAAAAAAAAGGAATTGGTCACGAGAAATCTTTCCCTTCAACCCGAAAACAATTTAATGCACCTGGGAAGAAAAAATAATTGAGGAAAATTAAACGTATTTCTTTAAAAAAAAATAAAAATAAAAAAATAAAAAAAAAGTCCTGAGGGAATAATGTGACGAAATTGGGCATAAAAGTGTGAAAGAGTTGGAATGTGTGAAAAGAGCTGTGCGAAATTTCCGTCACCAAAGTGTTCAGCAAATGACAAAATGTACAATCTCAAGACTCTTCTGAACGCCTCTTTTTAAAATGTTATCCCTAGAAGAAGCCTTTGCTAAATGAAAATAGTATTCGCTGCTGTTCAAAAATTCGATTGAATTTTCGACCGGTATTCTTTATTTAATTAGTAATATTTACCGCAAGGTCCTGGATGTTGTACTCCGATTTTCGTATTATTGAGACAAGCCGATTTTCTGAGGTGGCACAAATTCAAATACGAGTGACCGTCAGTACCGCAAACGGTAGCCGGCGATAGAGGACAATGGACAATACAGTGGCACATTGGGAGACCGTCTTGGAGTCGGCAAAGAGCCCCTTGCGGACACGACATCATCTCGCATGGATCTGCAACAAATTTAAACAAAAAAATTAATATAAATACGCCGCTTGGATTTTCTACATTGGAGATGGGATTTTATAAACTAGCAGGCAGACATAAAAACGGGCAACACTTAAAAAAGAGTAGTGAGCGAGGTTCTTGGTTGTGTGCGGCGGAAAGAGTTGAAGAGATAATATAAAACAATAAAGCTCCAAACCCGGAGCACTATAAGTCCTGGCCATTACTTGCCTAAGACCTTTACGACTTTTCTCCTAAAGGGAAAAAAGCGGGGGGAAATACGTAAATCTACTCGGATTGTATGACCTTCCGCGGGCGGACTCTTATTTAAATTAAGAACTTAGACCAACTTAAGGACTTAGCCAATCCATTATGGCCTAACAACCTGAATCTCTGCACATGGCTCTTAAATAATGACACTGCATAGAAAGGAGCAATACTAGATCAATTTGTGGAATTAATTTGTGGAAAAATTAACTTATCGACGAGAGATATCAATGTGATCTGTTTCATAAAAATGAGTCGCCCGATTTTAATCTCCGAGATAACACACAGTAATTCCGCCCAAGTCCCCTATTTTTTCTTAATTCTTCTATCGATTTCTGAATCTACTGGCTAGAAAAATTATCTGATTTTCACAACATTCGTCTCAAATATATTCCATTCTTTTCTCGTAAAATTACAAAATGATTCATCGTCGGTTAAAAAGTAAAAACGTCCGCGATATTGTCTAAAATTCACATTCGATATAGCCGTAAAAGTTTATAAGCGGTATTTTAAAACGAAAGCACTCGTGACATGTGTACACGTCAGAAAACGATGAATTTTCTGCTTTTTTCTCCGTTCGTATAAGAAAAAAAAAAACATGCACGGGGAAGAAAACGAGCCTTTTTTCCTCCCTTATTTACCTATTACAAGGCTTTTTATCCCTAGGGAAGTTCTTCTATCTTTCCCCTCGCGTTGGATTCACTCGAACTGCTCTACATAAAAATTCCTCTGTTCCGGCGCTGGGTTGAAAATGGAAACGAGGGGTTGCTGCCTCAAGTTAACGAAAAACCCCGACCTTCCTTGTCTCATCCTGTTCCACGCGAAAAGAGCTCATTCCGCATTCTTTTGGAGGAACGTCGCCACTCGAACTTCTTTCGTTTTATTTCGGACATTTTTAACGGTAGAAAATTTCCGCCGACCGCATTTTTCACAGAAGTTCTCTCTAGGCTTAAATTTCTTAGGTAAAAAGGAGTTGTTTTTTTTTTTTTTTTTTTTTTTTTTTTTTTTTTTTTTTTTTTTTTTTTCAGCTGTGGCATTTTCTTATGACGATGAGCGTCTTTAAAATAAAGACGCAGCACAAGTTACATCAATTTGTCCAAGAGGATGGAAGAAAATGTAGATGAATATTATCATGGTTGTCACTACAAAGTGGTTGGAAAGCTGCAAATTGGTGAGTCGAGTGAATGCACCAATGGAAATCGAAGGAATAATGAGAGAATCCAATAAAAAATTTAGGTGAAGGTGGTAGCAGAGATTGAATAGGTTTTCAGGGGTTGTCAACCATTCTTCAGCAGCATTCTTCTGTAAAATCTTCGATTTTGGTTCATTTTCAACGCTTCATTCCAACGCTTCTCAGACAAAGGTGTATATTGGTATCTATTTCTATAGATTTTTGATCGCTGAATCGAATGAGACCATTGCGTGGTTGATAGCTTTAATAGTTCTCGAGTTATTGCAGCTTTCGTGTATCATTGGCGAGATTTCTGAAATTTGGCATGAGGGTATAACTCGAGAATTTTCAGACCTTTAAAAATAGTTCTACACTCGTTGGAACGATCGTCAAACACTCTTCAGTTGTACCGTTAAACGAAAAATATAGCTTTTAATATAAAATTAAGAAAAATAAAAATGATTATTAGTACCATAGTTGCTACTGAGTTTGCACTAGTATTTATCAATCTGTTGGTAGGTGGACTCGTTCACAAATGTTTTGACAAGTTATTATCGCAAGTCGCTGGTCTTCTTCAATCATAATCGAAGCAAAAATATAATAAACCACAGTACAATAATTTGCAGCGTGTTTCACATTTTGAGTTTGAAACCAACGAAAATCAAGGGTTTTCATGAAGACGACAAAAATAATAATTTGTCATAAACACCTGTCTGCTCACCAAAGCACAATCCCTCCTCCTGTTAAATGCTACTCTCAACTTTCCTTGTGTTTCAGAGTTGAAATCGAAATAAAGCGTATCGAAAATATGTCCGAGCTTCTATGAAATTCACGTAGCTGAACGATCGCCGAGGAAAAAACGTTTCTGTTAAAAGGAAGTTGGCGTTTTCCTAGAAAAAAAAATGGAAACGCTCAGGGGTTTCAGACGGCCATGACTGGTTGGCAGAGGATAAAGGGGTAACAAGAATATTTCCCGCCTCCGTTTTTACTTTCCGACACAGTAAAAGTCCTTTTCCCTACGACAAAGAGCTTTCGCAGAACCGTTTTTCGTCCGCCGGTATAACTTTTCCCACTTTCGTTTTATCTCTCCGCCGTATTTCGAATTCCCCCGCCCAGTTTCTTTCACTTCCTTATAATCTACCGTAAAATGTGTCCAGCTGGAATGTGCAGTGAAGGTTGAACCTTGAAAGCATCTTTCCGTAACAGGTACGCAATTATCCTGTCAACCCAATGATAAAGGTGCTTTCCGAACGGGAAAATTGACTCCCTTTTTACCAACTCGACAGTCGGACGTTTGACAATTTTTATTAACATTGCAACGACTGTCGGAAAAGAAATAGAATTTTTTCTTCCCCAAAGTAAGTTAGTTTTCTGGAAACAAAGCTGTAATCGCTTTACCTTAAACAATATTCGAAGCTACATTTTATTCCGTTCTGAGTCGAACGGCAACCGTAAAGAGATTGAAGTAGCAATTTTTTCGGCCAAGATTCTCATACATCCCGTTTTTCGAGCTGGAGGCTATTTTCCCGGGCAAAATCCTCGCTCAGAAGTACGAGTCGGTGTATTGGAAAGAATCGAGATCTGGCTATAATTCAACAGACACATGCTACTCTTTCGGTTCAACGTAGTATAATAGGCCTCCGCAAAATGGCCCCTTCTTGCTTCACGTTTCTGACCGTTGACATAACAGTTTGAAATAAGGTGCTTTATATTCACCCGATATTGCCTCACTTTTCCAACCCAACTCCAGCCCGAACTCGGAAGCTCAGTCTCAGCACGCGGGCCAAGAGCCATTTCTATCCTTTACCCTACCCATCTCATCTAACCGTCTGAGGGTAGCTCCTGCACAACTTCCTCTACCTTCCAACTTCCCGTCCCGAGGCGTGTTCCTGATTTACAAGGGAAGCAAAAAGGAAATGCAACTGCTTCAGACACGGATGAGAGTGGGGTCCTAAGACGGATGAGTACTTTCTCCCTAAAGGCGAATCCTTACTTCATAGAGTCCTTAGAGGCCATTGAGGTGACTCTGAAAGCCATAAGAACGACGTTTCTGACATTTTATTCGCCCCTCTTCAAAAACGAGTAACAAAAGGGTGAAAAAACACATGAGCATTTTTCCTAGCACGTTTCGGGAATATGATTCATTGCCAATACTGCGACAAAGTAATAATAAATAAGCTGTGAAGCATTTTTACATTTATTTTGAACAATTCACATAAAGAACTTCACAATTATGTCATCGATCGATTCTCAAGGCCTCCGAATATCAAGATTCAGGTTTTTTATATTTCCTCCATGAATCTACAGCTTAATAAGCCTTGCAATCGATTTATTTCGGCTAGATATAGCTGAATACATATCCTGTTGTATCACATCTCAAAACTTCAGTCCTCTATATCAATTCCAGGCTGAATAAACCTCACAAAGAATTTTAAACTTCTTTTTAGAATTCATCCAAATAGTGTGGAACATAAATCTTTCGAACGAATAGGGTCATCGAGGAAGAATAATGTAGGATAATTATTGGATTTGTTCTACCATAAATCGACGTAAGTAACGTCACTTACCAACTAGACCTACATTTTGGCTCGCCCCAAATCCAGTTGAGACCCGAGATAACGAGAATTCGCTAAGAGAACTAGGGAATTTATACTCACAATTACAGGGGAAACACTAACTCGAGCTTCTAATGCTCTACGCAGAGAGGAAGAGAGAAATTCGGCCTGGAATTGGGACCAGGCTAGGAAAAGACGCCTCTCTTCTTTCTCAAGAAGTTACAGAGAAGGCAGAAAAGCGAATTTTGCACTACTAGGCGAGGAATTCTACCAGAACAAGGTAGAATAAATGCGATGAAATTTTTTCGAGCTATAAATTTTGTTTCGGAACGTTTCCGCGTATAAAAAAGGACGTAACTAGTGTGAAAGATCAATCTAGAAATAGAAGACCAATAATAGCAGGCATCGATAACATTTTCGTGGCTGAAATAGTGTTAAGAAATGAGACTTTCATAATATGAAATAATATGACGATATTATCGTCCAAAATATCAGCAGAATATTGCTGAATCCTTTTCGGAAGTCCGGATTTGCTAGTACATTATTTCCCTTGGAAAAGCAGTGCTAGTAGAAACGTCAGTGGCCGGTCAGTGCTGGTTAGAACCGGTTAGAGCTGGTTAGGGCCGGCTAAGGCTGGTTCGAACCGCTGGGCATTAACATGAAGGCCCAAACAGAGGCATCTATCCTTGATTGATAACCGAAAGCTGGGAAATTGCTGGCCATACATGCACGTACTTTCCCTTAGAAATGCACGACTTTTGGAAACGTTAGTGTAAAAAAGTAGGTGTAGGTGTAAAAGTAGTGTAGAAAAAAATGGGAAGAGAAATTGAGGTACAAGAGGTTTTTGCTTTCGTTTTGAAAATTGTGGCACGCCTTACGGGATGGGATTTGATGGGAAAACTTAGGTTGAACTTGCGTCTTTGGCTAGATGAGATGATTCGGCAAGGGATGGTGAGGCTCGTTATCATTTTGAAGCTAAAAACCGTCCGTGTATGGAAACAACCGTTCAATAAAACTGTCATTTGAGGCTTGTTGTATTGCTGAAAATTGCAATATGATCGAAGGAAAATCCAAGTATTCTTAGTCAGGTGAAGTGCTCTTAGTTAATTCTGTATAGTCTTCTGCTAAGTAAGTTGCAAATAAATCGAACCACCTCCTGGTGAATTCAATCCTTTTTTTCCGTATGATAATTCACGTGGCCTGAAATCGCTGGTAGGAAGCAGACTTCCGTAAATCATTTGCCGATTATCATGTCGTATTTTAACGTCCGCTATCGCGAATATTATTCTACAGGAAATGATCCCTTGCGGTGATTTTCAAAGGGAAAGAACGTGCGTGTGTGGCTAGCAATTCGTTGTCCAATGTGCGGATTTATTTCTCAAAGTTGAGGCACTTAAGTCGTAAAATTGGGACGCTGGGTTAGAAGTAATTTATAGATGAGACTGGAGAACATGTCCTACCTCCTCGTGTCCGACCTTCTAGTTTAAAACGGCTGAATCTTGGATGAAACTTCGACTTACGTTTTCGCAAAGGAGCTTTTCGCGGGGCAAGACGTGAACTCCCGCACGTGTTACGCTGGAAAACCGTAGAAATAGACACCGGATGGAAACTGTGGAGGTTTCATTCGGAAAAGAGCATCGTGTAGCGTCTAAAGCACGTTTAGCAGATTAGGTATCGAAGTTTGGCTGGGGAAAGCGGGGAAACGGAACCAAACCACCTGGCCCATGAGTGCTACCTACTTTCCTTCGAGTGCTAGTTAAGCTAAAATCACATGGAGTGAATTCCCCTCGTCCTACAAGACAAACTCGGAATTATTTTAAAGCGAGCACGAAAATCGGTTCAACAATTAAAAAATGAAGGAATTTTGAAAAATGAAACTCGACACTTTATTATTTTTCCTTTTTGTTTTATATTATTTTTTATCCAAGGTAACTGACCCATTTCAACAAACTACGTTTAAGACTAAGCTCCTGGAAAGTTGCTATTTCCAGCTATAAGAAAGCTTTGTTATGGACACTCTAAAAGAAGAAAAATGACGAATAGCGTAAAAATATTGGTGTGACGTTCTTACACCTTGCCAATATTCATATTCGTTGACGACTGATACTCGGTCGTGAAGGACAATGGAGTTCGTTCATATGATTGAACCTTGAGGCTCTTTGCTATTTGGGTAGATCGCGGCCAAGAAAGGTTTTCCCGCGGATACGTGGGAAAACGCTTAGCTTTCGTTTCTCTTTGTAGCCGAAGGGAAACTACGTTTTCCTTCCCTTTTTCCCAGTCGACGTTGGAAACCCGTCGTGGAGAATCGTGGGAAAACTCCCACTCGTCGTAAGTGCAGGCAAAAATTCGGGGGCGATATCAAAAAGCAGACTCTCGATTTATCAAGTACAGCGCTATATAAATTCCTAATTCACCCCTGGTTTAAATCGAATTTATTCCGTTTGAGTTGTTTTCAAAAAGTTTGTGTCTCATTTACGTTCCAAAGAATAACATAAAATCATTTCTAGGGTCGAAATAATCGGCCTGGGTAAAAGGTGGTGGAAACAACAGAAAACCCCTCCGTTACGTAAGAAAAAAACACTGAAAACGAAAAAGAGGTTTATTAAAAGTGGAACCTTTTTTCACATCGGTATCACTGCCACTCAGCATAGCAGAGGGGATCCGGTTCGTCTCGAGGATCGCAGATGTCTGAGTTTTCGTTAATAAGCTCCGAGAAAACGTTATCCTTCGGAGAAGCACCCCATTTTCTCAGCAGAAGCTCCCCCCTTTCCGATCCCGTTCACTTAACTTCCGCTTTTCGGAGTCAGTTTCTTTGCGAAGTTTTGTTTTTTCAATACTCCGTCGCAGACTTTTCTTTCTCGGACAACGTTTTTCCATAAGGTTTCTTTTTCACTTTTCGCAAGTAAGTTAAAGAGGGGAAAATGCCGACGATTCAAAGCGGGACTTTCGATAATTAGTGCGACTTTTTTGCAAAGAAGGAAAGCACATATCAGCTCACAAGATTCGCAAATTTTACAAGAGTAAAATAGCAAATTCAGAGAGCTGAATCGTTTTCAAGTTCCAAGACAGTTCACAGGAAACTGATAACTTGGGATTACTTTATATTCAAGGGAAACACTTAATAGCAAAACAATAAACGAAAAAGAAGCACCCTTGTGGAACGAGAAACCTCCTCGAAATTGAAATGGTTCATAAACTGCCATAAAATGAACAACAATTCATCAGTCAGGCTTTTCTGCCTCCAGTTGAAAGTCAGTGGAAAGCCTGGGTAGAGGAGTTTTTTTTTTTTTTTTTTTTTTTTTTTTCAAACAGGAGTATCGCCTATAGTGCATATACCTATCTGAGAATGTACGTGGTTCAACAATTGATTAATAACTTCAAAAAACCTGAGAGTGCTTGTCTAGAGACAAGCAAGCACAAAAATCTGCTACCATAACTCTGCCTCCACAAGTCTGCTGCCAAAGCCGCTGCTCACGGGCGGTTAGGGCCGGTTAGGGCCGGTTAAGGCTGGTTTTGGACGGTTAAAGCTGGTTTTGGACTGCTTGGGGGCTAACGTAAGGCCAAAACGGTATCAGCTATTCGAGATTTATTACCGAAATATTGCGGTCTGAATTTATATCATAAATATATTCACTTGTAATTCCTAATTTGAAATATAAATTAAATATCTATTTGCCCCTCTCTTCTTGTAAACCTGGAGATGTAACAGCTGGTTAAAAGGCAGCCACAATCGTCTTTCAGTGAATCAATTTCCGTCTACTCGCTTCGCTTTTATAATCAATTTAGATCCCTTTTAATTACAGAAATTTCAGAGCAGGAGGACCGTATAGAGTCCAGTTTGTAGGCCTTGGTTCGTTGTTTGGGCCATAAAACGATATAACCCTCTTTCCCAACGGGTCGCTTTGAATTTTGACTGAAATAACACGAGTAATGAGAAAAGTTGTTTTGGCAAGGTTGGTCAGACAAGGTGAAGCGAGGAGGTCTCCATTTTGGTTACAAGGAAAGAGAACCGTATAATATAAGGTTTGCCGGAGGGCGAGAGGGTTGTGGGGCTCAGCTTGAGTTATTGTTTCTGCAAAACTTTAACACCCACCTCTTGAAATTTATGTGGAAAGTATATGATGCTCGAGAGTACACTTGAAGTGAAGACTCGCCGCCTCGTTGGCCCTTCAGATGTTATTATTGTTGTTGGGTAGACATTATAGAAATTTCGCGGTCCCAATGCTCTTTATGCCTATAACACCCTGGAAGTTCTGTCATTTGTAATTTCAATATCGGCCGTCGGTTTTCAGTGGGATAACAACTTTTGAACTGTTGTGTTTCCGATAGTTTGCAATTAAGACCCAAGTTCAGGTAGCGAAAGGTAGGTAAATTTGCGGCCAGTTTTGTACCTGTTTTAGTGGTGCAACAATTAATACAATTTTCACTCCAGATATTATCTCAATTAACAGCACTGCAACCTGAATAGTTTATAAGAGTGTCCATAAAAATGTTCGGGTCTTTGGCCGTGTCGCAGATATTCGAAAAATTCTTCAAGACATTGAAAGTTGAGTAGCAAATATGAAAAAAAAAAGCTGAAGTGTCACGCCAGGATAGAAGACAAAGAGATTGTCACGCATTCTATTGATTTTAAATGAGTTATATTGTTATATCGATATTGGCTATTAGGCCATTATCAGTAACAATCTTACAACTGATTTAGGCCTAATCGCCGGAATCGATATAACAATATTACTTATTAAAATCAGAGGAATTCGTGACAATCTCTGTCTTTTAGTGATTTAATGGGGGGGAAAAGGCTGAAGCGTCACCTATAAAAACTACTTTCATTTTGAAATTCCTAGTGCTGTTGAAGGTTAGTTTTTCAAGGATTCTACGAAGATAGAGAACTTCAAGCCTTTTCACTCTGATTTTACCGCTGCTATCCGTCGCTTTCCATCATCAAATTACACCTTCCCAGCCCCATTTGCGGCTACGAGCAAATATGATTTCGAGACTCGCAAGAGTTCATATCGTCACGTACATGGGTTGACGTTTTGAACGCACATGTTGATGGAAACCTGACTACCTCGTTCGCAGTGAAAGTTCTTCTTGGTTAACGTTGAAATGCGCTCTTGAGGCTGGGGCCATTATTACTGGCCCATTACCGGAAAACGTGTAAAACGCCGGGCCATCAATCATGCGAGGAAATTCATTCATCTTTGCCACCCATATCCAGCCTGTCACCTAGGCCAGCCATGCCACCCCGTTCGACACATGGCCAACGCTACTTTTGTCCATTACCCTTCTCCTCAGCCCCAACAAGGTTTCCTCATACTGATGAGCATCGATAGTCTGATACTTGCAAAATTTTGCATCAAACTTTCAACGATTATATTATATTCACTGAAGACAGAAAAATGAATAACGAAAACTCTAAGAAGTAGATTTAAAAAATAAAAATAAATATAAAGTCAAAAAGGAAATGAAGAAAAAGGAAAAAGGAAATAAGGAGAGACATAAATTATTTTGAAAAATACACCAATTTTTATTTTAGTCAGTACTTTCATTTGACTGTAATAAAACGAAGAATTTTCTCTCTACTAATCACCGGAGTAACGCGCAATTTCCACGGCTCAAACTGCTGACCTCGATAGATCAAGTAATTTATACTCGAGACACAGGCTTGAAGATTAATTGGCACCCGGTTGAATCAAGGTTGGTAGTTAAGAGGTAATTAATCGAACACCGAAGGTCGATGGAGTCGCTGTTTCAATTTACTACGAGAACATTAGTTTTAACAATTAGTTTATACAGTGTATTCGTCTTTTTGCACGAACGGATATTTCTGATGGTCGATTAGAAAGCGGATGGATTATTACGCAGTCTGGCGCGAAATTCTCCTGACCCATGCTCGATTTTAGCCAAAAATCTCGAGCAAATTCAAGAGGGAAAAAGTTCTTAATACAACAGAGCTTGACGTCCCTTGTCTAGTTGACGCATCCTTCCTTGATGTTGAAGACTCGAGAAGCAGAAACTTCGTTTGTTTTGCCGCTTTTCTTTCTTTCAAGCTTTTTTCTCCTTTTTCCTTTCCGCTTTCTTTTTCGAATCCTCTTCCACGGACAAACACTCGAAGAAAAACTTATCCGGCAACGCTTCGAAGCAGTTTTTCGCCCAAGGAAATTAAGTTTAACCCCCTTTCACATCTGAAGTTCGGATGGGTTTTTTCCTTTCGTTTTCTCGCCTTTCTGTCTCTCTGGATCGTCTCGCGAAGTCTCAAGTCAAATTAAGTTCTCCGCCGCGAGGGCTGTTGCGGTTTTCAAATCCCGGCGGTAACGATGTCAAATGGGCGGAAATCTGGCCGAAGAAAATACCGGCGAATGGTCGATTTCACATCGTTGAGCTCGAAGAAAGGTGAGCAATTTCTTCATCGAATGTTTGATCTGATCAGGTGGAGAAAATCGTCTTGAACCACCAGAAATTGGTATTTATATCACGTTGTCACTCGCCAAAAATCTCACTATTACCTCACAAAAATCTCACTATTATCTCACAAAAATGTCACTCGGATTACTTCAGCAGAGGCAATGCTTCTCCGTAGCTTCCGATAATTTGAACCCTGCGAAAGCTCAATGAGCCCTGTGCTTGAGTGCAAATAGACCATTTAAGTCCGGATAATAGAGATCTAGAGCGGCCTTTCGTTGAAAGGAATGGTGACAGCGCATTAGGCTCTGCATTCATGGAATGGCGAGCTTCCAGGTAACAAAAGGTGGTCGACACTTCAACGTGCGCTTTCTCATTGCATGATCAACTGAATAACGGACTGAATAGTCCAGAACAATATAAGCAAAATCTGAAATAATAATTTTCTTCTCCAGGGGCCATAGAATGCCCTGAAGAAGCCCGAACGGGCGAAAGTACTCGGCTGAATAAAAAATGGAGAAGAGGTCGCCTCGTTTTTCTCCCCCTCAACCTACAGGATGAAATAATCATTTGAATTGCTTTGCTTGCAGAAGAATCTCTCCAACCAGCATGTTCCTTCCCTTGGAAAATCACGGCTCGTGGAAATGTGAGAGGAAACAGCCATAGGAAAATAGGAATGTGTTCTACAAAATCTCTCGTGCTGAAGTTGTGGAGTAATCGTGTGAAAAGGTATTTGTTTTCCTTTGAGAAATCTCGAGGTGCCGTATAGGAAAGGAAAACGGGAAAGCGCTCGCCAAGGGAGGAAACGCGAAGGGAAAACTTTAGTTGATGTTGCGTGTGCGAGAGGTAAGATGATATCGCAAGGGATGGCGCGGCGTGGAAAGTTATCGGGACAATATCTGACTCCAGTATAGGTGGAAGCCTAGTTCGCCATGTGTTTGTTCTCTTCAGGCCAGACCAGACCAAAAAGTCCGGTTCCAATGAAGGAGCAGCTGAAGAATTCGAGATGTACGCTCAATTTGGCCCAATTCAGACCAGGGCTCCAGTGTGGATTGCCAGGGTTCATCGCATTCAGTGTCTACGTCTTTTACGGCAGGTAGGAGATTCCCAAGATAATGCTCAATATCGTTCGTAGTTAAGAGTTTTCCTCGAGAGTTTCAATATTGATGAAAATTGATTCTCCCGCGATGATGCCCACAAAATAATTTCATCTCCGCCGATTAAAAAAAGAAATCAATAAATAACTTTCCGCGGAATTTCACCCTAGTAAATAACTCGAAGGTGTATTTTTTACGCCAAGCGTAATGAAAATAGTACGAGAATCGTATTTACAAGTATTGTCAGTGGTAAAGCGGCCACAGGCAAAACGGACGAACTCAAATTTATTCGTTTGGGCATTCGGGTTGAGAATTGGTTCTGCCAATTGGCAGCGTTCGGTTAAACCTCTTTATAGCGCTCGGGATATGTTTGAAGATTATTCAGGCCACTGTCCGGCCTAGGATTCCTGTCCGTTTTACCGAACGCTTTCTGTTAATGGCCTAAAATGAGAACGTTTCCGCCGGAAACCGCACTCCTGTCAACCGCGAACTGAATGAGCCTTGCGGGAAATTAATCGCTCTCCTCCAAACGCTCGCGAGCCTTCCGTAAAAGGTTTCGGGCGAAAATGTGTAAAACGGCAGGAAAGCCTGTGAAAATCCGGTGGAAAACGTTGATGTATCAAAGGTTGGTTTTTACTCAAAGTGCTTTCGAACGTTTGTTAACTGAAAAGACTGAGGTAATAACTAACCATTGGTTGACAAGTGGTCGTTTATAAAATCGTCAACATTTGTTCAACGCTTTTCGGGAAATACATCTTAGGTTTATTATTCGGTTAACAGGCCTTATTTTCGAGGAAGAAAATAAATCAATAAACTGAAAATTTATCAGCATTTTAATATTTAGTCGTGGAAATTACTCTATCAAGAGTTTTCGGGGTGTTGCATTTTTTGGATTTGCGTTATTAAAATTAATTTCTGAAAAAATTCGCCAAAAAAATTTTTTTTTAATTTTATTTTTTTTAATTTTTTTTTTTACTTTTGAATTTTTCGTGTTTTCGATACTAACTAAATAATTCTATAACTCCCTTAACTAACGGAGAAAACGCACATTAATGTTTTATCATCTGTATCATTGAAAAAATAATAAAATGATTGATGATGATGATTAAATTTTTAGAAAAGCAAAATTCCTAAAACCTTAGTAGAAAGCTATTTTTTTTATTATTTATTTATTTTGTTGTTTTTTTTTTTTTGTCGCTGGTGGTGTCTATATTTTTTAAAACATTTTTCTCTCCTGCTGTAAGCTCAAATTCAAACACTCAGCTTACCGAAGATCGAGTCAAAAATAAAGCAATACCATCGAATTTAGAGGCGAAAATCACGTTTCAAGAGCTTGAAAGGAGTGAGGTTTCAGAAATTTTCCTCCTTTCGCATTTGTTCAGAAAAATTTATTTTTATGATAGGAATACGGGAAACCTAAAGCTTTTCCCAACGATATAATTGAGTTTCAATTAACAGCATTTAAAGCAGTTATTGCGGTTTATTGAGTCGAAAGCACGAAAAATGATAAAGGTAAAAAAATTATGGAAAGACGTGGGTTCAAAAATATTATAGGGTAAATTTGGTCAGACTTTGAGAGGTAGAGTTACCTGGCACACCTGTTTTTCGTACACGCATCTCATCATCCTAACGATTAAAAAATTTCGGTTTCGCTTTTGATGCTCAGTTTAAGAGCTCGCGGCTCGGCAACAAAAAATGATGAATTGCTCGAGTGAAGTTCGGCCAAAAACCGGTAACGAACGGCCGTCCCATTCATCACCGGTGGCCTGGAACTTCCATGCTACGACGGCCGCACCGGCAGCCAGTCATTTTCATTCCTTAACCGCCCTCATCCTCGCACGCTTCCCTTTTACGCCGGGCATCCAAAGCGAATACCTCCTTTATGCCGGGATAAGGAGTGAAGATTTTATGAGCCGTAGCGAGAGAAGGCGGAACGGATCGGGGAAATGAAGATCACCCCATCCCACTACTCCCTAATCTTTATCCATCCTCGGAGTCGGCTCGGATCTTGGCTGCCTAACAAGAGCCCCTACGTTAAACCGTCGTATAAAACGGAAGGACGAGTTTTCTTCAAAATGAGGACACCACGTCTGTAATAATCGGATTTTGGAAGAGCTTTTTTGTGGGTTCATTTCAAACGTATTGGTAATTTCGAAAATACGAGGGCGCAAACACTTGGAGACTGGAGCACAACTATTTTGAACTGGCTCAATTCTTTGTGTAACCGTATCTTTCTACATTGTCACTGATTAAATTTTTTTTCAAGTCTACCAACTGGGAAACCGCTTTTTTCGTATCTTGAAATATTCTTAAATTTTCTCGGGAACATTTCCTCGTGAATTATAGCGCTACCGCAATTTTATCGTATTACGAATATTGGGATATATTGCTCTTGAAAACGTGCGTTATTTGGTTGACTATTCAATAATAAACCATTGTAATCGCATAACAAAAAATGTCCAACCCCTCAAAATTTGATATTTTACGTTTCACTGCATGTAAAATCCGAATATTTAATTTTTTTTCAAATCGCTTTTCTGAAGAAACTATAATATTACTGCAAAACAAACTATACTACCTGAAATTTTCACCAAAAACCATTTTTGGCCTGAAATTGGCTTTATTCTTTAGACGAATTGGTACCCCAATTTAAGTGTATTTTTGGGGGTTTTGAAGTGAGTTTTTGTGTAGAATTTCCGAGATTTTGAGAAATTTGGCATAAGGGTGTAGCTCTAGAATTTTAGGAGCTACAAAAATTGTTCTAGACTCTTTGTAATGTTCAGCAAACATACTCTCCAGCATTTCCGCCAGGAAATTATTTTGAACTGAGAATAAGTATAGTAGTATCGAAAATTTAAAAAATTTAAAATTACGATTTCTCTCTTAGAGGTTGACTTTATTTTGTCACTATAAAAAAAGTGGTATTTTTCAAATCATTAGTGAAGCATAGGAATACTAGTAACCCGCTGTAAAAGCATTTGCAGCTTATTTTTCTCCTCATTTTCTGAACCAGCGTTAATACCAATTTTTGAGAGCTGAAAATCTATTATCGAATCGATCGCCTACGTCCAAAGTTGTTTGAGTGCGATGTAGTTCGCTTCATTTTCGCTTCTTACCTTTAAATTCCCTGTTTTCCATTCCGTAACCGTTCAACTCTTCATATCCGCCATTCCTCTCGCTCGGCTCTATCACATCTGACAACCCTGCTCAGCGTCGCTTTCCAACTCTTGTTCCGCCAGCTGCTCCAGTTTCCCGAGCGGATCTTCTGCGTCGACTTTGAACCCATCTTAACTGCGGTAAAACTTCCGGTGTATATTTCTTTTATTCTTACTCGAGGAAAAGGAGGCGGAATAGAACGATGAGCGAGTCGCGTCAAAGTTTACCTTGAAAGTTGGCTCGATCGATCATCGAATTTCCTCACATGAGTTTTCTCTACGGTATTCGCAGTTTTTCCATTACCGCCCAAGGATGACCTCCTAAATGTACAAAAAAATCAATTTTACGACCGGCAATAGTGAAAAAATTATCTGGCACCTAATATCAACCAAAATGTTGAACTTTACGCGGAAAAGGTCGTTGAAGTTGACATTTCAGCAAGATGTTCACGTCCCGGTTCATATTTAATTATTGCATGGCCACAAACTCAAGCTTTTCAACTACGCCGAAGAAATTAGAGAATCTACTGCACCTCAGCTTCTTGTCAGACTGCTCAGAATTGTTTTCAGGATAGCGATTCATCCGATGCGAAACATGAAATGTACTTCCGAAGTCGTTAAACTTTCGGGTCGAACAATACGCTTGACACGTCTGAGCCGAATTACGTCAAGTTTACTGAAAACACTGCCACTTTCCCCTTCAGTAGTTGGGAATAGTTACGATGAAAATTCAACGTAACACTTAGGAATTCGAACCGCCGAATTCTCTCTCGCTGCATTCGTACTAATAAGAGCTTAATTATGAAAGCTCGTTCTCGCGGCTGAAGGGGAAGCAAGTTCAATGAGTTTCGCGTTGTAATTACCTGGAATTGTACGGTGGCGAATGTAGCGCGTGAAAACCGTATATCATTCGGCGGCGAATCCCATGCGCAATAACCAAGTTCAAGAGCTTTACGCTAAATACCGGATTGCAAAGTCGTAACGCGAAATTGCAAATTCGCGTGAGCGCTCGTAATTGCGCTGGGTCGACCAAGAATAAACGCCGAAAATACCATAAAGGTGTAATTAGACGAGAAACCGAAGATTTTTCCGTATGGAATTTCGAAAATAAAAAGGATTTATTTAGATTTTTTTCAATTTTAGAAGCGTCATAAGTTCGCTTTTAGGCGCCGGCTAAATTGGAAAATTTCTTAGGGCTTCATCTGCATAAACAAAGCAAAAGCCTCAGAAATCGAGTTAGGAAACGATTTTGTACGATTTCAATGCAGGCATAAAACTTTAAATATTTAACCCGCGTCTCTTTTTTGGTAGCAACCAAATAACTATTATCTGGAAAAGTTTTATTTTCCCTTCAACACACATTCCCTCTCCGCTTTTCCTTTGGCAGCTTCTTACGTTCAAACGTACCGTGATTTTCAAAGCGGGGTCAATTGATACGAATTAACTGCATCCTTCCAATAATTATTAGTCGAATTTTCGAAAATTCTCCGATCAATGACGATCGGTTTATCTGATCTATTAACCCCGACCCATGATAGGGAATTGATAGTCTCTAACACAAGCAAAGCCTCTCAACGTTAGCTATAGCTCCTCTCGCGACTCAATTACGCAGGTATAGGAAGCTTAACCGATATGAAATTGGAAATTACCATGGTAATATAGCCAACGGGAAAGGGACTATCGCTGTAGTAACGATGTGCCATATTAATGCATGCGCAATTATGCGGACCATGGAATTAAAGCTGTTTTGCTCTGTTATACCTTTGTTTCGAGTTAACCGAATAACAAGTTCGGAAAATTGCATTTTGTAAATTTATTTTACAATTTGGTTTTATTGTTTAATATATCGCAGAGAATTATACTAAAATTGCCAGAGATGATTGTATTGTTAACTTATAAATAGAATATAACTTAAATAAAATATGTATTTAAAAAAAGATTTTTTCTTATTTAAATTTTATATTTATTTACTTTTATTATTTCATTTATTTCGATAGATTTTTCTTACTTTTTATTATTATTTATTTATTTTTTCCCTTCTCGTCGCATTTTTATTTATATTTATTGTTCATTTGTTTATAATTTTATTTTTATGCATTTTTTATTTCTTTTAATCTTGCTTATTTATTTTTTGTATTAATTGCTCGTATTTTATTATTAAAATAATTTCATTATTAATTTATCATATTTTATTCAAGTTTTTCAATGAAGCAATAGATTTTATTTGTGGAATAAATGAATGTCGGAAAAGTAACCCTTTCCGTTCATTGCAATGTACGAACTTTTCCTAAAACATACTCCAATTTCAAAGAGTGCTCAAGTTAATTTGCATTTCGCAACTGTCAAGTCTTGAAATTCGGATCGCGTCTAAATTGGAACAATTCCACAACGCCGGTGAAAATAGCTGGTTTTGGCTTCGTTCGCCTCGTGTAAACCTTGGATTTTATCTCTGGAAGGAAAAAAGACCGCGAACACGTTTTCCCACGAGCGTTATCGCACATTTCACACCTAAATCGACCTCTGGCAACCCGTTCTCGTAGGGTCAACTCAATTTAAAACCTCGCTTTTTTTCTGTATAGAATTTATCTAAGGATCATCAGGTTGATTCGAGCAGTTTTCCCACTCTGGTTGCTTGTACTTGGGCCTCCGCTACCGCTAGACTGGAAAGCTCACCGTTCCGAGGAAAACGTTATTTGGCACAGTTCCAAAACCGGTAAACGCTGTCAAGGCTATGAGAAACTGCTTTGGAAGGACCACCAACCTCCTGTGTAGCCTTAATATTTCACTCAACCGGATCGATTTCACCCTTCTGTACTATACTTTTCCCTTTTACGCAAAAAATTTCCCCCTTCTTACCACCTTTTTTATTGAAAACTTTTTCGTCAACGGAAAAGATGGACAAAAAACGCACGGGAAATTGCTAAGAGCTCAGGTAAGTAGACCACTTAACAAGACTACGCGGAAAAAAATTCCATCGGTGGTAACTTTCCTTCAACGTCTTCCAGACGGAGCTTAGAAGGTACAAAAAGACTAGAAGAAAGACGGAGGGAACTTGATAGAAAAGAAGGTTGCAAACTCCGAGGAGCATAGGACGTCATAAGACGGTCTTCAGAAAGAAAAATTGATTACACTACCCCCTCCAAGACTTCTCCTTTCGTGGACTTTTCATTAAAGACTTTTTCATTGCCGTTTGAAAAGTTAGTTACGAAAGTCGAGCTTTAAGCCGTATGGTAAATTTTAATACCCGGCCATTACAGGCGCGATTCGCGTCGAGGAATAAATCGCTAGGTTCTTATAAATTATCGTCGCCTTTTGTCATTCCGATATGAGTCCGCTGGGACTATCAGTTACGAGTGATGAAGAATTCAAATCGAATAGATACGACTCGTATCTAAGCACAGCGACTGTTAGATTTATTTTATTAATCGGTACGTATTTCGAGAGGATGAACTATCAACGCTTGACTTGCTGCGAAAAAATCATCCGAGTAGTCCAATTAAAAGGCGTAAGCGACCACATGAAAACCTCCGTGATGTAATCTCGAAATGATAGCGTCCATGAAACATGATGCCTCTAAAGGTCTCTCGATTTTTAAAATCTATTACGTGATTTTTAGTATGCTTCCTCTATGTTTTGGAGATCTGAAATGGGCAGGCAATAGCTGGCCAAAAACGCAGGTTTTTCGCTTTGCATTTCGTTTCGAAAATCATTTGTGTTAATAGATGTGAAAATCGGCGAATTTGAGAAATTTTTCACACCTGAGGAAAATCGAAAGATTCGCCAGGAGATAGATTATTTATTACTACTATGCAGACGCAACTAAGAGCAGTCCACCTGAGAAAATCTCGGGTTTTCCGCCAATCATCTAAAAATTTCGAGGATGACAATGAACCACACCGATTGACAGTTTTATTGAAACTTTCCCCACACGTTCATTACATTCAAATGACGGCGAATCCCCTGCCATTTTAAATTTCCACAGGGAAAAAATTGTTTTGCCTGTTCTTTCCCTCCCCGTTTTTTCCTCTAGCGGTTACCACTCACGTATCCACGCGCTGGGATTTTACAAGGGAAACAAAGAACCATCACATGGAAAATCTCGCGTGGTAATGTGAGAGGAAACCGCAACGGGAAAAGCGTGATGAATTAGAAAGACTCAAGCATTGAAGATCACAAAAACAATGAAGAGCAAAACAATTTCGATCGAAAAATCGAATTTCTTAATACAAACGGCCGAGAATTTTGGGATAGATTTTTCTATGAATTGGAACAGTGTTCGTTGTAGAAAAATATCACCATGTAATCGAGGGAAAAGTTTTTTTTTTGCAAGTGGTAATTATGACCGCGCTGCATTTGTTAATGTCCGGGACGGAAATTTTGACCAGAAGTTTTTTCCTGAGAGGAAAACAAGGCCCATGAGAATACAAGGTGAAATGGGAGAGGTTTGAGGTAAAACCGCAGCCCTACGTCAGTGAACACGTGACGCAGGAAGATGGAAAGTGGGCAACACATGGGGCACGGTTTAAAATCGTCGTTCTCTCTTTAGCCTGTGTAAGTTTTAATAACAAGAACCCCCTCGTAAGCCCAGTTCTTGTTCGTCTGAGGAAAATCCAGCCGAGGGTAATTGCCTCGCTCGCGACATCGATGAAAAATCTGCAGCGAGTCGCATGGTGGTGGATTTAAATATTATTTTCAATTATATGCAGCTGCTGTACTCCGCGAGTGCGCCTTCTGTGAGAAGAAGAATAGCGCCGGCGCGACCTAGAAACGCAATTTAATATTTCCAAAAGGATTTTCCAGTTTGACAGCTAACTAATGAGAAAATAGTTTCGGCAGGTTAAGGAGGAAAATCTCGATGAGATTAAATCCACGGAAATTCATGAATCCGGCAGACTTTAAAAGAAGTATTTGAAGTGAATTCTGGTGAAAATAAAACATTACGTTAGATGAATAAATGAATACGTTCATTTTTCTGTAAGCGATTTTAGAAATGAAATGATTCCTTTGCCGCTATTTTCAATTAGAAAGGACGTGCCTGAATGGCGAGCTATATATTATTTTAATTATTTTCGAAGACTGGCCCATAAAAAAGCAATTATGGCACCAGATAATAGGCTCCCAGAAGCACTATAATTGTATTTGGCATTATAGGGAGTCTAAATATGAGATAGGCTACCTATTAATCCTTGAGCTTAGGGGCAAGGTCGGTACAATGATAAACAGCGTGGTAATAGGGGAGATCTATATAAACTTGCGGTAGAGGAACGGGTACAAATCCCTAATAAACTGTCTATTGGGCAAAGCCTATTGCAGATATTGTAATCTTCTTAGCGAAACTTGAGCAGTATTATTTGACCCTTGTAAGTAGAAAGGGCAAATTGAAAACAACGAATCTCAGTCGATGACTATAGCGAACTCGGAATTAGGCGGGTCAGAAAAATACCGGCGTCGCCAAAAGAGAGGTTCTAACATTGCGAAAAACAATTATTTTTTATGAAAGTCGTAACAGGAAATAGAACTAACAACAGCTTGCGCACGATTAATCGCTATTCGCATTAGTTTCAAATTCCGCGACCGTTTGTGGAAATTATTTTTTTAATTCCACTTCTTTCCGCAGGTCGTTCGGTGAAAAATAAAAAAGCCCCGACGAAACTGCAAGGGCTCGGAGTTGGAATAGCGCCGATAGCCCGTATTCACTGTTGTAAAAGTTTCATCAAACTTTCACGATCCTCTAATTTTCAGCTGGAAAAGTTTTCAAAAGCTTTTCGCTGCGCTTTCATGCCATCAAGGAAGTTAATGGTGAAGTGAGGCGGGATCCTCTTCGCAATTAAGTTGTTATAGGGAAACAGTTTCATTCCACTGTTTAGCCGCCATCATTGAACGTTCTAAACTCTCTTTCAAATTCTCCCATTCCCCGTTTGTAGCTGTGTTGCCGTTTCTTCAGATCAAAGAAAAAACTATTTGCCGGTGAGTAACGCTGATGAATTGACTGCTCGACCGGACGTTGAAACCGTTGAATCGTTTTCAAGCGGGGCAAATTCGTTTTTGTCCTCTTCGTACGAATAAGGTGTTCCGAACTAGAGAATTCTATAATTAAGTCTCTAATTCGATTCTATAATTATTCTATGATTCGCGATTCTATAAGTCATTCAACTATGAAGTTCTAAAATTAATTTTTACAGTTACTTCGATTCTATAATTAATTTTATATTTCACTGGCGGAGTAGATAACTCAAACAAAAAGTCGTCAATTCAGATGTTTGAATATATCAAAAGATAGGTAATTTAACTGTCCACATTTTCCTAATGTAATGTACCTATCCATTTTTCAACCGTTTTTGCGTTATTCAACAATATTAGTAGACTATACACGAAAAAATGACATTTTTCAACTTTAAACGTTCTTTTCATCTATTTAGTGCGAAAGAAACGAAGAATGAACCATATATTATTGATATACACATCATCAACTATCATTATGCTGAATTTGAGCAAAATCCATTTCAAAAAAATTTTCGCGAAAAATCCAAGGGGTACCCCTGCGATTTTTTTCAACCGAACAGTTAACGATTTTTTACTCCTCTCTCAATACAGATAAAAATCTGAAATTTTCAGGAAAGTTGTGTCTTGCCAGGATGTATTTTTGTGATTTTTTTTATTTCTCGGAAAAATCTGGAAATGGTCCAAAAAAATCGGTTTTTGAAAGCTCAGAAATTGGACTTTAACGGTGATGTTAGGGGTCAAAATTAATGTTAATTAATTGTTTTATTATGCAGAAGTCTTCATTTGAACGCCTTACACACGTACATAGCAAAAAATTTGGTGAAAAAAATTTAAACAGAGCCAGAGAAATTAATTTCCGTAAATCGAGTTTTTCACCGGCCGTATTTTCGAGCTCCGCTGGCATCGGTAAGGGTGTAATATTAAATCTTTGTTTTAAAGCGATTTTGAAAGCTATTCTTATAGGAAATTTAATGCTGAATCCGAATATGACGTCAAAACGGCGGAAATTAGTCGGCAACTATCAGTTTTTCCAGGATAATACTACGCCACTCCTACGTTTTTCAACTTTGAAAATCCGTTGCAAATACTTACAGTACTGTTCAAATTTGATTATGTAATTATTCCTACAGGAAATTAGACGTAGAATTCGAATTTAAAGTGAAAACAATCGAATTCGAACAATTAGTAATATTTTTCGAATTTTTTTTCGTTTTTCATACTTTTGAAGTTTCAACTTTGGGATTTTTTTTCGTCACGTTCCCGAAATGGGAACGATTAGGTGCTGTGGAAGAAAATGAAGGAAATTTAACGTAGAATCCATTAAAAATACGAAAATGGCTAGCGTATATAATAGCTCTCGAGATATATTCCTTGATTATTATTATTATTATATTATTATTATTTCTTTCTTTCTTTCTTTCTTTCAATTCTATTCCATAAGTTTATCCTAGAATTAATTTTCTAATTATCAATATTTCAATAATTCTATTCTATTAATAATTCTATATCTCTATTCGATTTAACAGTTATTTTTTATTCTATAACTCTACTGTTTGTTAACTAATTTTAATTAATAATTCTTCTATCCTATTTTATAATTAAATCTATATAAAGTTAGTTCTATGATTGGTTTTCAACAAAAAAATTTCTTCGCGCAACTTTTACCTCATTGAAAACCCACGTTTCTTTTTTGCAATTTTAGGATTTTTTTTCCTAAATTTAATACCTACCCTCGCTGAGGTTTCACTTGTAAAAAATAGCCCGCGGGCAAATGTTCAGTTTTATTCACATTGGCGACTGTGTAGATACTTCGCTGGCAAAAATCGAGTCATCGCCTCAGGCGAGGGAAAGTTGAAAAAATAACGCGCTCAAAAGACAGATAACGTTTTCCGTAGAGCGCAAGCAACGCTATCCCTTGGAACGAGATGTAATTTATATGTCCAAGTCCACGCGCTATCGCTTCTTTCAAAGGAATCGCTCTATCATTTCACGTTCTCCGCGCATTTATTTTTTCCCCTGCGCTTTTTTTACATTTTTTCTCCCTCTTTTTTCTTGTATCTGAACTAGCAAACGCCTTGATAAGCTTGTAATAGTGCACTGTTATACGTTTGTCGAGACGTTTTAGCGCTATCTGTTCCCTCCAGGTTGGTCTATGAATGTGAAAATTGAGAATTAGGGGAACTCCAAGGAACAAAAAGGCGATCCTGAACCTCGGTATACTTTTAGATTGCTTTGTTGGAAAAAATAGTTCACATTTTCGTTTTACACTTTAAGAAATCACGTCCATATTCACAACTAGACTCCAATTAAATTCTCTTATGGTTAATGCTGAAAATTCGGTGAAACGATTTTCGTTTACCGTTTTCTCAACCAAAGTAATAAATAATAATAATAAATAAATAAAAATAATAATAATAATAAAATAATAATAATAATAATAAAATAATAATAATAATAATAAAATAATAATAATAATAATAAAATAATAATAATAATAAAATAATAATAATAAAATAATAATAATAATAAAATAATAAAATAATAATAATAAAATAATAATAATAAAATAATAATAATAAAATAATAATAATAAAATAATAATAATAAAATAATAATATTATTATTAAAAAGAATAATAATAATAAAAATAATAATAATTTTAAAAAAAAGTGATGTATTCGTAGCTTATTTCCCACGGTAAAAAATCCCTCTCACGTCTTTCCCATAGTTTACCGTAGACAGTCATACCTCGCGTTACGATTCGTACTTACAAAATGCAAACCAACTCGAGAAACAATAGCGGATAATCCCCGAGAGATGCTGAATGACCGTCCTAGGCTATTCTCGCAGGCGATAACTGCCTTTCGAGTATTTGCATAGATACAGCCCTCCTTTACGGAACGATCCCAAACATAATATCAAACCCATAAAGACAAGACCATGCGGACGCAGATAACCCGGCGAAACGCGCTGAATGCTGAAAACCGGGCGAATTTCTCTTCTGTTCACTATGTTCCAAATGAGCTCTGCGCATGCGCTAGGGATAAAGGGATTGCCGCATACACTTCGTCTCCTTTGCGCCTTCTTGCAAGAGCCGATTGAAATTCAGAGCAAAGCTCACTCGAGAGAACGCATCGCATATGAAACGGTGGATGAGTTCGCGACTGCTAAGCTTTCCTCTTTTCTCGGCATTGGCTGATCTTATTTCCCTTTTGAGTTGGGCGATGACGTTTGCCGTTCCTTGCGGCGAACAGTGTATTTCTTGTTGTATTTCCTTCCAAATATCAAGTTCTTCCGTTTATTGGTCGCAGAGTGGTAACCGGAAATGAAACCGACAAATTTGTATAAGACCATAACGAACTATTGTTATAGATTAAAAAAATTCGCGAAAAACATTTCTAGCCGAATGCTATCGAGTATTGGACATTTTAATGCTCTTTGTAATGAGTCTTGCTTCTATTAGTTGATCTTGGGATCTTCGGTATGTTCGCACGTGGTGCTGGAGTTTTCATCCCTAGTCCCATACTCGAGAAGCGATCCTAAAACTAATTTGAGACAAAAATCGTCTCCATGCCTTTAAGCCTTGGCCAAGAACTAAATCAGACCAGCCCCAGGGCCAAGACCGAGACGTAGAGAAAGACAAAGACCAACACCAAACTAAGACCAAGGGCAAGAAATAGACCAAGACAAAGATCAAGAGAAAGACCAAGACCAAAAAGAACCACCGCATTTAGTGAATTCTATGCACCAAAATGAACGCCTTTTTTCGAACCCCTCTTGAGCGAATTTGACGGTTGCTGAGGAAAATATATGAGCAATTTTCCGGACAATAATTCAATAACTTAATTCGAAATGACAAGGAAGACATTGGTGGCTTTGTTTTGCAAAACGTTTTACGCTTTGGCAAAAGCATCTACAACCGCTTGACACACAAAGATGGGAAACGAGCGTTTAAACGTAAAGCGAACATTGCGGCCGAGGAGCATGTGGAGGAAAGGACGTCGGGTATAGCCAAGTTTTGAAAAGGGACCAAAAAGAGGGCGCATCCGCTTAAAGAAAAGGCATCACGTCTTTCGCATAAAGTTTTCCTTCTCTCTCGCGAGGAAGGCGGAAAAGTAGGCAAACCATAAAGACGCCATCTGGCCTCTGGCGGAGGTTGAGCCGAGTTTTCCCCCCGAACTCCCACTGAACACGAAGAAATGGCTATTCTGTTTCTGTGGAACCTCGGTCTGCAGTCGACTTAGCCGTTTAAAACGTTCCGAGTCTCTTTAATAGCATTTTAAATGATATTTAATCTCTTTGTCTATATATCGTCTTTAAGGGATGGCCCTCCTCGCTTGTAGGTTAGCAGGAAAAACGAAAAGGAATGGAAACTTTCGTTTGAGCCGTGCCAGGTTTGAATTATGGTTTCCGGTCCGAAGGTCTACTCGGCGTTTTATATTAAGCTTTACAGGGTATGAGGACTGGGAAATCACTTTCGAGAAAACTTCCATAGGATTATAATACACCCTGGAAAGTTTATCTTTTTCCGAGCTCAAAAAAAAAAGCCGGTCTTTTTCACTTGGAATTTTTTTTCCAACTCATTTTTTTACGGCTAACATTTCGGTCACGGGATCGGGAGTTTTTTCTACAAAAGCAAACAAGTTGCCCTTCTCGGTGCGGAATTAATTTAATCATTCGTTTTCCTTTCATTTTATATTAAAAGCGGCCCTTGTTTTCACGGCAGCTTTTCTCCGAATTTATAATCGAGGGGCGAAGCTGAATTTTAACCGTTGCCAAAGTGACATCGCAAGACGTACAGTTATGAAACGACGTATTGATAGAATGAATCCGTAATTAAAAGTCGTTCAAAATAGCGCATTTATACTTCGAACTTGAAAATTTTCCAATGTATTTACCTAATTTTGAGCGCCGCATCTTTTAGGAAATTCGCGTTTGACGTCTAAAAAAAAACCGACAGAAAAATTCATCCCTGAAAAGTCAGGTGTTAGCTTTCAACTTTAAGCAGTAAAGTTGGCGAAGGGCGAAAACGCCACAGGGACGTTTCTATAGCCTATTCGCTTCGTTTTAATGAAACACAAACCCAAGCCGCGTTGAATAGACGGGTTTTTCAATTTTCAACGTTGAAAAGCCTCCTTTTCTATGAAAGAGCGTCAAAAAACGAGTTGGCGACGCCGGAGAATCGGAGGCGGGATATATTGGAGTTTATAAAACCCTCAGCGTCTAATGAAACATTTTCTCAATTTATATTGGACAGAGAAGCATGATCTAGTTATAAGTAAACTAGGGGCTGAGCGCCCCTGGCGGCTTCGCCCCCCTAATGTTGGTGGTGGTGTTGTCATGTACTTTGTATCATAAAGTATTGTGTTTTTCAACTGGAGCAAAGTAGGAGCAAAATTAGACATAACAACTGTAAGTTTTCCAAGATTTGTAACTTGCACAGTGGATAACTCAGACAAAAAGTCGTCAATTCAGATGTTTGAATATATCAAAAGATAGGTAATTTAACTGTCCACATATTCCTAATGTAAAGTACCTATCCATTTTTCAACCGTTTTTGTGTTATTCAACAATATTAGTAGACTATACACGAAAAAATGACATTTTTCAACTTTAAACGTTATTTTCATCTATTTAGTGCGAAAGAAACAAAGAATGAACCATATATTATTGATATACACATCATCAACTATCATTATGCTGAATTTGAGCGAAATCCATTTCAAAAAATTTTTCAACCGAACAGTTAACGATTTTTTACTCCTCTCTCAATACAGATAAAAATCTGAAATTTTTAGGAAAGTTGTGTCTTACCAAGATGTATTTTTGTGATTTTTTTTATTTCTCGGAAAAATCTGCAAGTGGTCCAAAAAAATCGGTTTTTGAAAGCTCAAAAATTGGACTTTAACCGTGATTTTCGGGGTCAAAATAAATGCGAATCAATTGTTTTATTATGCAGGAGTCTTCATTTGAACGCCTTACATACGTACATAGCAAAAAATTTGGCGAAAAAAATTTAAACAGAGCCAGAGAAATTATTTTCCGTAAATCGACTTTTTCGCCGGCCGAAATTCCGAGCTCCGCTGGCATCGGTAATAGTGAAAAATTAAATTTTCGTTTTAAAGCGATTTTGAAAGCTATTCTTATCGGAAATTTAATGCTGAATCCGAATATGACGTCAAAACGGCGGAAATTAGTCGGCAACTATCAGTTTTTCCAGGTTTAATACTACGCCACTCCTACGTTTTTCAACTTTGAAAATCCGTTGCAAATACTTACAGTACTGTTCAAATTTGATTATGTAATGATTCCTACAGGAAATTAGACGTAGAATTCGAATTTAAAGTGAAAACAATCGAATTCGAACAATTAATAATATTTTTCGAATTTTTTTCGATTTTCATACTTTTGAAGTTTCAACTTTGGAATTTTTTTTCGTCACGTTCCCGAAATGGGACAGATTAGGTGCTGTGGAAGAAAATGAAGGAAATTTAATGTAAAATCCATTAAAAATAAGAAAAAGGCGAGCATATACGACAGCTCTCGAGATATATTCCACTTTATGTCAAAAAACGTGTTTTGACTTTTCTTCAAACGTTAATAGCTCCGCGGGGGCATAACATAAAAATATAATTAAATGCACCGAATTGTAGGATTTCGATAGCTCTTCCTCGCCTCTGAATAATATACCTATGTAAAAGTGGTCGGTTCAAAAGTTATTGGCGAAAAACATGCGAAAAAACGCGAAAAACAGGGTCATAATCGTACTTTTTTCTTGGGCGATTACAGTGGTTTATTATTGAATAATAAACCAAAAATATTAACTGTTCGCGATTGATCGGATCCTGGGGATAGTAGTGAAATTATTAAAAGCGGAAATATTATACCTAAACGATCTCAAGTCAACGGATAAGCGTGAGCTTTCAGAAGCGCGGGGACGATGATCCGATGCAATGCGATAGATGGCGATGCAATGGACGGAGTAGCAATGGCTGGCATGCTCGCCCACCGTCCAAACCTTCAGCTGCTTATATAACTGCCATTCCGCATCGTGCTCGAAATACCCTATCTCCTACGAACTCATAAATTCCGCAGACCCCATAGCAAACCGGTTTGAACGGCTAGGGATTATTGTTGTCGGGTCTCTGTTTTACTGCTAACAACAAAAGAGCCTAGGCTGTTTCGTCCGCCCTATCTGCGCGAGGGTTTCCGTATTAAAGTCTGTTTTGCAGTTGTTGAATCCGTCGGACTAATCGAACCTTTTCACGCCTTCACGTGGGAATTAGTCAACGCTAATCAATTTGTACAGCGGAAAAACACGGCCACATTTATAAAATTAGGAAAGGTCAATGCGAGGAAAAAGGATTTTTTTGGTAGGAACTTTTCGAATTGATTGACTGTCAACCAACTTTCACCATGCCTAATTTGAACGAGATTAAAATCGTATAATTTTTCACGGAACGCAAATGGCTTCATTCCTTTTTCCTCATGCATATTTATGTAAATTTTTTCAACTTACGAAAAAATTTGAGTTGGTAAAATAGAATGGAATTTATTCTTCTTCTGATTTACAAACAAAAAAATTCAAATTTACCAAGGCTTTCTGCCATGCATAAAGACATAGGTACATAAACAAAAAGAAAAAATAAAATAAAAGAAATCGGGTTGAAGAATTCAGAAAGATAAGATTTGATATGAGAAAATATTATCATATAAAATGTGATCACATAAAATATGATAAAAATTATAAGATATAATGTACAGTATGATGAGATTTTATCATCAGATGTCATAAGAAGATGAGATGTAATATGACAGGATAAAACGTAATGAATTGTGATAATTTATGATCAGTTAAGATACGATGATGTTAAGATATAATAAGATAAGATGTGAGGAGATACAATATGATATGATTTGGCAAGATATAAAATGATATTATATAATAGGGAAAAATATAATGATGATAAGATTTGTTAAGATATGATACGATACGACAAGATAATGTGATAAGACATGAAACGATATAATAAGATATGATAAGGTATGATGTTATATGACATAACTCTTGATATTCCATGATAATATTTGATAAAATATGATACGATGGGATTTATTTTAGCTTCTTTTAGGCATTTTCACCATAAAACGTCTTCAGCAATACTAAACTAGAGTAGCAATACTTACAACAAAAAAAAAATCTATGTAAAAAAATAACCCATTAATAGCTAAACTGCTTTTTGAAAAAAAGGAATTTTCGCTCTTTTTTTTACTATTCTACAATTTTTAAAAAGTTTATATATGTCTAAACACCTCTCGTTCCTATGTTCATTAGTATTTCCCCCGAAATTCGCTATCATTCGATCTCGAAAGGTTGTCATTCCAGCTATAAAGATGAGATTGAGAAACCGTCTCACAAAAGCGAAGAGATCAATCGTGGAATGCGGCACGGCAAATCGCGCGCTGACTTACAGAAATGGCGGAAGGTCGTAAACGTGTCGCGCATACTTTATTCGCCCAATTTCCGTGTCAGGATGAAAATTTTCGGCTGCGGCCTCCAATGCGGCAGCCGAAATCGACTTCCATCGCTCTTTTGCACTTCAAAAAAAAAAAAAAGTACGATCTTCACCACCTGTATATTGAGTTGAGATATTTCTGACGAAAATGACGCTAATAAAGATCGACGGGGAAACTGTGATTTTTTTTTCATTTCTTTGTAAAAAATCTCGAACAGACGAAAGCCGAATTCGGAACTGTTAGGGAATTGGAAACTATATTAATTAAGCCGTACCCGGAAAATACCGCAAAATTATATTCTTGGATTTTAGATCAGTCACAGTTCTTCCATGATAATGCGTTCGTGGTATTTCTGTTTTTATTTCAACAGATAGCAAAATACAAATTTGAACTTTGCTTCTTTATTGCGAAAAGATAGTGCCCGATTTTGTCATTTTGGTTACACACAATACTTCCGCGCTAGTTTTCGTAATTTTTCTTCCACATTTTTTTCTTCTTCAATTTTTCTAATGTACGTCCATTGTAAAAGTTTTTCTAGACAGAATGTTATTCTTAGAACCCACGCATCAGAAAAGCATCTAGAATTGCTCAGAATGTTCCAATTATGCTTCAGTCGGTTGGTGTCAGAGGATTTCACGTTCGTATAACGACCGAAGGACCGTTGACAGAAACTGCAACATAGTTAGATCATCTTCCAGAACCGACAGGTAATCAGTTCGTCCTTTGGGGGTGAAACTTGGAGTTTCTCGCTTCGCAAGGTATGGAGACAGTTCGTCTTAAACTTCGCCATTGGCCTTTAGAATCAATGCTGCCATGTTCAAGGGAATTTTCCCCCGAAGAAGGATATTTATTTAAATTTTAAGAATGTTCGGTATGTAGGTTGTAAGAGAGAAAACTAGATAGAGATATTTTTAGACCTCTTCGATCATTCTGATTCAACCTAATTTACATTTTTAATATTGTCGAAGATTCATTCACCGTGCGAAATGTTCGAATCTAGCGAAGAGCGTGTCGAAATAGGGAACGTGTCGTCTGCGGGGAATTTTCAGCTTCGGCGGAGGAAATCGTTTACCTGGCAGCTCTGCAAGTTCGCCGTTGAACTTGGCCGAATCTGGAGCGAGAGCCTTTGCAAACCGCAACAGCTTCTGGTGTCAGGTTCGCAGTTTAGTCCGATGGTCGAGCTATCCCAAACCGCACGACTAACTTCCCTTTTCATCCTCGGCTCTTCCCAGATAGCTGATTCAACGCGAGATGGCACCTTTCTCGACGTCTTGGGTTTCAAAGCAAACAGTCTCCAAGCATCCTGGTTTCAGAATTCTAAACGACGTCTAGAGCATGTTCTACACAACTGTATACGAATAGCAGCATCAGCGAACTTGAGTTCCGCTCGGTTTTTTCTGCTGATCTCCAACCGAAGGATGAAATCAAGCACGTTTAAGAATTTCAGGCCAAAAATTTTCATTTAATCGATGTTCCAAGCTGTTAAGTACCGTTTCAAACCTCTAATCATGAGAAGAATATTTTTTATCCGCCAAAATGTACGTATAATACGTTTGCAAAATGAGAAATCGTTCAAATTCCGCTAAAAAAGAGAAAAACTGTATGGTTGACATTTTATTTTTTCATTTTTTAAATAATTATAATGATTAAAAAAATAAAAATAGTACTGATAATTAATAATTTACAATAACTTTTTTAAATTTTGTTTCGTTTTTTTATTTATTTTATGCTATTTATTTTTTTTTAAATTTATTCTGTCACTTGTTTCAAGACCGTTTTATTACTAATTACAGATCGCTCCAATCCCTGAGATGAAAATCGATTCAGTTCTTCCTTCAATGCCTTTGAAATCCACCAAGTCGGTCAAATCGGTCTTCGAACGTTATCAGATTATAATCGCGGAAGAGCCGACGCTAATGAATTCAAACCCAAATCATCGAACATTGGCAAAAAGGGACAGCTGCAATCGAATTAGCATCGATGAATTACGTTGCCAGGCTTGTCATCCAATCGGGATGCTTCGATTGTGGAATTACAGCTCATTTGCTTCATTGGACGGCCAGGGAATTAGCGTTAGCGGTTTAATTACCAGTATCGACGGTTTGAAAGGCATCATGTCCGTTACTACGAAAGACTCTTGCCTCAATACGATCAATGTAAATATTTCGTTAGCACCGACCATTTCTGAGAAAATTTTTAATTGAATATAATAGAAAAAAATTTAGATAATGTTAACAAAAAATTTTTTTTAATATATTTACTATTTAAATATCTTTTAAATATATATTTTTAAATATTAAAATATAATTTTTTTTAATATTTTTAAATAAATATATTTTAAATAAATATTTTTTAAATATATAAATAATTTTTTTAAATATATTTTTTTAAATATAATAAATAATTTTAAATATTTTTTTAGAATACAAAAAATTTTTTTTAAATAATACGATGAATGCAACTGTGACTGTAGAAAAGAATCAAATTTTTTTTAAAGATATAGACAATTATGTACACGTACTACTCGTATTTTTCGCTTTCGAGCTCCAAGCAGAGGAACGCCTTTTAAACGCCTCAGGGAACCTTCTCGAAACTATACACCTCCCTCAAGACTGGACAATGTTCACGGTCAGCAAACCCATCGCAAATTCGAGTATGGTTTTTACTATTTGCCACGTTTTCTTAATTTTCTAAATTGCGGTGGTCGCTGTTTCTTTCATATCTATGAATACCCGAAAATCCACGTTTTAGGTAGAGTTGTAATTGTTGTGCCTTCCTGTTGCCCGGCTCGGAGTTAAATAATACTCTTTTCGAAACGCTGCGAGAGCGTCCTTTCAAAAACCTCGGCTTCCCTTAAGGTTCTCCCAAAGGTTGCGGCACCGGAGTTTCCAAATTTCCCCCGGGGTTCAGATCCTGTTTCAAAGTCGACGCTGAAAAGACTGGCGTGGCCGGAGGTTACCACATATCAGTCAAGAGGGTCCTCTTTCTGTTTCTTCTCTTTTCTCTCTCAAGAGACCATTGTCTTCCTCGGAACTTTCGCGGGATTTTTTTCCTCGCGTCGAATGTAAAAAGAGTGAAAAATCATTGCCGGAGCAAATATAGAACCGCATTTGAATGAGAGGAAACGCTATTATTCCGCGATTTTCGTTAGAAGACAATTCGTGATGATTTTTCCGAATATTTGTCCCACCATCCAAAGATTTCGTTTACATAATTTGATTTTGACAAACTCGATCTCGAGTCCTGCAAAAAAATGCTGAAATCAAATGTGAAAATTCGTCTAAAATTATAGGAGAACGATTTCACGTTTAACGATGGGTCGAAAGTACTTTTAACGCGAATTCAATTCCGATACATCACGATGGTACGATACGAGCCGTAACTTAGGTCTTCGAGTCGGATACGATCATCCTAGATATGTAATAAATTTCGATCGAAATCGGTACATGATAAACTATGCTTTACCAGGGGCTGTCGCGTGTATAGACCGTCCATTCCCACTAATCATTCTTGCCGACCCTTTGTGGCTTGGCGGAAATGTCTGCCTACGATATTAGTAAATATGGTCTTGAGCTATTTCATCGGTCACTGTATTACGGATTCTCTCTGTCCCGACTATTATCTCTTGGGTTATCTCCATAAAATCAATATTGATCATTCTGTTCGCCCACTATAGCCCCCTTTGTCTTAGCCTACTCGCACGGCCTAATCCTTTGGCTCAAGACCGCAATCCGATGCGGACATGTTGGCCCGTTTCGACCTAAGATAATCTTAATGAGCCATCGAATAATCAACACATGCTGACGACGATCTGGCAATTAGCCAACCTGAGATGGTGAATGTACATTCGATAAATAATACATGAAAATAACCGCAACACAGCGTCTACTGAAGGGACGTTTTGAAATACCCAATCTACGGTCTTGAATTGACAGAGATTTCTTATATCAAGGAGTATTTTATTAAATGGCCTTGCCCATATCATTTTCAAGACCGAGGAGTCAGCATTAAGACGCGATTATGAAAACCTCCTTCACACCAACATGACCGAGAATGTCTCAGAAACGTTTCAACAACCCCATGATGTTCCAAAGACGTCTAACTGAAGGTTTCGCAGAGGCATCTCATTGTAAATTTCTCAGAGACGTCTTATTGGAGGTTTTTCGGAGACGTCTCAAGATGGGATGGTATTCTAACTACTGTCCCACTAAAAATTTTCAGAAGATACGTCACACTGGAGATTTTTCAGAGATTTTTCTGAGACGTCATAAAGATTTTTCAAAGACGTCCAAAAGATGGTATATCAACGCCAGATCACTGAACCCAGACAATTCAGAGAGACAATTGACAATTGAGAGAGACAATTCACAGAGATCTGAGAGACGTCTCTCCTGAGCTTTCCGAGAGCAAAAAAATATGATAAATGAGAAAACATGACACATGACATTAACGTTGATGATGATGATGAAATGATAAATCAGAGACGTCTCACTGAAGACGTTTTAGAGACAAATCAGGTGAGATATCTTAGAGATGTCTTTCTGGAGATTTCTTATAGACAGACTTGAGATTTGTCACAGACGTCTCACTGTAAATTTCTCAGAAATCTCTCACTGAAGATGTCTCGGAGACAATCCATCCAACCTATACTCATTTCCACTTATGTTGAAGCAATTGATGGACTGGTTTTCTAGTTGCAACGATCAAACCGTACTACAAGATTCCTCCCATAACCCCATATTATGTTTGTACGTCTGCTCAAAATTCACTTATTATACAGCAAAAGAAAACTGAGATCATGGCTAGCACCATCAGAAAAAAATTTCCATCGGTCATATGCTCATTTCTCATGTTGAATATGCGGACATTAAACGTCCGCAAATTCAACTACACGTATAGCATAAAACCCCATCGCACATAGCGGAGGAAAACAGTTTTACGTCCCTTTTATCCCGCCTGACCAATGTACTTGACAATAGTGCGTCATAAAAAAGGCCCTTCACCTCCGAACGTCTTTGGGAGACCTTTCGGTGAAATTGTATTATCAATATTAATATTAGAAAGGGAAGGAGGAAACGAAGAGTCCGGAAGGCCGAATTTCCGATCAGATTATGCGGACGGTGCGGACCTCTGCGGTTCCGATCGGATAGGCCTTTCCACTACGGAATCTGAGATAGGCCCGGCGCTTTATCATGGTCTTTTGTGAACGGTCTCACATCGCAAATCAAAGATGGCCGATGGGACGTATTCAAATCGAAGGCATTATAATAGAATCGGAAGGATTCCTATGCTGTTCCGAAAGATAATTACTTATCCGATTTCAGTTCTTTTGACGATCGATTTCTTTTGACAATGGCCTCTTCCGCAAATCCGTGGGATGGGTATCAATGGCCATCTTGTGCAGTATCAAGATGAGATTTTTTTTATTTCCCAAACGCGACGGTACTAAGAAACACATTCGAGAAATCAGCTTCTCCTTTATTTCTGACGAGGACCAAGGCGATTTTCAATATTTATTCTCACCTGGCTAGCTTGTAGATCAGTTGAATAGCTCTTGAGCTGCGAAAGTGGATTCTAGATTGAATTAATCTCCATTTCGATGGTGTCATTGATGATGGCAACTTGTCAGCACTTGCGATAATTGTCCCACTTACAAGGGAAAACTTCGTTCATCAGAAAAGCCTCGTAAATGGTCGCCAGCTTTGACTCGTTAATTTCCCTCCCGTTTTCAACAAGGATCAATTAGCGTTGAAGGTGGCTCCTAATTTTCAACCTAGTTACCTCTCAAACAAGGTGGTTTTCACAACTTTTCACCCCTCGAAGGGAACTCTTCGAGAAAGATGATTGGGTGAAAGTTGGGAAAACGATAATTATGGTCATAATTACCTCTCGGCCGGTTTGTGTAAGTAGTCTTGAAATTGGCGAGATGGTGGGAGGATTCTTCGCCTGCGGTTTCAACGAGTTGGATAGGAATTGAATTGTAAAAGGAGGATGGGCTGAAACGGGGTCTGGAAAGTTTTCCAAAGTAGTTTCGCACTCTCCAGATGGGTTTATGGATGGAGGCCGAGCGGAGCAGTCGGAAATAAGTCGAGTTCGCTTTTCGAAGTTCGTATTCGCATCGAAGGGCCACGGGGATTATAATTAGCGAATTCGAAGAAAGAAAAAAGAAGAATGCACGCGGTGGCCTTAGAAAGAACAAGAAGCTCGCTAGGAAAATGGGAAATCTATTGAATTTCAAAACGCAGCCTGAAAGTTGGGCGGTGTTCTCGAAGGCGGGCTAAAGCATTTGTAAACCAGATTAGATGCTCGCAGTCTGCAGCTAGCGGAGAAGATGCTAATCCGTAAAGAAGGTTCAGGTTCTTCCACCATAACCACCATTGGCACTATCTTCTTCGTTGTATTCAGAGCCGGCTTCCAGGATGCAGACGAAGAAGGAAATAAATTAGTAAGCTAATGATCACCCTCTCGAGACCGAAGGAACGGGTATTGCGTGGAAGTCGCGAATCTGGCCGCCAAATGGGAAGGAAAGGAATTGCTGTCTTGTTTGCGGTGTAATAAATTGTTTCCCAAGATTTGCTAGTGTTTTAGTCGTGGGCCAAATAGGAAAATCAATTCTTAAGAAGATCGCTCGGTTTTGAGGTCTATTTACGGTCCGTTGTAAAACTCCGCAAGGATAAAACTCTGATTTGAACCGAATTTTTAAAACCAGTGGCATTTCAACGTGCTTGCGTGAAGGATTGAATGTCCACGCGTTCATTGGTGAACCGATTCCCTTTGCCTTCATCAGTTGCTGCTCTCCGCGTTCATTAGAATCCCTTTGATGCATCAGCCCTCGAGCTGAGTGTCAGTCTCACCTACTCGCCGCTCCTATGCCACTCTTGAACAGTCTTCGAGTGCGCTTTCAGCCTCGCACGACTAGCAGTAATAAGACGGGACCCCACAAAATTCCTCCACCGAACGAACAATTTCTCTATAAAACGGGGAATTTTTCTATAAACTGGAGACATTATATTTCTCCATAAATCGGGAAAATTTTTCGATTAAACGGAAAATTTCTCCATAAACAGGAAATTGCTCCATATGACCGGAAATTGCTCTAGCGAAACAGTAATTTACTTCAAAACGGGAAAATTTCCGTCGAAGCGGGATATCTTGGCGATTTATTCTGAAAATCCCTATGCTCTCATTTAGCTCTGAAAACGGGTAAATCAACCGTCTAACTTGCATAGTGCAATAGAGAAATTTCACCCTATTGTAAAGGATTCTCGCAAATTCGGTATCAGTGGGCGAAGAAATTGACTGAGTGCCACTCGAGGCTGATTATATTCTCAGTTGATAGAAAGGCGGGAAAATTACACAAGGCAGCGACATCTGTGGCATTGATGTTGAAAACGGAGTCTAGGTGTATCCAGTTAGGAAATTGCCTTTAACTGTAACTAGAAGTACATTAATCTAATGAAGCTCGCATCAATGTTGCAATAGAAAAAAATTATGGGGACAAAAAAAATCACCAACGTAAAAAAAAAATACAACTCATAAAATCACACAATTCGCTTAAAATGTTCCCCCTCCAAAGTGAAAAAAAATGGCGAACTCTCGTTCAATATTCTCGTCGCAATATTCTCATTAAAATCGATCCAGCTCGGGATTTTCGAACTTTCCTCGGCAAAATTAAGCCCACCTAACCCGATGCTTTTGTCGCGAGTTTCCGTTCGTTACGCACACGATATCGTACAAGTCAGGTACTTAACTCTTTGGACTTGATAAGCCCCCGATGGTACCTCATACCTTCGTCACTAACTTTATTAGAATAATAACGCGCCTCTTGGAAGCGTGTCCTCGAGTTTTACGAGTGATGGGTTTTCTAGACGGTATGTGGAGGAGGAAGTTTCCGGAGGACTTAAGGCCTCAATGCTTACGTACGAACTAACCCTACAACGAAACTTCGCTTAGTTACACAACCTAGTTACAAGCAAAGCTTCTTTGACGTCGGAAATCGGGAAGAACAAAGCCGAATATTGTTTTCTGACAATGGCGAGGGGAATTATGCATTCAAAAAACGCTGCAAATGATTGTACAGTGGTTTATTATTCCTTCGCTTCAATATTGATTTAGAAAGACTATCCATTTGTGATAGTAATTATTCCGAAAATTTTGGAACATTCCCACCGAAAAACAGATTGGTAACTATAGGGGAAAACTCCGTAGCAACTATTGTAATTTCGATCAATTTTATTTTTCTTAATTTCCTAATTAAAAACTAAATTTTTTGCCTAACGGTACAGCTGTAGAGTGTTTGACGACCATTCCAATGAGTATAGAACGATTTTTATAGCTCCAAGAACTCTCGAGTTATACCCTCGTGTCAAAATTCTGAAAATCTCCCAAATTCAGCACAAAATCTGCGATAACTCGAGAACCAATAAAGCTCTCATTCGATTCAGCGTCCAAAAATCTATATAATTTGATACCACGTACACATTTTTCTGAAAAACCTTGGAAAATATGAATTTTCTCCCCCTCAAAACCCCCCAAAAATACCCTTAAAATTGAGCTAGCAAGTTGGTTCAAGAATTGGGCCGTCGTAGGACCGAAATTGATTTTTGGTGAAAATTTCAAGAGTGTAGCTATAATGGTTTCGCCGGAAAAGTGTTGACGGCGTACGGCGGACAGACAGAATTTTTTTATTGGATTTTCGGATTCTACATGCCTTGAATCGTAAAACATAAAATTTTGAGAGGGGGTTATAAAAAATTTTTTCTTGGGCGATTACAATGGTTTGTTATTTATTTATTTATTTATTTATTTATATACGGGCAAATGCCCAATTTATAACGATAATAATAGGTGGCGTGCGCAGCGCCCAAAATGGAAAAAAAAATTATATATATAATAAACCAAAAGAAAACGCAACTCGTTCTCTTTTCGTTGCGCTTCAAAATAGAGTGGCTATAATTCGACGGAACCGAACTCGGTGAAACGACCTCTATCGGCCTGTGCCTCTCATTCATATCATTCCAAACTGTTCATTGTCAGCGTTGTAAGTTCTATTCATATCGTTTCGACACGAAGGAATGAGGGAAACGTCGCTAAAATCGATTGAAATGCGAGTTGACTGGTAAATCGAAAACGTTCCCAACAGAACGAAGCAGTATAGTAACAATGAATCGACGAACGATGACGTTCTTTCCTTTGGAAAATCACGGCGCGTCGAAGCGTGAGTGGAAACGGAGAGAAAGTGAAATTAGGAGACGTTTTTTCTTTGGAAAATCGCGGCGCACTGTACAGGAAGGAACTTGCCAAGAAATGAAATGTTAAGGGAAAATGTTTACCTTTTCCTTTGGAAAATCATGGAGCGTCGGAACGCGAGAGGAAACCGTTGGGATAAAACTGGGAGAGAAAGTGAAGTGAAAAAATTTTCCTTTGCGAAATCGGCGCTCGTCGTACAGGAGGAAATTTGCGGAAGGGTGAAATATGAAAGAAAAATCTTTGTTCGACTTGCTTGTATGTCCAGATGATTCCGCAAGAGATGGCACGGCGCTTCATCATTTTGAAGTTAAAAAAAAATCCTTTCATGGGGAAAACATCCGATAAAATTGCCATTTGGTGAAGCTCATTGTCATGCTCGAAGTTCTTGGTTAGGGGTACATTCCCATTCTTAATGAAGATAAGTACTCATTTGTTTTATAATGGAATAAACTATTCGTTCATTTATTCATAGATTTCGTCTCCAAGTTCACGTAGGTATAATAAAAATTCAATGTAGCAAACTGCGACTCGTTATTCACAAAAGTGTGTGTGAACAACTGAGCTAAAGGAGGTCGGTAGTTTTGACCTACTTTTAAAGCGGCATAGGAGAATAGAAGCTGGGAAGTTCGTCCCTGATTGCAGATGATTAGGGTTGACCTTGGCTCTTTGCTGAGCGAGAAGATAGAAATCGGAGACATTCTCTGTTCGAATTGAGTGTCACATTTTATAAGACTTGAAAACTCTTGAAAGTAGGCTAAAACTATAACGAGCCAAAAAAAATGTTGACAGTAGGTTAAAATGAAAGTTGAGCCTCGATGGTGTGCTATGGTTATTAAAAAATTGGCGCTAATTAATTTTTTCCTTTAATTGTACCGACGGATCTCAGTCAGAGCAACCCAGGTTCGAAAAATATTCAGACTCCGGGACAGTGCAGCAATATAAAACTTCATTTTGAACTTCTATACTTCGAGCGCTTTCGCCATTCAAGGCCTCTTCAGGAAACATTGGGTACTTACAGGAAATTTCTAAAACGCGTCCGATTTTTGAACCCAGAGTCTAATTATTTAAAATAATAAATAGGGGAAGTGGATTCAAATGCAGGGGCGGCTAGAAGGGGAAAATCTAAGATTAAAAGGGCATGAAAATGACTAGAAGTTGGATCACGCAATATTACTTCCTCCAAATTTTCTTCCTTCCGAAACACTTCCCCGAAACACCTCCTACTCACATTGAACAAAATGTACACTCTATTCGTTCATTACGAGAAATAATTTCCCGGCACAAATATGAAGGTACGGAAATACGATTAACCCGGCTCCAGCTCCGATTTCAACGTAGTTAATCTACCGAAAAGGTGAACCGGTCGAAAAAGAAGGAGAAACTGAGCTGGAGATTTATCGAGAATATACGGCGATAAATATCCCAAATAATTAACCTCCTCCCTCGGAGACGTGCTTTTTCTAACGTGCTCCAGTTCCTCCGCTAGCTTTCTTTTCGCTCCGTAATTGGGCCGAAATTTCTACCCGGCACAAGATTCGCCGGTTGTTGGGAGCACGTTAATCGCTCCAGGTTTAATTAGACAACTTCGCGTTATTTCGCGAATGCGAGACGATTCGTTATCGCTGACGGAAATAGCTGTAGGTAAACGAAAAAACATGGTTTTTTACCTTTGGATGGAAAAAAGAAATTATAGTGATTCATGTTCACGGTGAAATGTGGTCATTGACAAAATTCTTCGTATCTCCTCGAGTGATATGAAAAAATTCGATGAAATTTGCCAAAAATAATTTTCTCTGTGGGTGTAAAAAGCCGATTTTGAACTGTGGTACGCACAGAACTATTTGAGATATAATAAATTCTCTAATAGTTCTCTTTTTTCTATTTGATTTTTACAAGCCGTAATAATTCATCTTTTCTAGGCACTGTAGGTACCTTCTCAGGAACATTTTCTGAACAAGTCTGTGCTAAAAAACCCACATGAGCTTTTTTGCCATTTTTTCAGTGCATATTTTCCTATTCGATTTTTACTGCTCGCGTAAACTAATATATCTAAGCCATCAAGATTTTGCGATGTATATTAAGGCTAGTGAATGCCTCCTGATTTTCATCACTATTGTCTCACACTATTCATCGGCGTAATTCGCGTTTTCTTTATTTTTTCAGATGTTTCATTTTTTTTTTAATATTTTTTTGTCTTCCCATTTCACAAAAATTGTCTGTTTCGAGCGTTTTTCTCGTTTTGGGCTCCTGGTCAGGGATTTTTTTTTTCTTTTTCCTAAGATCCAAACTATTGAGTTTGTCGTAAATTTTATGATTGGTTTTCTTGCGCCATAATTTTTCTTAGTCTACCTTTTAAATGAACGTCTTGATATTTTACGTTCGCTATTGCTCAATTTATAGAAAAAATAATTATAAAATTTCTGGCCAGTTGCAGCTGGTGAGAAAAAATTAAAATATTAGATCCATCGTAATTAAACAAAAGTAGTGCGACAAATCAGACAGCATACAATTTCTATTTTATATTAATTCCCATTGCCATTTATTTCTATTTCAATAATATCAACCGCGTCTCGCTAAACAGAGAAAACTCAGCAAAAAGAGTAGCTACTTCAGCATACTTGATATTTCAAGGGCTTTGTAAATATACCCAACGTTTTAACGCCTAAGCATAACCGCTATGATAGTTAACACATGTTTCGCCGTACTTATTCGGTAAAAGACTGATACCTGCGGTGGTGGTTTCTCCGCAGCTAGTATGGATACCATTCGATGCCATGAATGAGAAGGTAAATGGAAAGGTAAGAGTATATTGATAGTCAGCGTTTCAGCGGTTTTCGCCAGTCCGGCGGTAACTCGAGCACGTTAGGAATCTACCGAAGGGAGATAGATATCCCTTCGGTCCGAAAGGGGCTCGAAGGGAAACGTGTGAAGACTGATCTCAATTTAGAGATACACCAGGGGTAACGTTAGTGTTGGCAACGGCCTTTTTGCGGCTGAAGGAAAGGTCTTAATAGAGTACCTACGTTTGGTTAGTGCGTATCGGGTGATGTACGGGCGAAGAGAAACTTGAGTGGCTCTTTCAGTCGTACGTTCACACATTAAATGAGCCCTCTGGATGTTAACATATCGCTTTTAATACCTACAGTGATTTAAATTAAAAATGAAACTGGAAAAACAAACTACAATTATTTATAGTTGTTTAGTTTTTATTTTGCGTTATTTTATACGAGGTATTATTTGTTTATTAGATTTTTTCAACAGGCTCTATTTTACATTTGGTGTTATATATTATTCATGGGATAAAATATTTTTATGAAGATTTTATATTAAATATTTATATTATTAATATATTTTAATGGGTATTATTTTATTATTTATTTTTATATTATTGCATACATCGATTATTTTAATGTATTATTAATTATTTTATTACTTACAGGTAACTAATTTTTTTCTAAAATTGCTTTAGCTATGGAAAAACATTATTGATTTTCGTGATACCTATTAGATTTTAGTTTGAAATACATCAATTTAATATTGGTAAAATACAAAATATCGTTTTTCCTTTATTTTTTTATTTTATTTATTTATTCTTTTTTTTTTATTTATTTATTTATTTATTTTTTTTTTGTTTGTTTCGGTTTGAAGACTCCGTGATATTCGTAACTAGAAAAGCATTCAGTTGGGAACAAATTCGTTGACTTTAACGACGACGTTGCATGTAAAAGTTAATGTTGCCCCTTTCCGCTCTCATTTCCCTTAACGTTGGAGCCACGACGGCAAAAGGAGCGGTTTTGCTTATTTTCAAATCGCCTCAAAACCTCTGTCTCAACTCGGAATGGGTTTGCATAGAGTACTTGAAACGTTTCTTTTCCTTCCCCTTCAACGAATCGTCTCCCGTTGTTCTTTCCAAAAGAAAATGAGTGTTGTTTCTGGCCATGTGCTCGCCTTTATATTATTCCCACTCGTTCCCCAAAGAGATCTTTATAGCGTCGAGATCCGAGAAGGCAAAGCCCGAGGCTCCTTAATTAACTTTGAAGTAGTCGTTTTGCGTTGAATTTCCTGTCGGCTTTTTTGAAGCGTCTAGAGACAAGATTCGAGGAAAATGGAAAAATACGCCAATTCTCTTGCTGAATAATTCGAACGCAGTTAAATAAGCTAACGCTTTTGAGTAAACTGTTTTTAGAAAACTTTGTTCCGGGTAATCATTCATAGAAAAAAATCGATCTTATTTTATTTTTACTTCTTTTTTTCTCCTCAATTCCGTTCTGGATACGTTTGAAAAACCTTTGTTTTCTCTCGCCCTCGCTTTCAAGGTGAAATTATTACCAATTATCGCACTTTCCATCCTCTCGCGTTGCAACTTCGGGTCCCCATTCGCTTTTCTTCGGCGTCTCTCGTTTTTTGCAGGTGAAACTTCCCCCTTAAAACTCCTTAAACGCCCTGTAGTCAGCTAATTAATGCACGTTAGCTTGAATGAGATTATCCGTTGAAGGGCCTTTAATTTATTCGGGAATGAAAGCAGCGAAAAGCGTCGGGCTTAAAAAAAAGCTTTTTTTCAAAGTATTTTCTTCTGTTTCTCTCGAGTTTTCGGCTTAGGTCCTCCTTGGGATCGAACGAGTTTTGTTTTCATCCACTTGATGATTCGGATCCAGTTGTTTAAGTTCTCATTGAAGCTCACAATCGGATATGAGGTCGAATTTGAGCGATAACTTGAGGGTAAAAAGAAAACTGGGCTCAATCGCTTTTGAAATTGGTCATACTTGAAAGCTGCCGATTTCTTTTAACGAAAGGGAACCTTATCGATTGGCTGGGCGTTTCAATTATTTGCAAGAACCAACGAGGAACAATAGTTCGTGCCAAGGGGGCATTCTTTTGTTGTGTCTGCTTGCGTAGGTTTTTCTCTGGTTTATTAACGTGTTTTCTTGCGGTTGATTGCCGCAAAATGTCAAAACTGTAGCGTCAAAACGGTTTTCCCTGGGGCTTTTCTGGTTCAATACTTGCAAGGCTGGAAATAGAAGTTTTCTCAGAGTCCCGATATGTACGGCATTCATATTTACGTTTTTTAAAGGTGAAGTATTCCAATGATGAAAAAATATATTGTTCTTAATTTATATTGCTCTTAAATTTACTTAGATGATTTATTTCATCTATTTATATTTCAAACTGCATTTTTAAAGCCATGTGAAAGCAAAACAGCTTGAAGCTATTATTCTTAAAACTCAAAGCCAAAGTTAAATCTACTACGGTGTTCTTAAGTTCTTGAAGCCAAAGCTAAATAGTTTATATTATTCTTAAATTAATTAAATAATTTACATTGTTATTAAAACTATTGTTCTTGAAGTTGTAAGTTCCTAAAACGATATTGCTTTCAAAACTTTATATCTAGTTCTTTTAGCGAATGCTAAATAATTTATATTGTTATTAAAACTATTGTTCTCAAAGCTAACAAAGTTTACAAAGCTGCTGTTGTTAAGCTATATTCTCCTTGAAGCTGTAAGCTTAATATCTAGTCCATACAAATTGTTTTCGAGGCGTCAGCCAATCACTGGTAATTAACTACGGATAAATCTTTCCTGGAAAAATAAAATCGTACATAGAAAACTATTTTTTCACCGCTCGGACGAAAAATCTTGCCCACAATTAATTGGCAGATTTTGAAAAAATTCTCTTCGGCGCTGCGAAACGTTGCTCGATTTGAATCGCTAGTCGCCAATTGTGTTACCAGATTTGCACTCGGCAGTGGGAAATTTGTAGGTCGAACGGCAATCCAATCTACGTTCTGATATCGATTGTTCGCTATCCGGTCTTTCGCTATTGTCAGCTTTACCAGCAGTTTCAACAAGTTTGCTCAGACCGTCTAGTTCCCTTACAGCGCTGTTCTCCTTCAGAGTCACATTGTGCAAATCCTTAGCCAATCGCGGCGCCTTCCCTATCCTCGCATCTTGTGAACAAGCAGATACCTGCTCTTATGTTGCCGATAAACCTCCAACTTCCAACCTTATTCGAGGATCGTCTCCTTGGAGAACAGAACTAACTTGGTCGCAGGCCAGTGCTTTATACGTTTCGCTTGGTAGTTCAAAGTTAGCGAATCCTATAATTGGTTAATGCCAACTTGCTTCTCCGAGGATTTCCCCAGTTCGTCGGTTACATGAGGAATCACCGGTTGAGTTAAAACCGCTTGGCACGCCGATGATTTAGAGTGTACAGACTATTGGGCCGTGAGTTGGGGCCATACGTTCAGTTTCGGAACTAATTTAAGACACGTCATGTCCTGAAGCTTTTTGAAGAAATTTTTCATTTGTTGTGGATTTGTCGCTTTTTTCGTTCTTTGTTGTTGGGGTTGAGGGGGAGAAAACCACGGCGACCTGTTCTCCTGTTTTTATTGCTGGCCTGCCAAGCACTTTCGCCCATTCGGGCATCATCAGGGCTTCGTAGCTCCATTACAAGGTATCCACGGCCTACCTCGTAATGGTATCCGCGGCCGTGGATACCTTGTAATGGTGCTACGAAGCCCTGATGATGCCCGAATGGGCGAAAGTGCTTGGCAGGCCAGCAATAAAAACAGGAGAACAGGTCGCCGTGGTTTTCTCCCCCTCAACCCCAACGACGAAGAAATTTTTCAGGTTTATCATCTGTTTACGATATGCGAGGTGCTCTGGAAATCGAACTGTTACCCATAAGAGTCGCGTCAATGCCGGTGCAAGAGAAACGCTTGCATTTTCATCTAGCAGAAACTCTTCGCAGCATCTTCAGCTGAATCACCAATACAAGCGAACTAACTACTCAATCATGAAGCTCATTGGCTTTACAGCAGTCTCAGGAAGCTGTAAAAGGCGTCAATTGGTGAAATACACGAGTCCGAAAGGAAGACGGTGTCCTAAAATTGACGAGCTTAACCGAACCCATGAAACTTCATGTGGTAGGAACCTGCTCGGAAAACTTTTCTCAGGTGAAGCAACTTTCAAAGGAAACTGAAGGAGTGGAAGTTTTGGAAAACGTGTTGTGCGAAGGCCAATGAAGCTCACGGTTGTGAACCTCTTAGATCCTTTGGAGTCGGTGAGTAATGGGCGAAGAACTAACTACACCAGGCTATCCGACGGTTGTTAAGGGGGAACTGAGCGGAGGGAATGCAACTCGAACAGGTTGGCTCGAGGTCGTTTATTGCCAAGGAGGCCATCTGTAACTGTAACCGCTTCAACAGCTATGCCAACTCGTAACGAGCAATTTGTATGCATTTAAAGGAGCTATTGAAATAAATTAGTTCCTTGAGAGAAGGCATTTTTTCTCGGTACGCCTTGCACGTACTGGGAGAATCGCTTTGATTGCGAGCAATGAGGAGGAATTGATCTAAAAGAGCATCAGCTAGCAAAGAAAAGTGAGCAGGGAATCGACTGCGTCATTGGGTGATTGGAAGTACTATTCTGTGTGGGAAACCATGGTACTGAAACCATGGGAGGTCAGGATGGTCACGATATGAAAGATGTTTAGTCTAAAATATAATGGTATAAAGGACGTATAGCTCGACCTGAAACAGAAGACTTCATTCTGATTGTAGAGGCTTTCTGCTTCAATAGCTGCTCGTATATTTGTGGCAGTCATGAGGCTGGAGGACAATTTTAGTATCGCGCGTCACACGTTTCTTTTTCTTCAGACCAGACCTGACCCAAAAAGATATTCTGTGGTGGGTTATATGTTGGAGCAGCCTAAGAGCCCCATTCTCTCCATTCCTATTAGTTGGAGGCTTCATTCTGATTTTGGAGGCTTTCTGCTTCATTCAGCTCTTTGCGTATTTGTGGCAGTCGTGTCGGTGAAAGAAAACAAGATTTGTATGGCTGATAACAAATTGACTTCTGTCAATTTATCGCCAAATCCAACCTAAGACATTGGCACTCGTATGTGCGCCCTGTAGGCCTTAAAGGGCTTTCAGCCGTATGGAGTTCAAGCATTGTTCAAGATAGTAAGCATTGTATTCTCGAACCTGCAGGGCTTTTAGGCTACTTCTGCATTGGAACCTGGCAGTATACTATAGACTCTCTATTTCTGAATGTTAACTGGGTTCAGTATCAGAAGGAGTGTGATGTGCTGTATGAGTGTGTTTCTCCAGTCCTGCAGGTGGAAGAAAAGCGAATCAACTTGGATAATGTGAGACCATTCCAAACCAGACACCACTCGCTGGAAAGTGAACTGGCTCTAGTCCTGCGAGGAGTACAGAGAGCCAAGTGTTTGTTTTCTTCAGACCACACCAAACAAGTCTAGAAATTCTGCGTCGCATGTAAGAGCAGCTGGTCATTCTCTTCATTTCTATGAACTAGAGGCTTCATTCTGATTCTGGAGGCATTCAGCCCTCATGCATTTGTGGGAGTCGTGACCAAACCAAGGACAATATTTACTTGCAAAATTAGAGTGTATCCAGCCACACGGGCACCAGTGCCAACTGAAATTGACCTTTATGTGAGTTGGCATTCTTCACGATAATAATAAGCATTATAATTATCGATCCTGCTGGAGTCTTACCAAGGACACATTCACCGGCATTGAAATGTTCCCTTTGATCTTACGAAGTCCAACAAACTGTCTACACTGCGTTCAAATGGTGAGCCCAAGAGCGAATCCTGGCCGAGTCGTATTCAAACATAGAGCTACGGCAACGAGTTTGGTTCACGAGTGAAAAATAACTACTAGTGGTTTCGGGCGGAGCGAAATGGTTTTCTTTTCGGTTTCCAAGCGGCGAACGTTAAGTTGAGAGATAGCAGACGGTCGAAAAGAATGATCCCCGCGTCAGCGGGTCAGTCGATTTGACAGGCGAAAAGTGGTGAGTAATGACTCGTGGACCATGCGGTGTAGCCTGAAAGGTATACGACACACTAGTTGGCTACCAAACCTACATACTACCGCTCCACAAGTGATAAGTGACCCCTAGGCCCGAAGGATCGGCGGGAAAAAGAGACCTTGCCATCATTCCCACTCTCATCCCCTTCTAAGGATGGATGGACGTTTCTATCGGATAAAATACATGGACAGGTCTGTACATCGTCACGGTGATGGCTGGCGGTCTGGAAATATGCGCGCTCAAAATCAATATAAATCATTAGCCGGTAAAATATTTTGCGACATTTTTTAACGGATGGTCGTATATAATATTTTCTGTTGAAAGCATAGGTGTAGAATCGCATCCCGTAAAATTTTTATCGAACTTCATACACCGGCTGACAATAATTTTATACGTAGGTCATTTTTATCACCGATGCGATAGAAGCCTCAATCAGTCATAAAATCGTTTATATCCCTAGCTTTTGCAAATGGCGTCTTTAGGATGGGCTATACTAGCATGTTTTCTTGGGTTCCATACAGTGCGGCTACCGCAGGTTCTAGGTCTCCAACTATATCCACAGCTGAGAGAAAGCCAGTCCTGCTAAGGTTAGAAGTTGAGCTTCTAGATTGAAACAAAAAAATGCCCAAGACTTAGACGTGGATTTGCAATTCTTGCACCGTCCTTGTGCTGAAGACAAATTGGAAGTCCATTCTCATAATTGATGCTACTGAAGATTGCACACGATTGAGTTTGAATTTACGCCAGCATAGAAGTTCATGACTTTCGTGAGAGAAAGCGCTCATAAATTAAGGCTCTGCCATCAGTTAAATTTTTTAATGTTTTCAGCAACATCTGAACTGTATTCTGATTTTTTTCAGCTACACCATGAACTTGCAGGGATCGAGGTGCCAGCTTTTAGACGTTGCCATGACTAGCCATGGTTTCAGATGAATCTGATGGTAATACCTTTGTGGAGTCAGATGTTTCCAGACTGGAGGGCAAAAGCTCTGGCGGTCAACTGTAAATGAATGATCGCAAGTAGCCTGACTTGCTACTAAACTCAAAAATATGTTGCAAAATCGAATCCATCAACTATTCGCTAAAAAGTCTGAATGATGGAATAGAGCGACGTATTTTCACTCCTCCATTTAACCAAAATAACTATAGAGAAGAAATCTTGAATATTCAAAAACCGAGAGAAATCGATCTTTGAGTAAAATACGCGTACGAATACCTCGAATGGCTAACGACACCATTGAATTCGCCAGTTAATAAGATTTTCCTCTAGAGACCGTTCCTGCCGATGTTAACAAATCACACAAATACTCGGGAATCTTTTCTTCCAAGATATTTCCCTAAAGGGGAATTCATGGAATGGTCGAGCCGGGAAAGGATACCAAAAAAAGGCGAGTGAGTGCCCCGAGCTGCAAAACCGAACCCAAGAGGTCTTTCCAGACATCACCAGTCGGATTTTCTCTCTTTTATTGCATATATTCCGAACAGGCCATTGCTGCGAGAGCGTATTTCGTTGTGAACTCAACATGTTATGAGGATGGAGAACTTTTATTAGGAAACGTACTGGGAATGTAGGAATTGGATGATGATACTCTTCGAGAATGTCTCGAGGGCAAGAATTCCCTTCTTTGGACGTCTCCGCGTCTCAGTTAAGGCTTTCCTTAGCCAGTGCACAATCACAATGGACAATAGTGCTCTTAAAAAGTCAACGCTAGGCTCGCATCAATTTATCACCAGGCGAAAAGCTCAGTTTCAAGAGATGTAATGACATTCGCGGTTATCTGAGCCTGATTCGAGAGGGAATCCAGGAAATACAGGAAAAGGGATACCCAGGAATCCATATCCACCCTAACAATAGTGAACTTCCGATTTTTTTAGTAGAGGGGTTGTGAGGGGGAGAAAAACCAGGCGACTTATTCTCCAGATTTTTAATGGCTGGCCGAGCACTTTCGCCCATTCGGGCATCTTCAGGGCGACGTGGAACCATGAGGTCCACAGCCCCCTAGTGCTCGGCCAGCCATTAAAAATCTGGAGAATAAGTCGCCTGGTTTTTCTCCCCCTCACAACCCCTCTACTACAACAAATGCGACGACAACCAAACGAAAATTCCATTTTTTTTGTATTTGCAGTTATTTATAATCAACATCACAGCAGTAGTTATAATTCCAATCGCGTTGTCGCCCTATTTCCCCCCGTATTTCTTTTGATTCGATCGAACGAAAATAATTCAAAATCCCATCGGGCGAATCAAGTCCTCGCCGGAGCCGGAAGGGAGAAAAGACAAATTGAATCGGGAAGTGCTGGAAATTCAGCTTCAGTGTCGCCATCGTTTTCCCAGGTAAATCCACCCCGCGGTATTAATCTGCGTTGCTGAGTGAAAGCGAAAACCGAATACCCTTCCTTTCCATCCGTGTACTCCAAGTCTCCCACATCGGATTCTACAAGCCTATACTTCTAACCCTGACGCCATTGTTTGAAAGTCAACGAATCGAATTTAATGCCGGATGAGGCGAGGCAAAGAAGGTCCCAGGACTGAGGGGACCCGGGTGCCGTTTGAGACGACAGCGGAATGCGAAATGGCTTTTCACCAAGACGAAAATCCTTCTACCATTTCCCTATTTCTGACATAGCGTGGAAAGCCGGCGCAGATATAGCGTTTGAACCGGTGGGTGGAGGGTAACAGTAATTTATGTGGCTTTGAGAGGATCTTGTCTTCTTGTTTTGACACGGCCCGTTCCTCAGGGTTTTAGCTTTCTGTCATCGTTTTGTCAGCCTGCAACGGAAACGCTTTTTCCAAGCTGGTTCAATTGTCAAACGTAAAATTAAGGGGTCATCGTTGAAAGGGTGACGCGAGGAAGCGCTGAATTTCAAACAATGTCGGGAGAGGATCAAAAACGCGGGTACTAGGCGGGCCAATGGTCCAACAAATGTTTGAAAAATAGGCTCGGTCAAGCTGCGAGCGAAGACTGCAATTGCGGCACTTTTCGATGACTCTGAGGGAAAACTGAAAATATCAGGGTTAACCGCGACTACCATTGCCTTACATTTACCGTTAGCTACTGAACCAAAAGTCATTGTTCACAATAATTTCTGGAAATTGATAGTGCGCTGACTAGTTTGGAAGTTCATGCCCTTTGATGGCATTTTTGGAGTTATTCAGGTAATAAGTCTGTTGCTTAAAAGCTTTATTTTGATAGCTTTATTATTTTATTATTATTTTGATAGCTTTATTTTGATTTAGCACAAAATTATATTTCTGCTCTAAATAAAATTTAAATTTTCTATTCAAGGAGTAAAATTATTGATTAAATTTTCTACAAAAAAATTTTTTTTTACTCAAATCTTCTGCACGAAATAAATTTTTAAAAAGGATTTTTGCAAAAAATGAAATTTGAGCTCGAATTTCCTACAAAAACTATTTGTCGAATTGTCTGTACTAATAAAATTCCTGCTTGAACGTCCATGAGTCCACTTTCTCCGTAGCCCTCGAAATAGTATCGAGTGCCTTGAACTTCATAACTTGCATAATTCCAGCTTCTCCGGCATCAAGGGCATCATCTACATCAAGGCTTTATCCTTCAACCGATAAGATAAATAAATCCCATACTGTTGCACCCTAAAAAAAACTGAATAATGGCTAAAAAATTAATATTGGACGTCAATCGACAAACGCAATCATAGATCGGTTGAAACACCAAAAAATTTCATACCTTTCCTCGTTCCGCTCACACTCGATACTTCCTCTAAATAAATCCGCTTTCTTCAGTTTTAGCGAGCGCATTAATCCCGTACATAATTTAAGAAACCATAGAAGAATCGCTGAACGCTTGCATTTCTCGCATTATCGAATTAACCAATGAAAAATACACGTGTGTGAAAATCAGCTAGCGCCTAATTCCGTTTAATGCCGAAATCGTCGACGGTGGCCTTAATTTCGGACGAGGAAATGGCAAATTGCTCTCGGATTGGTATGTAAAACAGGCAAGATAATACGCACAGTTCAAAATTGGTTCCGCTTAACGACAGCCTGAGGCCACGCAGTTATGAGACACTGGGGTTTAGGGTTGTTTGCGGGATAGAAAGAGGCTTAGACGGTTCGGCGAATACCTACAAGCTCGCGTGCTTCGGGTTATTCACCAAAGGTGTGTACTTCCTTTGGTAGGCCTTTGCCCGCACTCTATACTAAGCCTTTTCGTTGTTATTGCTACTATCCCAAAGGAAGTCTATCGTTTAATCGATGAAAACGTTCTTTTTTCCACAGTTTCACAGAGTAGTTTCCATTGCCAATGGAAGTATAGAGGCTGTCTGAGCACGCGAACAGGCTAAACTGAGCTATCGTTGTAGAACATGGTCTATCTTGGCCGGATCGGAGGTTATCACGAAACCGTCGAATTCACATGGCGTCTCGGCTGATTTTGAAAACAATTTCATCCGAATTCGCTGATCCGAATTCAGATTCGACAACGAGCGACATTTCAGGCCGCCAAATTGGAAAATCGGTGGGCGAAATTGCAATGGATACTTTGAAGCGAAATAGCTCTCACGCGGTATTTTGATAAGCCGAATTAATGCTCAGGACATTTAAGTAGAAGGAAGTCTTTCAAGTCCCACACTGGAAACATATTTGGGGAAGCCAACTTCAAGGCTCAAGTGTCGAATGCTTTGGTAGGAACGCAGTTATAAAGTTGGGCCGATTCTCTCGGGGTGAAACCCGACAAATATCGCACCAACGTTCAGAGGTCAACTCGTTTTGAGTCTCGGATTCCATTATGAGCAAAACTGTCGTCATATTCCTGTACTTCCTGCCGATTCGCTGGTTTAATCTTAGGCCGGAAAGGGAAGCCTTTCTCGGATCGGATAAAGCGCACTAGAGCCAAGGCCAGGCTCTCGATAATGCCTGAAGACAGGTTAAGAAGTTGCGACGAAGCTATGAATAATTCCATATAATATTACCGTACTCGAGCAGATGTCGAATAAACTCTGTTCAACAGGAGCGCCATCTAATATTTGACACTTTTGGACTAATTTAGACAGAAACAAGCGAACGGGTAGATCGATAATGTTGAAAGGTAACACTGATTTGACAAGGGATTAATAAGAAAAGAACGCAGCAAATGATATTGATAGTTCGAGTCACGAGGCCAACGAAAGTCAAACGGTCTGCGATTGGATGATGACTGATTTTTATCATGTGGGTCACATACCGTACTTCCGCGTTATCCGCGCACTGACAATATTTTGATTTTTACAGACCGCAAAAATTAATATATTTGAACACTTGGAGATTTGACATTTTTCTTTATGCCAGCTGAATGTCGCTTGATTTTTATTTTTGGTCCTTTTTCTATAAATTTGAACATATTTCAAAAAACTTGCCTTGCATCGTTTCAATCACACACCGTACTTCCGCCGTATTTGATGTTTTCACTATTTCGATCTTTATACAGGCCGCAAAAATCAATATATTTGATGCTTGAGACCTTCATAACGGCGAGTGAATGACGCCTTATCTTCTTCAATAGGGGTCACATACCGTACATCCAACCATTCCACGGCACTTAGGAAATTATTTCGTCTGTTTGTAGTTATTCTTATAATTCAAAAAGGTGTACAAAGTGGAAGAAATCAAAACCCACAAATGTCATTTATTGCGTTGGTATTTTAATGAAATGTTGAAACTGTGTGTAAGTCCGTCCTCGCGTCCATCAGTCCGCCTCTATTTATATGATACAACAGTAACAAATATCGTCATATCTCCCAGAAAAATATTTAAAATTCGATCCAATCTTTTTAGAAAATGTTCTCCCGATATTTGATGTTTCCGATGTTTCCTTTCATTTCCGTCTAATCTGATTGGTTCATCGTCTGAGAGCATCTTCTTTCGGGGCAACAATTAAATTCCGTTAAGGAAGACCCGATTAATTTTTATTAGCTTGACGCTACCGTGGACCTGACGGAGACGCCTTTGCCCATTCATCGCATGTCCAGGTGAGGGGACCGGATCGCTCGATCACTGTCTTTGCCAAGCGATAAAGGCCCATTATTCTTGCCTGGATAGGTAAAAAACCTATTGAATACTCTGCAACTACTCTTTTCCCCGTTGGCCATAGGGTAATTTGTCATTTGAGAGGTAAAAATCGCGAAAGGCGTACACATTTTGAAAAAAGCTCTTAGGCTCTCGAAATTTTCTATTCCCCACTTCTTTTGTTATGTTCTTCAATAATAGAATAAACGCACTTATAAACAAACAGCGAATGAATAAAAATCAATAACATCTCGCATGGGATACATTTTCTGAAAAAAGGTCTTTGCAACGCTCTTTGCAAATAGGTCTTTGCAGGTCTTTGCGGAGAGGCGACATCATAACTTAGTTCACGCGTAAAATTAAATTATATTAAATGAACACCATCACATACTCTAAAACTGATATTCAAGACCTATACGACTTTGACAGTAAATCGTTCATACCTTGCATGATGATCTCTTGCGGTTTGTAAGCCACATCTGAAACACAAACGAAAACGTTTCACTAACGAGACAAAAATTTAAAATACACACTTTGTAAACAATCGATAAATATTTATGGTCATGTATCTTACAACTAATAATTTTTGAAATGAGATAAAAAATAGAACAAATGTGAATGCGATCCAAAATAAACAACAATAGTTTCAGATTTATTTTTTAATAGGGGCTGAGAGCGGCTCCGCCACCCAAGTAGACATGACAACTTTAAGTTTTCCAAGATTTGTAACTTGCTCAGTGGATAACTTCAACAAATTGTCGTCAGTTCAGATGTTTGAATATACCAAAAGATTGGTAATTTAATTGTTCACATTTTCCTAATGTAATGTGCCTATCCATTTTTCAACCGTTTTGGTGTTATTCAACAATATTAGTGGAATATACGCGAAAAAATATCATTTTTCAACTTTCAACGTTCTTTTCATCTATTTAGTGCGAAAGAAACGAAGAATAAACCATATATTATTGATATACACATCATCAACTATCATTATGCTGAATTTGAGCGAAATCTATATCAAAAAATTTTTCGCGAAAAATCCAAGGGGGTACCCCTGCGATTTTTTTCAACCGAACAGTTAACGAATTTTTACTCCTCTCTCAATACAGATAAAAATCTGAAATTTTCAGGAAAGTTGTGTCTTGCCAGGATGTATTTTTGTGATTTTTTTTATTTCTCGGAAAAATCAGCAAGTGGTCCAAAAAAATCAGTTTTTGAAAGCTCGAAAATTGGACTTCTACTGTGTTTTTCGGGGTCAAAATTTATATGAATCAATTGTTTTACTATGCAGGAGTCTTCATTTGAACGCCTTACACACGAAAATAGCAAAAAATTTGGCGAAAAAAATTTAAACAGTGCCACAGAAATTATTTTCCGTATATCGAGTTTTTGACCGGCCGAAATCTCGGTGAAACCGGTGAAATATTTTTAAGCAATTTTGAAAGCTATTCTTATAGGAAATTTAATGCTGAATCCGAATTTGACGTCAAAACGACGGAAATTTGATGACAACTATATGTTTTCCCCATTTTTTGTATTACACTACTACTTTTCAACTTGTAAAATTCATTGCAAATACTCACAGGACTGTTCAATAATATTTTATTACTCATTCTTATAGAAAATTAAACGTAGAATTCGAATTTGAAGTGAAAAGAATCAAATTCTAACATTTAATAATTTTTTTAAATTTTTCACACTTTTGAAGTTTTAACTGAAATTTAATTTAGAATCATTTTTATCATTATCTGTTCTCGTCACACGTTTATAAATCGTATTTTCGTTTACGATTCGTTATTATTAACAGTTCAACCTTTTTTGTGAATCTGATGTGACTAAAGCAGTTAGCTTATATATATCATTGTGATGATTCTTTATCATCATAAAAAAACTTAATAATCTCGTGTTTGTAAATCTCCTTCCAAATAATCATTTTCTATCCAATTCCCATCATTCTACTCCAAATTTTTAATTTTTTAATTTTTTTTTCAAATTATTTATTTGGCCAATTTCACGTTATTAAGCTCAAAATAAATCGATAGACTCCAAGTTCACCAGCCGATTTCGATCAGATATATGCATAAATATGCGTTATTAGATGACAGAAAACAAAATAAGTTGATGTATTTCAACGCGTTCATTTCAGAACATTTTCGGGATTTTCTGCCCTAAATTCGCGAGAAGTCAAAATTCGCGCCCATTTACTGACGCCCCGAAAGGGAGCTTTTGTCCTGAATCGGCGAACTGAGCCCACATCTGATTCCTTGTTTGACAGTTGGAAATCCGCCGATGACGTCATTCAGGCCGGTTTGAAAAGGATAGGAATACTGAAAGACCACTTGATCGTGAAACTCCGATCCGTTCTCGCTGACCGTTAATTGCACTGTCAGAGTTAGATGATTGAGAGTGTGTGCCGAACTTGATTGAGCACCTGAACCTGTCCATTGGGCGGCAAAGTGTGGCGCTGGCGGAAACCCTCACACATTCAACCTGATTAGGTCGAGTGTTTCATAGGGGATGACGTTTTTGAAAATTGGACAGGACAAGTGTTGATATTCGAGAGTCAAGATGGACGTTTTGGATCCTAAATGTGCCAGAACAATGACACGCCATTGAAAACGTATCAATGTCGGTCAAGTTGCTGTCGATGGCAGAATTGTGACAAAAAACCGCGTATTGTTTTAAATACGGTTGACAGATTTCTCAAGCTTCACGTTTGGTTGACAACGGAATGGGAGACTTGAAATTTCGCTGACTTTGAATTTTAGTTTCTGTCATTACTAATTATATAGTGCGTAACGTGGTTCACAGTGACATGAGGTTGGGCAGTTTTCTCCGGTTAGAAATGATTGAAATGATTACCGCTCTTGTTACGGAAGCACTGTGTGTGAAGCATTTTCTTTTTCGTTGCCGATTGTTGGTGCATGATAATGAAACTATTCGGTTTTCAAAACCATGGTATTTAATGAAAATTGTATGCTGTATTGAAATCTGTTAACGAAATAGCTCTTGCGTGTGTAGTTTTTTTTTTTCTAATTTGAAAGAAAATGAAGTGATTTGTTTATTTAATTTCAATAATATATCTAGAAGTATATTTTATTTTCTACTTCATTTCGAGATAAATATTTATTTATATCTTTCTATGTTATTGGCTTTTCTTGTGAAAATGCCTATAGCTTTTATACATTTTTGGCTTCCAAAAGCTCATTTCGGGGCTCCGGTTTTTGGCTCAATAATTTTCGCTTAAAAAACTTCTGAGACTAGAAATTCGCCGGGCATAGTTAATATTCGAAGAAACGCTAACAATATAATTCAGCCCTGATTTCTATGAAATTCAATTGCCTGTAGGCTATTGAATTATTTTAAATTGAATTATATCGGAATGACGAAATTCCTACACTCCATATTGCGTTTGGAAATGATTCCACCTGGTAATTCGATCAGAACGCTGTGCGATATCTCATATTCGGTTAACATGTCGTACATCATTCAACCGGTCATATCTTGCTGACAATATATCACTTCCATGTACTCCGTATCATAGCTCATCCGTTTTGCGATGTCATTCTATTCGCAACTGTGGCACAGTTTTGGCCTTTCATTGTCTATAGCTTACGGAACAGTTTCTCTTTGATAATAGACAACCGTGACTATCATAATAATAGTATAATTTCACTGAGGTATTCATCTCATTATCCAAGTTGAGAAATTGCCGAATGGGATTTCAAGCAGATGTACAAGAATATTTTGTCCTAACTTGGCAAAAACAGTTTTTTTTTTTTTTTTTTTAATATTTTGAGACGATAAAAAACGTATTTTATTTTTTCTTCAATTCTTGCCGTAAATTGAAGAGCCGACAGTACAGAAAGATTGCTGTAAAAATGGCCGAGCGTTAGGCAAATATTAAAATAACAAAAGCATTTTTTTTTCAAGGTAGTATTTTTCAATTAGAATTTTTTCACCTCTGTAGCCGGAAAACTTCATCCGCGAGCAATGAAAGGGACAAACATTTCCGTTTCGTGTCGAGCGGGGATTTTTCTTAATAAATACCATCGGTTTTCCGTCGGCCTTCGTTTGTCAAAATAAAAGCTCGGGAAAAATTCTGCCCCGCCGAATTTGCGGAGTTCAATTTTTCAAACGCGCTTTGTAATTTGAAGGTTTTTATTTTTCCGAGCGGTATTTAATTAGAAGAGGTTTGCGGTGAGATGGGCTTAAATAAACGCAAACCGCTCAGCGTTGGGAAACGTGCGGTCTCGCTCGCTTTGATATTAATTTATACGAATTGTAAATACGAACGTCCATTCGTTGCAAATCATGAATCATGGTAAAATAACGCTTTTGGGCGGATGAAAATTATTCGAGTTTTCAAGCCGAGAATATCTATTTATTCATAATTATGCTCCCTTCTCTGGCGCCTCTTTTCTGTTTATATGCACTCAAAACAGGTAAACACTTGAATTGATCGTCCTTCAGATGCAACGAGCGTGCAGATTCGACGTCGATACGTTTAGAAAACAGGAATTTCACGCACGACTCGATCGGATCCTAATCAAACGGTCATCGCGGGGAAAACTTTGCTTTTGATTATTCAAAAAGGACCCCCGTTTTTCAAGCGATTTCGAAAAACGCGTGAAATTTCAAGCTCCGTCGCAATTAAAGCGGAAAATCCGTCTCGTCTCGTTTTTCTTCTCATTGAGATTCATCAATTTAAATTTCGAAGCTCTCTTCGGTCCAATTCAGGATGCTGGGATTGCGATACTGAAGGTTCAAGTAAGCCTCCACTTGAGCAAAACGCGTTGAAAAGAGGCGAATTGAAACATTTGTCACCGCTGGTGAAGTCCGTTTTTTTTCTCGTGACGGATTTTTTCCCGCTTCAGGTGGTGGAGGTTTAATTAACTCCGAAAAGAGAGAAGAGAATCGATTCCGATTATTTGAATTTCAGTCAAACGGAAGTATCTGCCAATTCTTTGTTTGTTGATCGGGGTCCGATAAAAAATTCCTTCGTTGAGTTTTGATCGAACGTTCTGTAGTTTCTGGTGGAAAAGTTATACAAGTCGTTTCCTCTGGCGAAGTCATCTTTCAAAATTCAAGCCAAATTTGACTATCGTCGCCCTTGACAGCAAAATCAACCGAATCAGGAAAAAATGAATCAGGAAATTATGTATATTATCCAGCTCATATTTTCTAAACAAAATAAAATGTCGTCCCAAAATTTCGACGCAGAAAAAATTTCTGCTCAAATTGTCTACACATTTTCTTGTTGAAATTTCTGTACCGTATAACATTTTTGCTCTTTCTAACTTATCTTTTTTTAAAATAAGACCACTGCAGAATAAAACTTTTGCAGAAACGTTCTTTTGCAAGAAATGAAATTTTTGCTCAAATTTTCTGCATAAATTAGTTTGCTCGCTCGTATTTTCTGCGGGAAACAAAACTTGTGCCCAAATATTCTGCGAAAAATTAAATTTTTGCTCAAAACTACTAAGAGAAATAAAATATTTGTTAGAATTTTCTGCTCAAAATAAAATTTTTGCTCAAAAATTCTGCACAAAATAAAATTTTCGCTCAAAAATTCTGCATAATATAACGTTTTTTCTCTCAAATTTTCTGCATAAAATTACATTTTTACACAAATCACGTAATTATTATTCGCTCAAACTTTCTGCACATAATACGATTTTTCCGTGAGCTTTCTGCACAAAATAAAACTTCTGCTGAAAGTTTTGCGCAAAAAATTTTTTCGCTCGAATTGTCAGCAAAAAATTAATTTTTACTCAAACTTCCAAAATTTCAGCTCGAATTTTCGCGCAATAGAAAATTGTCTGCTTATATTTTCTACACAAACCTGAAATTTCTGCACGGGATAAAATTTCTTCTCGAATTATTTACAAAAACAAAACTACTGTTGGAATTTTCTGCCCGAAATAAAATTTCAACAAGATCAGAAAGCCGCCGAAATCGATATAGACAAATATAGAGCGTGATCCTGGCATATGATGTTGTCAAAAGAGTCTAGGTCAATACCTTGGCGAAGGTTGGACCTTCAATGTGCGGTTTATATCCCGCGGATTACCCCTTGCCCTTTGCAGGGTGAAGATAAGGCGGACAAGGGAATTGAAGATCAGACATCCCTGGCCTACATCCTAAACCGAACTCATCGCATTTACTGGAGCCTCAAGTCCAATCTCTTATCCGATCTCGTCACGAGGGCGATTCCTCGTCCAACAGGTTGACCACGGTTTTCTCGATGGCGGAAATTGGGTCGCAAAGAGTATTTCTTTTTTTTTTATTATTCAAAGGATCATTCATCAGCGTTATTCATGTTACGAATAATGGAAACAGAGAAGACAAAAATGTGTGGACAGGCTTATTCGGTTTAAGTCGCCGGTAATTTAAAGTTCAATAATGTCTGGCGATGAATCACGCTTCTCTTAAGCTCCAGTGACTGAATATTCGTAATTTTCCTCGTGCGAGCGCACGAGGCTTTGAATATTGCGATATCATAAATCATCGGACTACATTTTCATCTCAATCTCGGGAAATCACGAAACATCATTTGTCTCGGGAGCACTTCTTACCTTTCCTACTCCGCTGGTAAGGAACATTTCGATGATAGTCAACCAGTGTAGCAGGTTGTGTTAAAATAAAGCAGGACCCTTCGCACAAGAGAAGACGCAGTTACCCCGAACTGAGCATCCTCGCTTACCCTTCTCTTTGAATAGTAATAACTTGGAAAACCCCGACTGTGGAACCGAGTGCTTTAATAATATGCGCAAAATGCTGTGGGTATATAGGATCTAAAGGATAGGCGGAGCAAAAGAGGCTACATTTTCATAAAGTGGCCTACAAGCAAGCCAAGCAGGGGGAAAACGACTATGGGCTATGGTCCGGTATTGCGCTGGAGTCAGCTAGAAAAAGGAGCGGGAATCACCTTTTGTATTATAAGTGAATGTGGGCGGTGGATTTTCCAAGCGTTTTGGCGACTTGCGAAGAAAAGCACGGCCATTCTTCAGTCCCTCGGGGAAAGTGGCGCTAACTAAGCTCATTTTTAGGAGGACCGCAAGAGCGAATTCATTACCGAGGCTACGAAATTCTGCCCTATGAAGTATGGAAATTTTTTAAAACAATCGACAAGGAAAAACGCTGGTGATTGTTAAATGGTTGATAATATTTTTGCTTCGATTATGATTTAAGAATACTATCAAATTGACTTTTGACATTGTTATGTCTATGGCACTTGAAAAGCGTTATGAAAAATCGTTATAAAAAAGCGTAAGAAAAAATTTATAATGATTTCCGCTCGCCACAAAAAATATTCTTCACTATTCGTTCAAAAGCCCTGAATTAACTTCATATTTTATGTATTAACCTCACCAATAACTATCCCGATAACTGAAATTTAAGGTTGATCATAAATGTATATAAACAATTTAGTGATCAACTTCGCATTCGTGTTACTATAAAGTTGAAACAAACACAGAAAAGCTACGGTAACTCGAGAACCATTCGAGCTATCAACTTCGTAATGGTCTAAATCGATTCAGTGTCCAAAACTATATTGAAAATTGATACCAAACACGCGCACGTCCCAAAAAGATGAGAAAATATTAATTCTCCCCCGCTAAAAACCTCCAAAAAACTATTATCAAAATTGAGTAAGCGATTTCGCTCAAGTATTGAGCCATTGTCAGTCCAAGAATGATTTTTGGAGAGTATTTAATTTGCTTAATTTTTTTTTTTTTTTTTTTTTTTTTTTTTTTTTTTTTTTTTTTTTTTTTTGTTATGGTTTCTCCAGAAATTGACTGCCAACTTTGGACTTGTTCCATTTTTCCATAGCTTTTGAAACTTTGTGCGGTTATTTTGACAGAGGGTAAATGAAAGAGATAAAAAGAGCCACTGCTGACCGAGCAGGATGGCTCCTCGCCTCAGGGGATGCTAGCATCAGTAGGGTGAATGGCTGACCAGCTGACAGAGTGGGAAGGGTCTTATTGTGGCTACAGGGCACGTCCAAATACGCCGGCTAATTAAACTTGTTATAGCTCTTTTCGATCGTTCGACGATCCTTTCGCCGCCTGAATTCCAGCACGTTCGCCGGTCTTTATTCCACTGTCGTATTCCAATTTCTCCACATTGTCTTCCTACTTTCAATGTTTCAAACGCTTTTTTACCCTTCGACGGTCACCGCTAAATTGAAAGTTCGAGCGTTTTTAATTTGAAACGCTCAAAATGCATGGTAATATTGTTCCTAATTATTCCGGTGGAAATTGAATCAAGTAGCATCCTACTGAAACCAATTAACATCCCATTTCCAGTTTGGACGAGAGGTTTTTTGCGTTAAATGAGTTGCAACCTCTCAATTTGAAAAAAAAATCCAAATAAAAATACAAATTATTTTGATGTGGGCAAAACAATTTCCTCGACCATTTATCAGCATGAAAAAATTGAACATTTTCTCATTTCGTGCTCTCTTGGTAAAAAATCTCATTTCATTTGAATTCAATCAGCGCTCAAATGAGAAATAAACGTAAATAAACGTTGAATTCTCATTTCATCTACATTTTGTAATATTCGGTATATTTCGAATTTCCATTTTAGAATGTTTGTAGTCTATTGTATGATTAATCTTACCACGTTCTAACATTAGCATGACTACGATTGTCTCCAATGGATTGACAACAGTTAACACCGTATTCGCGTACATTCGTGTCAACTTGACTCAATCAGAACCTCGAATTAGACCGTCACCTCATCACGATCGTAAGCCGCCGGCAAACGACAATCACCTAGATCTGCTCGGTTGGATTGTATGAAGCCGCGAACAAACAAGAGCCAGACGTCGGCGACAAAGCGCTAGATTGAGAGCTTTATTTGCAATTGGCAGGTCACCGTTCGAAGGGACTTGGCGTAATTTCAATAGAGATCTAGAATGTGTTAAATTAACGTTTACGTTTATTTTTGTCGGAATGTTCCGCAGAAAATGATGTTTTTTGGCTCGCTCCGAAATCGATCGGCCATCGAATTCAGACCCGAAAACACGTACAGAATCCGTTTTATGAATCGGAGAATGAAGAAAAAACAATTTGAGAAAGTTGAATTATTCGCCAAGCTAGTAACTTCACTGTGGCAGAAAGATGAAATAAATTTATGCTGACCTAAAATCAATATACAAACTCCTGAACGAGCAGGTAAGCCAATGGAATAATGGTTCCTAAACAAGTTCTTTAGACAAAAATTTTTTTTGCTTTGTCAGAGGACTTCAGAATATCAAGTTATCAAATCATCATCACAATTTTACCTTGATAAAATAACAATGAAAATTTGTTTGTTCAATTTACTTTTCTTTTTTTTTAAATCCATATTGGATTATTTTTTGAGTCCTTGCGACTGAGCTTAATTATTTGCCCAGCTAGTACCTGATAAATTCGTGATGATTGGTAGGATCGAATCTTTTTGCTTCACTATGGCTGCAAATTAAAATAAATGAACGAACATCATGAGCAGAATTATAGGTCAATAAAATAAAGCATCACTCTCCAGTTCTCGAGTCCACAAAATTTTAATTTGCGTTCTAAGAGGACTTTAAAATATTTAATTTTCAAATAATATATTTAAATCCATCTGGTTAAGATAAAAATAAAATAGATATTAATTTGTTCAATTTGCGGTCGTTTTTCTTTTTTAATAGTATTAATTTTTTATTGAGTTATTAAAAAGCGCTTTGATAACAATGAAAATTCACTTCTTTATTTTCCTTTTTTATTTTTACTTATTTGTCATTTACAACCTGCCTAATTATTTATTTTACTATTTTATCTGAATTTCCTTTCATGCTGAACAGCGCCCAAAAAATAAAACGTGGGAAATTTCCTGATAGCAATCAAGGTGAACTTATTTTTTGCTCTATTTTCAGACATCGGAACCACTTGCGGAATTTCGGTCGAAAATTACCGAACGGAACTCCGAATACCCAACTTCGAGGAATTAACTTATGTTGCCTTCTATCGCGAGAGAACATTTATCCAAATTCCTGCAATCCCTGCTCGATCATACTTCGACAATGGTCCGGCCAAAGCGCGTTGACATGTCGCCCGGACGAGATTGAAAATTGAAATTGAAGCGTTTAGAACCTCGCGAAACCGCAATAAACGATATAGCGGATGATGAAGAGGAATGGGAAAGGAAATACCGCTCAGAGGTATTTCATGATTTAGAGAGGAACGAGCTTGGAAGGCGAGGATGGGAGTATGGTGAACTGTTTGCTGGAAGGGCATGCCTGCGATCAAGCGAGCAATGAAATGAAACACGAAGCCTTGCCAGCCAACGGCCTTCCTGGCTCGTGCTCTTCTCTTCCGTCGGTGCCGATGCATCCTCTCAACCTTGCTCAGCTGCCAGGTAACCGGGGAGGTCCGATCTTCAGGAATTCCCGTCATTTCGAAACAACGTAGTTCTCAATTTGCGAGAAACGTCCAACTCGAAGAATCTAGGAGTGACGGAAAAATCCAATTTCCATTTATGCTCGACGTTATTGGCTTTTCGAGACACGAGGTTGAAAAAAGTGGCGAAGTGGACGAGTAGATTCAATAACGGAAGACGTTTTGGGAATGTTTTGATCGTGATGCAAGTAAAGTTCTACGTGTAGTCATATACTGTACATGAAAAACGTTACATGAGGGAGAAAAAGAAAAAAGTATAAAAACTTTCTAAAGAATTAAAATTAAAAACAAAGAAAAAATACTGGAAAAACTAATTAAAAATTTGTTTTATTTCTGTTAATTGGTTTATAATAAATTTTTAATTCAAGCTGAATATCGCCCGAAAATTGAAACAGGGAATTGTAGAACTGAGAGAGGAGTTTCAATTGCAAGTTCAGTAATAGTTTGAACCTCCAAGTGGAAAAAAAATTGAGACGATTTAAAAATCGGTCAATTTCTCTATTTTCCACGTTTCAAATTTGCATTCCATAATATCGAACTTTCCATGAGGGGCTCGCAAATATTATAAAATAACAGTTTTAAATAATTTTTTCTCAACTTGAAGACAAATTAATTGCTCACTCACCGAAAATTGAGGAGCACGAGCAATAACTTATCGGGATGGCTCAAAAAATCATTGCCGCTAGTACGAAACGTCCGGCAATGTTGCTCCATTTACGGCAATAATTGTTGGCGATTACGATCAATTTTTCGTGTGGGAAATAATTGCCCGTAGCAGGGAAAGAATTGTTCGTCGATTTTTTCACGAAGCGGCGATTCTCATTTTGGACAATAATCGCCGATAATTACTCGTGTAAATGGGACTTTAAAATTGAATTAGCACTTCGGCTGAATAATTGAGCCATTTTTTGGCCAATAATATTTTAGTGGATATTTCAATTGTGCAGCTATTATATTTATCTAACAAAATAATAAACCAAATGTTGACGGAGGGTGGCCATAATTTTTTTCGGATATCCGGATTTTACTCACGAGAAACGTAAAAGAACAAATTTTGAGAGAGAAGGGTTAGGGGGAAAATTGCATTAGGGATTTCAATGGTTAATTAACTAAAAAATGAATAGACTGGCACAAAAAGTTCATTGTTTCTGTTCGAAATTCGTAATCAGTTAGTAACAATTCGGTCATCTCAGAGCTTTGTGGAACTAATATATGGTTTCAACGGCCCTTCCTCACGGTTCCACACTGCCCTGATGATGCCCGAATGGAGGAAATGCCCTGCCAGCCAATAAATATTTATTTATTTATTTATTGTACGGGCGTGAGCCCAATTTACATAAATGTAGACAAGGAAAAAAAACAACAAATCAAAAAAGAAAAATCGTAGGCGAGCACAGCGCCAAAGAGATTTAAAGAGTGCTGACAATATATATATAGTAAAAAAAAAATTGCACATAAATAAATAAATAATAAATAAAAATAAATAATATGCGGAGAATGAGCCGCCTGTTTTCCTCCCTCTTTCAATCTCTTGAACGGAACGTGGCAAGAAGAATTATTTGTTCGTTCTTCGTTGAACTGAGTCAACCGCGACGATCTAGTTGGCCAAGCGCGAAGTCGACTTGACTGCAGAGCACACTGCAATATTATGCACATCCAGTTCAACCGGGTTAATGTAAATGTCCACTGCATTAGGCGCAAATTGATGCACACGAGGTCTCGTTGCATCTGCAGCCATCGCGGCTCTGAAACTGTTGCCGTTCTCATAAACAGGATCGTCATTACATTGTATCCTCCAATATGACAATGATAATGTGTACGTTGAGGATAACGTATATCAGGGACAAAGCCTTGGCACTGTCATAGCTAACAAAAGGGCAAGGTTGTCTGTTTGCCTATAGTGCGCCAGCGCAGCGGTAGCCAAAGACACGACATTGTGCACGAGCAACCTATTTTACCTAATGAAATTCAAACAAGATAACCCTTGACTGTTATAACAGACCGAGATCGCAATAATCGATATGCAGTTGATTCTGTATTGGAAACTAGAGTTGGAAAATTTCATAGAAAACGACAAAACCGTTTGAAAACCCTAAATGTTTCTTCTGAAGCCGAAAAATGCCGAAACAAAATAACCAATTTAATAAATTTAACAATTTTTATCATCTATTAAGTGCGACAGAGTTGGAGAATGTATGATATTCTTGATGTACACTATCAACTATATTGCCAATTATGAATGAAATCTTAATTAAATAATTTTTTTAAATTGTTCGAAAATTCTTTTACATTGTCTTTTGACATTCTTTTAAACTTTCTTCTAAAATTCTTCCAAAATTCTTTTAAAATTAAATAATTGTCGAATAATATTATTTGCCGATTTTTGAGAACGATCAGTTCTTATATTTTCTGCTCGACTTTCGAAACAGCTCCATTTTTTTTTTTTTTTCAATTTTTGGATTTACTAGGTAACATGAAAAATTACCCCGATAGGAAACACCATTTTTCTTTCATAACAATTGGCGGCTTAAATAATAAATAGCTGTTGCGAAATTTATTCCTTCCTTAAAGCAATTAATAATTTTTCGCCCGATTACCTTGAGGACTTGCATGTCATGATAGGACTGAAAAACCCAATACCGTCTAGGAAAGGTTCGGGAATCGAAAGAGATTTACATGTTCAATTTGCAAATAATTGAAAGGGCTCTAGTGACAAACCGTCGCTCTCTATCCGCGTCCACTTTAGCGCAAGTCCGAAGAGGATTCGAAAAGAGGAATTAAACAGGATTGGAAACACAGGAAGTGAATAGAGGGAAATCGGTCGACGGAGACGAAAACAGATAGACCGTCGTGTGAGTGCGGGGGAGGCTTACGGATAATAGGCTCCCTCCGATACAACACGACCGACAGCTCTTCGCGTCCCAATCTAAATTGAAACAATTCATTTCGAATTTTTTCCTTCCGCCCGTTTCAAACTTCGAAACTTTCTGGTTTTATCTCCGTGACAGACAGATCGGAAAATCGCGGGTTTGTTACGGCATGTTGGAAAAAAGGAGTCTCTTTATCTAGACGGTCGACCGACTCAACGAATCATATCAATCGATTGTTTTTCCAGGCTTGTTCCCTCTACTTGGAACTGGTTTAGAAATGTTGGCCACTAGTCTGAGATCGGGCGATTCGAAGCTGAGTAAATACGAAGTTTTAAGATAAATGAGCGAATTTGGTGAGTATTAGAACCAGGTTTTAGCAGTGGAATGCTACAAATCCCTACACCGGGAAATTATGAGGGATATTTGCCGACGACAGTTGGCTATCAAAATAGTTGCGGAACCTGCATATTTATTCTACTAGTATTTTTATTAATTTTTTTTTTTTTTAATTTGGGAGGAAAGATTTCTCCGTCAAATCTACAGGAAAATTTCTCATCTAAACCATTCATTGGAGTTTTTAATAAAAGATGAAAAATTATATTTGTCTTTTTTTCCAATAATGCTTTTTAAACTTTTTTCCTTTCACCAATAGGTACTTTATTATTATTATTTTTTATCTATACGGATATAATTGTTCTTTACAATACTTTGATACAATACATTTTTATTACTTTTTTAATTGACGACATGCTTGGGTATTTTCATTCTCTGAAGTATTTAATAAACGTTCAATCTAAATACCGTTTAGAAAAATACAACATCTATCTCTTGTTGGTTCCTTTGTGCTCAAACATCATTATGCCAACGATACCTTAGCTTTACCTATCATTACAATATTTTTCCAACAAAAATCAGACTTCCTTGGCTAAAATGAAGAAAATCCTAGCCGGCGAATTCCATTCACAGCGTCGCATTCTTGTCGCGATGTTTTTACAGAAACTGGAAGGAAAACTTTTCTATCCGGATTTTTACTATAAAGTTGTTTCGTCGGGAAACTGCGTAACTTGGGAATCTCAGCTTCCAGTGAAGACGGTTGGAAGTGGAAAAACTTGAGCATTATGAAAACTTTGGTTTATTTGTTTAGGAACCTCCGAGAACTCTGAGAGGCCCAAGGGTTGCAAGTCGGCTTCACTTCATTATTCGCAGTCGATATATCGAACCGGCCTTATTTTTCTACTCGTCTCGCAAACTAGGAAAACGAAGGCGCAGAGTGGGAAGGCTTTGTAAATAAGTGATTTGCAAGAGAGCGCCAGGTCGAATCGTTATACGAATTTAGGCCGTCCGTTTTCCGAGTTGTCTGACGTACGTAAGCAGAGAGGTAAATATAGCGTTTTTCGCCGCTGTAATTACTCAAATCCTTCACGTGCCGTAAGCAAACGTCACGACTCCGTCGAAGGGCAAGTATTACGGCAGAGTTGAACTTTAATTGTTTTCCATCAGATCACATTCGAACAAAATGAAAACTGTGGGTTTTATGATTATGCAATATTTATTAGACGGAAAACATCTAAGATTGGAGCCATTTTTAAGTCGATAGACGCAAAGATTGAAAAAGTTATGAGAAAAATGCAAGTAACTAGGAAGTACGGTGTGTGATCCCAGCTATAAAAAAAATTTTGCTGGAAATGGAATATTTCTTGATTTACTTATATAATTATGAGAAAATAATATGTAAGTTTACAATAAATGGGAAAAAATTAATACAATACAGATGAAATGTTAGGAGAAAACTTGCGTGCAATTTTTATCACAGCATAGAGAATGATTTTCTTTATTTTCGAAAAATAGAATAACCCCTAATATAGTGTTACAAATATAAATACGAAAATTGCTCGAGCTTTAATTAGTTTCTCTAATTGTTCCCCTTCGAGAGGCTATTCTCCTAATGCAACACCATTCCACTAGAACTAGTGTTTTGTGAGTTGAAAATTGTTTAAACTACGCGGTTGTCAACTTTTACGAATAACGGCTCGCAAAGGAAGGAGATAAGAATGGACGACGGGACGTCTGATGAAAGATGTGACACTAGAAATGAGTACGAGAGATGTGCCACTATGAAGCCGGGTGGAAAAGGCCATGTATCATTCTTTTGTCAAAAGCGGAAGGGTTTAATATTAGGGGATACACCCGGCCGTCGCTTCGAGCTGCGACTGAGGCAGCTCATCTAGTCTACGCTTCGGGTCGTCGGCCTCTACAATAGCGAAATTGCGCCCTACATTTACGAGTACAACCTGAAAACAATTATTCCACACAAATAACCCCCCGGTGGTAACGTATCAATAAGAATTTTACCCGTTCAAGTGAATAAAGGATATTGCTTACAAGGGCAAGTAAGTAATAATGAAAACCTATGATAATCGCTGGCCATACATGCAAAATATTTCTTATAGAAAATTACGAAAAAGGGAAACGTGAGAAGAAACCGCCGAAATAAAAGAACGGGGGGGAAAATGAGGGAGAAAAATATTTCCAGTGGAAAACCGCGGCTCGTCGTAAGGGAGGTGAAACGGGAAGGGATTCGCCAAGGGATAAAATGTGTTTCTCTCGATCATCTTAAAATTTTTAATATGGACGCTCCACGCCAATTGACAGGTTCATTGAACGTTTTTTCCATGTCGTACATTTTTTACTTTCAAATGATAAAGCGCCGCTCAATCCTTTGCAAAATTATCAGGGGATACATGCAAGTTTTCCCTTCACATGTCGTTTGGCAAATCCCCTCACGTTTTCTGCACCTGCAGCCACAATTCGCAACGATTTACCACAAAAAAAAAATTATTTTCCCAAGGGAAAATGACGTACGTGTATGGGCAGCAATTCATCAATGATCCGAATTACATCGTGTAACCTTCATGGCAACAAAGTGAAATTTTGAAAATATTTTCAAAACATTTTGACCCAGTTTCGTGAGAGCAAAAGTCCATCCCGTTCAGACAGCTTCAACTCAGACGAATTTTGTTTTCTTTTCAATTTTTAATCCACAAAGCGCAAAGGAAAAGAGAAATGGATTAAAAACACAACCTTCCCCCAGCCAGATCGCGCATTTCTCGTATACGTCGGATGCATTAGGGATTGGATTAATAAGTTTAGAGCTTGGGGGAAAAAGAGAGGAGAACGCCAGTCATTTTTTTGCCCCTTCGCGCTCTCTATTTTTTCTCAGCTTTCTCATGATGTTTTTCATATTTCATTTCTGAAGCGCCTTCATCCAACGGTAGCATTTCTGAGGAGAGTTTTGCCGTTCGCGTTGTAGATTATTCAAATTAATCGACTTGGAGACTGAAACTCGGGATGCTCCTTTTTCCTAATTCAGAATTATTCTGAAAATTCGGTCGCAATTTCAAGATCTTGTAGAAAATGCTAGAATTTATTGCGAATTCGAAGGAAATATATTCGAAGGGAATAGTTGTTGAGTTGTTTTATTTGGAATAGATGTAAAATTCCGCAAGCATTGAACAGTTTTTTTTTTTTTTTTTTTTTTTTTTTTTTTTTTTTTTTTTTTTTTTTTTTTTTTTTTTTTTTTCAAGTAGTACAGTCGAAGGTAGGAAACGTTGAGCTCAAAACCTCACGAGTTGGAATTCATCAATTTTTGCGGCTTGTAGAAATCAGTAGGGAAAACATTGAATTCAATCGTGGATGTTGTGCTTTCTACACACCGAATGCTAGTAAAGGGTTTATAGCGGTACGGCAACTTTCAGTGTGGCCAAGCTCAGTAGGGAAAGTTTCCCACATTTTCCGACCATGGGAAGTTTTCGCTGCAGCAGTTGACTACGTTTTACTACGATGAAAGTGGCCGTATCGCTATGAACTCCCTACTCATGCTTTCTACTAGACCAGTAAATGAAGACGTACAGTTATAGTAAAGCAGAAGAGCTGAAGCAGCAGTGAAGACGACTGATGCTCCAGCGATGACGAGTATAGGAACGAGACCGCGGATCCTGGGCGCTGAATGGTGGACATCTTCGGTGAGTTGGGGTCGAGCACCGGCCCCACCGGGCGGATCGTAAGCGCCGCCGTTCAGGGCCAGGCTGGAGTAGCCCGTGTCGTCTGAATATCCAATGATTCGATTTGAAAGACGAATACAAAAGGGGCCAAAATAAAACAGTTGGAGCACATTCACCTCATGGTAATCACGGGACTAATTAGTCCTGAAATTTTAAGTCAGGAGCGTGCAGAATTCGAATCAGAGAGCTTTTTTTGTTATTTCTTTATTTTTTTTATTTTATTTTTTTTTTTATTTTTTTTTTTATTATTATTATTATTTTTTTTTTTTTTTTTTGTTATTGGGACTGGTTAGCTCGTGGCTCCAAAAAAATGGCAGCTTCCACTTCTCTATTTTTACCAACCTTGCCCCTTATCCTTCATGTTCTACAAATACTTTCCGACTGATAGCGTCCTACAACTTTTTTATTCGACTAGATAGAGATGCCAATTTTAACGTTTGAAATTATTTTTCATGTATTCGACCTTACTTCACTAAAATGACCCAAACACTTTTGAAAAATACCTCAGTTTTCATAAATTAAGAGCTGACTACTATTTTTCAGGTGGAATGGAAACGTGAAATTATAGTTTGAAACTTGAATTTTGTCAAAATTTTAAAACCACCTTTATTTATTCTAATTTTAATAATATTCTATATAATAAATATAGAATAAAATAAATATAAATAATATTTTATTAATTTTATATACTCGTGTAGAAGAAAAGAAAATTAACTAAAAATGCTTCAAAACGTCAGCTTTCCATTTCATTTATCAAATTTATTCTTGCTCTTTGATTTCAGAGAGAAAACGGGGACATTTTTAAGAAGAATGTATCTACCTAACCTTTTAGTGTACGTTTCAGATTCCAGTTTTACGTCTTGAAAAAAAGATGTATTAGAGAAGAAAGTCAGCCAATTTAATGCTTTTTCCAACGGTGGAATCACATTTGAATTTTCATCCAAATTAGGTGAGTGATTTCAGTGAAGAGAGGTCAAAAAAGAATTTCAATGTGAAAAAACGGCATTTTAGTCGAGTACAAGAAAAAGTTATTGGAAACATCTAGTTGGAAATTAGTTGTAGAAAACGTAGGAAAGGTGTCGGCCACCGCTCATTTACTCCCAAAAATGTCCATTCGGTGAATGTGCCCCAAACGTACTTGTTCCATTACGAATTTTACACGGAGCTCGGCCCGAATCCTTGTAAGTGTAGTGGCTCATCGGTCAATCTTCCATCACGGCCCATCGTTCACCCGAATAACAGTTACCTGGAACAAAAGAAGCACAACGTTCGTTCATATTCTCAATTTTAATAATCGATAAAGACAAGGATTGAACAAGAAAAAAAAACAATCGAAAAAAGTCAGACGTCATAAATAATATTTCCATCTTGATTTATATATTTTCAATAATCCAAGTCAATATTCACAATTTTTAAAATGAACATAATGAAGGATTGTCCTGATGAATTAAATTAATAAATCGTTGAAGGAGACATTAATTTTTTTTTAAAGAGGTGAAAAAAGTCACACTTCATAATCAATATTTCCTACTGGATTTCTATATTTATTAGTTCAATATTCTCAATTTTAAAAATCGACAGAGAGCAAGATTGAACTAAAAAATTAAAAAAATTTTGAGAAATTAAAAAATTTAATTTGAAAAATACAGCTGAAAAAAGTCATAAATCAAAATTTCCTGTTGGATTTCTTTTGAATTTCCCGCTGGCGCACGCGACGAGAACAAATATTCAGCCCGAACCAAACTAAGCTTGTTGGGAACCAGGTAACACGGGGCGTTTAAAAGCAATCTGGTGTTTTCCGAACTTGCGAAGCCTATTGGAAAACGTGTCAATCCTCCCGACTAGGCAATCGACGCAGGTACGAAAACCGCGAGAACAGCCAACTGGTTTCGTTGGAAAACTTGATAAGCTAAAACGTTACTCTCGGGGAAATCCTAGTTTCATTGTCAGAATATCTACAGGGCACTACAGAACATGTACTAATTTTATATTATTACTTATATACTAATATTTTTTAATTTTCGTAATTGATAAAATTACGACAGTACAGAATATGTACAAATTTGATTTTTTTAATTTTCGTAATTGATAAAATAAATTAAATTTTCCAACTATTATTCAGGGACAAATTATTTCACTGCTTTGAGGAAAAAATCTTGAAAAAAAATTCCCGTTTTATCGATTTAAAAAAATCCCACTCACCGGTTCCCGAATCAATCCTTCAATCTCGATGTTGATAATATTCGAAAATTGCTAGCCGCCTCGGTTCGTTTAAATGTTAACAAACCGCGGGCGGATGGTCGTGTAAAACCGTCGGTATTGAAACCGAACCGCAGAATCCAATCTCTTCTAATGGCTGATCTCGTTCCTTCTAGAACCGTTTCACTTTATATTTCCCCCTCTTTCAACCTTATCTGCAACTAGCGATCAGTTATTTCGACGCGACCGCAATCAGAATTCAGCGAATTTCGTCGGCCACATTTCATCGTCGGTTAAATCAACACGAAAATGCAACTGCGTAAATTTGTAAAAATATCGACCCCGGTGAGGCATGAATTTTGAGGCAATAAATTGATTCATTTACATTTCCGCGATGAGACTTCATCTATTGACGGAGTTAAAACCGTGTAAATGGTGTTCACTCTGAATATTCAACTGGAACGCACAGCTCGTTTGCAGGATGTCCGAACGTATCAATGAGTTGTAAAACGGACGGAGTGATGTTTTTTAAGGCAACCCGCTCACGAGTCGACATTGTGAAAACATTAATAAACATACGGCTTTCTGTAGCCACGAACGAAACCACCATTTTTGCACTTAAACTCATATAAAAAATTCATACTTCGTTCACCCTTTGAAATAAATTGATTACGGAAGCGGCCAATTTCGGAGCACCTTCTATCCCTATCACACACGCTCTACGTTTTCATTACTACTCGACGAACGGTAACTCAAACCCGACACAAATACAACTGCTATATCCACCTTGACAAATGACCGCGTCACATCATAGACTTAGATCCGGGCTCAAACTGTAGCACCTAAGCGGAGGATAATGATTATTCATAGTCCACTTTCATCCCATGGTGAAGGCGTAGAATTATTACAGCGAGTCTGCTTCCAGTTTCACCTTGAAACCGATTTGTCTGATGAGAGAAAAATACATTTTTGCAAAAATCGTACAAGATTTTGAAAAAAATCAATAGGTACTTTCCAAAAATAGTACAAGATTTTGAAAAAATCAATACTTTTGCAAGAATCGTTTTAAGATTTTGCCAAAAATCATGATCGCCCGATCGATGTACAAAAGATGAACAGAAATTGGGTCTTAAGGTGTGAACCGCTTTCCTGGCACAGGTAAAGAAGCTATAAACAGCTTTTATTGCATATATTTAACTGTGTGAACCGCTTTTATGGCACATTTTTGAGTCAACTGCGTTTATTTCACATTCAACTAAGTATGTGAACCAAATCTATTGCTCATTTACTTAACAGCGCATGGAACTGAGTCCGAATTGCGTTTATCGCCCATTTAACAGTGTGAACTTAGTTTATTGCATATTCAATTGTGTGAACTACGTTTATCGCTCATTTAACAGTGTTACCTGGTTCCCAACAAGCTTAGTTTGGACCGGCCTGAATATTTGTTCTCGTCACGAGTGCCAGCGGGAAATTCAAAAGAAATCCAACAAGAAATATCGATTTATGGCTTTTTTCAGCTGTATTTCTTAATTTTTTCAGTTTTCGAAAAATATTTTAATTTTATTAGTCCAATCCTACTCTCTGTCTATTTTTAAAATTGAGAATATTGAACTCGTAAATATAGAAATCCAGTAGGAAATGAACAATAATGTGTGAACTGCGTTTATTACTCATTTAACTGCGTTTATCGTACATTAAATTTACTGTGTGAACTGCTTTTATAGCAAATTCAACTGTGTTTACTTCGTTTATTGTCTGAACTGCATAACTGCAAATCAGACTGAATGAACTTCGTTTATTCCACAGCAAAGTTTGTAAACTGCGTTAATCGCCTAGTTGACAGTATAATTATTTTACCGCCCAAATAAAACAACTTCCGATATGTATAAACTATTCATTTTATATCATATGGCCGTTTGGTTCTAAATTGAAGTACAAACGGTCTTGTTCAACTTTTACCTCGCCTCACTTCGAAAAACACTTCAACTACCTTGCACAATTTCTCCTTGCGTAAGGGATTTAATTCCGGTCCCTCGCTGTATTAATTAGTTCGAGAAAACCTGATAATTAATTTCGAAGTTTTGCGTCGTTTAAGCCGACAGTGGACTGGAAAGAGCGGTAGAAAGATTGAGAGGGCCACGATACAGAGGAGGATTGAGATTGTAGTGATGCGGGTGAGGCCGGCTTAGCCGGCGGACTAAAGACTGATTGCAGTGAAACTCGACTGTGAGTAGGATGAGCAGGAACGAACGGAAGGGTCAGAGAGAAGAAAAATCGACGAAAAGTGCTTTAAGCCTCATGGACGTGCAAGGGATGTCCGAGGGCGCGGGGATGACCAATTACGAAGAATTACAGGACAAGCTAAACAACGCTAAAGTTTTCATTTTTCCGATAAATAAAATAATGCTAGTTTTACTGGTTTTTGCCAGGGAACGGACAAGTTGACGGATTTTAGATCATATGGAAACCGTTTGGTTCGAATTTGAAGAACAAACGGTCTTGTAAAAGTACAACTTTTCCCTCGCCTCACTTCGAGAAACACATGTTTTTTTTATTATATTTTTTTTTTTTATTATATTTTTTTTTTATAATATTTTTTTATTATATTTATATTTTATTTTATTTTTATATCATATTTATATTTTATTTTATTTTTTTATATTATATTTATAATTTATTTTATTTTTGTATCATATTTATATTTTATTTTATTTTTTTATATTGTATTTATATATTTTTTATTTCTAAAAAATTATTAATATTTTATATAGTTTTTATTTTGTCATGTATTATATTTACATTTTATTTTATTTATAAAATATTTATTTAAAAAAAAAATTGGTTGTACTAAGCATAAATTATATTTATGCACTTTCATTTTTGAGTAAACAGGTGCAAAGCAACACTATTATCTAGGCTACATTATTGAAGAATGCTTCCCATTCACTGCGAACCCCGACAACAAAAAGGGTTATTAAAACGAAACGATTGCTATATTGCTATGCGATCATTAATAATGCCAATTCGTTTTATCAAAGGATTCAGTAATTACTCACGATAATGCACTATAAAAATAATCCCCAAAAACACGTTTACTGTATTTTATTTATTTATTTTATTTTTATTTTTATTTTTATTTTTTTTTTTTTTTTGTATAATTTGTTCCTCTAGTTATGGTTATAGTATTGATCTCCTACCGTGATGATTCAATTTACTTCAGCCTCCGAAAAACGGGACAATTTAATTTTGAAAAACGGTAATTGCAAAATTATCTGGTTACCTCTTGAAGCTCGAGTTATTTTCTTACTTTTAATCCAAACCTCACCTTCAAAGAGAAGAAATTCAACCCTTTTGGACGCTCTCGGGCGGAAAAGGACCCCGAGCGACTTTCCTTGCCAGATTAAAAGGGATTGACGCGTTAATTAATTAGTTTGGGAAACTAATTTCATTTTATAGCTCCGCCGTCAAAGGCGGCCGAGTTAAAATAAAGAAAATCGCTTTTCCGACTTTATTATCCTCGGCAAATAGTGATTGCTCCGATGGTGAGTTTTATGAAGCGATTTCCGATCGAGCGTTTCGCTGATGAAGCGTAAGGGGATCGTAAATTCGTCGGAAAAGTAAATATTTAAATTTTGGCGGAGCAATCAGCATAAAAAAGCAAGAACCGCTCCTCGTTGTCCGAGTATAAAAGTTACTTTCGGCGTGAAAAAGATGAAAATCGCCGATAACTTGGGCGTTCTTAGTTTTAATAATGAAAATAAAGCCCCACAGCGTCAAGTTGCGAACCGTAACTTTCGACGTAAACTTAATTCATTATTCGGGTCAATATTTATCAACCTTTTACGGAAAATTATCGAGAGGGGGAAGATTTTTTTCTGAAAATGACAATCTTGGAAGGAATTGATTTTAAAAAATGAAATATTGCTCACAATATATATAATGTATGTTTTCGCAATTTTCCTATCACAGTGTCGACACAGGGGAACGAATAACATAATAAAATAAAATAATACATATTGAATAAAATAAAAGATCTGGAGAATAAATCGCCTGGTTTTTCTCCCCCTCACAACCCCTCTACTAAAAATGATTTGATATGCATATTCGTCAATCAAACCAAAATTTCTGATGCGGTTAATTTCTACTTTTTTGATTTTGGAATTTTCTGGGAGGAGAGTTTTGTAAAATGTTGACCTTTTCCGAAGTTTTTTTGCAATTTGCTAGAAAAATTCCCACAAGGCGACACGATTTTATGAGCGCGTTTTGTAGAATAATAAATTCTTCAAACTAAAAAAGTACAGCAATTCATTCGTTGGTGGATTTTTTACCAGAAAGTGAAATGTATCTCGAAAACACAAAATAATCTGTGTCTTTTTTTTATTTTAATCGGTTTCAAATTAAACTTCCTCTAATCACTTCCACAAAACCTATTTTTTCACAATTCGCAAACCTTAAACAATTTCCAAAGTTAAAACTTCAAAAGTATGAAAATTCTATTAAATGACTTAAAGTTCCAGCAGTTTGCCGATTTTCAATTTGAATTCAAATTCTACGTCTAATCTACAGTAAGAATGAGTACTTAAATATTATTGAACACTCCTGCAAGTATTGCGTTGAATTTTCAAAGTTGAATAACATAAAAGTAGTGTAGTACTAAAACTGGGGAAAACTGATCGTTGTCGTCGAATTTCCGTTAATTAGACGTTAAATTCGGATTCAGCGTTAAATTTCCTTGAAGAATAGTTCTCAAAAACCAAATTTTAATTGTTCACCCTCGCCGATGCCAGCGGAGCTCGAGATTTCGGCCGGTCAAAAACTCGATTTACGGAAAATAATTTCTCTGGCTCTGTTTAACATTTTTTCGCCAAATTTTTTGCTATGTACGTCTGTATGGCATCCAAATGAAGACTCCTGCGTAATAAAACAATCGATTCACATAAATTTTGACCCTGAAAAGCTCGGATAAAGTTCGATTTTTGACATTTCAAAGACTGATTTTTTTGGACCACTTGCAGATTTTTTCGGGAAATAAAAAAAATCACAAAAATACATCTCGGTAAGACACAACTTTCCTGAAAATTTCAGATTTTTATCTGAATTGAGAGCCGAGTAAAAAATCGATAACTGAACGTTTAAGAAAAATCGCAGGGGTACCCCTTGGATTTTTCGCGAAAATTTTTTTGAAATAGATTTCGCTCAAATTCAGGATATTGTTAGTTGATGATGTGTGTATCAATAATATATGGTCCATTCTTTGTTTCTTTCGCACTAAATAGATGAAAATAACGTTTAAAGTTGAAAAATGTCATTTTTTCGTGTATAGTCTACTAATATTGTTGAATAACACAAAAACGGTTGAAAAATGGATAGGTACTTTACTTTGGAAAAATGTGGACAGTTAAATTACCTAAATTTTGGTATATTCAAACATCTGAATTGACGACTTTTTCTCGGTGCAATCACTGGTCCAAGTTACAAATCTTGGAAACTTTATATGTTGTCTTGTCTACTTCGGCTAAAACTTTGCGCACGTTGAAAAGCCCAATATTTTATGATCCGAATTACATGCAATATCCACCACCTACCTTATCATAGTTACTACTAAATCAACTATAAATCACACGTCTTCATACAGAGGGTAAAAACTATATAGTAGTGAAAAGGACACTTCCCCAGTAGTGTAAAGGCTGGTTTTTCGTAATTTTCCTATCAGAGTGTCGAAACAGTGGAACGAATAACCATTTTTTAACCGTCTTCAAAAGGAGGAGGTCACTATAGCGGGTTTTTTTTGTTGTTTTTTTTTTTTTCAATGAAACATTTTGATAATTATAATATAAGTTAAAATATAATCAAATAAATCATTAATTTAAATTAATAAATAATTTGATAATTAAATAATTTTCATATTACAGATTAATTCTCGTCTATTATTCTTTGAACTCGCGTTTTTCCCGAGGGTCGAAAAATAAATTGTTGGGCAGTAAATTGAACTTTTTGCTGCCCTTGTTGACATTTGCAAATCTACGTAGGCGCGTTCGACGGTAGTACCGTGTCAGGCCATATGACTCGTTCGAAACGCAACTTTTTTCCCCTTCATCGGAACACCCTAAAACGAACCTCCAAACCCGCCAGGGTCCTGTAATTTTCTTCACCGTTTCTGGTTGTACCAAGGCCCGAACGAATGGCACCCGACGGGGTCGCAAAACCCGAACGGACAACTTTTAACGACTACGTGTCGTTCCTTTTTTCGAGGGCAAAATAAAAAAGACACCGTCGAGCAACATCGTGCTCGGTAACCTGCGGTCGAATTGTGACTAAAATCGGAGGAAAACCAGGTATGATTATTCTGAAGAACGAGTCATCGAATAGTGCAATAACCCATCAAATTTATTAGGTTTTCACACTTTCCAAACTATTAATCAATGGAAATTTTAGCTCGTAAATTACTTTTGACTCTAGATAGGCAAAATTGAAACCGTTTTAAATTAATTAAACAGATGATTTTTTAAACTATTATTATTGACTATATTATTATCAGTGGATATGCTCGTACACCTGGAAAACCCAGCACAATTATATTGGACAGAGAGGCATTGAAATTGTTTGCCATGGACTGCTCCCCTTTACGAGAAAAAAAATCGGAAAACGTACGAAAACACTAACATTTTTTAGATTTTCGTGCTCTCAAATTATTTATTGTCGACGCGCAATTAACTTAGTTTATCTTGAATTCAAATCGCTGAAAGTAAATTTAAAGAATAGTTTTTTATTATTATTTTTTTAAATAAAAACTATTATTTAACTAAATAAATACATTTAGCTAAATTACAAAATAAATTACAAAATAAATACAAAATTATTTACAAAAAATAAAAAATAAATAAATTACATAAAATTACAAAATAAATACATTGGTTATGCTCGTGTAATTTTGTGCATCCATACGATATTGCCCTCGCATTCAACTGACCCTTGATAAAGCGACGAGGTCGTTCACTTCCGACATTTCACCGATTCTCGGTAAAATGCCAGTCCTAGCCCAAATATTATAGATCCGAGGAGCTACAAATATCGTGCAAATTTGTTCGGGACCGAATCCACGGAGGGTTTCGATTTCAGCGTGGACCCTAATTATCAACGTATTCGACAAAACGCGCGTGTACGACTGTTGGCGAAAACCCGGAGCAAATATTGGTACAAGCTTATTAGTTAGCAGACCGAAATGTGAAGATGGATCGCCCTGAATGGGTGGATTGAGACAAGATTCGGTTGTTTAACGGATAGTCGGCTCGGTTAATTTTAGAGGAGCCCAATTCACATGAATTAAGGTAAACTCTCAAACCAACGGAAAACGTGGAAACAGAAAGCGCAGAAAAAATATAACTGATCCATTAAATAAATCGACAAGGAAAGATTACGTCCAAAAATCTATAGGAATTGATACCAAACACACCTTTGTTCGAAAAACCTTCGAAAATACGAATGTTCCCCCCTTTAAACCCCGCAAATTACCCTTGAAATTGAGGTAGCGATTTGGCTAAAGAATTGAGCCATTTTCAAGCCAAGATTGATCTTTGGTGAAAATTTCAGTCACTCTTATAGTTTCGTCAGAAACGACGGCGTACTGCAGACGAACAGAATTTTTTAAATTAGATATTCGGATCCTCTTGAAACGTAAAACATCCAATTTTGAGGGGGGAGGTTAGAAAAAAAATTTTGTGGATGGTTACAATGGTTTATCACTGAATAATAAACAAAAAAAATTTCAAGCCCCCTAAAAATTCAATGATTTACGTTTCAAGTCATGTAGAATCCAATTTTAAAAAATACTTTCCGCACGCCGGCTTGTCGGATTTATCTACGCTTGATAAACGGGCCCTAAAATGGAAATGGGTTGAAATAAAAATAATTACTATTACACTCTCGTGCTCTAATTAACTGCTCAAAAAAATCAAATTAAAATTTAAAAAAATATGTTATGTTATGTTTATTTATGTTGTTTAGTAATAAATCATTAGAATCGCCCGTTTCTATTTCTGAACACGAATTTTCCTTCCGCTCGCTTTTCCGGAATTATTCGACCGCACTGCGATTTCCGGCAAATCGTTTCTCGACGAGCCATAACCGAGGCAACAAATCACTATTACGCGAAATGCAACGCTGCTCACTCGTTCTTTACATTTCGACGTCCCAAGTTGCGCTCAACTTTTGAAAGAATGCTTTCCGAAGGAGGGGAAAAAAGGTGAAATTCTCCCCGGACGGATGATACCAATCTAAGTTTGCTCATTCCTTTCTGTCGTAGAGTTTGAAAACGCTGAAAGCTCCTTCGACGTCTGCTTCGGCCGGGGCACTTCCGCAGTTTTCCTACCCGGAAAGCCGAAAGCGGAAAACCGTCGGAAAAGCCGGAAATTCACCGATGGGCGGGAGGGAAAACCTCAACAGCGAAACTCGAGATAGCTTCCTGAGGTTAGCTTGTTTTGAAAGTGGATTATTCCGTCGGGCTAAAGTGTTCCAGTTAATTTTGCGAACTCGGCAAATGAATCGGCCGAATGATATTAAAAACAAGAGCAAAATCGATGGCCAGATCGAGGAGCATTTTTAATTTTCTCTAAAGTCGTTGGTTACTAGTTATCTAAAATCGGCCATTCATGAAGAGTGGTGGTATTTTTTAAATAGTGCTTAAATCGAGAAATCTTATAATTTGCATGATTAAAAAGGATTAAAAAAAAGAAAGAAAACTTCGGTGGTTAAAAGTGAATTACAAAGTTTGTGTGAAAATTAAATGAGTGAAATTAAATGAGAGAAATTGAGTAAAAATAATTAAAATTTGGAAAAATTTTAAAAACTGAGTAGAAAAAATAAATGGTAAAATGTGAGCGAATGAGAAGAAAGAAACGAAGAAAATGAAACAGAGGACTTTTTAGAACTGTTCTGAATCAGAATATTGGGAATTTAGAATACTTGGATGGGGAAAAAAATCGATCGAAATGACGACAAGGAAGCAAAACAAGGCCCTCGACAGCCTTCTGCATCTTCAAGTTTAAGTCTTCATTTCAACTCACGTCCTCGTATCATTGATGGAGAATGTCAAGTAGGATTTGAGCTCTCTTCGCGACTTCTCACACTTATATCTTCAACGGTTCCGTCTTCTTTTAAGCAGCTTTCAAGGATCGAGGCAAAAAAAGAGCTCGCGATAAAATGAACATTTTTCTCTTTTTCGAGCCCCTTTTGTCCGCCCTCTATTCATTCCAACCCTCGCGGTCACATGTGGAATTCCTTTTTAGGCTTTGCTCCCGATTTTGCCGAACAAATGTTATCAATCACTGCATCCCACAGTGCTCTTTGAGGCGAAACGCTTTTCACGATATTTGCGGTCCCAATAAGATATAACCCGGAGATCGATGCTTCCAGAGGTTCCTTTAGCGGCCGCTCTGCGAAATGGACATTAATACGTTGACGGATTTTGGTCAATTATTCGTAGTAGGCCATTATAATTGGCAAAGAATAAATTTTAATCCATAAAAAAGTTATTTTGATTAGAGTTTTTCGATTTGCTTTCGAATATTGTTACTCAAGATTTTACGAAACAATAAAAATCGTTCTACAATTGTTGTCTTGTTCGTCAAATAGGTTCTCGTTCAAGCTGAGACGTTAGCCAAATAGTTAAACTTTAAATTAGAGAACCGAGAAAAATGAAAAATAATTTAAATTTCTATATTCGCTCAGGAGTTCTTCTTTATATAGTTATCAAACTGTTGTTGAATGGAAAAATATGGATGGTCTCCTCAAATCATCTGTACAATAATTTCCCGTGTTTCAAGTACTTCAATTGGGGATTTAATCACCAGGGGCATGTTATGGAAGCACATTTCAAATCTTGCCCCTGGTAATTAAACTAGAGTTTTTTTTTTTTTTTTTACCAACATTAAATACGAAAATGAAAACTAAAAAAAAGTGAAACGTAGTTTAAAAATTAAAAAACCAGTGAGACTGCTCCTCGTCTCTCCATAGTTCGATTTCGAAAACACGAACGACCTGGAGAAATGCAGCGATGAGTGAAAAATTGGAAATAACTTTCTAACAACAGACCCCGAGTATGCTCAACTAGATTTGACTCCAAAATGTTAACGCTTGGAGTTGTCTTCCCAGCATTTTAAGTTCACTTCTTCAAAATAATTATTCTCCATTTCTTAGGAACGAAATGACAAGAGGTTTTTTTTATTTTTCCTCACGTATTATATTCAATTGGGATGGTCCTATAATTCAACTTCATCGCAACTTAGAGCTTTAATTGAAATCAAACTTAAACCCGCGCTTTCTTCGCATATTACGAAGAATCGTGCACAAAATTGAGTCTACGTATTACGCCGAGTATTTCATTCGAACCGCGATAATATCTATTCCATTATTTCTTCAAGAACTCCCCTTCCTCTCTCTGGCCCTTATTTCTCACTCGACTCAGTTTCCATTGCTCGACTCCATATGCCTCGGATAAGCATCAGCAGCTTGTTCTTGAAAACTCCCGCCCCCCCAAAGTGACAAAGTTGAACCATTTTCCGAGGTTTCCTTCCTCCTCGCTCAGTTAAGACGGAGAGATTTCATCAACTGATACCCGAAGAGTTGTGTCTTTCAAAGGCATTCGCACCCTTACAATCTTTATTACTTTTTTTTCTCTCATGGGACCGGAATTTGGGAAAATGGGTTGTTCTGGGTCATTTGAGTTGACTTTTTCGCGCGTCGTTGCATCTCCACTGTCGTCAGTTTCAATCTCGAGACGCATTTACAACTTTTACATTTTTCCTTTATACGAAACAACTTCTTTATACATAATAAAAACGGCGAGGTTCCTCTAAAGGTCGGAAATGGTTGAATCGATAGATAGCGTGTTCCAGTTTGATTCAAACTTTCGCCACTTCCGTTTCCAGCTATCACACGAGTAGTTACGTACAATTGAACTTGGCGTTCTACTTCTGCAGTAGCTTAACTCGTGTCATCTTATAGATAATCGATAGACACACCGACAACTTACCTCGTTCAATATGTCATTCGAAGCTAGCACGAATTCATTGGTGTTGTACACCGCAACGTTGAAACCCGATTTTCTTCAGTATACTGTGTGGCAGTTTCCGCTCTTTACACAAATAGTTATCCACTGCATTGAAAGTGGGACTATACATAATAATACCCTTTTATAGTAGAAATCATGCAAATTCACAGCGTGTTTAGCAAACCAATTTTTTTTAAAAAGAAAACAAAAAAAGCAATAAAGAAAGAACGAAAGAAGTGCGGCAAAAAAGGAAGGAATGCAGAACGAAAATAAATATGGAAGAAAGGAAAAAAATAAGAAAAGAAAGAAAGGAAACGAAGAGAGAATTAAAGAAAGAAAAAATTAAAGAATAGAAGAAAAACGATAAAACGAAAAATAACGAATATAATAAAGAAAGGAAGAAAGTGCAGAAAGAAAGGAGAAACAAAGAAAAGAACAAAAGGAGAAAGAATGGCAACATATTACTTTGTGGGGTTGTTGTCCTTTTGACTACTATATATAGTACCTATATAGTATATAAATATAGTATATATAATATAGGTATAGGTATGGGTTTAGTAGTTAATTATTTGTGTATGGAGAGTGGGAATCTATAGGTATGTTTATGGTAGGTAGTACTTAGTAGTTGCTATAATTTGGTATGTAGTTGGTGGGGATTGTATCGTACTTAGTATCATAAAGTGTTGTTTTTCAACTGGAGCAAAGTAGGAGCAAAATTAGACTTAACAACTGTAAGTTTTCCATGATTTCTAACTTGCACAGTGGATAACTCAGACAAAAAGTCGTCATTTCAGATGTTTGAATATACCAAAAGATAGGTAATTTAACTGTCCACATTTTCCCAATGTAATGTACCTATCAATTTTTCAACCGTTTTTGCGTTATTCAACAATATTAGTAGACTATACACGAAAAAATGACATTTTTCAACTTTAAACGTTCTTTTCATCTATTTAGTGCGAAAGAAACAAAGAATGAACCATATATTATTGATATACACATCATCAACTATCATTATGCTGAATTTGAGCGAAATCTATTTCAAAAAATTTTTCGCGAAAAATCCAAGGGGTACCCCTGCGATTTTTTTTAACCGATCAGTTAACGATTTTTTACTCCTCTCTCAATACAGATAAAAATCTGAAATTTTCAGGGAAGTTGTGTCTTACCGAGATGTATTTTTGTGATTTTTTTTATTTCTCGGAAAAATCTGCAAGTGGTCCAAAAAAATCGGTTTTTGAAAGCTCAAAAATTGGACTTTAACCGTGGTTTTCGGGGTCAAAATAAATGCGAATCAATTGTTTTATTATGCAGGAGTCTTCATTTGAACGCCTTACACACGTACATAGCAAAAAATTTGGTGAAAAAAATTTAAACAGAGCCAGAGAAATTATTTTCCGTAAATCGAGTTTTTCGCCGGCCGAAATTCCGAGCTCGGTAATAGTGAAAAATTAAATCTTTGTTTTAAAGCGATCTTGAAAGCTATTCTTATAGGAAATTGAACGCTGAATCCGAATATGACGTCAAAACGGTGGAAATTTCACGACAACTATCAGTTTTTCCAGGTTTAATACTACGCCACTCCTACGTTTTTCAACTTTGAAAATCCGTTGCAAATACTTACAATACTGTTCAAATTTGATTAATTAATGATTCCTACAGGAAATTAGACGTAGAATTCGAATTCAAAGTGAAAAAAATCAAATTCGAACGATTAGTAATATTTTTTGAATTTTTTTTCGATTTTCATACTTTGAAGTTTCAACTTTGGGATTTTTTTCGTCACGTTCCCGAAATGGGACAGATTAGGTGCTGTGGAAGAAAATGAAGGAAATTTAATGTAGAATCCATTAAAAATACGAAAATGGCTCTCGAGATATATTCCACTTTATGTCAAAAAACGTGTTTTGACTTTTCTTCAAACGTTAATAGCTCCACGGGGACATAAGATAAAAATATAATTAAATACACCAAATTGTAGGATTTTGATAGCTCTTTCTGGCCTCTGAGTAATAAATTTCGGAAATATTTCAAAACGTTGATTTATGAGAGTCCGTAGCAAATGAATTAGGAGGAAAAAAACTCCGAACGATTCCATCTTGGAAGTATCGCCCTTTGCCAATCGCCATTCTACTTTTAGCCGTCTAAAGAGAAAAAAATTGTACGGGCAATATTTAGCGGATACTATCAACCGATTTAATTTCACCCTTTTCGCTCAACAGTTTGCTCAAAAAGCGTTTCCACGCAGAGGTCACCTGAAAAATCTCATTCAACCTCACGTTCGGCGCTTTTTTTACTGCAAAAAAACCTTTCGGGCTAATGGCGGAAAAACCAAAGGTGCCTCCCTCACGTGCCTAAGCTATTGTATGAGTTTATGACGGTTAGCGTAGTGTTCGCACTTTTTGTTTGTCTTGGCTAAACAAAGATTTTCCTCCGAAGATCGTACGAAGCAAACAGAAGCTGACCTCGGGGTTGCTATCTCTAGACACCAGGCGGAGCCACTAAAGTTTTCCCTTTGCTTGTATACAATTGCTCCGTAAGTCGATCCCAAGGCATACACGATCCGCGCTCTCGAAATTTTCATTGAAACTTTCGTTTTCAACCGTGTAAAACTTCGAAGGACTAAAGCTGTCTCGTTTTATATGACTTTGACTTCGAATTTTCGCTTCATTCGCGCGCGAGACTTCAATCAGCAGTTGAATAGGAAAGTGGAGAGGATCCGTGTTTTAATTAGTAGGAGTTTCAAGCTAAGGGATACCGAGGAGATTATCTCAATATTTTGTTTCTCAAAGGATTTAAGCCTATAAACTTAAGATTAGATAAAGCCGTGGAAAATAATGATTTTAAATAGTACTGCGATTGTTTTTCCTCTCTGATTATGTATAACAATTATGGAAAAATTCTATTGGCCTACCTAATTAGAAGAATAGCGATTCTGCAATTTTGAATTGCTATAGAATTGCAATAGAAAAATAAATTATAATGAAAAAAATTCATTTAATTTTCTTAAAACTATTAATTAAAATTATAGGCAATTTTTGATAATTTAATTTAGTTTAATCACGAGAATTTTTTTTTTTGTTTAATTAATAATAAAAAATATTTTTTAGCCTTTAATTTGTATTTTATATTGTATCCGCCAAAAATAGTATTATTATCAAAACTTAATTGATGATAAATTTATTGTTCCACTCGACCTTTTTAACCGGCAAATCCGAGCACACTATTGAATCTTGATAATACGATTAGTTTTCTTTCAATTTTCCTCCACTGCTTTAGCTATGATAAAATCTGTAATGAAGCTTAGCACCTACGAACGCTAGTTTTCATCATTGGAGGGAAGAATTCATTCAGGAAGAGGGGATCATAACAGCGGGAGGCTCCCTCGGTCGGCTAATAATTCATAAACAACTTGGAAAGATTTCACGGCTGCGGAAGCGTCGGGGAAAAAAAATAACGCCCTTTTGGGACTACGGGGGAGAAGAAAAGCATTGGGGAAATGAGGATGGGAAAAAAGCCTTTTCAATTGTGAAATAGCCTCAAGCGTCAGGATCTCCCTGCCGGCTCAAGGGTGGGGAAGGAAATTATTCAGGAGTTTCCCGACTGCGCTAACGAAGCCCTCGACGGATGCCGTCTTCCCCTTTTCTAAAGTCTGAAAACGCCGGCAGACAAGTTCTAGGCGGATTATTCGTGCCGAGCACTAAGTTTCATACGGATAGAGGAAAAAAAATTGAGATAAATTGCGGCCGTTCGAAATACGAATTACAAAACGCTGTAAAAATCTCCCGCTTTCGGAAGTATTGTGTGTGAGAGTAGGAAAGAGAAGAGACAAAAAATTTTTTAGGAATATTGAGGAATTGCGAGGGACGACAGGGATAAAAAACGCTGCAAATGATTGTACAGTGGTTTATTATTATTTCGCTTCAATATTGATTTAAGAAGACCATCCATTTGTAATTTTAAATATTCCGAACATTTGTGAACGTTCCCACCGAAAAACAGACGGTAACTATAGGGGAAAACTCCGTAGCAACTATTGTAATTTTAATAATTTTTATTTTTCTTAATTTCCTAATTAAAAACTAAACCTGTTGCCTAACGATACAGCTGGAGAGAGTGTTTAACGACCATTCCAATGAGTATAGAATGATTTTTATAGCTCCAAGAACTCTCGAGTTGTACCCTCATGTCAAATTTCTGAAAATCTCCCAAATTTGGCACAAAAGCTGCGATAACTCGAGAACCAATTAAGATAACGACCCGGCGATGGTCTCATTCGATTCAGCGTCCAAAAATCTATATAATTTGATACCACGTACACATTTTTCTGAAAAACCTTGGAAAATATGAATTTTCTCCCCCTCAAAACCCCCCAAAAATACCCTTAAAATTGAGCTAGCAAGTTGGTTCAAGAAGTGGGCCGTCGTAGGACCGAGATTGATTTTTGGTGAAAATTTCAAATTTTTAGCTCTTACAGAAAACTGCTAACGGCGTACGGCGGACGGCGTACGGCGGACGGACAGAAATTTTTTTATTGGATATTCGGATTCTACATGCCTTGAAACGTAAAACATCAAATTTTGAGGGGGGTTAGAAATTTTTTTTCTTGGGCGATTACAATGGTTTATTATTGAATAATAAACCAATAGCCATTGAGATGAATTTCGGAAAATTGAGATAAATGGTAGCAGAGTAGTAAACAATATTTTCATCTGCAGAAAAAAAAGAACAAATAATTATGCGTTTTTCATAAATCTGTGTTAATCCGTAAACTATTGAAGTGGACTGCTTTCTTCTTCCGCTTGTTATCAAAAACCTCTAAAAACCTTTATCAAGAATCGTCGAATGTTTTTTTTTTCTAAAACATTATATCTGACGCTTGCTATGATTATTTCTTTCGCAAAATTATGCGCCCTTACCATATTTCCATTTTAAATTCCCTGGAGCTTTTGATATCCTTCGCCTGTTAGTTCTACTCATATGTGCTCTCAAGGAATTATACTATTTATAATTTAATGCCTCCGATCCCTCGCTTCCTAGGAGAATATCCTATCAACGCTTCTGCGGTTGTCTAGCAAGGAATAACATACAAAAGCTCTCTTCTGCAAGATCTACTCGCAGCAATCTGCATAACCCAATTCGCTAGTGCAGTGATCCTGTAATTGCATATACCGAGCGTTATCGCCTCGTTTCACGTACGAACGAGAAATTCTCGTCTTCGCTAGGCTATTTATGCGTACGTTAGTATCACGTTCCTTTGTAAATTCTCCAAAGGGCGGAAATACGGGAAACACTGTCAGAATTACGGCCGACGTAGTATTTCAACAAAAGAATTCGTTTTGCGGGTCAACTTCCGAGGTCCAGTTTGGCGGGATGGGAGCCGTAAATTCGAGACCATTCAGGTGGATATATTCATGCGAGTTTCCTTTTCATTTGGTGTCTCTGTGCGAGAGGGGCCCGGAGAGAAAATGTCGTTTTAACGCCTGGAGTGGTCTCTGTTCCGGAATCCTAATCGAATCGGTCTTTTCCTTTCAATTACCGACGACCCGTGCTTTTACTGCCATAACTTTCACGTCGATATCGAATGGGATTTCCAATCCGAAATTACAGCGCGAATTTATCATCGGATAAGTAGAATTACCCTGCGAATTTATCACCTGACCGCGGACCTTAGTGTACGAATGTCAAGATAAAGCGAAAACGTTGAGCGGTTAGTCCAGGACATGGCGAACACGACGATCTTGCCCTCGGGAACTCACGGCGCGCGGGAAGGTGAGAGGAAACCGCCGAGGGAAAAAAGGGAGAGGGAGAATGCGGTGGCAAAAATTTCGTTTTCCTTTGGCTAATCGTGGCACGCAGTACTTGAGCGGGAAACAGGAAGGGGTTCGACAGGAAATTAAATGTGATAGGAAAACGGTTGATCTCGTGCGTATGGCGAGATGAAATAATAGGGATTGAGCGGCGCGTTATAATTTGAATCGAAAAATTCCCTTTATGGAGAAAAATGTCCGTCTATGGAGAAAACAATAGCAGAAAAAATAATTCAATTTCTCTAAGAGTTGACCATCATTAATAAAAATAATAGGTAATGTAAACAATTCAAGACGAATGGAAAATAAATACCTATAGACTTGAAGATAAATAAAGAATAAACAGCTTTGAAAAAATCTAAACGATAAATAGATCAATACACATTTGAATGAAGAAAATAATGAAATTAATTTTGTTCTTCTAGGAGATACTTTTTTTGGGCATTTTTAAATCATTTTACAGATTGCACAAAATTGAAATTTTAACTGTTATCATTGTACAACAGGTTTCCACGAGCCGTGATTTTTGAAAGGAAAGAACGAGCGGGCGTGGCCAGCTCATTCGAATTAAATAATTTTTCGCTATGACAAATTATTGAATATTAACACACACAATTTTATCATTAAATGGAAAATATCGCAGTTTGGAATTCAACGAAAATTGTTTCCTTAAAGGTCTTCGAATTGGCAGCTGTCATGGAAAACTCTTCGGAAAACCAATTACTCTCTATGTCTGACGTCACTTGCAACACTTCCTTGGCTTGGCTAATTTAAAATCTTACTATCACATAGTTCTGTAGGTAATAACGTGGAAAACTTAATATCGAACAGCAATGGCTGTGTTCCCGTCACGGAAAAGAGAGACGTGCTGTCAGTTTGCTCATAAACCTGTTTGAGAGGGGAAAAATCCCAACACCTTTTTCAACGAGAAACGCCGCGAGAATTGCAAAACACGTTGAAGGTAGGAATAAGAAATCCTGTCAAAGTCACATACAGGCGCATGAGGAGTCGTGGAAAATTGTGTGAGGTTGTGTCAGGGGTGCTCTATTTCCGTCTTGAATGCCGATTCGCGAATAAAACGCTTCCCAGTCCGAGGAAATCATTCTTTTCCCACTTTTGCCTCGCTCTTTCTCATCATGAGGTCTTCATAGGCTAGGTCTGGATAAGTTTTCCAGTCAGATGCCAACGGGTGGCATTCCTTCGACAATTGACTCCATTTTGAATTTTCGAACGCTCATTTCGATGATCGCATTTTATACACAAAATAAAAGTACATCAGAATGTTGTAGGTTTTTGACAGCGATGTTTCTCCTCTGAGAGGTACATTCACGTAAATGTACAAAATATTTATTGATTTATTTGATATACGAGTAAAAATCAGATTACATATAAATCAGTAAAAATAGGAAAAATACCTAAACTTCAAACATAAAAAAAAAATTATAAAAATCTAACAGATTAAACAAAAAATCAACTGTTCAACAATTTAAAAAATAACCCAAAATTTTTTTTGAAAAATCGAAATTTTTGACGAAATTTTAAAAACCAATTAGGTACAAATAAAATTTTTTAAAACTTCCGACATCAATAAAAAATAGAAAGTAAAAAATTTTTAAAAAAATTTTAAACACTACTTTAAAAAAATGAACTAAAAACGAGATCACACATCAATTAAAATAAATAGATATTTAAAAAATCATCTTCGAACACTCCTTTTTCATCTTTTTACAAAAGTAAATAAAAAATATAAAGTCACAGAAAAAAATAGTTGAACATCAACTTAAGAAAATAAAATAAATAAAAAATAAATAATAAAATAAATAGGTAAATAATTAGGTACCTATATAAAAATTAATTTCAAACATCAACAAAAACCACTCCTGAGAAAATAGAAAAATCAAATTTAAACACCAAAAAAAAGACAAAAACTAAGCTAAATAAAAATCAACTCCAAACATTAATAAGAAAAAGTAACTTAACACTAACACTCATGAAATAAAAATCGCCTCAGAAAAAAAATTATTAAAAAATTAATTACAAACCTAAACAAAAAACACCAACTTACATAAAATCTATTCAAACATACCTTACTATAACATTATCAAATGTAATAAATAAGCAAGTAAATAATCAATTCCGTCGTTGACATCCTCACATCACAACGCTTTTCAAGCCCTCCGCCCAACTGTGTTAAGACTTTAATTTATCATTATTAAATTCTCGATACAATATGATCCCTGTCGAGCGAATGGCAAAAGAAGGACAAAAGATTTTAATAACGGGGAGTTATCCAATTTTTTTTTATTTTCAGCGAGGCCGGTGATCGATGAGAAGATATTAATCTTTCCTTCGTCTCGAGTAAAATTTATCGATAAGTTGCTCAGCTAGAGGGAAAAAAAGTTTTAAATGGCTCGGAAGTTATTCGCTCCGTTGACATGAAGGCTGTAATGAGCTTAATATTTTTATAATGAAAGATTCTCCACGGGATGAAGAAGCTTCATACCAAATCGATCGTCGCGATCAGATTGCGTATAGAGAAGTTGCAAGATTTTTCGTGATGTTTTCGAAAAAGACCATGGGTCTTTTGGAGCTGTGAATATTTGTGCAATAAGTACTAGAGGTTGAAGATGTCGGCGTTTGGAGGAGGAGTGTCGGGAATAATGCGACAAGGTCCTAGCCCAGCTTTGATGGTTTGAATAGCAGATTCAAATTTAGCTCAGCCTCGCAGCTCTTGTTGCTTTGATGGATGGCGTGTTAGCGCTTTCTCCCCCTCGCAGCCTCGCCCGGATTGAGCTCGTAAATCCTGCGGTTCGCTTAATTTTGCGATTACGACATCTACTGCCCTTATAGAGTTAGTTGGTGTTAATCTGTCAAAAACTGACGTTTGAGATTGCCAAAAGAAATTTAAAAAATAAATAAAAAATGCAATTGTGATATGAATGGATCGAAACGCAAAATAATATTTTGAATGTTTTCCTGCGATGACAATTCGATATAAGGAAATATTGCTATCGAATATAATAATACGTTTCAGAGAGAGCTCACGCTGAGATGAGCCTATTACGTTGATCGGTAATTTACGTATCACTATAACACGTTACGCTATAAATCGATTGGACGATTTGATCGAAATTTCAGCGATTGGATACAGTAGCCAATCTAAGGGTTTCTTGTATTTCTCCTCTATATAGGAAATATTGAGTAGTATAGATGGGCATCAATTCCTAACAGGCGGCACCTAGGGCCCAAATCCCCTTTTACGTTTTGAGCTCTTAAAAACCTTTCGCTTGGGCGAGAAATATATTGCGCACGAACCTTCGGCCAATGGCCATCCTTGGGGAATGTCGATAAAGATAAATCATCCCCGCCATCCCTCACTAGTCTGGTATTTATTGGTACCCAAGGAGGGGAATCGACGTATTTAAAATGATCCCTTTACCGAGAAACAGTGGACCAAATTCGGTGCGGATTTTTTCACCTTCCGAAATGAGAATATTTAAATTACTTGCAAAATCAATTAAATTAATCACTTAAATTGAGGGTTTTTTTTACAGTTTAATGATATAAAAAATTACAACTGATGTATAACAAAAGTATCCAGTTTGATCGTATCGGAAAATATTTCAACGTCGGTATTGAAAATCGACGCAAGAATATTCAAAAATTATTATTCAAAATAAAATTGAAAGAGACCCAAGGGAATGAAGAACATGAAGGTCAATTTCAGCTGATATGATGTTTCTAATAAATCCGTTTCGATTGCGTGGCCTGTTTTGACACTTGAACCAAATCACAAATAAACTCTTTTACTCGCAAAAAAAGGATGTTCCAATTTTTTATTGGTTATTTATAGTCTTCGAGATTGCTCATTTCTTGGGCTTCTGAGACTGAAACAACGGTTACAAAGTATCTTTCGAGGTTTTGATGAATTTTATTGCTATTTACGGTCAAAGTGAAACTCGGTTCACCGTGCCAGGTTCGTAACCTATGTAGCCTGAAAAATGGCGATTTCACGTCCAATCTCGTTCAGTTAACTGGGCACGGTGCAACGAAGGATTCGCGCGAGGGAACCGCTCATCAAGTTAATGCAGACAATTAGCGAAGCTCTCTAGTACTTCTTGGGTCAAAGTGAGGCCCCTTCCTTTGCTCGACCTATCCACAGCTACTCAAGGTATCTGAGGTAAAGGGTCGACGGTAATGTTCAACAGAAATGGCTGCTTTCTCGAGCACTCAACGCTGTAGCACCCGGTCCGCTCTATTGTCGACGGGGAGTGCCAGCGGCTGGAGATGTCCTAAAATGTACCACTGGGACAGGCCATTAGGACCGGTATCCAACTCCTGTCAAAGGGAAACTGATATGGGTACTCGATAACTCTCATCGATTGATTACGGATTAGAAATTTGTACTGCAAATGAGAAAAATATTTGCTCACAATTTAAAGAAAAAAAAAACACTCATACAGCATGGCTTTACGAGAGAATTTTCGATGCGAGAAAAAAGCCAGATGTGACACTATTCACTCTCTTTCTAACAGTTTCCTTAAATTTGAATTTACTCAAAAAATAAGGTCGCTTCAGGCATTTTAGTGAGTGCATGAAGTTCGAAACTCGAAAATGCTTAATAAAGGTTCTAGCGGACCAGGAAATAATGTCTGAGAGTGATATTTGCAAGAAATCGGTTGTAGAATATTTGTAATTGAACAAAAATATGTAAATTCCCTGAATAGGTAACATGATATTTTTCTAAAATTCGATTTTCTGAAACATGAAACGGTTTTGTTGAAACGGTTGTTTTCGGGTCAAAATTCGAGGTCAATTTTTGGAACTAGACAGAAAGCATCTTTGTCAGCAAAAATGCACTAAAAAGTTGGTTTCTTCTGCAATTTTTCAATCTTCCTAGTGGTTTTTTTCTTCTTCAATTTATTATGATTTTTGGAAATGATACTGACAGAACGAAATGGCTAATTACGTATATAATTCGTCAGTTACTCAAAATTAATTTTATTCAGACGGCAACGAAGGTAGAAATTCGAAAATTGCGAAACAGCTCTCCAATGTTTCATCCATTTTTTCGCTTCATCTTTGAACTTTTCAATGTTGAAAAACAACGTTATACTCCTGCTTTTTCCTGGCACACACGGAAAATCACAAACGTTCGCAACAAAGAATTTAGGACAGCGTTGAAAGGGGAATCTTTTCAGCCGCAATCACGAACCGGTTGTTTTCGTATTTGGACTGAAATGCTCACCATCATTGAATTTTTGGAGTGGAGGAGAAAAATGTCAAACACAGCGACGTCGCTTTGATCAGTATTTGTTTTGAACTGTGTTTGCATGTATTCGTAATAGGAATAAATTCAGTCAAAGTTGCAAGCAGTATTTTCAGCAAGTTAATTCGCTTTTTTGCATAATTGTCTGAGTGCACCGGAATCATATTCAAGATGTGAATTTTCATTTTCAAAAATCCCCTTTCATCAATTTTTATTTATCTATATTTTTTATTTGTATAAATTATATTAATAATAATAAAAATTAAGTTATAATATAAACGTATGTTGTGTTTCTAGTCTATACCCATTTTTTCCAATTAGGTTACTGGTTTTTTCTCGATTTTTCCATTTTTCTGCGTTTTCAGATTTTCGTTTTAAAAACTTCTTACACGTTTTTTTATAGGTGCTAAATGGAAAAATAAGATACAGATCTAGCTAAAAATTCAGAAACTAGAGACATCAGAAAAAGATGTATTTTGAGATTTTAAATTAATACAATGGGTTGTGCGAAAACCACATAATATACATTATTGAAACAAGGAGGATTGTTAAATGCAAAATCAACTCCTAATTTCCATTATTAACCTTTATTTAACCGTCTTACGGACCTTTCATTGGCCAGTTAACGCCGTCAATTTTAAGTGTATTTGTGTAGAAGATTTACCAGCGACCTCTGATAATTTTCTATTTTGGGGTGAATTTAATTCAGCCGCTCGAAACTTTAAAACAGATATAGACGCGGCACTCGACGAAATTGAGATAACCGTCAGGAGGGAGTCTGATGCGATAACTCAGTTATATAAATCGAATCTTCCGACACCTTCATGTCTGCGAGTGAAATAGGATGAAGTTGGCCAAAACCTTTCCAAACTTGATTGAACCCAATTTTCTATCTCGATAGGCGTAAACGATCTTACCGAATCCAAAGGTCGAAAAAAGCCCCGACCAACTTCTCTTCCGATGAACTTCCGAAACGGGATTTTCCCCCCTTAGAAATACGTTAGAGACGTGGAGCGACTCGATTTTCGACGGGTATTCACCAGCCTCCTAATGGGCACAAATCGAGATAACCAAGTTTGGAAGACTCCAAACATGATATAAATAATTTAAAAAATGTAAAAAGTTGTTAACGTAATAATTTTTATACAAATATTTTTTACGGAGAGAATGAGTCCAAACACACGTTGCGATTAAATAGGGTAACTCGCTACTCTAGCATTATTCGAGCTAATAATTGAATAAAAAAATAAAAATAATAAAAAAATAAATATAAAAAATAAAAAATATATAATATAATATAATATAATAATATAAAAAAATAAAAAATAATAATAAAAAATAAAAATATAGACAAAAATAAAACTCAATTCAACTCACCCAACACAATTTTTTCAAGACTAATTTTGGTTAGAATTTACTTAATTAAGTGTCAAAATGAGATTTATGAGTATTTTCCAATTGTCCTCCCTTTTTAACAAAGGACTTACTACGCATTTTTATTCTTTTTTTGTTGTTTTTTGCTACTTATAAATTTCCTTGTTCCTAATTTCCAGCAGTTTTTTTCTTTCTTTTTTTAACGAACCAATTATACGTTTTGAAGTCGAAAATTGCACTTATTTGACTATTTTAAGAAACCACAAAACTCTTACGCTCCTTACATAATTATTTTTCTTAGAGTAGGTACTGTTAGGTAAAAATTTCATCGAATCGCCAGATAGCTCGTTCACCTGTTTTTCTTACTCTTTATTTAATCAATCATTTCTCAATCGTTTTTTTAAATCGTGTATTTTAAATGTAATGGCGCTGATTTGTGGAAGATACTTGTATAAGATTAATTATCTCAAACATGACTATTAATTATCTCAAGGCGAGAAATCTATGATCAGAGAGTTTTTTTTTCCAGTAAAATTCGGAAATAAAAAACTATTTTAAGTGCGGTATCCAGTTGAACGTAACACATGAACACTAATTAATTATATTTATGTGTTAATATCAACACATTAGAAAAAAAAACTGGCAAGCCATCTGTTGATGTTATGTGACTGATGTGACGACTGTCGAATTATTTCTTTCAGAATATACGATCACTTATTGGAATACCACTTAACGAATTCACACTACCATTTTTAAAAATTAATTGGCAACTTTTCTAAATTATCAGCAAGAAAATAAATTGACAGCAATTTAATTTACGTGTAGGATCCATATAATTTGTCTGGTTGCTCTGTCGACGTTTGAACAGCGAATTTCCAAAATTGGCGTGAGTGCGGAATACGCGAAAAGTGGCGACCGGAGGCGAAAATGCGGCACTAGATGTTGCTTTGGAAGCGGCAACCGGCTCACTGAAATATTCGGAGAGGCGAGCACCGAGTCTGGGGGCGGTGAATCGGGCCTCCGAGCAAAAATCCGGATGCTGAGTCATGCGAAAATTGTAACTTCGTCAAAATAAAACTAAGCGAGTACTCCGATGTGTTCATGTTTTTGTTTAATATTTCTTATTCGTTTAATATTTTTCATGGTTCTATAGCAGCTACATGGCGTGTTCTTCTAATTTTAAATGCCGAACGATTATATTTGATTGTGGACCTTCGATAATTCAAATGGTTAGATTAAATCGCTAAGGGATTCGGAATTCCAATTTTTTTTATGGCGGATTTTTTTTTTTTTTTTTAGAATTTGTCTCAATTTTTTTCCACAGCTTATTTTTCGTCTTTTCTGAATGAAAATTATTTTTCCTAATATCAATAGCCATTTTCGCATGAATTTTCACTCTATCGCCTATTCTGTGTTATTTTTTAAAATTATTCATATTGAAATAATTATGTCATTTTCACATATAACTGCAATGTTTACTGCTACAAATACTTGTGACAATTTTCCTCCAAATACGCAGTGATAATAACCAAACAAAATTTGTAACCAGGTATGCAATTATTTGTAACTTGACCAATATTCTTATATTTATTTACTTATATTTTTTCGTTTTTACTTATTTTATTTCATGGGTATTTTATAGGTGTCATGTGATTTTCAAATGTCGTTCATGATAAAAGTAGTCATTTTTTGTATTCTGTACCTAACTTCCACTACGTATTACCCATTAGGTGACGTTAGGGAGCCAATTTCCGAGGAACATGTTCCCAAATAGAATTTATCGCTCCCACGTTGGAAAATAAACCTACCCGAAGACCGTAGAACTTGCGAAACGAAGTTGTGCTTTTCTGACAGAACACGACGACGTCCCTTTTCCAACTCTTACCGTAATTTGTCACATGAAATCAGCTTAAAACGAGCTTAAATTTCTCCCCATGCACGCAGACACGTGCAGATCTTTAAGTGCTTCAACCCTTTACCCTCGAGGGTGTTACCTTTGCAATCTCCTGGGACAATTAGGTGTAGTCAAGTTCCTTCTTTGTTCGGATTAAAGAGTCGACGTTGAACTTTTCATTGGAACAAATTAGGTTTAGGTGCAAATAAAAACCCCATGGATATGTCTGTCTAACACATTAGCCGGAATAATCCCTTTGCAAGGGGCCATTTTGCAACTTGAGACCCCATTTCGTCATTTTGTAACTTGGTCGATTTGGTTGACTTTGGCGTAAAAATTAAAATAAATACGAAAAATAATTAATTAATAAAATATTGAGATGTATAATTGTCTACTGTACCGCATAAGTGTTCTGCTATTACTATACATAAATAGTTTATATTCTCTATTCTACTTTCTATTATTCAACATCTTCGAAACCTCAAAGAACCGTTTCGAATAAGAAAAAATAATTATTTTAGACTGACACACTCCTTTATTGCAACGAGGCTTATCATCTTAGATAATTATTGCTACGCATAATAATAAAATATAAACAGAATTTAACCAACGAAAGTTTTTTAGTGTATCCCATGGCACAGAAAGGTTATTCCAAAACAGAAGTCGCAAATTCAGATAAAACCACATTGCGAGAATTAGCGTGTAAATTGAATGCATACGCAACAGTAACTCGTTAAAAACGGTGCCCATCAACTTGACCTCACTGTTGTCTCAATTCTAAAGTCTCTTCTCATTAATCGTTCCGGGCTTAACGATCGTTTTAAAAATTCCCCTCGCCAACCGACGGCTTAAATTCAGCTCATTAATCGTCCGAGTTCGCCAGTGAGACCGCCAACCGGCCGTTTTTTCCTTGTAAAGAATTTAAACCTTCCACCAAAGCTTGAGGTGAGTATTCTTTCGTTTTAATTATTCCTGCGGCTTAGAGATGAGGAAGAATTACTTTCGCGAACTTCATTTTGTGTTCTCTTGTTATGAACGAGTTTTAACTACTCGGAGCTTAATAGCGCAGAGATGTGCCAAATTTGAAGAAAGTGCAGCCCTGGTGTTTTTTAAAATGATGATCAACTCGACCTCGTAAGTTCTCCAATATATTCCGGAAAATTCAAGGAATGTAGTATCTTCATAATTCTTTCATTCATTTCCATGGTTCATAATTGAAAATAGACAGTCCTTTGAAAATAGTTAATCCGTTTTAATAACAAACGTTTTTTATCTTAAGAGCGTCTTCTAACAAAAAAAAAAAAATTACTATAATTTTTTTTAATCGATTAGGTATCAATAACTTTTTTCTCAATTTTCATCAATTATTAGCAATCAGATATAATTTTAACGCTAATTGTTCAATATAATTTTAATATCATATTTTTCACAACTCTTTCATTATTTCGAGTATCGTTCAAATGTTTCGATCGTTGCAAACCTGAATAAATCTAATAATAATATTTTTAACTAATTTTGATTGAGGAAGTTCCGTATGTTTTCCAATTATAGAAGCCTGGGTATTGTGAATTACTATCGTTATTACCTTGAATTAAATTAATCTCGGCGGCTTTCTGTACCGAGATCATCCCTTTGAAGTAGAGAAAGCCGTCGGGAGGCAGAGGATCTCGATGAGATGATTGAATTGACCGGCCGCTAGGGCGCAGCAGTTGAGGGGCTTTCGAAATCCTTAGTTCAAATGGTCGACAGTAGAGTGCTCTCCACGTATCAAATCTTGCAAAAGAGATTTTCAACTGCCGAATTTTTTTAATGTTCTCACAAATTCATATATATATTAAAAAAAATGTAATTTTTCTAGTCTCCTGTTTTTTTTTTTTTTTTTATACATAAGACTTCAACTTATCCCCTAAATTACAAGGCAAATCCATACGAACGTCTCATTGGCAACACTGATGCATAAAGAGATAATCAAAGTTCACGGAATTCCTGTACGATTTTTTCAGTTTCCGCCGTTTCCGGGATCTCGTGTTCCGCGTTGTTTTACGGTTCGGATTTTAAAATTTCGTGCGTTTTCTGGGTGTTTTTTCCGTGATAGCGGGGCACACTTCAGTCTAAAGAAGTGAGTTATTGTAATCGTTTTCGCTTTTTCGGGATTTCTAGTAACCATCTCGTATAATGGACCGTAACCTGGAATCAATCACACCTCGGTAAGTCTATCCTGATTACCTGATTTTAACAAGCCATTGCGTGCGTTATTGGAGAATCTGCGATTACTTTTTTATTATTCCTTTGCTTCAATTATGATTTAAGAAGACCATCCATTTGTGCTAGTAACTATTCCGAACATTAGTAAACGTTACCACCTAACAACAGATTGGTAACTATAAGAAAATAACCTTAGCAACTACGGTAGTTCAATTATTCTTAATTTTTCAAATTACGAATTAAATTATTTTCCTAACGATACAACTTTAGAGTGTATGACGGGCGTTTTAACGAGTATAGAACGATTTTTATGGTACCGAAGATTCTCGAGATTAAACCGCATGCCTACTTTCTGATGGCATCATGTATTGTGATTCAACGTCCAAAAATCTATAGAAATTGATACCAAACATACCTTTTTTTGTGAAAAAAGTTGAAAAATACGAGTTTCCTCCCCCCCAAAACCCTCCAAAAATACCCTTAAAATTGACGTTTGTAGCGTTGGTTAAAGAATTGAGCCGCTGTCAGGCTGTTAGGGGGAGAAAAACTAGGCGACTACGATGGTTTATTAATTATTCAATAATATACCAAAATGAAGTGTGAGTTGAACGATGAATATCCAGCGTTGGTAATTTACATACGATAAATTGCAAGGCCTTGAACGTTGAACAAAATTGAAATCTGCCAGTAAAAATCAAACTGGAAGTTAAAACACGTATGAAGCGCGACGATTTCGCGCCGCTCTGCCACTGCCATTTGGCACTCTCTTCGTATGTAATTAATTATTTTTTTCAATTCGAGGTATACCTACTTGCTGCAACTATGTGAACTTTCGTGCATTTTGAGTGGTTCCACCATGTGTGAGCTTAATTTCGATATTTTTATTGTTAGATTTATGGCCTCTCCCGAATTGTTCCTTGATTCATCGTTCCTTGATTTTAAGATCCGCCGCCAATTACTTTAGCCTCGAATCTCCGTCCGATCTTGTTGAGATTTTATCTTGCATACCTTATTGATCACATTCTGACCCTGTGGCATTACTGGCATTAGTCGAGCGCCTAGGGCATTCTAGCCCATTAAAACCATGGTCTTCACATAGTATCCCAGCAGGGCATTCAAGGTGTCAGCTTCAGGCGAACTGAGGTTAAGGGCCACGAAATTTCCTGATTCATATCGTCTCATTACAGTAGCCGCCACCTATCTCTGTCTTTTTCTCACACCCACAAACTTCTATTGTTCGAAGTTCCTCCTTTTTATCTGTCGGATGCTCAGTATAAAAACCAACTAATGCTTCCCTTCCTCAGCGGGACTTCTTACACGTGTTACGATGATAACTTACACGTGTTTCGTCAGATAAGGCGCTTTTATAATGTGATCGGTCGTTTGTTACTTGCGCCGGTACCTGTTGGAAAAAGTCTTCGACTCTTATTCAAGGAAGTAATCGAAGAAGAAAAAGTTATTGTTCTATTAAGTTTTATTCGGAGCTAATTTTTACTTTGAGGTCAATTTTTCTAAGTACCTATATAAATATTGACATATTTTCCTGAGCTTGCAAACATCACGAAGTATTTATACGGTCCATTATATTTCATTTATAATTAGGAGAGCTGCTTTTAGGTGTAATAAAACAGAAGTAGGTTCCACCTCATTCCTAGAATGCATCGATTTGTAAAGTATTTTAAATAAAGCAATTTTAAACAAATTTAAAGCAATTTGTGTTGCAAGTTCATTTTTCACATGCATGTAAAAATGCGTATCAATCCTCATGCTAAAATGAATTAGTATTAAAATCGAAAGTAATTTAGTGATCAATTAATTAGTGAGTAATTCAAATTTAGTACTTATTATATCGGTTGAGTAAAGTTAAATATTACGTACCTATTGAAGCCATTTTGTTTTTTACAAAATGCTTGTGAAGACCCTTCATTGGAAGTCCTTACGAAATCAAACATATAGCCGTGTCCTTTCTAAGCCCCTAAACGCGCACGAAGGTTTCATTTCGTAGTTGTGGTATCCGTTGCCGATAATAACAGTGACACCTCCACGAAACAAGACAAACTAAGGCGTGGGATGAGACTTCATCGGCGCCGAAGACGTTAAAGGATGTTGAGGAAATATTATTAGAAAGTTTGGTGGGCGATGGTGACTATACAAACCGACCATTGTCGGATTAGCTATGGACACGTTGTAGGCATTTAGGTGAATCTTATTTCAAATTCTCGGATTAAAAAAAGTTCCATCGAATTATCATCATCCGTGACGTTAGGTTAGATTACACGTTTGCGTCTGTTTCGGAACGACGTGAATAGCTTTGGATAGCCTAGAAAAATCGCAGTTGAGCATTTGTAGTTGTTAACGAAATATATCAGTATGCGATTGGTATTTTATTTATTTAATGTACGGCATTTTTTCCGGGAACCCGCTGTTGTAAGGTATAAAACAGAAAAAAAAAATTTTCGAGACGTCAAGTTCTTTGTTACGTTTTTATTAGATCTGCGTCAGACGTTTTGTGGCTTGCAAAAACTCTCTAATAAATGAACAAATTATGTAAAGTGAGGTGAAGTATATTTCGAAATTGTCTGTAAAACGTTCAGTTTTATTATACATAGATGGAGATTTTTTATTCAAAACTAGATAAATATGCCGATTTATTCTGATAATTTTTATTCTGTTCAGACTCAATGGCCGTTTACTCTCGAATTACCATCGGATTCGTTTCTTGTTTGTTCATATGCTGCACCATATGGCACCTTTTATGTACACAGAAATTACCCCTTCAGTGTACACATATCAGAGGTGTCAAGTGAGGTCTAGGGTGAGCCAGAGCCAGGGTAGGATAGAAAGGTGTGAGTTGTGGTCGTAATATCGAAAAAACACAACAATGGTTTACTCTTGTCGCCTGTGGGTAAAAAACGTCATTAAACCTCCAGTTCAACGGCAACTCCGGTACCGGCGTCTGACAAAAAATTCTAGTCGGCCTAATAGTGGGCGGCAAGTGAGCCGGTAAGTGAAGGATCGAGAACCGACCGGAGTTCTATTTTGATTTTTGGAGGCGTCTTACAAAAATATTTTCCATCTCAAATAGTCAGTTGATTAAATCACATAATTTTCAAGTAATTCTATGGGGAAATTCCCGTTTATTTTATTTATTTTTCACATTCCTCAAGTGATGATTTTTTAATTGCATGAGACAGCTCTCGTTAATGGTGATTAAAATGTACAGTTTCACTCAGATTATCTATTTTTGTCTTCCTCGCATAGTTAAAATTCTGGGGCATTCGCACTTGAAACAAAATTAATTGTCAATAGTTATCCGAATTCGATGTAGAGTAGTCCTCTTATCCGTTCGAGAACGTCATTGTATCCGTATTGCCTACAAAGGTAGTGTTCTAGTACATGGGAATGAAACGAGGTGGAAGGCAAAGGCGCTCACTAACCTAATTGAGTTGAAATTTATCGTCGGACGTTTTATAGGGCCAACAGAGAGACAAAAAAAGAGAATGGAAAGAATAAAAGGAGAGGAGAGTCGGTCTGACACCAAAAACCATGGCCTGGAAGGTGTTGGCTGTTAATTTGGAAATGGAATGAGAACTGGGACAAAAAACGTAGTTTGCATAAAGGCGAGGTCTGGTAGGACTATGGAGAATCTCACATAAACCCTGCTCTTAGAATGTCAAGCTTGTATTGCGTGGGGTCGGAAATGTTCTACGCCGGCTTGAAAATAGGAAAATAGTATCATCAATATTGTTCATACATGGAGGTAGAAAAAATTAGCGTTGCACATTCTATGAATAATTAATCAAGAACAAGTATAATATGAACATTTTTCCAGAATGAAATAAAATTGATTAAAATGCGGATACTTGACTTATTATTGAACTTCGTTGCATTATGGCGTCAATATTGTCATTATGTGTTATATTGCTTAGACCATCGAGTTAAAATTATTCCATAATATCCCAAAAGTCTTATTTAAACTCAGCTAGGATCAAAAGTAGCCTACAACTCAAGATGATAGACTCGATAAAATATTTGCGTTAGAAAGGAAGCCCCTCACAATCGTGCTGCACAAAGCTACTGAAAAGTAACTGATCAGTGATGCGAATAACCTACTTGTTTACATTGAATCTCTCCACGTATATACTAATGGGACAAGCGTTGATGACTGTTAGGGCTGGTTAGCAAATCTGGTTAGGGCTGGTTAGCAAGGGTCATTTTTCATTTCACTGGGTGGTACTCAGAGTACCACCTAGCGTCACTAATCAGTTCCTTTTCAGTAGCTCTGTGCGTAAAAGAGCTTTCAAACTTTCAACATCAATCTTGAACAGCATTTGACCAATTTCGATATCAAAACGGCTTTTTAGCCTCGCGATAAAACTAGAAAACGCGTGGGCAGACGGAACATTGGGAATGAGAACGATATACGAAGAAGCCGCTCTTTGATAGACTTCGGTATCATTTTATCATTACAAGAAACCCCATCATCTAGCTCTTCTACACTGTTATTAAGTTTGTGATGGTTTTTTAATAGCGCTTTTAACAGGTCGGATTCCGGGCGTGTTATGCATGAAAATGTGGGTTAATTTGTGTCATCGCTTACCGCGTTATTCGATCGCTTTACAAATCATCTGATGAACAGTTTTAACCCTGGTATAAACAAGAATAGACGGAATTAATCAGATAACTTTTAATCGACTTTTTTAAATAAAAATTTACTTACAGTTTTGACGGAATTTCGACCTATTTCGACTAAAATATTTCAAGACGATTACTATATTTTTGTTCAATTCACATATCGATTTTTCTTATTTCTTTACGTGAACTTCATTGACAATTCAGTTAAATAAACGACCATGAAAGGTATTGAGCTTAAGATCACGCCAAGAATCGATACATTATTGGTTCTGATTTATTCGTAGACAAGAGACCGGCCAGATCTGTACATGATAAGGAAACACGATACGTTAGCCAGGATAAGCGATCTTGAAACGATAAATTTCCAAAGCGCCGATCCTAATCCTAATTCATCGAATCGGATCCCGTTTATCTGTTTAACGATCACCGAACCGGTAGTCCTTGGTTTCGAATTTTGTAGAAAGTACCCAATAAAGTATCATTTATTTGGTTTTTAAAAATATTATTTATTATCATATTTTATTTATTATTATCATTCATTATTATTTTATATTTTATTTACTATTATTTTATGTTTTATTTATTACCTACAATTTTTATATATATTTGGTTATAAGTATAATATTTTTCTTATTTTGTTGAGATAGCAGTAACTACGGCAGTAAAAATATTCTTCATCCCGCGAAAGGGACTTTTTTGTCACTAAAAGTAAAACATCCGGGGCCCCTCAGGAAAGCAAGTAGAATGCCATCAGTTCGTGACAGAAGCAGTTTTCAACTTTCCTTGTATTTCCTCGACGCTATCTGATATAGGATGCGGGAGACGTTCGGGTAAAGTTCGCTGAAGTTTTCTCTTATCCCCTGGGAAAAAGGGAAATGTTCCACCATTTCAGACTGGGAATAGTTCGAATTATTGATAAGGCCATCTGTCGATTTAATAAATCCACTGAAATTATCCTATTCGTAATACTTTCGAAACGTGAGTTTTAACGGATGTTTCCTATTCAACTAAGAAAATGTTTCCAATTCAACTAGAAAAATGTTTATTATTTTAACTGGTGTCATAATTTACTGTACTTCTCATGTATTTAGCTATACCTAATTTTCTTATTGTTCAGGTGGACGGATGGACGATTCAAAGGAACGGGAACTCTATTTTTTCACATGCTGAATGAGCCAGTAAGTTCTTGATTACTTCCTCAGTCTCAATATAAATGTGTCTTTATAATATCTTCTTCGACGCTACAGTTTCTCTTCACTTTCTTATCGTGCAAATCGAATTGTAATTTAATATTTTTTTATCGAGTATGAGAATATTTTATTATTTAATAATCTTCATCGTCAAGAACTTTTTTCCTTCTTTCGTCTTCGATTTGTCAGTTTCCCATTAACCATTTTCGGTTTTCTTGCTCGAATTTTAGTTCCGAGTTTCATCTTCGGTAATTTTTCATTCTGTATTTTATGATGATCGTTGCCCATTCTTCAATCTCCGAATGCAATAGCACCTACGCATTATGCACGACGTCTCGCAATCGTAAATCGTGAAAAAAATTCGACGTCCCAAACGCCCATAACTCAACGGATTCCAGCGTTTCCAACTCTTTCCGAACATTTAGTGCGCTCAAGTTTCAATCGCCTCATTCTCGAGTCACCAAACCCTTCAGTTATTCCTAAATCATTATCATCACTGATGTTCCTGACCAATACTTACCGGCCGAATCGTAAAAAAACTCTCAAGCCAAAGGCCGTCTGAGATGACTTTGAAAGCCAACTGCCCATTCCAAATAACTCTAAGGAGAGAAAGCGATCGGATAAAATGAAGTTTTTATTATTTTTATTTTTTCAACAACTATTCCTCGCGATGATTTCTTTCTCTGCTAGAATGCTGTAGAAATCGTTGTGAAATTCCTTAATTATTTTTATTCTTTTCCACGTAACTAATTTCAGACATATAACACTTGAAACATTTTTCAATTTGACTTTTACTTAGTATGAAAAAGATCAATTTAAGAAAAATTATTCGAGGTTTCTAATATCTCATTCAAATTTCATTTTATTGACACTTATATGAGCTTAAATTTAAATATTGAATTAATGGACAAAATATTTAACTCAAGTATTTTTTTCTGCATTTAAAACGTTATTGATATGACTTTTTTTCTTCTATTTTTTTCACTTTATGAAACCCATTTTCGATAGTTACTTGATCTATAGTAATAGTATTAATTTATAGTGTAGTATTTATAATATTAATAACTTATTAAAGTCTTTTAATTTGATAATTTTATTTTAAAAGAAATTTGAGGGTTTGAAATTGAAAATATTTAAGGCGTCCATTTGAGATATTTACTCTAAATTTTATTTCGTCGAGGTTGATAATTTTATATAAAAACATTTAATTTGTGAATTAATAAACATGTTTGACTGAAGTATTTTAAATTTAAATTAGAAACATTATTAACAAAACTATTTTCCTGTGTCTTTTTAAATTCATTAAACTCATTCTTGACGGTTGGTGATGCTCGGAAATAGCAGGCTGTTCTGTGAATTTTTATACTTACTTTCGCTCCATTGGGCCTCTTCAGAGACGTGTGGAAGAATATGTTGGTGGTGTGTTCTTACATGGAATTTTCAATATAGCGAAGTAAGAATGTCCTGATGTACATACACATTTCCTTTGGTTGCACGACGAGATTCTTTACGGGGATATAGGAACGATCAGAGCGACCGTAGGACTCGTCACTCGGACTCCAAGAAGTCGAAAGCGTCGTTTATGCGTGGGGGCTTCTAGCGTGGGCTGGCTCTTAGCGTAGCCATCTGTTTCCCAAAAACGGCGCAAAATGATAAAAAGTCTAATCTCACGTTTCGCTTTCGTCAATAGCCGAATTCGCATTTTGCAAGCTTTCTGTAGACACCAAACAGTCGAATGTTCGTTAAATATTCGGTTTGAGCTGTTTTTCACTCGCGTCGTGTATTTTTTACTGGAACGTAACCCGGCTCCGGTCTCAGTTGAGAAATGGGTCAGCTTCTTGTGGGGGATTCTTAACTAGCCGCATAACTTTGATAGAAAAGTTAAATTCCACTCGCTCTCTATTCTACTTGAGTTCTAAGCTCTATGGTATTAGGTATATGGCGTTCGTTGATCATGGCGATATCATTCATTAATTATGTACAACAAACCACTTCAATCAGTGAAAAAAAAATAGTTGAAACCCTGCTAATTAAAAGTATCCCAAATTCCCAGGAATTCTAGCCTTGGTTAGGGCTACCTTATGAATTGATCTATATTTGGTTCAAAAATGATTTTCTATTAAAAATTTACATAATGTAGCGTTGCTAGTTTCGTATAAAAATGTCGCAGAATTCATCATTAAATATTCGCAGTCTACGTGCTTTCAAACGAAAGATTATTCAAGGGAGTACGAAGAATATTTTTTTCTTGGGCGATAGAACGGTTTATTATTGAATGAACCATAAATAATGACAATGATATTCTTGAAGAAATATGATCCAAAACCTCTTTAAATACCCAAATGTAGATAAATTACGCTTTTATTTTTTATTTATTTATGCCTCTCCCGATTCGCTTCTCCCGATTCATCTACCTCATTTTTTGTTTTTATTGAAAAAAAACCTATATTTTTCTACCTTGTCGTCTCATTTTTGACGTTCGAAAGGTGTGAGAGGGAGAAAAATTCTCCGATACTTTATTAGCAGGCCGAGCACTTTCGCCCGTTCGGGCATCCTCGGGGCGACGTGGAGCCATAGGGTACACACACATATATATATATATATTTCTAGTTCTTAGATCTGTTCTTATTTTGAGTCGCTAAAATATCGTCCTGTTATGAAATTTTTTTTTCTTCAAAATACCCTTTTCGTGTCTCTGTTAAAAATCAGTTTTTTTCATCAATAAATATTTATTTTAAAAGTTATGTTTTAATTTCATTTTATTATTTTATGTTGCGTTTATTTCCAGTTGTTCTTTTATCCGCATTTTTCATCGAACGCTAGGATAAACCGCGTGTAAATGTTGGGTACGATTTGGAAACAAAACCCGATCTGAATAAAGCTACACCCGGATAGCTGATCATAGAGCGAACTTTTCCCGAACGGCTGTATATTCAGTGCCGTGAAATACGAATAAAACGACCCCAACCGTTGAAAATGTCGTTTCGCTGGCCCGGGGACACTTGAAAGAGCTAACGAAAATACGTCCAGTACGTGTTCGTTTCCGAAAGATCCTTATATTCGAGTCACGTCCTACCTACAGGTCATTATATAAAGAAAATTTCATATGGGAATTTCATATTCGTAGAACCTTTTAGTTTTTTCCCGTAGACGATATAAACAGGGGGTCGTATTTTATCGCAGAAGCATTTTTCTTGTAACTTTTACTCCATCGATTGTAATATTAAATTGTAAAGGTTTTTTTCTGAAGTTCAGAAACGTGTGCCAATAAGTTATCGTTTTGCAGTATTCGCCACTTTTCTTACAAATTCCTTTTCACGACACTTTTACATTTTTTTTTTTTTTTACAATGAATTGAAAAGAAGAAAAAAAAGCTAGAAAACTGACTATGGTCCATTTTTAAATTAAAATACATCAATTAATCAAAATTAAAATATATTTCCTATTTTGGCTTTCATTGGTTTCACCGAAGTATCGGGAAATTCCTCTGACAAAAGTAAACGTTTTACAAATGCCATCCTGTATTCAATTGTTATTATTTATTTATTTTATTTTTTGTGACATTTTATTACGTTTTTGAAACCCCATTTCCAACAGATAGGCCTCTATAAATAAATAATAATTTTAAATGAATCTCGAGTACATAATTATTTGGCCTGTGAGCAATTTTTCAGATCTTTCTCGTTGAAAAATCGGGCTTTGTGTTGATGTGAATCAATCTCCACGTAAATTTTTCCCACAAATCTCCGCTCTTTTTAAAATTAACGATAAGATAAATCAATTCACCTTTAATTATAGCGTCGACCATATTCAGGAACCGAAGACTGGGAGCGATCGGTTTTGAACTAGCTCGGCCCCTCGAATCCAAAAAAAATATCCGCGTGTCGCCCGATTTGACGGGGAATTTTTTCAATATCGAACCGTCCACACGTAAAATCCTATCTTTTGGGTCGCCTTTGAATTTTCGAATCACTTTCAAAATCAAATCGGGCGGCCTCCCTGTCAGAGTTGCCGTTACTACAGTGACGGCCGACCTGACAGCCGATGAGAGCGATTCGATTTCGGACGGAGATCCGTGCGTTGCCGATGATGAGCGAAAAAATACGAAAACCGCGAGACATAATGGGATAATTCGAAAGAGGAACATGTTGTTTCACGTCGGGCTCGGAAAAGACTAAAGAGTCCATCGGGGGCCCAGGGCCCACGAGCCATAGGACGCCCACGCGCCTTGAACAGGTGGTCGATCGGTGGTAAGCCGGTCGTCAAGTGTCTTCCCACTAATTGTTACCACTTTTGTTCAATTTCGTATCGGAAAAAAAAGCTTTTGAGTGCTTTCATCTTCCGCAGGTCCTAGGTGGATAAAGAAATTTAGAGCATGGTGTAAACTTGAGCTGAAGTATTCATCACCTATCTGAATCTCAGAAAATCTCCTCTTTTTTTAGTTTTAAAATAATTTTTCCTGTTTTCGACTTTATTTCACTAAAATATTCATAACCCATAAATTAGCCGAAAAGGGCGTTTTTTAAAATTTTTTACTCTATTAAGAAAATTAATAACCATTACCAAAGAAAATCTAAAAGAATTAAATTCAATCTATAAAAAAATGAAATCAATCTATTAAGAAAATCAAAAAGAATAGAATTGAATCTGTAAAGAAAATCTAAGAGAATTGAATTCAAAAAGAAAATCAAAAAGAATTGATTTAATCTATGAAGAAAATCAGAAAGAATTGAATTCATCGTTGAAGGAACCCTGTTATGGAAATATTTCGCGGTTTTGAAGCCCCTTAATTACAAAAGCCTCGTATTTAGGATTGCTTCTTAATTATTATTGACCTTTCTGCCGTCTTACTCGAAATAACACTCAAACAATATTCCAAATAATTTATTAGTTTTCAAAAGATCATTATTCTCAGATTTAGAAATTCCATTTTGGATAATAATTTAATAGAATGCAGAAACGTAATAGGAAAAAACGTCAACGCTCTTACAATTTCGAGGGAAAAGAGAAGAGATGTTTAATTTTGATATTTGTTGAAAAAGTTTGATCCCGACGTTAGGACGACGATGAGTTTGTTCCCGGGTTGTTCATGGTTGTTTCATTCTTCCTGCAGAAAAAGTCAGTAGATATTTTTAGACATTTTTTAATGAAGAAGTTTTTAAGGTATTTTTCCCGCAATATATTTTTGCTTTAAAATCTTACCGTTTAGGTTATTCCTCTTCTTCTTCCTCTTCCTCCTCTTCTTCCTCGTCTTCTTCCTCTTCGGCCTGGACGAAAAAATGTGGCAGTGGAATCAAACTCATGTTTCCCATTTAATAATGACTCGAATATTGTCTTTCACTTGAAAATTGTTCCATTTGGCTATTGTAAGCTATTGGTGGAACCATCGAGAAAAATAATCGAGGTTATACTTGAATGGAATCTTTTTCTCCGTTTGAACAAGAACCGAACTCAATAGCCTGGCTAAATTGACATTAATCGATTGAATTTATTGGCTTACCTCTTCCTCCTCTACTTCTTCCTCTTCATGGGTAAATTGTGGCGGTTGGATGTCCTCGTCGTCCTCTTCGTCTTGTTTTACTTCGTCTTCTGGGCTTTCAACGTCTCCCTTCTTTTTGCCGGGTCGCTCTCCAAACCACTTGGGCAGTCGGGCTAGAAACAATGAACAGCATCAATTCCTGCTCAACATATGGAAAATATTATTCGTCCAAGTCGTTAACTGAATTTAGCACAATCCGCTGCTTTGTAAAAAGGGTTTTTTCCTTCTTCGGTGATCAGCAAATGCTCTGTGTTAAAGCATGCGGTCTTTGTTAGTTTGCAGTCTCTGTTGGCTTACGTTCACTTCATCTTCAGTCTCAATACATGAAAAAAAAATGGGAAAAGCTTGGAAAAATTTGCAGCCTCATGACTTGTAAGCGGCATCAATTCTTTCCTCTGCGAATGAACTCTCTTCCTCTTGAAGCAACACGCTAATTCTATTTTCCAGGCGAAACAGGGCAAAAAAGTTAATCGGGGAATATTTTATAAAAATCATTGTTAGTCCTAATGCCGTGCTTAGTAGCTCTGTTCCGCAAGCGTAAGCATTCATCGCCATCCTATTGTACTCACTGTGGTGTGAGTTCGTGTACTGTTCTACTTTTTTCTTCCAATCGGCTTCAGTGCTTTCTTTGGTCAGCTCGTCAAAGCCCTATTGCAAAACGCAAAATTTAAAGTGGGGGAAAAACAAAAATAAAATTTCGACGGACCGAAAATATTGTCCTTCTTCATCACGAGCGTTCAAAATTGTGAGAAAACGTCTGAAAATATTTTACTGGCCGTACCCCGTTGAAGAGTTTCTTCTTGTCGTCGTACGTTCTTGTATCTACTCGCCTTTCATATTTGGAAGCGACTTGGATCTTGGGCTGAAAAAAGCATCGGAATAATGAGAAACGAAAAATTGGAACAATTTTCATCGAGTTGACTCAAATAATTTTCTATGCGCTCTAATAATGGGTTGATTAATTACTGCACTTACCGGGTGCTTTCCTGTGAGGGCTCTGAAAAATAAATAACAATTAAATTAGTCTATGCAATTATTAATAAGCTTTAAATATTGTACTTCAAAAGCTTCTAGACCAGTTTAGGATCAGCTATTGGCCTCGGCTTGAATACCAGCAGTGATGACATCTGTTGGTCCGCTGTCGAACTAACAATCCATAGTTGGAAAAAGATCCGTCAATGAGCTCAGAGCAATTTACAGGATTTTCTCTGTGCCTTTCAACCTATTTTTAAAATATATTTTTATATTACTCACTCAGGGTCGAGTCCTTTCTTCATGGCTTTGTGCCTCAACTGCTGCTTCTGTCTTTCTTTCAATTCTTTTATCTACAAAAAATAATTATTAAAAGTTTTTGCCAGTTACGGGAAAGATTGCAGCATTTGCTAGTGCTTTTTTCAAACCGAAGATGCCTGAGGAAGCTTCCAAACTACAATTCTTAAGATTAATCCTCCTCTAAAATACTCCAACTTTACTAGGGCGTTCTATACTGAAATGCTATACTTACGTCGTAGTCTTGCCTCTTGCGTTTCTCTTCCAAATCGTATTTTTCGGTTTCCAATTTGATTATGCAATTCCACATGGCGATTGCTTTTTCTTTCAGTTTGGCTGCATCCAGGTTATCAATGTTCAAAGGCTTGATCCTGACCTGATAGCAGATATGGTGGTGAAACGACAGATTCAACACAAGACAGATAGACAATTCATTAAATTGTATTACTAAAGCTCAGACAAGGTACACGAACTGTAGAGAACGGAAAATAAGAGAAAAATGCTGCCAACGCAATGCTTTCCTAGCATATTATTATCCTCCCCATTGACTTCTTCGATAATGGGGAATTTTCATGCAAAACGAACTAAAGCAGGGTTCACAGGCCTCCAAAATCCCTTATGACACGGATAATTGAGGGCACTGATGCACACTCCCCAAATAAATTGTCATGGTAGGTTTCAGGTTTTAAGTTATCACGTTGTGTTTAGGAAAAGCCCATATTATGAGGAAAAATTGAATATTAATCTTCCGGTGGGTGAAACTTGCTTACCTTGAGAGCGGCCTGTTTCTCTTCTTCAATTTGCTCCTTAGTTTTGCTCAGTTCCATCTGAGCAGCGGTTAAGGTTCCCTGAATAGCAGAAATTGAATTATTTCGTCGAGTGAAAAATCCATCTTCTAGACTGGCAATTTTTTTTTTTTTTTTTTTTTTTTTTTTTTTTTTTTTTTTTTTTTTAGTTGTCTAATTGTACTGCTAATCATATAAATTAGAATTATTTAAAAAAAAAAACTATATTTATAGAATTCTTACAGGCTCTTGCTGTGCGGACTTGGGAATGATCATTTTCCTCCCCTTCATCTTGCTCTGAGCCTGAAAATTTTTTCCAATAATAATCCATAAAAATAATTTAAAAAAATATTATAAACACTGAAGAATTATTCAAGTTATTAAAGCTCGAATAATTTTTTATTATTGTACCATACCAATTGACATCAATTTACCTTCATAGCTTCCATCATGGCTTGCCGTTTCTTTTCGGCCTCTTCCAATTTCCTACGCCTTTCTTCGGCATCTCTTTGCTTCTGTTCCTCAGCTTCCCGCGCTTTTCTTTCTTCTTCCAACTTCTTCTTTTCGGCCAAAAGCCTGTTTTCTTCCTCTCTTTGAACCTGAAAGATTAATTTTATTTTCAGAGTGAAACACGAAGTGATCAACTAACTATGTCGCATTCCCCAGAGCTAATTATTAAATTCAGTATTTCAAATTGGAATCTCTCCCCCAAAGGCTGGAATAAATGAATTATTCTTGATAAGAAAACGTAATTTTTCATCGAGTCGAGGCTTACTTTTCGTTTGGCTTGTTTCTCTTTGAGTTTCTTCAGTTCCTCTTCCTCTTTGGCTTTCTGTTTCCTCCATTCTACAATGTACTCGCGCAGTTGTTCATCTATTGCTGAGATCTTGGATTCTTGTATCTGTGAAGACGGTTAACAATTGTATTAAATCGATAGAATGATAAATAAACACTATAGTGACGGCTATTAGAATTGCCGTATTTATTGTTGGCTCTCTGTTAGAACTTATTTGACTTTTATTGTAACAATTCAAGTATCCATTATTGTCGCATCGTAGGTAAGCGCTATAACCGTTTTTTAGCTTTTTCAAATACATATTGTCTATTCTCTTGAGCTCAATTAGCGATTTATCGACGAGTCTAGAATTGGAAATCTAGCGAATTTCAAGCCAGCGAATCTGACGTGAGGTTACTGGGTCGTTAAACAGAACCGCCCACATTCTCTCCTATTTTCAAGACGGCCAAACCGTTGGGAAAACATTTCAGCAACGGATACGAGACGAAGTCTTGCGGAGTAGGAGCAGTTGGGACTAAAAATAAAATTCGAATTCATTCCGAGGAGGATCTTCTGATTTGTCTCAACGTTGTGTTTGCTCCAGAAACTGAAGTTACGCCGTCGTTTTAATTAGCTCGGATTAATTTATTAAATTGATTGGAACTCGATAGGTAAAATAGGATAAAACGACTAATCGCGTTTTACTTGGACGAAAACGTAAAATTGTTGTAAATCGTCAATTTTCAGGGTGTCAAAAATTATTTTTATCGTGTAATTTTAATGGTATCTTAATGAATTAATAGAAAGGCAAAAAATATGGAAAGAAAATTTGAAAAATGTAATACAATTACGTTCGTGTTGACGTTTAGTTAACCGTTGAGATAATAACATAATTCAAGGTCCTTAATTCTTCATTGTTAGTTCTATGAAATATGATAATATCCATATTAGAAAATATTCACCTCTTGCTCGTATACAATTAATGGAGAAGACGTTAAGAATTTCGTAAATCAATTTATTACCGCAGAAAATAGTAGGAAAATTATATTGTTAAGCATTAACATCAGAACAGTCAGTGAACACTGTAATGTTGCTTTGCTATAGTGACGCTAACGTTAGCTCCCTCGTTTGTGTACGAAAAGGAGCTCAGAAGGACATTATCAGTCTTTTATAAGCGATAGTATACACGCTAAACCACATCTATTTTATAGAATAGAAGCTATAACAGCTTTGGAAGCTAATTATGATTTAGCACTAAAACTTCTAAGAGAGGTTGATCGTAGTTTTATTTTTTATTATTATTATTATTATTATTTATTTATTATTTTTTTTTTTTTTAAGCAGTAGAGACCATTTTAGGAATGAAGGATGAATCTTCCATCTAAATCATGGGACTTTTATTACGCGATTTGGCTCTTTTATATTTTATAACTATGATGTTATTCTAAACGTGGTGAATTCGTCTTGTAAAATGGCTTTAGCGCCACCTAGTTGATTCGTGCAAGTTCCAACAGGTTTATTGCGGTTAGTCGGACGTGACAAATTTAGAAACGATGCGATCACCCTTTATCCCCTCTCCTTTCCAGTGTGTATTCCTCGTATCCACCCTCGTTGACTTCCATTTTCTTCGTTTCATTCAAAATGACTAGGAAAGTGATATCCGCGAGAAACTGGACGCTCTCCAATGTCCGAACGTGACGTTGAACATACACGTTTCTTGAACTGCAAGCAATGCGACTTCCTAATGAGAAAGACCGAAACTATTTTCGTAAGCCTGTACACTCGGGTAAGTCGCGTGACAAATTTTCTCTCAGTGGAAGACTTTTTTGAAGAAAAATACTTAATTTAATTGCGACAGCTATTTTAAATCTTTAAAAGTAAAATCTAAAAAAAACTACATTTTTTATCACGTTTAAATTTTGAAAATTAGAGTAAGTTGTTAAAAAACCAAATTGCGGATGTTCAATTTTGTATGTTTAAGTGGTGATTTCCAGGCGATTTTCCGTTGAAATTTTCTCTCCGAATCGTCAGGGTTTCTCGATATGTTTTTTGAGGGGTGACTTCAACCCTCGATGGCTTCAAAAAAACGTTGTCAATTAAGTTGGTGTAACAAAAGATTTGAGTAATCCTCCAAAAAAACAATCTAACCCTAAAATCCTAAAAAAAAAAAATGTTATTCTCTTCTTCTTCCTTGAGTAATATAAATACCTAACCTATTCTCAGCGGTTAATACGTTATTTACAAATATTGGTCTAATTAATGCGAAAAACACCATTAAATGCCTTGAAACATTTTCTCGTTGTTTAATTTCGAATTTTAATTTTTTCAAGTTCTAACCTTGAGAAAATATAAAGCAACTTCGCAATGATTTCAACATTTCTGGTACCTATTAATAAATTAAAAGAAAAAAATGGGGCTTCTATTTTTAAAATCCCCTAATTTTGGTTTTCTAGAGCTTTTTCTCATCTTTGAAAAATCAAATGTTTTATTAAATTCACGTATTTATTTTGATTTTGTACTAGGTATATTTTTTCCTTTATCGTTCAATGAATCGTTGAAGTTAGCCATTTTCTTTCATATTTATTCTGTAAAATATGAATACCCACGTAAGCGCGCCTCTGTTGGAACGGCTTGATTTACGCAAGCCTCTGTTCACTGACGAAAATAGATCCTATCCCTAACGGACGAGCGGAATTTATCGTGTAAACTTACAAAATCGAAACGAAACGATCCTCCCGAAACCTTCTCAGATCCAAATTTGGCTCACTAGACGCCGGACTTGAAAGCGTTGGAAAATAACGAACGCGGATTAGCGTCGAAATTAGTAGAAAAGAAATATATATACTGCTCTAATTAGCGTCTGCTTGTCACAAAAATGAGACAATTAGTAGTTTCTGATAAGTATTCCTTTCTATTTATAAACTTTAAAAAAATTATTCGTTGTTTCTCAAATGGATCATTTTTGGCGCGATTTACAAATTTTCTTATCAAATTGAAAAACCTTTGTGCACTCGAGGAATGCAAGCTCGCACGAATATTCGCCCTTATCAGATTTGGCAGTGTTCTCGTCCAAACTTGCCCTACGTCTGCGTCCGCGTCTACCCTTGGCCTTCTCCAGATGTTTAACATCAAAAGCAAGCCTAGCAATCTCCGCGAGCCATTGTGTGCCAAGAGTTTTGGCTTCGCCGCAAGTCTATAATGTCTGACCTAGTCTCTGTCGCTCAGCATAATTAAGAATATTGTTAGAATTCGCGATAAATCCCCATCCAGGAACTGATTAACTTTTTTTTGGTGCAAACCGACACGCATGTTGACTGAACTAGAAATAAAGGAAGTCTCTCGGCACGGAGAATATTCATAGTATTTTGCAATTGTCTATGCTGACAAAAAGATAGTCGGTAATCCAAAACGTTTTTAATTTTAATTTTTTCATCAAGTGCGCGACCGAAACGTCATAAAATGAAATTGGGCGGTCTTGCTTTACTTCATCTCGCTCTGTTACTGTCACTGTTACAAAATAATACTCACTCTGGTACCTACGCAATTTTTCATTCTCAAAAAAGATACATTAATTTAAATAAATATTAAGAGACTTTTATAATAGTTTTTCAGCTCACTTAAAAAACATCGGGAAAAAATCAGTTTGCCAGTGTACAGGAAATGAAAACTAAACTCGTTATTACTCACTTTCATAAATTCCGGTTCTTTGGATTCGGCCTTGGGTGTCCTGAAACAAGAAAATGCCGTCAGGAAAATACTAAGGCGAATGACACGGCGAAAGCGGTAATTTTATCTGGATCTATTTTCGCGAGCGTTCAATTAATAGCTAAAAAATCGTTTTTGTATTGTACGAAGATTTTACTTACACGGGTGTTTTCGGAGCCTCAGGAGTCGGCTGACTGTAAAAAAAGTTGAAAAAACGATTTAGTTATAGTGTCACTACTTCAACAATGTTCCGTTGATTTATTCTATACTTTAAAATCGTAGTAGTTGTAATGTAAGTACTGTTGATTTCTACTTTTTTCTTTATGTGGTAAAAATGGAATATTGTGATTGTTTTGAATCCCGATTCGGAACGAAAAGGAACCTTGAGAAAAATTTATGCTAAGATACGCCGCGTGAACGAATGGTGTTTTTCTTCTTTTTTTCTTTTCTTTTGTGGTGGTGAGAAAATGACGATTTCATTTTAAGAAAATATATATTGCCTTCAGAAGTGTTTAAATATGGTTTCTGCTGTCGATTGAAATCAATTACGTTCTATAATTATTGTATAATGTATCATAAATTTAATATATTGTTGTAAATTAATTAACACGCTATTAAGGTGCTCGTCTAACGCGTCAATAACACCTGATCGATCTCAATCGTTATTTTTAATACTTCGTCAAATTACGATAGTGTGAAAATATTTTAATTTTTTGTTTTATTCGGATATAATTTGTAGGTCATAGGATTGTATGTCCCCGATCGCGATTCCAGGCCTTTCCCTGTTAGGGCGGAGGCCTCGCTTTCCTCGTCGGTGGCGGAGCTCGTCGTTCTAATTTTATCAAAAACTAAGTTTAGAGATGTGTGGAGACTCGCCGCTTCGTATTCGGCCTTAGCATTTTTTCAGTTAACACGCTTTCTCATCACGAACTTCGTCAAGTTTACGATGCCGGCGATTAGTTTCGAGAGAAGGGTTTTCGAAGAATTTTGCAATTTATTTTTCTCTCGGTTACTTCTTTTCTCTGTCGTTTCCTTCGTTTCCTTCCAGCCAGTTATTTTAGAAGTCCGATTTATATTTTTTTCCAATGATAAATTAATAAGCTGGAGCATCGATATTTATTTGCTTTTTGGTAACTTCAACCGAATATAAATAAAAAAATTACTTGTATCCCACTGTGGGTGAAAATGTGAGAAAAGAACGATTTTATCAATTCAACATTTTACCCTGGTTTGTTAAGATTCCATTATCAGTGAAGTAGCTCAGGAATTGTGGTAAAACTCGGGTAAATAATTGTTTCCACTGATTGATAAAGAAAAAAGTCTCGGAAAAAATGTTTCCCTCTACCTAACTTAATCGATCTACGCAATATTTGAATATTTGAAAAAATCAACGTTTTTACTCTCCGGTTTTTTTTTTAGAGAAATTGTTTTGTTCTTTCCTCTGAGCATTTTCGTTTCCTCTGACCGGTCGAATATCGCTTATATATTAGTAGAGCCAAAAACAAAAATTACGAAGCCTTTTATACTTTTTTTTTTTTTATTATATCAATTTTAACCCTAATCTGGTTTCAATTCCTTCTTCTTCCTCGGTACCCCGTCGTGCCAGAAATTTGACTGTTTTGGCAAGGATTCTGATCTGTTGACAAGGTAGCAGGTGGCCAGCCAACGCTGTCGTACGATGGGTCAAGGTTGGTTAAAAATCATTTGAAATCCGAGACCGCTTTGGAATTAAAACCTTTTCAAAAATATTACCCGGATTTAAAATGCTTACATTATTTTGGATCAGTCTTTACATCAATAAAGATGACGCAATTAGGAAATTCTAAGGCTATAAATGGATTTATGAGCCTGGCGCTTTCCCGTTCCTCCCCAGCAACACAATTGAAGCTAAATCTGTGATGATTCATCGAATATTTAAACCTTTTGGGTGGTGAATCGAACTACATTGATTCACTTTTCTTGCCGGAAAATTCGCTATTCTACGACTCATCTCATAAATTCACTCCAGTTTTTCTATTTTCAATTCTCGAGCCGGTCGAGTTAGCACTATCTGCCCTGTCACACTGGTTATCTCGGATTCGAATGATTTTGAAACGATTCCAAAATGAAAAAAAAAGTGGGGGACGAAACTGAACCCTTCGTCCCCGGTTTTTCTCTCTTGAAAGTCATTAGCGGCTTTGAACAGCTGCCAAATCCATTGACCGGGCGTTTTTTCAACGGACAACATGAACGGAACTTGCATTGTTTCTGTTGTCGAAACATCGAACCGAAACGGACAATTTGGCGAGATTTGTTGCCGTTTCGTCGGCTCGATAGAGCATGAGCGCCGAGCTAAGATTCGTGACGTCAGCGAGCAATTTTCTCCTTCGTACACTCGCCCTCCATGTTTCAAGTGGAACTTTTTCTCTTATACCTTAAATTGCTGATAGGTTTTGACATGACGGCTCGTTGCCCGTTGAAACGTCTGGTAATGATCCTTCAGTGCGTTGTATTGTTGTGCGAGCGCAGAATACGTTCTAATTTTTCCCACCCGCCTAGTTTCGTGTTCGCCACTGTAAACCTTGTTTTTAGTTTGATCCTGTACTTCAACATGCGAATTAAAATTTACGAATATTAATTATATTGTACACGTAAAATATAACTACTATACTTCGGTGTAAGTTAATAAATAATTGTCTATTATTTTTATACTATTTTTCATGTTTCCACGTTTTTGTTTTCCATCTCAATAGATTTTATTATGCGCTCAGCAAACCTTTTTTCAAATTTTAAATTTTTCATATTTAAAACATATGAAAAAAATGTATAAAAATTAAATTTGAAAAATATAAAGATTTAAATTTAAAAACTGGAAAATTACAAAATAATTAATAAATGCATCTAAGCATGCGTTCAGTATTCGGCACGGTGTACTCTTATAAAAATAATTAAACTTGTACTCACGTCTCCTCCTCCGATTCACTGAAAAATTAATATTTTATTAGTACAAGCTTGAAGTTGCGTTAGTATTTGATTTTCATTGGCAAGTGATCTATTCATTATACTTACGAGTACTCTTCGTCAGACATTTTTGAATAACCAGGAACGGATCAGACTTCACCCTGCAAACAGATTCAGTTTATCAAAGTTAACCATTTTTTCTCCGCTGAAATTTTAATTGGAAACCCCAGATATTTTAGCGATTCAGTTGATTATTTCATCCTATTCCCTTAATTATTATTTATTATGAGGTAGCTATTTATATTTTTTCGCGTTCAAAATTGATTATTTAGATTTATTCTGATTTTTTTATATCTTTCATACCTATAATAGGTGAACTCGTGCTTTGTGAAGCGTGAAAAATTCTGTTGTTACATTTTTACAGAAAATGATGGTAATTGAATATTAAAAGGTCCGTTAATAGTCGGCAATTGCTTCCAGTAATTATTAAATAGGAACGTGATTTCTATTGTTCTTGGATTTTTCCTACGGGAGTTTTTACTTTCCATAAGCCTCATTTCTCTACTGTTTCCACTTCATCATCCTCTACTTTGATGTCCGTCGATGCTATCGGTTTTTCGGTACTCGCTGGAAGCGTTTATTTACCAGCCGCTGATTAATTTCTATCGTGGCCTATTTTCTACTGCAACTAGATATATTCATTGTTTATTCGTTGGGAAATACATTGACGCCCACGCCCACAACTGAAATAGACGTCCTAAAGATGAGCTCGGCAGTGGGAGACGTGTCCGCCTTCAACTCGAATTTCTTCGTATCTCTTTCTATATTTTCACTCAGTTACAAGCCAAGATAAAACCTAAAATTGACCGCCGCCCGTTGACTTTTACGAGATTTCGAATGAAATCTGACGACTCGCCGTTTCCGCTTGTGATCATCGTTGGCGAATCGCAGGACATTCTTAGGCCATTATTGGCATTTGTATTATTGGGGTCTAATGCTATTAAACATCCACACTTCTCTACTCTTCATTGCGATTATTTATTTGCATTTAATTTCGTAGGCATTGTTTGCTTTTCGCTTCGTACCTTTCAATTTGATTCTATTAAATTTATTCATAATAAGCGACCCTCAAATAGTAGCGTAATTACACTTGAAGTGTCAATATTGATTCCTAAATGAATTTTCCCATAGAAAAATCTAAGTAAATTCTCATCACTTTATATATCACTTTTTTATCCTCTTTTTTATTTACCAATTTTATGCACTTGTTTTATTTATTTTTATTATTTTTTTTTATTCATATATCACCCTAGTTTTCCAGCTTCCATACTTACGTATCGGTTGCGATTATAAATTATTATTGGCAAAATTACTTCTTGCTAGAAACCAGTTACTATTAAAAAAATATTTAAAAGAAAGTTGGGGTTTTTTCTGATTGCAAAAAAAACTACTTCTGAAAATTGTATAGTTCGCGGTATTTAGCATTCAACTTCAATATATCTTTTTCTCAATATTTTTAATATTTCTAAATTCCTGTGGAGCACCAAAGAATATTTAAATTTGTATGCATTTTGTATTATTATTATTAAAAACCTATTAATTTAATATTTATTTGAGCGGGTTTTCTTAAATTTTCACGAAAATATTCTCCGGATATTGGTCTAAAAAATCATTCATTTCCCTTCCTACAACGGTTTAACTTTTTCCCGTTCAGTAAATTCGTGTGAAATTTTCATGTTTTTATTGTCGGTTCGTATTCGTTATTCAAAGTTCGTACTTTTTTCGTCGGTTAAGGTCGCTCAAAAATGTTCAATTAATACGTGCCTTTCTAATGAGTGACATGCATTGACAAAATAGTTACATTTTCGATTCGAAAAATAAGATATTCTCCAACAAACCGGACAATTCGATGTGTTTCGAAGTGTTCTGGAACCGTTTAGCACATTCTTGAAAATGTTAATAAAAAAATGAGACTCGACGTTTTCGAAAGAGAACATTCAATTGATGAGAAAGCGATTCTTGGAATGGTTATGATTTTATTGTTCTACATTTATTCGTTCTAACGTTCGTCAAAATGGAAAATATTCAAGATGAAGGAAATTAAATGCATTCAATTCAAATGGAATTATTATTTTATTTTTGCGAATTTTCGTAGGGGTATTTTTGTTTTTGTCCGTGGTTTTCGTTCGGTTTCTCTACTTTACACGATATATTAATTCAAAATGGACGGATACCCTTTAAGTTTTTTGTTTGTTTTTTCAACCCTTTTCAAGCGAAAAATTGACCCCCCAAATTTGATCCACAGAATACATATATATTTTTTTTTTTGGAAAATTTCCTTTATAAGTATTACAAATTTTTTTAAAAACGAGATGGAAAATATTGATGGCGAACTTACTTAAGGATCTCTTGGGTAGGCAACTATGCTACCAATTTAAAATACGGCGAGATACTAGGGACTTACCGAAGTTGGGACCTGGAGAGCCGGCGGGAGAGTGGTTGACGCCCAGATGTGGAACCCGATCTACCCCCACTCCTCGCCATTCTTGTCTTTCCACCACTCGCGTCCTTCCCTGGAGGATACGAAGGAGGGGTAATGTATCACTTACCTGAATCTGTGCTAAGCGATTCTTGTATTCTGATTCTTCCAATGAAATGTATCCTATATTCGCTGCGAATTTGCTATTGTTTGAGTGCTTTCGCCTTTCTGTACCTCTTGGTTGATTTTGAAGAACTTTTCTATCGTCATTCTGCTGTCTATGGATAATCCATACGGTCGAATAATTATTAGTCATCACTTTTGAAGAAATTGTGCAGGAACAAAGTCAGTTTACAAGAATTCGGTGAACCGACTATTTTTATTATCCGATCTTCTATTAAATACAGTTAGCTAGGTCATACAGAATCATTTTCAAGAAAAATATGACCCACTTCAAGAAATGGTTTTTCTCAATTCATTTTTTCGATAAATTTTTTTCTCAATTCTCTCAATTTAAAGAATATTTTTTGGGTAGAATCATTTTTCCATAGCTATGAGTATAGGTTTATTACATTAAAAAATGGATTTCCTTAAATTTTTCAACGCCGAATTGATTTAAACTGCAGCTGATTGATAGCATAGATTATTTCACTATCCCAAGTAATTTTTGAGTTTCCTTTGAATTCGCCTCATCTTTTATTCCTCCGCGTTCGAAAATCTCTCCACTCAGGTGATTTTCGCATCTTCGTGCAAAATTAGCGATAACTAATCCTTCTCCGGGGAATAATTCCCCAAGAGGGTGGCCGCTAAAATTAACCCCATAAAACCGACGCGACCTGACACCGGACATTCTCAACTGATACTCACACGGCTTCGCTATATCTCGCTGTTTTCTTCGTGATTTCTCGTTTTCGTGTTGTTTTTTTTCCTCTTCTTTTGCCTCTTCTACTTTTTTTTGTTTTCTCAGTCAGTCGCTCAGGCGATTTTCAACACTAGGGAAGAAGAGGGCGAACGAAACGCGAACAACGAACCTAATATTAAAACTCAAATCTGAAAATAGGCCTCGCTCCATAGCAGTGGACGTTAAGTGGCCGTACGTTCGTGAAATACGAGCATTTGTAAATAAACTGTACATTGGTCACATTTCAGCCGTGGAAATTTCACATTGACACGATTCATATTTCACCCGATTGACATTTCTAGGATCGTAGGGCGATGGCCGTATCAACGCAAATAATTTTGAATTCATTATCTGCACAACTGAATTATTAAATTAGGGCTGAAATTTTAATTGTATGCGGTTGTAGGAATTTTCTTCGTCGTTTCTCCCTTTCCTTTTCATAATTTTCTAAAATAATATTCTTCCTGAAGAAGTAAACCAACCGCTAAACAATTTAGTTATCGTTCTCCTATTTTACTGAGTATCTAAATTTCAAATTACTTGAAATCTTCCTTTTCGAATGTGACCAAGAAATTCGCTCGTAATTGATTTGTTCTCGCGTTTCGACAATGGAAGATAGGCCGTTTGGAGCAGGCACGTTCGAAAAAGGAGGAGCTTTTTGAAATCGTGGGCCGATTACAAGTTCGCCAAGGAGGGACTGTCGTTTACAGGAGACGCTCACGTGAGTGGGAGGGCGACACGTGGGCAGAGGGAGGACACGTGGCCATTTCAAGAGCAGACCTGTCTTGCGCAATGGTCGACAATAGCCGTTTAAAATCGATCGCTTTTGCATCGGTCTGCTGATTATTCTTTATTTATTTGTATTTTTTGCCAGAAGGAATACTCATAGTAAACAATATTGATTGTTCAGAGAAGAAGTAGCTCCTTCGAGATCAATTTTTTAGTACGAATTTTATTAATTTTATTTTACATTGGAGTGAGAAAGATGTAATTTGGACGATAAATTCGTACCCGTGAAGATGCTTTTTAACACTTATTAATTTTCACTTCGCTCTAACTTCTACCGAAATTCGGCGATTCAAAAGTTTGAATTTATACTAGAAGATATGTAATGAAACTCTCTTGATTGTTCCCGATTATTGTACCTATCGATTTCTCAACCGTTTATGCAGATTTTAACAAAAATTCGGGCAATATACCGGAATGAATGCCTCTGATCCTTGACCCATTTTTCTAATCTGTTTGAGGTAAATAACGAAGATCTCGCGTAAATTATTGATGTGCCCTTCATCAGCTAGCTTCACCGAATTTGAACGTAATCGGTATTATAAAAAAAAATTTACGAAAAAACCCTGTTGATTTTTGAAAACGATCAGTTTTCGATTTTTCACTCGACCTTCGGTACAAATAAAGAATTGAAATTTTCAGCGAAGTCTTATATTACCCACGTATAGTTGTGTGATTTTTTTCTATGCTCGGGAAAAAATTGCAAGCGGTCCAAAAAAATCAGTTTTTGAATTCACAAAAATTTGACTTTAACCGAGGTTTAGGTGGTCAAAAAGGTCGAAATTCTGGTTTATAAAAGCTGGTTTATAAGACAGGGGTCTTCGCTGATTCCATACACTCGTACGTAGCTCCTAGTTTGTAAAAAAAAATAATAATATCTCATTGCCGCAGAATTTTTCCCGTCAACCTAGTTTCAAACCGACTCCGATTTTTAGCGTCGGACTTCTGAAAAACTAAATATTGGTCTTCGTCAGCAAATCTTACTGGGAATTAAATGTTGAATCCTATTTTTTGGTTAAAGCAACGAAAATTCGTCTACAATTTATTAATTATCCGTTTTTTCCAATCTCTACGGTTAACTAACAGTTGTTTTTAAACTTGAAGAACTATTGAAAATACTAACGTTACGGTTCTCTCGTGTTTTTATACACATTCTTACAATAAACTAGACGATTAATTCAAATTTTGAGTGAAAAAGTTATTATAAATTTAATTTTTCAACTTGTCTATGTCTCCAATTTTGACATTTTTACCTTGGAAAAATTATTTTAAGCTGAGTTGGCCTCGTTTTAGACAATTTCGATGAAAATTGTTGGAAATTTAATTTTGAATCGATTAAACTCAAAGGCTTTTGCCTTTTTTCACCATTCTCGAGCCCTTAAATACCTTCGAAAATGTCTTCCTTCGTCAAACGGCCGAAATTATGACACGCCAGCCTAATTCTAAAATAAACCAAATCTCAGCCGCGCTGTTCGACGGTATGTTTTTTTTTTCATAACTATTTTTTCTACATGATCAAGAGTAGTAGCGGCAGATGTCAAGCAGGATATATCTCTCTCGTTTCCACATCAAGCCTCATTCGAGTCGGGCGACTTTTTTGACGCCTCGTAAACCGCTGATTTTGGCTCGAGAGGCGAGGTTATTCGCAATTCTATCGACCGCCCGACTTGATGCTTGATTTAGCTTACATATTTTCAAAACAACGTTATTACGTGTTTCGCAGTTTGGAGGAGAAATTGAAATAATCGCCCGATTAATTAATGTCGGTAAATTTATCCCATACGAAATCGCGAAATTCCATCGATTCTGTTGGTTTTTCCCACATTCTCCCTTCGTTTACACATCCAATCACGGGTTAATCATTCGATGTACTTCGTTGTATATTGTCTTCCGAAAATAAAGCCGTCAATTCGAACGATCTCGGCCGATTCAACGCTTTCCCTATTGACTCAACCCACGGAACTGACAAAAAGGTTTGTTTGAACTTCGCACGTTACCTCCCCTTAACAAATCTCCGCAAAAAAGAACCGACACAGCGGCGAGTTGTAAAAAGACGAACGTGCTGCAGCTTAGAATGTTTGTTTACATTTAGGATCCGGCTTCCGAATTGCGGTCTACCCCATCGACTTTCCATCCACTCAAAATGGAGCGAGCTAAGGGAGGTTGAAAACTGTTCTAGTTCAGACTTGAGGACCGATAATTTTTGAATCGCGGGACTTGAATTATATTTGATTTATAGGTATTGATCAACTGTTTTGGGGCCCATTTGAACAACCATTAATACTGAGGTTTAGGAAAAATATGCAGTTTAAAATGAACTCTTGAGGTTTACGAAAATCGACTCTTATTTAAGGGAATTGCGAGTTTAAAAATCAACAGTTTCGAAATTAACGGCATAGAAAATCTACGTATAACAGTTAGAATTATCAGTTTAATAATTGGGTCAATTTCACCAGCCATTCACAGGTTAGGGGTTAAGGTTTCGTTTCACGTGAACCTTTAAAACTATTCAGAGTTCAAACATCTATTCCCCAAGTTTGAAAAAATTAAAATTGTCAGTGAGGTAACGACTCTCGTACGTTTTTCTATTAACTCCTCACTCTTCGTTTTCGATTTTCTTCTTTTCGAACCGGTCAATCCAAGCTCAACCGCCGTATTAGCTTGTGGGAAACGATTTTCGCCTCGTCCGGGGGAACTTTTGCACCACTTACACGGTTAATGGCTCTTGACAAATCGTCCGAGGTGGCACGCTTCGAACTTGTCCGCATTGTCTGTCGGCAGTTGCGTTTGCGAATGCCCATGTCTTTGTATGTCGTGCCTGGGGGTGTCCCTGCGGCTGTTAATGGGGTCATCCTTGTACAAATACTCGAGACCGCTAATAGCTTCCCCTTGGGTGCACAGATCGACCGTGGGATACAGTGCGATTGAGAGGGTTCGATGAGTTGTTATTCTATTATATTATTAGCGGAACGAAATTATTATTCATTTGTCGGAATGCGTTTTTTTAACACTTCGTTTACATCGAGCGAATGATCGAAGAAATCTCTTTCGATCAAAAACAGTGAGTGTAGATTTATCTTATTCTATAAACCTTGTTCGCCTTTTTGTAAAAAAAAAAGTTAATAGTATAATAGCCATAGGGCCCTATGGCTCCACGTCGCCCTGAAAATGCCTGAACGGGCGAAAGTGCTTGGCCGGCAAATAAAAAATCGGAGAATGAGTCGCCTGGTTTTTCTCCCCCTCACACCCCCTGGTCATAAAAAATGCGACTAGGAAAAGAAGTTATTAGTACAATTTTTTTTTTAAGCGCGTGATTGAAAAGAATGCTCATGATTCTAATAAATGTACTACACTTAATCCCATAATTTGCATTTTTTTAATTAGTGTTTTTCAAGATTTTCCTCCCTTATTAGCATTATCTGAGTGTCTTACTATAGAATTTCTTTCAAGTTTTTAGATTTTTGTTGTAAATTTTTGCCGTTTGTTTTTTATTTATTTTTTATCAGATATATGTGTTTTGTTATTGTTTTTAATGTTTATTTCTGAATTTAAATTTTTTACATAAATCACTAGAGTTCAAATAATGCTTTTTAATTTAATTTCCGCATTCTCAATGTCATTACTTGTTTTATCGAATTTCTTCCTTAATTTTCGCTGATTTTCTACGTGACTTGATAAGCCTCAAATAACTAAAAAAAAATATCCCATTTATTTACATTTTAATCTCAACAAACACTGTTTTCTAATTTTTATCAAGTTAACTTAGTTTTAAATTTGGAGATAGATTACGATTTTATTTAATGTATAGAATAAGTACCTACATTACTCAAAAAAAGAATTTTTCGACGCGATACTTTTTCTTGAAAGTGTCGACTCCGAATTGAAAGCGTGAATTGTAGTAAGATATTTATTAGGTACAATTTTTTGTACACGCCGTTCCCCGTATTTTCTTTTAATCGTCGCTCTGTGAACGAAATTTCCGGTTACCCTTCCGTTATCTGGTTCCCATACTTCCGATCCGGCAATTCAAATTCGACTCAAGTGGCCAATAACATTGATACTATATCAACGCGAGTATCAATCCGTGTTTGTGTACGTTCGTACGATTCGATCCGGGAGTGTGTTTGTTATCATTAGATAGCGATAAATCAATCAGCTCCGGTCTGAAGTGGATTGCGGAAAGCGAGGTCGGGTATAACCGCATGCGCATCGCCCACCCTAGAAGAGCACAATAGTTGCAAGGACAATGGTTCAGTTTGCTGGACTCGTTGTTGCCTCAGGTTATGCACGCCCTATTTAGCACCCTATGCTTCCCACAGACGAGCGGCATGCTATCGTCATGGGAAAATTGGAAATTAGCATAAGTCCCTAGCTAAGATATGCTAATTGCTTTTGTACTCGAAGGGGTTAACACTATAATAAAACCGCCGATGATCCATTTTGACGCCGACCAATGAGAATAAAACTTAATTGTAAACACTTCTGGTGATCGGCCGCAATAGCGAGAGAATTCGTCACTTGACTCGCCGAGGCGTGAATTGCTTGTGTCGCACGCTTTTTCGCCGCCTGTTTAATTTATTCATCCGCTTTTCCGTTCTAGCAGTCCAATGTGGCACGAGTTTGATTATTGGCTTAAGCCCAAAAAATGTCGACGAGCAATGTACGTAGGAAAATAATTATCCCCCGTAGAATATGAGGAAGGTCTTCAGAAATAAATAAGACTGACAGCTATTGCAAAAACCATTTGAGAAAAAGAAGAAAAATTTGATGAATAAATAGGATAATTAGTAAATAGATTAATAAATGTATAGAATAAATAAATTAGTGAAATACAATGAAAATATTGAATAAATTGATAAGTATAATAACAGACGCTATTTAAAAAAAAAATAAATAAATAAAAAATAAATAAAACTTAAAAAGTAGTTGGAGAAATTTCACTCACTTTGACACATAGGGGTTCGATTGTCTCCTTAGCTATTACAGCGTTTCATTATTGGAGCAAGAATTGTCTCTGGAAATTCTAAATGCCTTGAATCATCCACTTCAAACTCTCTCTTATTTCTTCCTGTAACATACGCGCCCGTACTAGACCGATTTCGGCCCGATAAAACTCTCGAAACTGCCCACAAAGGATTAGAAAATAAGAATAGCAACATCTGCTTTTTGTACGAGTGTGTGTACTTGTGCTCGCTAAAGACGAATTTCCCTTCCTGTACAATACAAAGTCGAATTGTCCTCCAGTCCCCCAAGCCAATCCGCACATTCCCCTCCTATTTCACATTAAATAAACCGTATACAAATACCGACCGCCTGCCAAAAGCAAGACGATTTCTCTTGAAAGGTGGCGAGATCTATTGAACGCGGATTGACACGTGTCTCCGAGCTCTGGTCGCGTGACTTTGTTCCTGCGGCTGGCAAACTGTACATTGGAGTGTCTCGTGCAGGGTCTTGTTGAACAGAGCGGAAAATTGAAAGGAAAAGATTTACCCTGCGCGCATACATTTCGGAACTCGAATTATTCGTTCGAAATTTGGCTTGTGGCAAATGCGGAGAACCGTTTTAATATTAAAATCTTATGAAAAGAACCATAGATCTATAGTGTGATTGACCATAGTTGATACTGATTATTGAAGCAAAATAATAAACCATTATATAACCATTTGCAGCATTTTTTTAATAAATGCTGTACTCTCGATTCTGTATTCTTTAGCTCATAAAAAAAAAAAAAAAACTATTTAAAAATTTATTTTTAATTTTAATTAATTAATTAAAATTAATTTATTATTAATTTTACTATTTAAAAATTTATTTAAAAAAATAAATTACACTTAATAAATTACTAAATAAAATCAAGCGAACAACATAAATTTTCTTGTTTAATTAACTAGAAAACTTGGCATTCAATTTCTCTAACCGATTCTGCGTTCTGGTTTACGAGATTTTCAGTTCCTCCAGATTCGACCACTTGGTCAATTAATTAGGTACTAAAGGACGTCTTACTGTAATAATTGAGGATACCGACCCCGCTATAATCTCATTAGATTTAGCGTTAAACCAGTGGTGTGCATAGGTACACAGTACTTCCATGTTTGAGTCGGTAATATGTATAACCAACTATAAAATCAAAAAACTCTCACGTAGTATGTGAGCCGAACGATACGAGCCAAGTTTTGGAAATGAGATCATTTTAAAAGCAACGATACCAAAAATGAGTCACCAGCCCATTAGTGTCAGTCACTCATAGTTACAAACCTTCAAAAACCTCCGAATAAAATGACAAAATGCGTTTTACGAGTAAGTACTGTGTGTGACCCAATATACAACAAATCTAGTGTAATCTGCTCACTATTTAATTTTTCATCATTTTAATAGGTACCTCAAACGTAGAAAAATATTTACTCTTATAGCCTTTAAAAATCGAAACAGAAAAAACTCCGTTTTATCTCAAACGGACAGTGTGTTATCCAAAACTCAATAAAAGCTAATTTTGCTCATTTTCTATTAGCTAATAATGAAGGTAAAAATACATGAATCCCAATGAATTAATGAATTCGAATTATTGGTAGATTTCGAATTTTGGTCAAGTTTAAGGTCAAATTTAAACACCCCTTTTCTCCGATCTGGGTGGCCAAAGAATTCGTAATTTATGTGACTTTTCTGCAAAACATTACATTTTTATCTCGAAAGTTACGGTAGTTATTGTGCAATGTGATTAATATACATATATTTCTTCTCCGGAATTCGATTCTCTGATGCATGAGACGTGGTTTCGGGTCGGAATTCGATGGTCGATTTTTTAAATCATTTTATGCAAAATTCGCTAACATGAAAATTCTTTATGCTCTTACCACTCAAGGGCGTGAAAAAATTTTTTCCTATTCTCAAACCCGCTGAATATGCACACAATTTCATAAGAATCGGCCAAGGCGTTTCGGAGTAGTTCGGTACATTTTAAAGTTTGAATTCCCCCAGTGATAATTTCCTAATCGTCTCGTCACAGAAGAAACGCTTCGTCGAAATATTCTCACGATTAGCTTCCGCTCTGAGCAGATAGAAACTTAAGTTGGCCTAATAGTCGGGAATTAGCGTCTCGACTGTTATTATGGGCGTGTTGCCTCGTACAGTAAAACTTGTGTTGTTTCCAATTAGCCACCTCACAACTTCGGTAATCACAGGGATTCGGACGGTTCCCCCGTCCAAAACCAGCCGAAGACCCTTTTTACTAAGGCAAACTATTATGTTTATAGTTGACAATGCCTTTTCATCCGCGTTGTTCCTTTCAATCGTAGCGCGATAATAACGTACGGCGCGTGCCTGGCTACTCCAGGGCCTAATTTCCGCGACCTGTGTGAACTGTACCGCCTATCGTAAAGTCGATTCAAAACGAGTTCGTCAATTGAAAATATGTTTCGGTGAAGGCTCTCACGCAAACCGATTCGGGCGGTTTCAGACTATTACCTTCAAATTTCGAGCTACTGTGAGGCCGATGATTTTTGAAATGCGTAACGAGCGAGTTTTGCAGCTCGCCACTTCAGTTGTTCTTTGATAAGGTCAACCGAATTCAAAATTCGCTGAATTCCGGAAGATGCTCGGATTATGTAATATATAAACCAAAATATTATTTTGGATTTAATCTTTGGAAACGTGAAAATCAACCAGACAACGTTTCCAATATCCCTGTTAATTTTTTCAGTTAATTTCGAGAGTTCAATAAATTGCCCGACTTTGGAGAATATTGCCAACAGTAACATTAGCTCTAGATCTCTTTCTTTATATAGTAAGAATGCAATTGAAATATTGATTTTAGTAGGGATTTAATCTCTTCGCGGTAAAATTATTCACGAGCAGTCCTAACCAATATTTTCTCTCTAGTCATTCCTTAATAATTCGAACTCTTGGTTTTTAATCCCCGCTAAACGTGTATTGCCAAAAATTAACTGTATTAGACAAATCATCAAAGATCTTAGGTTGAAATAAATAGGTAGCCTGCGTTTTATGCTTTTTTTTACGAAAGCCAATCTCTTCGGCAATTTCGCCCAGTCCAGAGCCCGAAGCACGCCCACTCAGTTCAGGATCAATAGCCGAGCTCCGCCCTCTGGGGTGAGATCGATTTGCCCATCAACCGCAGAATCCTCTGTCCGTATCATAATTCCTTTTCTATCCGAATATCTACAGATTAGTATCGTTTCCTCGAATGTTGGTTTCATTTTAACGCGTTCAACTTGATACATGTTGATTTCTCAGCTTCTGCCTTCAATTTTAGGAACCGACTTTATTTATCCCATAGCTCAGAATTTCATTTTCTTCCAATCAATGTTTTTTTTTTTTCTGTGAAAGGCATTGATTTCAACTTGGAGAGAAACTAAAGTCGTCATTACTTACGCTTTGTTACGCTCAAATGGCTGACAAAGTTTTAAAATTCGATACGATTGGAAAACATTCGATACCGAGAGCAGTGCAAAATAGGAAAAAATTTGATTGAACAATTTCGAACGATTCTTACGAGCGTTTATAAATTAGATTCGAAATTTCAACCGTCTCTATAAATAGTTCAAAAATTGAATTCGTGAATCAGCGATAAATCTGTCCGGAATTCATACTTTTGACTTATTACCTTACACAATTTATTTCTCGTTCGTATCAATCATGTTAAAAGAGCATAAGCGACGTCTCAATTTTTCTAGTTTCAACGAAAAAAGTTCGTTTTTTTTCGAATATAGATTACGACGCCTAAATTTACCGACGTTTTTGAAACTCTTTTATTCAATTATTCTTCTTCTTCTTATAATTTTTTCTTTTTCAAATTTATTTGGACTAAAATACTTCTCGATGTAGCTGATTAGAGTAGTACTTCTAAGCTAGTACTACGCCCTGAACGGCCAATCGTTGCCATGAAACAAGAGAAAACAACGGTTTTCTTGGTCGAAAATTGCTTTTGTTGTCTATGCATTTCGAAACCATAAATCGTTTCTTCTTCGGAAGGTATTGAGAATTTTGCTTGATGATCTTGATCTTGAGACGTATAATTTTACGAAATAAACAAAAAAATAATAAATAATAAAAAACGCCCTATTGTTCTCACTGTACTTCCGCGATATTATTGTTAGATTCGAATTGGGATTATCATGAGAACGATTTTTCTCAACGACGGTCTAATTTTCAAGGCAAAAGAGACAGCTCAAAATAATATTCGTGATTTATTTTATTTATTAATGTATTTTTCATCGTTATTTTTTAGTTAATTTTTCTTTGTTCACCTGCTTCAATATGCCTAATGTAAACGTTTCTTAATATTTCATTATTGGTTACACCTTCTCGCCGACTCAAACATGAAAGTACTGTGTGATCTATGGACAGCAAGTTTTGTCATTAAACTATTTTTATTGCATCTATACGCTAATTTATTTTTTATATTATAATTTATTTATTTATTTTTTTCTGCTGAAAATAACTTTATCGCTGGTTGTTCCAATGGTGAAAGGACCGATTTGTTGTGTCATAAAAGAAAAAAATATGATTCCTTCTAATGAAACTCCTATGTAAATTTTAATCAGCTACGTTGTTACAAGTAATCATTCGGCGGTGTGAAATATAAGTCTTCTAATTTTGAAATAATTAACGAATGTTTTTTATAAACGATGCTCTCATAAATACTCTGACTCATTGAATATTTTACATGAAGGCTAATATTGAAGCTTTTTCTTTGCCCACCCTATCACGGAAATGCATTGGTTTTTGACCTCAGGACCAAATATTTTTCATTTCCCGTAAAATTGTTCGCACTTTATCATAGGTTTTCCATCCGGATGAAAACAGCGCAAAAAATTACAATCATGTTTAGTATTATTATATTGTTAATTAATCTTTGCAATCTTACGCTTTTCCGTCGGAAATAAATGGAAATTTTGTCGCCATAAATGTTTGTAATATTCTTGTTCCTGCCAAAGGATCGATTCTCGCCGTCTGCGGACGCCATGATGTTCCAAAGGCGGTTCTTGGGAGAGCCAATGGAAATCGAGATAGGGCCACCCCCTTTGACGGGCGCTGCTTCTATCATCCCTTCGCCGACACCCCATAGCAACCCTCCTGATATAAAAACTACCAATTTCCATCGTAGTTATTCAGTTCTCGGCCGGATGTTCGAACGGAAGTAGCAATATGAAAGAGGAATACACATCGATTAGGAAGTAAGTACTGTTATATTTATTGGCTTCAATTCGTCTGTAAATAATTCGAAATTTCTAAGATTTTTATAGATTTCAACGGAACGCCCATACGAGTAACGGCTTCGTGCTTGAGAATCGACACAATTTACTATTAGACAATAAAATTGTCTTTATTTATTTACATGATAAACTGGCAGAAGGTTCGTGGAAAAAAAAATGAGCGAGCTGTAGATCGGAACGTTTTGTTGCAGCAGATCAGTTCAACGCATTTTTTTTTTTTTTTTAATTTTAAGTCAAATCATAGCCTACCGATTGAACTGATACCCAACGAAAATCTTAAAAATGTATACCTACCGTCCAGCAGTTTTTTTTTTTTTTTTATAGTTCATTTTCTTCACAATTCCAAAGTAATTAAAAATAATAAATAACTATAAAAAAATAGCATCAAAGTTTCTTAAAAAATTCGCTAAAAGCCAGATTGCCCTTTGAAACAACAATAAACGTACGGTTTAATATTTTGTGCAGCGATTTGGACAAAAACCTGCTACGACGGCGGTTGGTCACTTCGCGAGCTGATTCCTCATCATCTTGTCGAAGGTTCGTCTCCTCTGACGATTTTCCCTCTCCCACGATAATAAAACCGACCGTGAAAACCGTACAAAATACAGTTACTTTATTGTTTCATGCGCAAAGCCGATATTTTCTCGAATTGTAGTCCGTTTTCCAACGTTTCCATTAGACTCTGATCCTCAAACACGGTTCTGATTGAAGTTTCCTTCTCTCAAATATAGATTTTTTGAGAATTTTCCAAATAATACGCTTTTCCGGGTTTATATTGATTGGTTTGGTTCGAGCACTTTCTGGACTCAGGGCGTTACAGCCATTTCATTAAACCCCCGGGAATCATAATTATTTCCCCCTCAACGCCAAATCAATGTTATTTTCTTGAACAATACTTTTCAAAGGCAATTTATTATTCACCATTTTTAAGCCCTTAGATATCTATAATATATAATACCTTAGATATCTTTAAACCATGGATATATAATACCTAAGGGCATCTATAAACCATGGATTACAAAAAGCGGTTATCGAGAATAAATTTGTGTGATTTTTTTTCTCTAAAATTCGCTAACGATCCGAGAACTCGATTAACGACGAGATATTTTATTTGGTTTTCGAATTTTGGGGAATTTTTATCTTGCGTTTTTTTGCTTGTTTTTGTGCTGTTTAGCTAAGGAAATTTTATCTGTATGGCCCTGTATTAAATACGCATATTGCATTCGAAATTAAATAATAAACAAAAAAAATTCAACAAAAAACAAACAAAAAAAATTCAACAAAAAACCAAAAAAAAATTCTGCCCCTGAAGTGTGAATTGAGCCAAAAATTGTGGCTCCTAAAAATATGATACCTTCCTATTTTAACTAACTATTTATTTATTATTGCTATTTTAACATCTTAAGGCTAGATACAGGTTTTTTGTTGTTTTTTTTTTCTTTTTTTGCATACAATTGTTGGTTTTGTAAGCGCTAATCGAATTTTTTCCATTCCCGTCCAACCACAGAGCTACTTACAGTTTCAAATTGCGAATTTCGTTGCAGCGTTAGTGCCGAGGGCAAGGGTCGCTACTGGAATTTGGAAGAGGACCAAGATCTTCCTAGTTGCCTCTACGCTTCGAGGTCGACGCCAAATTATATCCACGCAGTGCCTCCCCCTCACGGTAAGAATTTAATTTGACCTATCGAGAATAAGGATTCCATTTCCAAAAGTAAATATACCAGTAAACCGATGTATTCGAGTTCCTGAATATTTCATTGGTGACGAATAAAAATCAATTGACAAATACTTAGCAATACAGAGAAAAATCAAGCGCTGATTTGGAACTGCTTCTGAGACAATTTTATATAAATGTAAATAATCCACCTTTAGTCGTTCCGAACCGTTGATATTTTTCAAATTTATTTCTTTTCATTTTGCAAATAATTTTTCCGAATTTCTTTTTTATTTTTTCGATTTTTTTTAACTTGATACTTATCGAATTCCATCATTTTCCCTAGTTTCTTCCGTATTTAATAACACTGGCGTAATTCATGTTATCAGATGATGTCGAGACGCCGGAAACTTACTATGGAGGTAACGTCGGGGGCCCGTACCGCGTTCAGCGACAGGCGGCCAACATCCGCGAGAGGAAGAGGATGCTAAGGTCAGACACCTGCAGACCGCCAGTCAAAATGTAAGAATGTAAGACACCCTCCCCGATATCGAAAAAAGCCGAACACAAACAACTTTAATCGAATTAATCATTTTTTTAACCTATTCGAAATTGACTGCAATAAAAACAAAATTCGGGAACATGTAGGAGTAAGGGAACTATGGCGTTTTTGCGACAAAAATGGAGAAAAAATCCTAAAATAATATTCTGTGCAGTGCAGCGAACTCTCATCGAAATTAGAAAATGGAAGAATTGGAGTACCCCCCCCGTTTCGTCCTTTTCGTCCCAGAGGTGAATCAAACTGATTTTCCTATAATTGTTCTTTACTAGTAAAAGATTTTCCATGTTCAGACGTTCTTTAGCGACCATTGGTTTTTTTTAAATAAATTTCGGAAAAATAAAAAGTAATTTAGAAAAAAATCGAATTAAGAAAAACTTATTAAATTTTTTCAATTCTAATAAAATAAAATAACCATTAATAATAATATTATTTAAATATAATACTTTCATACTTAAAATTAAAAAAAAAATTAAGTAAAATATCAAACATGTTGGTTTTGCTGGTTTTTTATGCATAACTTTTGAACAGTTAGGAATTCGCTTAGGTCGTATCCAAGAAAAAGATCTTGCAAGAACCTATCTGTTTATGTGGAAGGTATAAAGCTAATTCAAATTTTAATTTGAACATAAATCGTGTCTCTGATCTGTGACAAGTTATTTTTATTTTTTTGGGTCAGATATGAGATTGAAGAGGAGATTTCTAATAATTTTGATGATAGTTGTAAATTTTAGGTCTTGATATGAAAGTTGAACCTCATTTCCACTTGCTCGATGCTCCTCTATAAGAAGTTCGTGACGGACTAGAATTCAATTTCGTCACATAAATCCGTCTGCCCATTAATCTTTTCTGACCAAAAAATGGTCAATAAAGTCTCTAGACTAAGGCCTGAAATAATTCCAAATTGTCCCCCGAGACTCAGTCGAGTTTTTCTCTTTCAAGATGAGAGAAATGGCGACTCCTGGTCTTGGTAGTGTCAGGATTCCCTTCTTTCATATTATTCCCCCGTGGGATTTTTTTTCGCCCCATTAGGGTTGTTGGCTTCAATGCAGAAAAGCCGGATATTTAACTGAGTTTTAGGGGATATTTTATGTGCCAACAGTTGGTTTCACTGTTGTGGTAGAAATCCAGTATTTTTTTTTTTTTTTACTAATTATTATAATAAATCATTACTTCTTGTAGGTCATTTAAAAGGAGCTTCAAGTGGCCACGTATCATTGGACAAGCATTTAAGGATTCGCATCTTTTTTTTATTCCTTCATTAACCAGAATGATTTTCTCAATTTTTTCACGCCTATCCTTACAATAATTTGAACCGTCGACAGGCATAATCGGAATTCTGGGGATTAATTGGTTCTTCAATTGTAAAAAAAAAAAAAAAAAAAAAAAAAAAAAAAAAAAAAAAAAAAAAAAAAAAAATTAACTCAAAAGATAGTCAATGTAATGCACCCTTTATTTATACCGGCAATTGACAATGAGCTGTATGATCGTATGAATGATATACATGGATCTCGAAAATCAACTGTATTTTTAACCAACCTACGTGGCAACTTATCATGCCCTGAATGTGTTACAGCAGTATAAACTCAGCGTTTGACCAATTGCGCGGCCATGTGCCTACTTTTCCGTACGAAAAACGCCTCAGCAAAATCGACACGTTGAGACTGGCGATTGCGTACATCGCTCTGCTAAGAGAAGTTCTCGCTGCCGATTGCGATCCGCTCGAATACGTCGAAAAAGCTCTCGCGTCTGAGAGCTCGCTTGAGAGAGCCGAATGGAATACGAGTGGTAAGTAATCGTAAGACAAAATAATGTCGTTGTTTTTTTAGTCAAATACTGGAAACAGACGACTCTTGGCATTCATGGAAATGGTGAGCTCATCAGAGACATTTCTCATTCAACATTTGCTCTACAATGCACCTATTTTTTGGGAAGGTAGATCAAACAATTCTGCGCCAACCATCCACAACAAACCATAAATTAAGACTCCTAGATAACTTCTGCAAAAATGTGTACTTCAAGGTGAACAGACAAGGGCTTTGCCAGACCAATTTTTGAATGTATCTTGGAAGACACAGCGTGCAACGTTGATGCTCTGGTGCTGGACACTTGAACTACGAGTTTCATCAATTTGAATAGAACAGCTTTGAACTGGTGTAAAACTCGAGCAGAATCTATAGGTACCAGAATCTGAGAAAACCACACAGTACTTCCATGCTTGCGTTGGTAACAGGAATAACCTCAAATATTAAAAGCTTACAAAATCAGCAAGCTCGTACGAAGGGTGCAACGTTATTACTCTATAACTGTCAATGAAAATTAGCTAAGGGACCCAAAAATAGAAAAACCCACGAATTAGGTTACTAATGAGGAAGTGCAGTATGTCTCAATTTTAAATAAACGTGTCAACCCTGTCCCATGACTTTTTGAAGCAGGAATTTATGATTCCATATTTTTTAAATAATAATTTATCATTCCTTCTGTTAGATTTGACTGCGAGACTGTCGTGGATCAACTGGGAAAATCTCGGAGTCAACCCGAACCGCAGGAGCATCCTCACGTCGCTGGCGCTCACCTGAGACGAGTATCGTAACCGGCTATATTATACTTAAGCGCAGCAATGTACAAGTGCTAACTTATTTTAGACTAATCTAATCATTTATACGTAGGCGGGAAACGATCCGAAAGAAGAAGAACAGAGTGCAATATGTTGGTATCACATCACCGATCTTAGGCGGAAAACCTTGTTAGCAGGATTTCTGTTAGGCGGACTTGATGAGAATTATTTCTCAAATAATGCTCATAGGTGAGGAAATTTATCGAAAATTCGGTTGCCTAGAAACCTCACGATTTCGCAATTTTTTCCGGGGCATTATGAATTCACAATGGAGAAAGAATTATTTAAGTAAACAACGATGTAAATGAGCGAAATGCTATGTTCTTATGATCTTTGCAAGTCACGCGACCAAATTAGATGGAATTATTCCTTCGACAATAGGAAATGTGCACAAGTTGCAAATTTCACAAATCGGCACATTAATCAAAGCGGATTTTCGGAATGGGCTACCACGCTTTGTAACAACATTCATCTCTTAGTTGTTGGCATAATTTCCTGTTTTTATAAAAGAAATAATATTTGCGAAAAGCAGCAAACTTTCTTTTTTCACTAGTAAAATTCTGAAGCGAAAAATCTCCAGTTTTTTTAGTAGAGAGCAGATGCTGAAGTTTTTTAAGATACTATTGAAGCAGACACAAAATTAAGCGGGCCATAGAAATTGCGGAGAGAATTACTGAGAATTTATCTATGTACTATCCCTTTTGTTTGCTAGTCATTGTGTTTAAAGTGCAATATAAGTTACCTATCGACCTTGTTTGCATTAAAAAGATTTTTCATTTTCGCTCATGTACTCCGAGCATTCATGTGTACGAGTTACCTATTTTATCTATACTTAGCGAGGTATTTTCCTCTATACTGTCTAATTTTAAGGCCATTTATACTGTGCGCAAAGTTATTAACAGCGTTAGCCAAAATAGCAGAGAGAATATCGGTGAAAAAAATTCAATTGTCAAAAATGTTCAACTGTACGAGATTGAGTCGATTAAAATTAGTCGAACTTAATCCATACTTCGATATTTGGTCGCTCTAGTTTAAAATATTGTTCCAAAATTAGATAGCGTTGACGAAAATTCATTCTCGAAATTATAGTTCGAGTTTCGTTCTGCTGTGGAAGTTTAAAGGCATAAAATGTAAACTATTACAAATGACTTTGACATTACAAATGTATTACTTTGAGAGAAAAAATCGAAACATTATTTATTAACCCTTGGCTGTTGAGGAACACAGAAAAAATAAATCGATTTCAAGGTAAGTATTATTTTTTAATCGCTTATTCATTTTACGGTTAAAGTCGATAAATTTACAAAAGCTTTTCCTTAAACAATAGCGTTACATGTTCAACTAAACTCGTTCTTGTCTCACATCGACGACAAAAGGAGGGAAATTATACAAATCGTCGACGACAACTACGCAAAATCCGTCTAGAAAAATAAAATTGCTATATGAATTTTCCAAAGGTTTGAAAACGAATGGAGAAATGATTTTCCTCTTAAAGATTTTCTAAGGAATTATAGAAAAATATCATTTCACAACGAGGTATGTTAGTTTAGTTGATGACGAGGAGTTAAAAATTATTCATCTCGCTCCCGTTCGAAACTAAACTACGATTTACAAGTATCCGATTTAATTATTCATTCGAACCGTAAGTACAATGAGGCGAGTGATGACTGGTACTTTATCTAGTGTAGGGGGAATTTTCATTCGGAAATGGGTATTCTGCAGGCGAAATTTACAGCGATAGAGACTAAGGGAAAGTAGGATGATAGTTGATCCCTAATGCAGTTTTATTTCAAGTGTAGAAAAATGAAAAAGTCAAAATTGCTCAAAAAGAAAAAATTAGGTTAAATCAAAGATGGGAGAATTTACAAGTTCTAATTGTCCTGGGATGAAAATAAAAATTTACTGCATTTTTATGCCTTGACAAGGCTGGATTGGAAATTATCGCAAATAAGAGTATAACAGTTCATTGATTATTAACCTCTACTCTAGTTTCCGGCAAAATTAGTTTCGAACCCTCTACAGGAGACTGAAATCTCTCCATATTTTCCTTACCAAGATGTGGAGCTGTAAACGTTTTCATTCTACTCAACAAAATTTTTATTCAGGAGTAGGCATTAATAATAATTGTACACCCCTGAAGACAATTTCCAGGTAAAATCAACGCTACAGAAAACATGGAATGAAGAATCCTATAAAGAAGAACTAATAAAAAGTAGAAAAAAAACGAGAGGAAAATATCAGACTGCTAATGTTGCCAACAGCTTTTTGGAAATCCCCTTAGAGTCGAAAAATAAACCCAAATCCCTTAACCTGGCAAAGCCACAAAAAATATCTGATAAAACGTAAATGTGACTCGAATTCGGGCTTAGAAAAAAGAAGAAGCCTGGGAAGTATTTGAATAGGAGGAGGGCATGTTAAAGTTGAAATCGTGAATGTTGGTCCAACCCTCCGAGTAGGTCTAACAATCAATACCTCTGCTTTAAGGTTAATAGAACTTGGTTGAAGTCTCTCCACTCATAATTTGTCTTGAATATCTTCCATGGCAGCCATGTACCACTGAACCTTCACCACAAGTAACACAGTGTTGTCCTACTGTTGTGCTTTCACTTTTGATTTCTCCCTGTCCCTCGGATGTAACTTCCATCCAATTTCCACCAAGTCAAGCTAGAGTGAATCTAAACTGTAAAACTTCACGGTGTGAAACCCCTTCGCTTAATCGATTTCCTACTTGAAACGACGGAAAGTGCCATAACAGAAAGATTGGAGTAAATTAAACAAATTCGTGAGTGGGGAATCTGACTGCTTTATCCATTTCTGCATTTTCAACGATTTTATATCAACAATCAAGAGTATTTTGTCTCCCTCTTTTTGGAAATAAGTTTTCATAAATTTAGTAACCCCTTCAACAAAGGGAATCATTAAAATTTCATTCAACAGGTAAAAAAAAAACTTTTCTCGCCTCATATTTACCCAGGGGTTGCGCGAAAAGCCCTTCTAATATTTGTAATCTAATATTCCACTACTGTTCTCGCCCTACTCAAAAACTTTTATATTCACCCTACCTTGAATAATTCATTCCGATAGCGAGTACAGTGAAAACCCAGGCTCTCATTTCTCTAGTCAATTTTGAAGAGCTTCAAGGATTCATCTTTTCTAAAGCTGATGGAAAACGAGGAAAATATGGAGAAAAAATTGTTTAGTGATAGCAGCATGCAATTGTGGATCGAGCTGGATAACTTGAAAAGTAACTCCTCAGTTTTTCTATTCACATAAGAACGTATTTCTCTGAATATTATACAACCGGGTTGTCCCCAGACGGGGAAAGTTTGGAAGGATGTGACCTTGAACATAAGGTCATGAAAGGTGCCCTTAGTAAGGAAAAAACTGATTCAAGTGGATGCCTTGTTTGCAGCGAACGGGAACATTTTCTTCACCATATCTTCATAGCGGACGTTCTGTTCGGCGATTTCACGTTTAATGTCCTGCAGGTGATTGGCAGCAAGGACGTTGTTTGGTTCGAGTCTGTAAAAAAAAATTGGAAATGAAGTTTTGGGCAGAATTGTTTTTGGTTTAGCTCTGTGTCAGATAGTTCTCGCACAGAGGAGAATTATTATGGCTAACCTGAGAACATCAAGAAGATCCTGTTGAGCACTTTCGAAGTCGCGAAGCTCTTGTCGCGCGAGGGCTCGCCTTAGCAGCACTTTTACATTGTCCGGTTTCTTTTCAAGTACTTTATTCGCTGCTAGTATCGCATCGTCAAACCTGGAAAATATTCATTCAATATGCTTGCATAAGATGAATGTATCGAGAAAGTATGATTTACGGGACCTTCACCATAGCTATCTCATTTTTTTATTAACATGCTACCGATGCTCACCTATTCGTTTTGAGGTGACAGAGGACAATGTTCGAACAGACAGCTGAAAACAAGGATGCCTGCGGCTCTTCCTCTCGTCCAAGAAAGACGAGAATTTTGATAGCTTTTTGAAACCTGAAAAATAACGCCCTTAGAAAAACTGCGTAAATTTCATTTGATTGGGAACCGGATGATTCTCCATGTGAAAAAATTGAACCTCTTATAAGCGTCGATGAATCGATTTTCCATGACAAGGCAAGTGCCTCGCTCTTTGTGTTCGGCCGCCAATCGGAGTTTCTCTTCGTCGGTCATCTCGTACAAATCTTTGCCACGTATCACACTCTCCAGCTTCACCTTGACACTGGCTGCAATAAAAGCAAAACATTCTAATTAGCTGAAGTTGAACGAACAATATAGCATTATTTTTAAATTGCAAGAATATGCACATTTTTGCAAACAATATAGCATTGTCTTTTGTTAGTTAGATTTCTACTCAAACTTGATCATCGGTATCAAATATGATCCCTAGAAAGCAGCAGGGTTTTAAGAGGAACATTTCATCCTCTTCCGATTTCAAATAGGAATAGAGAGGAATTACATAGTCAAACTCGCAAATGATCGTTCAGCAGTTCTAAAAAATGCCCAAGCTCAAAATATTACCTCCGCCGACGTCAGCTATTGATTCTTCTCCTGCAACCATAGTGCAGACGATGAGCTCCAGCCGTCGCTCAGCCTCAGTGTCCCCTTGGCCGATTTTAATGTCTCGGTTTCCATTTGGAATTTCTTGGCATGTGCTCTCACTAAAAAAATCAGTTACCTGTTAAAACTGTTCAACTTTTATGATACCCATCAAAATTTTGTTTTATTTTAATTTTTTAACATTTATTCTGGATTCTTCACGAATAAAACTTTATGGTAAACTGAGTTAAAATTAATTCAAAATGACATAATTTCGTCATCCACGCGTTGATTAATCATTTGAAAGCAATCAGAATACAATGGTCAATGATCATGAGTCTTTTTCGAGTTAAATCTCACCGCTCGAATTTTTAATCAATCGGCGCAAAAGTACCAAGCAGTGATCTCACCTGAATGTCAAATTGCATATGCTGGCGTCAGCAGGTCGTTCGCAGATAGCACCAGGCACGAGAATCCGCTTCCGAGCTTCACACGTCTGGGACTGCCAATTCCAACTCATCGTAAGTGCTGAGGAGAATAAATGAAATGAGTAACGGCTATACAGCCGCTATACCAATCAAATCCTAGGCGCTTTCAATGGTTCGAATGAAGTGCTCAACAAATCAAACTATTCAAAGAAGCAAATAAATGAGATGTTGTTTATCGCACGCGGCGGTATCTAATTACAATAGAAATATCACAATTCGAGCAGCTTTCAGCTAAAACATTAATCTTTTCCGTACTCTCGACTGATTCGATGTAATAACGAATGTTGTCATTTGGTTTCTGCGTGTTTACAAGCTACTCGAAGCACACGTCACCGACACCGACACTGCACGAGAAAATATTGCGAGAACTCTTCTAAGAATGGAATATCATACGAGGGTGATCGTAGCTGAGACATAAATGGCATTTAACTGTGAAAGAGCAATGTTATGTAGAAACCGCAGAGCAAATGTGGTCTTTCGAGACATCTACCGCAACAAGACGGAACGCCTTACAGCCTGTCGATAGCTACGACCAATCACGAACAGATCGACCATTGAAAACCTCATTCCCCAAGCAGAACTATAGATAAACATAAATTTAAAACGGTCACTCACCTTTATGAAACACTAACCCGAACAATAAATCATAATTCTACAGTAAACTCGGAAAAAAATTTCGTTAATTACAAATCCACAACGCAAATCGAATCTGTATGTAAGCAGATAACAGTTCGTAACCTTTTGTGTACCATGGAGGTAAAAACTAGCTAGAGGAATGAGCGGGAAAATACGAAATGTTCCAGATTTTGAAAATGGTGAACTAAGGAGAGTGTCACTGGAACCAAAACCCAAAATAGAGATAAATTGTTAACCACTCTAGCCAAGTGATCGCAAGCAAAAACTAAAGCACAAAGTTCATTTTTTTCATAGTTACTCATTTTTTATTTATGAACATTCTTGAGGATTTTTATTTTTTTACGGATCATATCCTTTAATCTAATTAGCGGTTTGACTGAAAATTGATTTCATGTTACTTTTTTACAGTTAAGGCTGAAAACCAAATTATTTTCGACAATCGATTACTATCCGTTATAATCGAAAGTTACCTATCGATTTCATCAATCGATTAATCAATCCACCATCTCTCCAAAACATCGCTAACCTAGATCTGTAACAGCTTGACTGCCACGTTACCTTCCTGCTCGTTATGACAACAAAGCCAGACCGAACCGTCGAAACTGTCGTATTATTTTGATTATTCGTCTCGCTATTTTACCTGCTGTAATGGCTCCATTTTAATATAGAGGTTCGTATTCGTCGTTTCTATTCGTATAGAAAACATTCTATCACCAGTTGGTCTTTGGAAAACGATTTCATCCGCGGTCCAAGTGATAGCATAACTCGTCACCATGTCGTACATGTTAAGCCATTTACACAACGGGTGGCAGGTTGATCAGGCAATTTTATCCGAAGAAGATCGCGTCGTGGTAAGTAAACCGGATTTATTATTTTTTTAACAAGTTTTCGTGCTAAATAATTTATGCTAAGGTCTCATTGCAGGTAATAAGATTCGGCCACGATTGGGATCCAACATGTATGAAAATGGACGAAGTCCTGTATTCTATAGCGGAGAAAGTGAAAAATTTCGCTGTTATTTATTTGGTCGATATAACGAAAGTACCCGACTTCAATAAAATGTACGAATTGTACGATCCCTGCACGGTGATGTTCTTCTTTAGAAATAAACACATAATGATCGATTTGGGTGAGTTTTTTTTTTTTAATTGTAGATACTTATACATCTGAATAGAGTTAATATTGTTTGACTATCGGGGTTTCGATTAACACCTCCGGTAGTTTCTGTTTATAAATTCGTAGTATTATGATTTTGCATGAGAAATGTCTTGGGCAAGGTCTTCCGTCAAAGTGTTGCTGTGTTCTAAAGCATTCTGTGTTCTGCATTCTGAACAAATGAACAAAGTGTACTTTTTGCTGTTATTGTGGTATTTATTTCTCTTTTATTTATCTCTCTCTTATTTCTCTAATGATTTTTTTCATTTACCAGGTACCGGTAATAATAATAAAATCAATTGGGCTCTTGAAGACAAACAGGAAATGGTCGATATTATCGAAACGGTTTATAGAGGAGCAAGAAAAGGACGCGGTCTCGTCGTATCTCCGAAAGACTACTCCACCAAATATCGCTATTGAATTCGAAATTTTACAGGAACTTCGTCTTATATTGTGTTGATTGAATGCGCGGACATAGTTGGTGAACAAAGTCAGAAATTCATTTGGTGAAATTTGTATTACAATTGTGTTTCTAGTTTTTTTCCGTGTATTTTTGTTTTTAATGTCCAAAAAACCTGATTCGATTTAAATGTGTTCGTATTACTTTGTGAATCGCCTTTGATCTCTGGTCAATAGACTTCCCTTGATATTAATATTTTTATGTGTTTAATTTATCTTTTAAAGGACGTCGACTGAAGTTGGGAAACGTCAATTTTCAGTTGGGAAATATTTTCTGTTAACTAACTTAAAACTTCAATTAACAGACAGCTAATTTCGGAAAGAATTCTCAGATGAGAAAAATATGCCTGCTTTGATTTAAAGAAAAAAATTAGAAAAAAGGAAACCCTTGGAATTCCAAATTAAAAACGGCAATTTTATCTACAACGAAGTAAATTTTTGATAAAACTGTAAATTAAAAGTTAGAAATTGGCATATTTTATGTATATATTCTGGTTAATTATGTAGAATTTCATCATCAAGACATTTCTAAGTAATAATTTGGGTTAAGTATGTGTAAAAAAAACGACGATTTTTAGTATGAACATTAACGAGTGGTTAATTATTTGCAATTTTTAATAAGTGAAAATTAAAAGTAGCTTTAGAAATTTCTTTTTTATTCTAACGAAAATAATTATTATTAAAAGAATGGTTGTCAAGTTAAAATAGTCAAAGATGAAATGGTTATTGGAAAAAATGAAAAATAGTTCTAAATGTTGAAATATATTATAAGTTAGCCGCATTTTTTCTAAAAAAAAAAAGGAACAACACTGGTGATTCAGTCTATATCCAGCAATCATGCGGCTAACTCACGTTGAATTTTAGTTAATCAATCTTAATTTTCAGTCGGAAAACGTAACTTAGTATTCCGACATTATCAGATTTTGAATAATTCAATTTCAGGTTAAAAAACTAGGTTATTAGTTTTAAAAAAGCTTAGCAGTAATAGTTTTAGGAACTCTCGAATTTGATCCATTGATAAAACATCGATCCAAACTAATCGATTATTGTGCAATCGTTTTATTCGAAAATGGCCGCCGCGCGTCGTGTGTTCTCGGTGTGCGATCGACTTGAAACGGAAATCTGACGGTTTATTTGTTTCACGAATGTTTCCACTATTTCGTTCGGATTTTCGCCCAGTTGAAAGCCGTGAATATTTTCAAGCGGAGCCATGTCCACGGAAAAGTAAGTCAATATTCGGTTATCGGAAAGTACAGTTAGGTTGGAACGGGAAGTATTTAGACATGCCCTTATGCGGATTCTAATGTACCTCCCCTCCTGTCGGCTCTACAGATGTGTTTTATCAATGTAAGTCGTACCATAAGATTTCCCATGACGTGAGGGATATTTCTCCAATGTCTTCAATTGAAATTGATAAACGCATCTGCTGGAACTCGGAATTTCGTTCAATTGATAAAGCGTAGGAGGCCGTTATTTATGAGGAAATGTCGATTATCCGTTCAGTAACTCCAGTTAACGATCAATGTTGATAAATTATAGTTCCTGCGTTGAATTATGATCCGCAATGCTCATGGTGTTCAGCCGATCTCTGTAACAGATGCTGGCCAGATGTGATCAACAGTGGTTTCTATTGAGATATATATATTAGCCATCATGTATGCTGTTGTCTGTGCTATCCGAGTACAAATTCGTGTCAAAAGTAGACCCTACTTGATCGCACTAGTTCTTTGAGCACGAGGTATATTAGGAGAGCGACAATCTCTTATTAAGTAAATCGTTCTAGCAACCATTTTCTTATTTTGGTTGTCAAATTATTTATAATATTTTCCTATTGAGTGTCTGTTTTTTTTTCTCATTTTTCGTGTTCGGTGCATTGCTTTCGATTCTATGTTCCATTCTGAAGCTACAATTTATACTGTTCGTCAAAATTACATCGTGGATTTTACTGTATTTTTTAGCGGTTTTGCATTATGAGTTTTAGGTGGGGGCGTTTTTTCAAGGCGACTAGCCCTTATCAATTCCGATGGCAATGATGCCAGAGTAGGGATATTCTTGGGCGCAGGGAACATTGTGCGTTGCGGGATACGTTTCTTCCAGGTATAACTGCAGAGGGCATTGGGATCAAGCGAGGCAGGCTCGCAGGCTGTCTCTCCTATCCTTCCCGTCCGTATGCCCACCACATACAGTGAAGAGTGAAACAAATCAATACCAAGGGACCTTCTACACCCCGTCTCAGACAGACCACTCCTTCGCGTTTCCTTTACCACTCGTTTTTCCCAATTAGTCCCCGGCGAAAAGTTGCTGAAATTCGCCACAAACGTTCATTTCGGTTCATATTTGTCCGCGGCCTGTGATTTCCTTTTCTTCCATTCTGATGTAGAGAGTTAAACTGTTTGGAAAACGCACCGCGTCGTGTGTCGGTCTCAAATTTCCAAAAGTCGACGGCTTTTTTGTTCGAGTGAAACCTCGCGGTGCTAGATTTTCCGATGTTCGCGTTACAGACAGCGAAATAGCGGTGATCGTGTTGTGGTCGGTGAAACAGTAGCGGTTTTTACTCAACCCAGTGATCAGCGAAGCTTTCAAAATAAACTCCCCGGAGGATCAGGAAGAGCAGTCCCCAGAAATGGGGCCTCAGTAAGTCATTCTGTGCTGAACCGATTCGCGATAAAAAAGTTTGCACATTGGGTACTTCCGGGAAATGAAAAATAGAAAGTATGATGTAAAAATTATCATTCTTGTGAATCGCCAACTACTGATTAATATTAATCGGCATCATATCTGCCCGAAGTGCAATTTATTTCCATATTTTTGGCCTGAAGAAGGAAAAAATTACAGTTCATCGCGAAGTTGACCATTTCCGACAATCCAGGAAGTACCTTAGGTGTAATCTATCTGATGCGATCAAGTCACTCATTCACCACTTGAATATTTCGAAAATTGAGACCCATGACCGAAGAATTCAACGACAAAAGGGATCATTTTATTTTCATGTTGCTACGAACTGAATCAACATGTGGTGTGAGAAGATTCAGAAGCTAACGTCAACTCATTTTGGTTTATTATTCAATAATAAACCATTGTTATCGCCCAAGAAAAAAAATATCTCTTCTCCTATAAAAAAAAAATACCTATTCCCCCTCGAATTTGATGTTTTACGTTTATGAGCGCTAAGATTACATAAAAATGCAGAAAAATACATTTTCAATCTTAAATTTGAACCGTAATTTCTATTTTGAAGGACAAATATACAAAAGGCGACTGTCTCACCTTATTTATTTAATAGCCATGTTTATTACTCATAAATACGACATTGATCTTGTTTGTAATAAAAGCGAGTTGGAAAATTGATTGTCTTCAAACAAAATTAGGTCCGAAGCCTCTCTAAATATTCCTGTATATTCGAATGAGGATCATTCGATTCCTATAAATATTTGATCTATCGCTTTGATAATGTTTTCAAACGCAATGCGTAGTAAACAATGACATCGTATCGACTATAATTTTTATAGCTATTTTTTTTATTGCCATTTATCGTTTTGATTTATGTTTCCAGGGTGGAATGGGTGGAGATCATCGAACCCAAGACGAAGGAGCACATGTACGCCAATCTGGCGACCGGCGAGTGCGTCTGGGATCCACCTGCCGGCGTGCCTGTGTGAGTGATTCGAAATTTCAATAACATCTGCCTAATTTAATCGCACGAGCTCGGTTTCCAGGTTAATGTCGAGTTCGTTATCTACACCTGCTGAAAGTAGATTTTCGGGTTAATTGCAGCTCGATAAAATCGACCATGCGAAAAATGTTTACTACTTCTATTCCATTGAAGTGACCCTTCAATTCATGAGGGCGAATTGAAGAAAAATTCTGATAGTACCTGAGTATCGAGTTTGGAATACGAATTTTTTTTAGAGCCGCGCTTTTGTAAAGTTTGAACGTATTTTGTCCATGTTTACATTGAACATTCGTCGCACTCAACGAAACCGACTTGCTTCTAAATTTGTCTGTACACCAATCTTATTAAAAACGGTCGTGCGCATCACGTGGTCAACTCGTCATTTTCTCAGGCTTTACGATTGTGAAAGTTGTAAGCAGAGCTTGCGATCCTCCTATAAACGTGCAGAAGACGATAAAAAAATTCCCTTTCCTGTAGAAACGGCTGGGCATTAAACAATCCTACTTCCGTGAAAAAAAACTTGGAACACTAGGTATTCCCTAGATGAAACTACAGCTACTAGGTTTTTTTTTTTTTAATAATAACTATAAACTCTTGACCTTGTATTACTAGTCAAGAGATTTGATTTTGATGAGTTTAATATCCCTTATATTTTCCTGCGTTCGAAATTAATCAGAAAAACGACCATGAAAAAATATTCCATTGTGAGAAAGCGATAATGACGAATTTTTCATTAGATTTGCATCCCTATTTTATTATAAGTAGTTCCCTGGCCTCTGGCGAGCCTTCGTCAAGCAATTTTTCATAAGCCGTTTGAAAGCCCTTCGTCGATCTGCGCGTAGCTTATTTATGCGAAATTCTATCGACGAAACAGAGCTTAAAGACGGGATAAAGATCTTGGGAATATTCAACGAGTTGTTGAATAGATTATTCTTTGGGAAAGAAAAAAAGGCGAAAATTGCTCGCTTAATTGGGCGGCCTGTGGAGGAGTAAGAGCCGATGAGATAATCAGAGCATGGCTCATCATCATCTCGCTATCTTCGTGCGATACGCAATAAAAAGAGCCAACGAGGTGTTTCATAATAACAGGACACGACGAATCGTGCGATTTTATTCCTTTACATTAAACATTGCATACGTCAAAGGAAAGACTTGGATATTAATCTAAACGAGAGCGCAAATATGCAGTCGGATTAGAGATTATTTATGAAGAGACACGTTTTATGGAAAACAGAGGGGCCAAAATAGGGCTATATATGTGAACGAACGTGTTCAACATTGACGCGTTGATGTTGCGATGAATATTTTTCTCCTTTGTTGTTCTTTCATTTGTAAATATATCATGTGTTCGTAAATAATCTAGTAGCTTGTTGTCCTGGCATTGGTTATAGGGAAGGTACCGATTTTTAGGATTACTAGGTTTGTCAAATGATTTACCTGGAATTACAATTCTATATATATCGGTTGAAGATTAAATTTATATATAAAATTAAATATTAGATAAAATAATAGATAACCGCAAATTGGAATTTTTTTCTCTGTCCAGCAAGATATTCGCAAATGTGTCAGGCCCGCCTAATTCTGTGTAGTGGAGCTCAAACGATTCATAAGCGACACGTCTCGTTAATTTTCATCTTAGCGAACTCCTCGAATTGTCGTTTTTTCAAACCGTGCGTGACCCCGGTAATTTTCACGTGTAAACAGACTTTCAGCCGTGTTTACTTCGCACTCAGGAAATTAGAATTGTCGGCGAAAATGGTGGGAATTCGTCGGCTGTTTCTATTTACGTCGTCGACGTAACACCAGTCGTTTTCTGGGTTAATTGGATTAATGAATGGAATGCGCCGAACGGCCAAGTGACCTTACTTGTTCTGCTGGGCCAATGTAAATTAGCTTTCGGTTTTTGACTTTTTAATTTTTCGTTGCGATGAGACGACGCCTTGGACGGTTAAATAAGTTCACAGTAGTCCAGTGATAGTGCATTTTTTCACTACTGTTTGTCCATTATTTTTACTGATGTACGCGGCTACGATTGCTTATCTATAGCAGGTGTATGATAACTTTTTTTCGGTTCGAATGAGAATGTTCAGTCAAACAACGTTGTTATCAACGCCTTATAGTGCGAATTTGTATTTATTTTTCTTCAGTTGGTTCTAAAATTTATTCTCCCCTTTCCAATTCAAAAAGCGAAATTCTCGTAGCTCTCCCAGCCTTTTTACTCGATTGTGTAGTAGGGAAAGTAGTGTGGTATTTTAAAGCTGGTTTACGTAGGTGGCATTTATTTCAGAGAAAGCGTACAATTTTATCAACGCGGATAGTATTTTCTATTTCAATTTTTACCGTCAGTTTCAACCAGCTACAATTATTTCTATGCACGGAGATTAATATTCCGCTTCGGTTCGAATCGGTAGCTCACGTTCTATCGGTTCTCATTCCTCTCAGCCTGATCTAACTGAGAAAGTAGCCAAGCCGCTCTCTACTCGTTTGCCTCCTTTGATGGCGACTTCGTGGTTCGAAGGCATATGCGATATTGGGGTCGTTCACACTGAGCGATGCGATACCGTTTAATGTGATTTATAAAATGCGTCTCTTCGTGATGTGACCGATAAGGCCAACGGGGCGAACGAGTTATAAAAGCAATCATGTGTCGCCAAATGTCTGTATGAGCACGTTCGAAAAAATTGCTGATACTAAAATAGTCAGAGCGCGGATTGATTTTCGGTCCCGAATCCGTATACGCGGATATGTGTTGAACGATTGTATCAAGATTCGTATTGTAATTTAGAGAAATTTTAAACCCCGCTAAATTTTCATCGATGATGATTTCTTTCTCTCTTTTTGAAATTGTATATCGTTATATCGAAATTATAAAATCATCATATCAAACAATTATACCAAAAAATAAGTAAACAATTCATATTTCTATTCGCTGAGTATTATACTCATCCGTGTATGCATTATTAGAGGTATTCGATTAAATAAATACGAAAAATACCATCGAAGCGCTTGAAAATCGCTTTCAATCAATCATTGCTTCATTAATTCCGCATTGCATTATTCATTCGTTGCTTTCAATCAACCGATTGCTGGTATCAATGCTATCAATACAAAATAATGCTAGTGAATCACTTCAATTTTTTTAAATATCTTTAAATCGATAGAAACGAAGAATAGGTATATATTTACTGTACATATTAACAACTGTAATCCTTCCTAATTTGAACGAAGTCTCAATTATAAGATTTTCCTATGAATCTGCAGATTTTGAGATATCTTCAGTTTTGTTGGAAAAAGCAACATTTTTTGCTTTGTACAAAAACGACAATATTTTTGTTTGCCAAGTTTCCTTTTTTAAACTCTTCGCGAGTCAATTTTTTATCCCGTCCGTCTTTCTCTTGCAACAATTTAATAATGATTGTATTGAAGGGATCATTTTTTTCACGTCAAAAAACCCCCATAAAAAATTACATACCCGCCTATCTGCGATTTCTGCTTGACACGTGATGAATTCTGAATAAACCGTCTGACCATGCACACGGTCTTCTGACGTTATGATTTATAAGTCCCTCAAGTATTTAAGATGGTCCATTCTCAAAATCCTCCAACTTGGCCAGGCTGTCTTGGCTCGGTTCCCACAATCGATTCGCCCGCTATTGGGTTCTATTCGGGCGTTGAAATATGCGCCGGCTAGGTCACGATACGGAAGATAAATAAATACCGGAAATTCGAAAGGCTCAAATCATCGCGGCGAAGATTTTTTTCAGAGTTGGAAGACTTTTATCTCAATCGCGAACCTGTATTGTATTTATTTGTAGTATAATGTTGATTAACATTTTTTGTTTTATATCTAAAAATTGATGTAATCTACAACGCTTTCCACGGCGAATTTCAGTTTCACCTCTTCAAAATGATGGATTAAAATAATAAAAATGATATCGTCATGAAACTCCAATTTTACTCCTAAAACTGATTTTTTCCATTAAAACACAATTCACATATCCGTCCTCACTCATCATCACTCCTTCACTCATCCTTTTTACATCTTCCATCAGGGAAATAATTTTTTTTTACTTGGACCAATTTTCGTTGAATTAAAAAATGGAAAACAGTCAAAATTAATTTTCTTAAATTTGGTATTTTAAGAAGCATTCTCATGACACGAATCGTAATTTAAAAATGGTTAAATACCTATCCTAACCTAGCTCTAACGGTGTCCTCAGATTTGTTATTACTTACTATACAAAAGAAGTCATATCCGTTTTTGGGTCAGAATTTTGAAAAACAAAAATATTAAGGGACATTTCAATCAGAAATTATTTCTTTGTTTAATAGACTGCTGTAGTATGGAAGTTTTCTATTGGAAAATTCTTCATACACTGCCAGTAATCGCATGTAAATCTCAACACCTCGCCTTGGTACTCATCAACTTAATGCTCTATTCGAGAGCATTAATTTTTTTGCCACCATTCAACGTCAGGACTCTCTTTCCTATTCACGGCCTAGCTAGCAGACAAGGGAGCATCACTAGACTGGTTAAGGCTACGTGATCCCATGAATAAGCAACAGACAGATCATCACACATGTGTATGTAACTGTAACTGGCTTTTCGATTAGAATGTGTGACCTGGTTCACTGGCTTGGAATCGCTGGCCATCGTATTTTATTAGCGGCCTCTGCCCGGTTAATTTCGGTCAGACGTAATCTTTCTTACACCAGCTGGTTAATCTGCGGCAGGAAGTAGTTGTAAACTAATGTTTTTATCACGCAACCATAACCAATTGCTGCCATGCAATTCTATCGTAGTTTTCTAATTAGAAAGGAATTTTTGTTCGAACGTAATTTAATTATTTCATTTTATTTCAATTTACTATTATTAGGTATTATTATTATTTATTTTGTGGGAGATGCTTTCACCTTGTGTTTGTCCATAGACAAATGAACATGGCATTAAAGCGAGTTAATTTGTATTTTTCTTCCTCAACAGGAAAAAGACTGACAACAAACAGTGGTGGGAGCTGTTCGACCAGAATACGGGACGTTTCTACTACTACAATGCTACATCTCAACGGACCGTTTGGCACCGACCGCAAAACTGTGATATCATCCCCCTCGCCAAGCTTCAGGTGAATAATACGATCGGAAAAAGGAGTCAAGTATTTTCCTTCCCCGCTTAGAAATTTTTTTCTCCATAAATGGTTTTCCATTTACGTTTTCATTGTTTAATTTTTCTCAGACGTGATGTTCGTGTATGAGCATGAAGCATGGCGAATCAGATATTTTCTCCACATCTTTTCAGCACCTGGTTTTGTTTATCTTCACGACAGTCCAAACGATTTTTTCTCGCTGATTTTTTTTCTTCAGTTTTTGCCTTGGGAAACGATTTTTTTTTTCGCTTTTTTCGATGAAAGATAATTGATTAAAATTTCTCCCAATCAATTGAAATTGGACCCGTTGGAATCATCGGTTGAATTCGAGAGTAATAAATCTACTATAAAAAAAAAATTGTTTCGTGTATCCCTGTTCTTCAAATGTTCGTAAAAGTTGGCAAATTGGACAGGAAGAATTTTTCGGATTTCAAGCGCTTTTGCCAAGTTGAACGTCCCTGAAAATTTGGTTTTGGCTACACGAGCCATTTTCCCGTTTTTCACCTTCGGATTAACCCGTATTATTCTGTGAACCAGAGGAATTTCCTGCTCCAGTTCTAAGTATGTGTAAGCTATGCGTTTTTAAACCCAAAAATATTTCAATTTTCGCTTTTTTCAAAATTGTTTCGAAAACATTAAACAATGAAAAATTCTCGATACAGGAATGAAAAACGATCGTGTAAGGATATAAGGCATTCTCTCGAATTTTGATATTAAGAAGAACTGTTTCCATAAATTTTGCTCCCATTGTGGTTTAAACGAGGTAGAGGTGGCGTCTTTAGTCGAACTTAATTAAGCACAACAAGTGGGGAAATGCTTTTTTAGTGTTATTCACCATTTTAGCAGTTCAAAATTATAATTATTGTTTTGTTTATGATATAAAAAATTTTAATTTAATAAAAAAATTATAAAAAATTTTTCCATTATAAAATAAAGTTTTTCTCTTTTTTTACGAAAAATTTTGCGTTTTTAATTAGGTACGCAGATTTTTGTCAATTTTCCGCCGTTGGTAATTAATAAATCGCTACAGGAAAAGGGTGGTACTTCCACTTCGCGTTTAATCAATCAAATAATATATAATTCCACGAACAAAGCCTAATTTTTTTCATTATCGTACAAAAACTTCGATCTCCCTCCGGTTGAGAAAAATCCCAAAAATTACTGAATGGTGTGATCGCAACTTTTTTTCTTTTTTTTTCTGTTTCCATCTCTGTTGTGTGTGTAGACGCTGAAACAAAACACTGAACCCGTTGTATGTGAAGACGGCAACAACGACGTTAGTTCAACAGCTAGTTCGAGAAAATCCAAAGAAAACGCCGCCACGCAAACGCCGGGCCGGTCCATAAGAACCCTACCCCCCACAAATATTAAATTAAATGTGAGTAGACAATGAGAATTTCCAAAATTTTCATTTTTTCCTCGTCTCAAACTGCTTTATTTTTTCTCGTTTATTTTCATGTTCGACATTAGCCGCTAGAGTCGTCGAATCTAAAATGTCAATAAATTTCCCGTTCGATCGATTGTTCGAAGAATCGAAATAATTTTTCCTCTGAAGGTGTAAAGGAGAAATTACCTTTTTTAGCGGAGATAATAATGTCTTTAGCACTAAATTAAATGAAATATTAATAGTTCATTTTCACCAAGACTCTAATTGTTACTCCATCCAGTTTAATAGCGTTATCATTTTTACGATAGCTACTTATAAATCCTTTAGATTCCCCGTACTTAGTCGCATTTGATTGTGCTTTGCGAGAGTGAGTTCAGATTGAGATTTTACCGTTGTATTTTGATTAACGGGGTATTAACATTTGGAACCGTCTCAACACATTTGCTTTCGAAGTAAATGAGATCTACTGTCCAGAAGTGTTACGATAGCACGTCTTATCTTCGACATCATTGTTTATCATGGAACCACTCTAAATTTTCACACGAACGATTTCCATTTTTTGGCAATGAGTTGTGTTATTGACCGAAGATGATACGTAAAAATTTTTTTTTTTTTTTTTTTTTTTTTTTTTTTTTTTTTTTTTTTTTTTTTTTTTTTTTTTTTGTGAAAATTTTTATTGCACCAAGATGACATCTTATTAGCAATTTACATTTGATACATGTTAATTGACTGATGAGAAGCAAAGATACGTAACATGGCTTCTTAGTGTCTTGAGACCAGTGTAACTGACCATCACTGGTACATACAGTTCACTGTATAACTAACTCGCTGAACTGTCTTTCACTGATCACCCCACTCCCACAGATCATGAGGTTTTGTTCTTTTAAGTCTTCTAAGGAGAGCATCAATATCAAGCAGTTGGACGACCTCTTCATTGATGTGGCCGAGGAGCCGCTGTTGATGGGCCAGTGCTTGCTTCTTGATGACTTCTTCGACTGTAGGAATTTGAAGTTCCACATGGAGTCGATCATTTCTTGTGTATCGGTACGCATCCACGCATGCACGCAGCACATTATTCTGGAAGCGCTGTATGATCAAGCGATTGCTCTGAGCGGTGCAGCCCCAGAGTTGTGCACCATATGTCCAAACTGGCTTGAGGACCTGATTGTAGAGCGTTAGCTTGTTTTGGATTGACATGGTTGACCGTTTTCCTAACAGCCAATACATCTTTCTGAATTTCAAAGTTAGTTCCAACTTCTTCTTTTTGACATGAGCTTTCCACCTAAGTTTAGCATCTAGGGTCATGCCCAAATACTTGGCTTCGTTGGCATGAGGTATGACTTTGCCGTTGAGGTGCACCGGTATGTACTCAAGCCTACGATTGGTGAAGTCAACATGCACGGATTTTGCCTCGTTCATTTTGATCCTCCACTTTGTTGACCAGTTGTGGAGTTGGTCCAGTGCTATGTTCAATTTTGAAATGGATTCGGTATTGTTTTCACCTACAGCAAGGATTGCAGTATCGTCTGCAAATGTTGCCAATGTGTTTTCTTCCAGTTTGGGTAAGTCGCTGGTAAAAAGTAGGTACAGGAGCGGGCCTAGTACACTACCTTGTGGAACACCGGCATTGATTGTTTTGGCTTCCGAATGATACGTAAAAATGGCGTCAATGGTTTTAAAATAACATAACAATGAGGTCGTGAAGCCCAAATTGTAGTATTTTTCCATTGCTTCTAAAAATACACTGTAGAATGTAATACCTGTGTTGAAGCTGTCGTCACAAATTTGAAAAAAAACTGATTTTTTTTTTTTAAAGTTGTAAACACTATAAAAATCTATGCCATTTTTTTCGTCTCTTCACGTTCCTTGGAAATGATAATACCCCGATAGTAATTTTATTTCCGTTAAACTTTGTTTCGTATTCTTGTGCCTGATCCGTCAAAGCACGTTGTATGGAGTTAATTTGATTAGAAAGTTTCGTTTTGACAATGCTCTCAATTATTGGTCAATCATATTGCCCTTAGAGTTTCAACTGATGAAATTGCGTCTCGAATCGATACAGTTTGTACAGGTTTGGTTGCTTAATATAATCACTTTTTACAGAAACAATCAATTTAATTTTGTTCAATTAAACTTCAAATTGGCACACCGGGTGTCCGATTGGAACTGCATTTTTTCATCGGTTGTTTCCAATTTCACCGTTTAGGCTGCTGGGATTGCGAGTCGTTCAGCAGCGTCGGAAAAAGTCAGCGAAGAAGAATCAGCAGGTAGCCCTAGAACATCCCGCTCCCACCATCACCACCACCATCATCACAGGTAGGTCACTGGATTTATCTTTATAATATTCTTGAAAAACGTTTTTTTATGATGGGAAGTAATAATGTAAACTTACATTTCATAATGCATATTAGGGTATTAATTTGGTCACTGAAGTTGATCCGGCGTTTGAATTTTCATAGACATGCGGACGGTTGCCGATCAGGCGAAGCGACCCGAAGTAGCCGACGAGGCAGTCAGAGCTCCTGGCGGCGTAATGCTCAATCACAGGTAACATTGGTGAGAACGATTTGTTTTTCTTTTCATTTTTTTTTCTTGTTTTGTTTGAATGGTTATCGTTTTCCCGAAAAGTTGTCCTTCTATTTTGTATTTTTCTGAGAGGACTGCGATCGCTGCGCAGTCTGTCATTAACCTTGTAACTAATATTAGCTCTAGTTCAACTTTTATTTTACAACTGCACTGAAAATTTAATGATCAATAATCAGGAAAAATCAGGTCACATGGGTGTCTTTCAAACATATGTTTACACCCATAAACCATACTCCAGATTATTGACTACAAAATATTTTGAAAACTCGATCAACCATCATGAATGCAATTAAAACTGTCGTAATATTTATCTGCAGGACTCTGGAAGGTCATCAGATTCAAGCAGCGTCTCATGTCGTCATCAGGACAACTCGACAACACCATCGACGCCTGCTCCAACAAAACCCTCTTTGGCTCCTTCACCTTCAACTCCGTTGTTGAAGAAACGTTCCCCCGGCTCAAGTGCGAAAGCCAATTCCTTCGATACGAATATCAGTGAGTCGTTAGGTTTGTTTGAAAATAATTTATTTAGCCCATTCATTGATTGCTCAACTAAACCGTCAAAGCTATGCCGCTAAATCAAGTTGAATACAAACTTTGTTGTTTCATTCTCTTTCAACTGCCATTTCAGGTATAGGAGGAGGTTACTCACTTGGCCAGGAAAACAGGTCTACGAGTAGGCCTCAGAAAATCCTTACAGGCTCCGCTTCCAACCACGGCATCTCTAGATCGCAGTCGTTTGCTCAAAGGCAATCGGCGAGTCAAACGCCGACTTCGGCCACCGGGCCGCCTCCACCTAGCGGACCCCCTCCTGGCCCGCTCGCCTCGCCTCTGGCCACCTCCGCTCCGCAAGGGCTTCCTGGCGGCCCCTTGGGTCTCGATGAAGAAGAGGACTCCATGCACGAGAAATACTTCCTATCCGGTGGCCGGGGGAGTATGGACAGCCCGGTACGTACTATGTCTCACAAATGAGACACATGTTCTGCCCAAATTTTGTTCTTTAGGCTTCGTGGTTGAGAGGAAGGCAACATTTATTTTATATGTTCGGGGGTTGTGAGGTGGAGAAAAACCAGGCGACCCAATTCTTTATTAGCTGGCTGAGCACTTTCGCCCATTCGGGCATCCTCAGGGCGACGTGGAGCCATAGGGTCCTTTATTTTATAAGATAAAAGTTTCAGAAATGTGAAGTTGGGTGCTATAATACACAAGGTGAATTGATTGTTTCTTGCTTAAACAATCCAAATAATCATTAAAATTATTGTCAAAGCAAATTATACTTACTGACTGCACTTACGTTGGATTCCACTGTGAAGTTAGTGTGGGACTTTGAGAGAAATGGAAAAGTTTATAACAGCAACTTGCTAGTTTGTCGAGAGAGTGTGGGAAATTTTCATTTTTGTACAAAATGGGAATTTAGTTTGCCCACTAGCAAACACTGCCGAGTAGAGATTTTTAAAAGCTAAAGAACGTAATTCGGGCTGAAATTGTTTTCCATGCATGTTACTCATTTTGTCATTGCTGGCTGAGATTCTATAATTGTACACGATCCAAATTTCAGATGGAAAAAGAACCTTCGGCGTTGAAAAATCTCTCGGTCGCCAAACTAAGTCCTGATTATTCCAATTTTATTCCACCCCCACTCAAGTTGCCGGACTCGTGCAAGGCATCGTTGAGGTGAGTGTTTTAATGACGTCAAGCGATTTATAATGAAATATGCAGAAATTTATAATAATAATTTTTCTAGTTGTCGCTTGTACTATTGGGTGTTTAAGTGTTAAAATTAATTTTGTTAGTTGCACTTAGCTGGTAGAGATCATCCTTCTCTTGAAGCACTTTTTGGGCTCTAGGTTTCAATGACCTCTGATATGATTTGTAGCCTAGAAAATGCTTGAAAGACAGAAAGTTCATAAACTATAAATATTCGTCAGAATAAATGTATAAATACATTTCCAGTACATTCCAAGTTTTAGGTCTTGGAAAGCCTTAAGTTGAAAAAATCTAACTCCAGCCAGGTTGTGTTAGGATACATGTTTAACGAGTTTTGCTATTTTCGGGGGCTATCAAGTGGCTTTAAATTCATTGATTTCTTATTGGTACTTGCAGAGACGCGAATAGTGACGTCGAAGAAGCGAACGGCGCATGGGGCAACACTAGCAAACGGAGCGAAAGTAACTCAGACCAAGGTATTTCTGATCAAGGTGAGATAATGCTCGATTCCAATATTCCTTTAGCAAAATAAATATGCGAGTGATATACACTTGGTTACCAGGTATATTTAGCTTGATCGGCTTTTGATACGAAGTAAAACGTATTCCAGGTTCAACTCTTGATTCAAAAAGGCTCAACTTGGCTCAGCTGGGCCAAAGTGTGGACAACGTAATGGATAGGAACAAGTCGATCGAAGAGTGGAGAAGTAACGTCTCGTTAGAACCGCATATACTTCCTCTCCACCGGTATATTCTTGAACAAGCTAAGCTCTCCGGTGAGTTTTATTTCCAATTAAGTTTTGTCTCCATTATTTGCTATGGAATTTCGAAATTGACGTTTTCGATTTGCAGGTTGTTACAGGTTTGGCGAACTGCCGGAGGAAGAGCTTGATGAAGACAGCTCAGTCGACGAGGATGACGAACTCGGAGGAGGCGGGGGCGGAGGAGGTGGTGGAGTAAGAAGTGGAGGACGTTCTCTTGATTACGATTCTGACGAGTTCGCTGATGATGAAGGCGCTGTATCAAATCAGGTGATTGTGTTTTTTTATCCTTCAGTCTAAATTATTTATGTTCCCGTTGAGTCCAGTTACGATCGAAGAGTGTACTCTACTTTTGTTCGCTCCGTAGTTCAAAATCTACTTAGGTACTATTTAGAGATAAACTCTCAAATTATTAAGTGTGGCCTATGCAAGTATAAATTGTTGCTATATTTGTTAACTAATTTATTTGTCGCGTTGAGATCAGTACCTGGTATACAAATAAACATTTATTACTATTAAGTTGATGGTTATTGACAAGTATGACTATCTCAACCAGAGTGGTGAGGGAAATGAGCATTATTGCTATTGTTGGATGGATAAACACTGTTATCATTCTTAGGCCTGTTATCAATGTGTTATGCAAAGGACTCGGTAGATTTACGTTCACAGTCATAACGAATAAAACATATTTACAGGAGGATTCGTCTTCGAGAGAATTCGTCCCGGATGAATTAACTTCGGGCAATGATCGGGAACGAGAAAGAGAGCGTGGGCGAAGTTGGGGTGGAAGGGGAGGTCATATTTATGTTAACCATCCACCACCTCCACCTCCGACCGTTTATGTACACTCGTCATCGCATTACACAGGTAACGGTTCTTTTTATTTTAAATTTTTTTAACTTTAATTCAAAAAGCCGTTGTGTGTATTGTCAAAGTAGGCAAAGAGTTTTAGGGTTAAGATCGGATGGCTTCTATAGGCAACATCTGATATGGGATATTTGGGCTCTTCTTGGGATTCTTGCCCATTCTTTTTGCGATTTCAATAAGAAGGATCTCTGCGAGTGGACACCACCCTTGGAACCACCGCAGGCGAATATTTCTTATCAGTTTTTCAGCTTTTTGACAACAAAGTGCGGGTACCACGGAGCACCTGATTTTGACTTAGTTCAAGGTCGGTTTTCACACATTTTTTGTGCCATTGCCTGTTTTGGGATTATTTTCTAGCCTCAAATATATTTCATGGGATATACAAACGGGTGGAACGTTGAAAATACCATCCTCGGTAAAGAGCTGAGATGAAAAGTGTACTGACCTTCGAATGCAGTTCCCTATAAAGCTAATTTTTTCCTCATCTGGAGAGCGATTCTATTACAAAATTAATATTTTCGTTCTCAATCAGTAAATTATACATACTTGATAACTAGCGAAAAATGGAGAATTTCTCGTTTCTTTTTCCGCTTATTAACCTATGATTTTACCTGCTCCTCAGTGCGAACTTGGCATGGTGGCTTTTGGAGATTTATCGGGAATGAAGCTCCCGGAAAATTTCAATTTTTGTACAAATATCATTTTCAGAATTTTTTACTAATTTGCCCATTTTTCTGAAAATTATTGCTAACTGAAAAATGCCCCCCCCCCCGGGCTATTGCAGCACTTCTTTCGTATAATTTATTGTGCAATTATTATCATAATTTATTGAAACTCCAGTCGATTCGGATCCGATAACCTAATCTTCGTAGTGAACAAATAATGGGATTCATCGGGGTTAAAAATTATATTTTTGTCGCCTTATTTGGTTACAGATGCGGCTGAATACGCTGATACGCCCAGTCTCATGGATCACACGTCAAGCCTGTACTGTAACACTCGGGTGACACCGCACACAGTCCGGCCGATCACAGGTGGGATTTTTAAATACTCTCCTTTTATTATTTTGTAGTTGGGACGGCCACTACTTCATCAAATTTATCCAAGTTTGACGCTTTATTATTTCAATTCGTGAATTGATTTACAGGCTCGGGTGGGCCACCGACGGAAACGCAGCACACGTCCCTCAAACGAACGAAGGAACCAGTCGCCGCTCAACAGCCTCTCTATTCCCCAATTTTGGAACGATCAGAGGTAAACAGTTCTCCGAAATTTTTGCCCCTGAACTTCTTTGACTAGCATGATATTCTTTCTGCCGAATGAGTAGAGTAGCACTAATACTGTGCATCTGATTGTGCGTATGTTTTGAAACTTTGCCAAACTTTCAAGTTGATTGAATCGGTTTTCCACAGTTCTAGTCAGATAATATATTTGAGCTTGTTGTGATAATGTAGATTAAATAAATATTTGTTCCAATAATGGTGGAATTTGACTACGGTATAAAGTTCTAAGCTTGATTCACATGCGGGCTGCAATGTAATTGGTCAAAGTCTGTTGAGTCAGGTTTCTGTTTTACTGTGACCTATCAGAATTCAGTTACCACGATTTCCCTCTGCCTGAGAATCATTTGTGTCCAAGTGCGCTGACAGATATTTTCTGGAATTTCCAAGTCAAGTTTGAAGAAGAAATTATTATGGTATGGGGATTAAAAAAGTTATTATAGAAAAATCCTCTTACTACACAATTGCATAAATTATTTCGGACTAAATTATTAAAAATAACCTATCGCAGTTTGGTGTTGTTTCAGACAATTTAAAAAATTATGTATTGTGTGCGATAGTATGCTTGCATGAGATGATAACCTGCATTTTTTCATACTAAATTTGCCTTTCTTATTTTCCAGTTTCTATATTATGTTGTGTGGTAGTTTTCCTCGATTCTGACAGTTTGTTGTTTTTGTCTTCTGCTTTTTTTGTAGTATTTTTATTTCTATTATTTCCCAAAACCGTCCAACGGTCGAGCGAATTCGCATCAATCTTTGCCCAACTCACCCGGCCCTATGTCTGCCACGTTGCAATATGAGCATGTAAGTTTGAATTTTCTCCTTCCCTTTTTTTTGTTCAATTATTTCGGTAGATTTTCCGTAGAATTTCCTCGCATGTTCTTGCCATTGCGTATCGATCGAAGATGGCAAAGCTATTTCAAGGATGAATTTTATTTTTCAGCTATCCCGGTTGGTTCTGACGCGGGAACGGAAGCTGCCCAGCGATTCTGATATTGAAAAATACGCTCAGGACAACCTTAATATTCACAAGAAGGGCATTTTTAGAAAGAAGTTTTCCGTCAGAGAATTGCTCTCATGGTCGAAGGTAGGTTTTCAAATGAATAGTTAACATTCAATTCTTTTACGAGCCCTTGAATTGCATAAATAAAACAAGGATAATAAGTCTCTTGTGTTTATTTTCAATTTTTTTCTCATCATTATTGATTATTTTATATTAAGTATGAGTCTCGTCGCCATAAGTTGTTACGAATTTCATTTACGATTCAATTAGTATGAATTCTTTGTTGTTACTTTTTTCAATTTGATAGGAAGGTATATTTATCTGAAGACAAGTGCATTCTGAATTGAATTGATTCCAGGATCCAATCCGGAAGCCGATGTTGGTCCTTGAGGATAAAAATTTGAAAAAAGAAGCGACGGAGATTTTTAAATTGGTTCAAACTTACATGGGTGACAGGAAAGCTAAACAGGGCTCGTCGCAAGAGGGCGCCCTACTCGACGTTTGCCAATTGGCTCATCAGAAAGCTGCTCTTCGTGATGAACTTTACATTCAAATATGTCGACAAACGACCGAAAACCCTAGAAGGTTTGTTCGATACTGTTCAGCTTCATTTAAAGATTAACTCTGCTTTGTCTGGTCCTAAATGACATGAAAAATTGTTTTACTTCACTTACACGTATTACATTGCTTCCATTTTCTCAAGATTAATGGCAGAAATGTGATTTTTTGTATCCAGGGATAGTTTACGAAGAGGATGGGAACTGATGGCGATATGCCTTTATTTTTTTCCACCTTCGCCCAAGTTCCAAGCGTACCTCGAGGGCTACATGAACAGGTATTAATCGATCTGGCTTGAATAAATCCGTTATGATCAATTGATGAGTTAGAAGTTATTTGATTTCACGCTATGATTGGTTCCTTGAATAAAAACTATCCTTTTTATTCTTTCAGACACAGGGACCCGTCATACGATTTTCCTGAAATCGGCAAATGGCCTATACACGTGCAGGTTAGCCATTATGCAAGCGTAGCTTGCAAACGGTTGCAGCGGATCGGCTCGAACGGCAAACGACCTGTAAGAAAACCAACGGCCGAGGAAATTGAACAAGCGAGGGTGAGTAGAAAATTTTCATCTTCAATCAACTTGCTAAATTTTCATTCAATTTTTAATTCACAAAACTGTATGCATTCGTCTGTTTCTTTTCCCAGATACAAATTTTCCGACCGAGCATGTTCGGTTCAACTCTCGAAGAGGTTATGGAGATGCAAAAGAGCCGATTTCCTCATTACAAGCTACCCTGGGTCCAAACTACACTTTCGGACGAAGTGCTTCGATTGCAAGGCACTCATACAGAGGGTATCTTCAGGTGAGTTGGGTTTCTCTCCGAATATCTTCCTTTTCATTGAAAATTTAATATTTCCTAAGCCGATTTCTAATTGTACAGAGTATCAGCCGATATCGATGAGGTAACAAGCCTCAAACTTCAACTTGACAAATGGGAACGGCCTACGGAGTATACGGACGCTCATACTCCAGCTTCCTTACTTAAATTATGGTATGTATTTACGGTTTTGTATTTTTGCCAAGGTCAAATGACGTTCAATTAACTGCCAATTAACTGTTGTTATTTTTTTTTTTTTTTTTTAGGTACCGCGAGTTGTATGAACCGCTCATACCTGACAGTCTTTACGAGGACTGTATCAGTTGCCATGACGATGCAGAACAAGCTGCCGCCATTGTTGAAAATCTTCCACACCTGAATAAAATGGTACTGGCCTACCTCATCCGGTTCCTACAAGTAAGTTATGATAAATTTTTAAGTAATTCATTTTAGGTTCATTATTGAGAAGTAAAAATACAGCTGTTTCATTCGCTGCTATGAATTCATCGTACTAGTGTTTTAATGGATAATGAGAATTTTTTTGCTGGCAGATTTTTGCCAGGCCCGAAGTTGTAGCTGTGACGAAAATGGACGCCAGCAACCTTGCTATGGTTATGGCACCTAATTGCCTACGGTAAATGAGCCCTTTATTTGAAGAATGGTCTACTTCTTTTACTGTATAGGTAAAAATTTTTGGGTCGTCTTAACTCACGGTTTTTTTTTTTTTTTTTTTTTTTTTTTTTTTTTTTTTTTTTTTTTGCAGGTGTTACTGTCAAGAGCCGCGAGTCATGTATGAAAACGCGCGCAAAGAAATGGCCTTCATTCGAACACTGATCCTCAACATGGACACCGCATTCATGACCGGAATTCTCTAACCAAGCCAACAGTGAGGTCAGGTTTGACATATTTATAACATATTACGCTTGAAACGCCTATTTTTGAAGCTGCTCTAAGTTAATCTTATAGAGCGCCGATTTTCTTAAGCGATAACCTTGTGTAACCTTCACAGTATCGATCGCTTGCTGACTCACTCTAAGACAAACCTTATATTTTATTACTTTATCAAGGTCAACCTTTTCAATTTTTCATTCTTGTTACAGGTCTATCTGCTGGGATATTTCTCTTTACCATTTTGACGGACGAAACGTGTTGAATATTTACAATGAAAGAAAGGGCCTTTTTTCCCCCTGTTCGTTTTTCTTTGACAATTGTTCGTAACCGATTCTAGTTCATACCAAAGGAAACAAAAATCCTAGTTTTTAATCGGATTCTATGTACATATAGTTAATAATTTTTCCAGGAAGAAATGAAAAAATATTTCAAAATTAATAACGAAGGCTTATTATGAACCTTCGCTATCCGTTTATAATAATGCGTAGTTAGGGGACAATTAAAATCTGAAGAAAAAAAAATGTTTAGTTATTTATTTCTAAACGTACATTTTTTGCTAACCAACGGAATATCATGCTTTGTTAGCGTTTTTCTCAAAACTTGCGGCATTTCTGCGGTATGTAATGCCGATGTATCGACCCTTGTCCTGTTTCATGAAAGTGTGACGTCGACCCGTTTTGTTTTGTGTCAAAACAGCTCAAACAGTTGTAAAATACATTTTTTGTAACAGGTTACGTTGTAATTTTCAAGCAAGATGTTTCACGTTTTTTTTTCTTATTATAATATTTAATTGCGTATATTGCAGATAAAAATCGAACAATTCGACGCGTAAGTGCGCGCGGATTTATATTTATTGGTATACGGTGAACTTACTGTATCAGCTTGAACTGAATCGAATCTGTTGACATTTCCACACGGACTTCCCTTATGTATACAACCGCTTTTGTATATACATGAATATGGTACTAAAATATTCGAGAAAAATTCTATTCGATTCACGACGGAATTACGTTTTTTATTTTCAATTCATTGTTATCATTTACGTCCAGTTCTTCGGCTGTTGTGCTTTTCTCGATCACGGCTGGAACAAGAATTAAATGTCGGAATAGGAAAACTTCCAATCGTTTGGCAGTTTATTCGCAGTTATCAATCTATGAAAGTGCTCTATTAAATAAATCTAACTTCAAAATCGTCAATTTTTTCATTTTTATATTTTGAATGCTTGTCTTTTCGAACTGACGATTGGCTGTCAATTTAAACTAATATTTGAGACATCGCAAACGATTGGAACCTGTCAATTTTTCATCTTCCGATTGAGAAAAGTCAACGCAAAGCAATTATCTAAGTCGAAAAACGTCTCAACTGTCAATAATATTGCAATACGCTTTTGAAAAAGAAACAAAAAATTAAACAGAAAACAACAATGAGTGACGGTGCCTACTTTACGTTCTTTCGCGGAAATTTTTCCCCTCGTTTAATTGCCTTCGTAGTTTTAAGGTTATAACATCGTTTCTCGTCTGAAAATTTACTTTTTCAAACTGTAGACATCACCGAGATTTCCAGCTTGACATTGGCGTAGCATGAAAATTGGGACAATATGACTCGCTTCCTTTTTTTTGTATCGTAATATAAATTCAAGTCTGAACTCGAGCTCTCAGAATGTTATGCTTCCAGAACTCCAAGTGCCAAATTTCCTTTTTGCACAGTCGACTTGCGGAGTTCGGGAAATACGTTTTCCTCCTTTGTTAACTAACAAATAATAAGTTTGAACTAACTTTTTTTTAATCTTTGTTGTACAAACGTATTAAGAAGTGGCGTTCTAGTGCATTATATTAAGTTACCAAGCTAGTTATAAATCTACAGTTAAAAATTGGCGAACAAAATTTTTTCCCAAAAAAACGATCAACCCAAGAAGCGTCTCAAGGGTCAGGTTCGAACCTGTTCTAGGCTGTTCTTGGTTTCGTTGTATTTAGTCCGATACCTGTTTAACATTTATTTGCATAAACTGCATTTTCCGTTGTAATTGTAATTCGACGAAAGGAACATTACGTTTTTACATTCGTACAATATATAACATGAGCTTTTTATCCGATGTTTTCCTTTGCACCTTATGTCCACGCTGAAGATGGGATCTTTTCCGAATATTATAATCCAGAGTAAAACAATTTTTTTTTTGGGGTCAATTAAGTTTATAAACAATACTGATGTGAGTTATTTTTTGTACATGGAAAACACAAAACAGGCTGCCCTGTGTGAACTACTACGTAACTATTTTGCGTCTCTAGTTCGCAAAAGCTCTTCACAAAGAATCGATCTAAACATTATTTACAAGCGGTGGTGTAATTCTCCGATAAGAATAAACTAAAGCGAAAAAAAATTAAATCGAATAAAAGCAACAGATGAATCAGATTATGCTTAAGCTCCACATTGATTCAGAATCCCAGCAATACATGATTTATCCTGACATGAATTTTCTCCTACGCACAATTTCTCCGAGACCAAAGCTGAGAAAATGAATCCTTATAGCGCATCTTACACGTAAAAATACTGCGATTTCGAGTCCCAATATGATTTATCACAGCCAAACCTATAAAACACTGCTGCAATCTGTCCGTTCACTAAAACCGCTTCGGTGCGCTTGAATGTGTCAGCAATTGGGTATTTTCGCCCCGCGAAGGCCAAGCACGTCGAGTTCCATGCAGACGATGAAGATGATGAAAATCAGATACATAACCAAGCACACGGAGCCCAATTTCCGATCCATTCTGAAACAATATTTTAATGACAGCGTGAATTCAGATATTTGCGAAAATACGAATGTAAGATAATAACAGAAAACGCTGCAAATGATTGTACAGCGGTTTATTATCCCATCGCTTCAATAATGTTTTAAGATGATTATGTTATGATAGTAATTATTCCCAACGTTCCCACCGAAAAACAAATTAGTAACTATGGGAGAAAACTCAGTAGCAACCATTGTAATTTTAATCTTTTTTTTCATCATTTTCTCAATTTGCAAATTAATAGCTAAATTTTTTGCCTAACGGTACAGCTGGAGAGAGTGTTTGAAGACCATTCCTCGAGTATAGAACGATTTCTATTGCTCCAAGAACTCTAGAGTTACACTATCATGCCAAATTTGTGAAAATTTCCCAAGTTCAACATAAAAGCTGCGATAACTGTAAAACTAATAAAGCTATTGACCCCGCGGTGGTCTTATTCGATTCAGCGTTCAAAAATCTATATAAATCGATAACAAATACACGTTTTTCTGAAAAACGTTGGGAAATATGAATTTTCTCTCCCTCAAAACCCCCCAAAAATACCTTAAAAATTCAAGTAGCGATTTGGCTAAATGATTGAGCCATTGTCAGACCAAAATTGATTTTTGGTACAAATTTCATGAATTTAGCTTTTATAGTTACGTTTTTTAATTTTTTTTTCTATTGTATATTTGGATTCTACATGACTTGAAACGTAAAACATCAAATTTTGAGGGGGGTTAGAAATTTTTTTTCTTGGGCGATTACACTGGTTTATCATTCAATAATAAACCAAAAGGAGAAATGACTATTGAAGACCAGCCTCGTTCGGGACGGCCCTCAACGTCGAGAAAATCGATCCCCTCGTCCGTTAAGATCGTCGAACGATTTACCAACTCAGTGAGATCAGCGGAATGTCCCGAAGCTCAGTGCAAAGAATTTTGAGCGATGATTTGCACATGAAAGGGTTGCAACCTAATTCGTCCCACGCCTGCTCAATGAGAGCGTCGACTCCTGGTTTGCTTGAGATTGAAAAATCAGCTGGAAGAGGATCCCGATCTATTCGACAGATTGGCCAGAGATCTGGCCCCTTGTGACTTCTTCTGTTCCCCAGACTCAAAAGAGGCATGAAAGGGAAGCGTTTTGCCACTGAGGAGGAGGTGAAAAGAAAATCGCAGGAAGGCCTAAACGCGATTCGGATAAGTGAATTTAAAAATTGTTTCCAACAATGGAGAGAAAAAATTCAACAGGTGTGTTGTGGTCAATCGTAATTACTTTGAAGGTGACCGAAATTCGGTGTAAAAATATTGAATAATAAACGTTTTACAATGACATTCCGATTGTTTTTGGGTCCCCCCTCTTATTTATTTTTGTGAACGACTACAATGGTTAATTATTGATTAATAAACCAAGAAAATTCTGCATTTGGTAGACATGAAGATACTGAGGGCCATGTTGTAGGCTGAATTAATACAAAAATAATTATTTGACGCGCCTTCGCTTAATCGCATACTCATCTCAATTAATTCAATCCATGAAGTAGAGAATCTTACCGTAGTCGGTTTAACATTGCTGTCACGAAAAGAACTATTATGCAGACAAGTTGTGCAGCATTGTTGTAGACGAGGTTTTGACTTTGAATGTCGACGGGGCCGCCGTTCATCGATGGCGGCAAGAGCGTCTTGATAAACCAGGGCAGACCCAATGATAGCAAAATGTCCAGAGTGTTCCCGCCGAGGGCGTTCGATATAGTCATCGACCCGATGCCTGAAACGACGGTGGATTCAAATTAATCACGAAAACGTACTATAGAGAAACGGAATGCGGCTACATTTATAACCTAATATAACCTAAGAATTTATACCTAATCGGGCGTTGATGATGCTTGTAGATGCTTCAGGCATACTTCCTCCGATAGCTACGAGCGTGAGGCCCATAACTGAATCGCTGATGCCCAAAGTGTCCCCTGGGAACGTAAATTTCTTCAATTAGAGGAAATAAGATATAGTGCGTGACCTTAGCTGAGATTAATACTTACCGACAACTGTCATCATCCACGAGACGACGTAAGATGAAACGCCGATCCACACAGTGCACATGAGAAACGTGGCCGGGTAGAGGCTTCTTCTCATTCGACAATCGGGCACCGTGATGTACAAGCAGAAAGCCACAGGCCACGATAAAAGCCACCATAGCCTGAAAAAAATTCGAAAATAATTAATGGAAAAAAGCGAGTTCGCGACGGAAATAATTTGTTTTAGTATGACGCCTATCGCTTTATGAATGATTTCGACAGTTATTATTTCAATGAGATCTCAAAACACCTTTTAACTTTCAAGAAAAAAATATGAAAAAATTGGAGAGATTTCGTTCTAATTTTTGTCGATCGAGATGGTCGAAAATATTGCAGAAATTGGTCAGCGAAGACAAATTTCTTACTTGCGCACACCGAAATTGCGTATGTAGCTGTTAGAGAAAGGATTTTAAAAATCCATTTCTCTTTAGGAGCTACCTAAAAAACAAAAAACCTTCTCTTCAAATGATAATTAATTCACCTTCTCATCAATTGCTCCGGAGGATCGCACATTTTAATACTTTCCAATTCCTCTTCTTCGGCAATCGCTTCGGCCGCTTTTTTCGCGTGACCATTCGCCAATTCTACGGACCTGACCTGTAATACCGAAATGGAATTAATAACAACAACGGTTACAAATCAGATTGGTGGAAAATCGAAATTTCGCTACTTACATCTTCCATCCGAACGTTCGACGGACGTTTTTCCCATCCGATCGTCTCGCCGTGGAAATAGAATGGCCTGTATGTGCCGTTGGACATTTCATGGTTGCACGCTAATGCCACCGTCGATGCTTTGGAACGGAAAGGAATCAAATTAGATTTTTCAGCTAAAGAAGAAAAATGTGACTGACAATAATTGGCCCTCTTTCAACAAGCTATGCGGGCTAGGTATACTCAAGTAACGCGGCGCACACGATACTGCCGAGTTACGAATGCAAAATTCATTTGCTCCCCTGGAAGGGATAAAAATCAAATAAACGAGTTTATTCGTGTTTCAAATTTTTTAACGGTTTCAGCGTTGCTGTTAAATGAGTAAAATTGCTGTTGTTGCTGTTAAATGAGATAATAACAAAATTACTTCACAAACAATAAAATCGAGACATTTTTTTCGCAAAAATCACGTTCCTGGCGTTTTTCCAAATCTGAAGCCGATAATTTTGGATGAAGTAATTTTAAAAAATGGCATTTGCGGTATTGGAATCGAAGTATTTTTTTCACGCTAAATCGAATGAGACCATCGAGAGATCGGTAGCTTTAGTTGAGTTGAAGCGGTTTTTATGATGATTTTCGTGATGAATTGTTCGCGCCGGAATTCGGAAAAAATACATAGCTAAATAAATGTGATGATTATACCTCGTTAATTCACACGCGAAAAAATTTCACTATTCGTGATAATATTATAAAAACAATTTCTTTTTTATACTCTTCGAAAATTCGCTCGTTAATTCTAGCTGCACGACAAAATTTTCCGCTGGGTGTTCAAATGATAAAATATCTCAATCTCTCTCACAGTTGAAATTGTTATCAAATAATTATTCCACGGTCTGAACACTCTTGAAATTAATAAATGCAACGTCGGAGAATCGAAAAAAAAATTCCCCAGTTGCATTGACGGCGAGGGGAATTCAGCACTCCATTATTCGTATCTCGAGCGGCGAATATAACTCGGAAATGTCTGCCCCACGCGAATCCGTCAGCGAAATCTGTCAAGAGTACTCGAAACATTCTTCGTGTGCGTATTCACATTCAAACCGGTCAGACAAGTTTCTAGTCTTGCCTGCCGAATTCGCAAGTCATTACCCGGAGCTGACAAATAGGAGATCATAAGATTGGCACGTCATGGTTTCTGCGATTCATTGCATCCGGTAAGGATTTTTCTCCGGGCGGTCGATCAAAATCATGCGTTAGGCAACCATTAGTTTGAAATTGGGGCGGCTCAAATTTTCGGTCAAGGAGGCTTCGTTTTTGTGCAACATGGCCGACGGAAATTGATTAAATTAGCTACCAACTAATTAAGTTTTTTGTGACGATAGTAAGAACTCAATTTGCTTTTTAAAAAAATCGATGTCTGTAAGATGTTTATTTAAGGAGATTTAAAATATAATTTTCACCGATTTACTGCAGCTTTTTAAAATATTCCCAACTTTTCCTAGCTTTTTTATTGTTTTTAATTATTATTATTTTTTATTTTTTGCTTGTAATGATGTGTAGACTCCTTCTGTGCTCTCTTCTCCACCCAATTATTTTTAATGGCCCATTACATTCAAAATATATCACATATTCTGTATAATATCACACTGTTTCCTCCGACTTACTCTGACTGTGAAAGGATGTTTTGTTTTTATGTATAACCGTTTTGGCGGCTTTAAACAGCCGCTGCTGGCAGAACAGAACGACGCAGTAGACGAGGTAGAGAAGAAGTAAAATCAAAGCTTCGTACCTAAAAAAAAAAAATTTAGCGCGTGAAAAGTAAAGTTAATGAACTTATAATAGAACCAGATAAACGTAGTTTTTTTTTTTATAAGATAACCTGAATGGGGAGATCAATATTTTTATAAAAGTACCTGATACAAAATATTTTTTTACAAATAAATATATTTATAACATAATATTTGTTAATTGGATGGAACAATATTTACCTATTCAAATACTTCATACGAAATATTTTTACAAAAATCTATCTATCTGTAGATTAAATAAAATATTTATATTTGCTTGCTATACGACCCCATTTCCGTGTGTAAATAAATAAGTTATATTTTTATTAATCTATCTATGGATACAAATAATTTAGTAGTGAAGATATTTATACGTCAATTCAAAATTATGGCCAGCACGATACATTTCCGAGATTTGAATACGTACCAAAGCACCTTTTCATCCCAGAGGATGACTGTGAGGACGCCGACGACGAACGCGTAGATGCCGCAATCTCGGGCTAAAGGCCACAGCTCCAGAGGTATCACCTGCCAAAATTCTGAAGTTTCAATAAACAACACAAAATTTGCTCGTACCGACGAAATTATAGATGAATCGTAGACCTACTAAGGGGACCCAGAGCGAAAAAATACTGCAAATGATTGGTTTATTTTCCTTTGCTTCAATAATGATCTAAGAAGACCAACATTTGTGATTCCGAACATTGGTGAACGTTCCCACCAAAACAGATTGAACAGAAAATACGAATTTTCTCCCCGTCAAAACCTCCGAAAATACCCTTAAAATTGATATAGCGGTTTTGTTGAAGAACTGAACCATTGTGGAGCCAAGATTGATTTTTGGTGAAAATTTCAAGAATTTAGCTTTGATAGTTTCGCCAGAAAAGTGTTGAGGCGGTCGGGCAGATTTTTTTCATATTTTTTTAATTGAATATTCGGATTCTATACATGCCTTGAAACGTAAATCATCAAATTTTGTGGGGGTAGTTTTTTTTTTTTGCGTTTACAATGGTTTATTACTTATTGAATAATAAACCAAAATTAAGGGCGCGGTGAAAATGAATAACTGAGAGAAAATTAGTGAGTGGAGTCGCAGGTGAGACAGCTAAAACTTAAAACCAGCAATACACAATTAATTTAATTTTTTAGAATGATATAATTTTACATAATAAATTCCGCAGTTACCATCGATGCGTTTTTGAGAAAATTTTCAGGTTGGAAATTCTAATCGGTCAGGTTTTCGAGTCCTTGTGTTAGCAAAGAAAAATGTAGACAAGAGTTTATATTACTAAAAACAATAGTCTCAAGAGGTACCGACACTTTTAGCTGCGAGCCCTCCGCACGCGGCGACTCCCAAAGTGTTGAAAACCGCAGAGCCGACGACAGTGCCGACGCCGAGGTCGGACTCAGTCAAGAACGTCCCGATGACGTTTACGAAGAGTTCGGGCGCCGACGTTGCGAACGCCATGAACGTCGCGCCTGCCACATCTTTCGACAAGTTCAGATCTGCAAGGATGAAAAGGAGAATTACTTCGAATTGATCCTATTGTAGAGAAAAATGCTATTTGAGTGAACTTTTTGTATACATTGCAGTAGCGGAGACGAAATTAGGCTGCTGGCTAGCCAGTCAAATATTATCAATACTTGTTATAGTAACCATAAGGGAAAACAACTATTGTAATTGTAATTATTTCAGATTTTCAAAACTATCGAATTAAAAGTGGAATTATTCGCCAAACGATACCGCTTCTGAGTGTTTTATGAGCATTCAATCAAGCAAAAAACAATTTTTATAGCGCCATTAATTCTCGAGTTATACAATCGATGCACGTCTTTTTTTAAATCTCAAAAAACTACACACAAATGCTGCAACAGCTCGAGAGACTAGCTATCAACTCGATTAAGGTCTAATTCGATATAGCGTCAATAAACATTTACATTAAATTATATTAAACCCTCCTATGTTTTAAAAACATTGGAAAATATTTTCCACCCCAAAACTTGACTCAAAATTGAGTAGCGATTTGGCAAAAGAAACGAGCCATTATCAGACCAAGAACGATTTTTGGTAAACATTTCCAATTTTTTTTCTACACAATTCTAAGACAGTTTCCAGATTTTTTTCTCTAATTTTTGAAACTGTTAGTTTCACAACGCGGATTCTGGTCTTAAATTGTAGCAAATTCAATCTAGTTTGCGAAGGTATTCGTGAAGAATACAATACAATCTATAGATTGGGAGATACAATCGAAACTCAGTCAACAAAGGTTTTTCTAAGCGGCAAGCATGATTAACTATACTTGAAGCAATTTTTTTTCGCGATCCAAATATAAAAAATGACCTGTACTATCTCATTCGTCTTACAAAATGGCGAAATCGCGATTTTCCAGACCCGCCCAATTTCCCGTCCTCAACTGTATTTGTTAGTCGAGCTAGAAAAATTCCTGCGAAAATTCAGTCAAGATTCGGTCACCCTTCCTGCTTTACGAGCAACGGGCCTTTTTCGGCGAGAAATGCTCACTCAATCAATTCCGCGTACCTGAAGGTTGTCGACTCGTCAATCATGTAAGCAAACTACTCATTGTCTCTGTTACATCACCTCCAGTTATATCTTCTGTCTCTGAGTTCCAATCGGCAGACAGTCAATATTCGCATACCTTCGGCCGCAACAATAAACGAATTTATCACGTTCCGCCCCGCGTACAATCCTATCTAATGGGCAATCTGCTCTTGACAGGCACAATAACGATCCTGGTGCGGAATATTATGAAACATCAAACGTTGAGATGTCCTGAACAAAAAGGATTGTGCGACTAAACGCCTCAAGTCCCCACGACCTTCGGCGACCGTGTGACAATAGGAGACGATTTTTTTTGTCAATAGAAGAGAACGTCTTCCCGGGTCGAGTTTGCACGGTCTGCGTCGCAATAAATGGCGAATATTAGCCCACACGATTGTCGTCAACTTTGTTTGAAATTAGCGATGACAAAGTCATTTTATTTTCAACAGGAGAAGGTACGAAGTTGGGCTAATTATTTTTTTTTAATAGGTAAATAAAATTTAAAATACCCAATTAAAATTACAAAAAAAGCAAAAAATAGAATGTTAAAAAAAATGGGATTTTTTGTGGAAAATAAGAGACATTTGTTCGGTCGGCGTTCCTTTAAGTGAAGCAATTATCTTCCCAGATTGTTAATAAAGAAGTTTCAATATTCAATTAAGGGTTACCTTGACAAGACGAACATACTAGCTGGAGTCGTATTTTAACGAGAATACTCTTTACTGAATCAATGAACTATAATATATTCCTTTCATTAGCGCAATAGGAGACGTTGAGTGGCGATAAATTTTCACCGATCATAATTCTTGTAAGCAGTCAAGCTAGTTATTTGATTAAGCTACACGCGCTTCAGGAGGCGAATTAATTGAACACGAGGTAAGCGCGCATGAATCGGATATTTGTACCAATTATAAGCTCACTTTTCCGAATAGATCACTTGAAATATGTCTCAAAAGATGGAAGAGGTCGTAAAAAATTTTCGTTGGAAAAAAAGGAAAATTACAGAAAATTATCTTTGTCTGACAGATCTGGAGGCATATCAAGGAATTCCGCTCGTATTTTTGCTATCAATCATAAGCTGATGAGACGAATGAAACGCTCAATCGTTCTGCACATTTCCGGGGCGCGAACGAGGTAGTTACCTTCGAGGAATGTTTTCATAACACTCGATTCTTGGAAATTACCCGGCTAAGCTCTAAATCACGCCTCTGATAAACGACCTCAACTTGGGATCCATTTGGCCACTCAACTTTAGAAGCAACCAAGTTGAAAAATGGAAGGAATTTTACCTAGAGTATTGCAATGTCCTGTATAAAACGCTCAAAATATTGTATTGTGGTTTATCATTATTTTGCTTCAATATTATGATTTAAGGAGCCCATCGACTTGTGAACGTTTCAAACTGACAACTTTAAGTACTAACTAAAGCCTCCTCAGCAGAAATTGTAGGTATTTTATCATTATTTATATTTATTTTATTAGTATTATTATTTTTATTTATTTTTTATTATTATTTTTTATTTTTTTGTTTTAGCTATTATTTAGTCTGATATCCAGCTAAAGAAAGTGTGACGAGCAATCCAACGAGTATACAACTAGTTTAATAGGTCCACAAAGTCCCGACAAATGGTGAATTTCTCAAGAATTCCAGTAAAAAATGCAATAACTCAAGAACCAAGCTATCAAACTCGTTATAGTCTCATTCATCGTCCAGGGGAAAAACATGTTCTAAAAATATTAAATAGGTATTGGAAACCATTAATTACAAAATTTAAAAAACCTCAAAAATTACCTTCAAAATTGAAGTAGCAATTAGGCTAAAGAATTGAGCCATCGATAGCCAAAAAATGATTTTCAGCGTAAAATTGAATATTCGTATTTTATATCATTTGAAACGTAAAACATCAAAGGGGTAACATTTTGAGGGGTAAGAAATCTTTTCGAGTGCGATTACATGATTCACTAGGGGCTGAGCGCCCCTGGCGGCTTCGCCTCCCAACCCCCTTTTAGGGGGCTTCGCCCCCAATCTACTTGGCGCGGCCCGTCCAAGGGGCTGCGCCCCTCCTGCCATGCCTTACGAAGCGGTGGGGTTAGTGTCCTTGTCACTAGTATAATAGTCGTTAATTATTTGTGTATGAAGAGTGGGAATCTATAGTTATTATTAGTAGTTGCTATAATTTGGCATGTAGGTGGAGGTGTTTTCATGTGCTTTGTATCATAAAGTATTGGGTTTTCAACTTGCGCAAAGTTTTAGCCGAGGTAGGCATGACAACATTAAGTTTTCCAAGATTTGTAACTTGCTCAGTGGATAATTTGAACAAAAAGTCGTCAATTCAGATGTTTGAATATTCCGAAAAATAGGTCATTTAACTGTCTACATTTTCCCCATGTAATATACCTATCAATTTTTCAACCGTTTGTGCGTTATTCAACAATATTGCTGGCATATACACCAAAACATCACACTTTTCAACTTTACACATTTTTTTCATCTATTTACTGCAAAAGAAACAAAGAATGGAGTATATATTATTGATATACACATCATCAACTATCATTATGCTCAATTTGAGCGAAATCGAAATCAAAAAAATTTTCACGAAAAATCCAAGGGGGACCCCTGCGATTTTTTTTACCCGATCAGTTAACGATTTTTTACTCGTCTTCCAAAACAGATAAAAATCTGAAATTTTCAGGAAAGTTGTGTCTTACCGAGATGTATTTTTGTGATTTTTTTTATTTCTCGGAAAAATCTGCAAGTGGTCCAAAAAAATCGGTTTTTGAAAGCTCAAAAATTGACCTTTAACCGTGCTTTTCGGGGGTAAAATTCATGTGAATCAATTATTTTAATACGCAGGAGTCTTCATTTGAACCCCTTACACACATACATAGCAAAAAATTTGGAGAAAAAAATTTAAACAGCGCCACAGAAATTATTTTCCGTCAATCGGGTATTTCACCGTTCGAACTTTCGAGCTCCGCTGATGGTGAAAAATTAAATTCTCCTTATTAAGCGACTTTGAAAGCTATTCTTATAGGAAATTTAACGCAGAATCCGAATTTGACGATAAAAAGGCCGAAATTTGACGACAACTATCAGTTTTTACTCATTTCAGTACTACACGTTTTCATGTTTTTCAATCAATTAATTTTTACTACAGGAAATTAGACGAAGAATTCGAACTTAAAGTGAGAACAATCAAATTCTAACGATTAATATTATTTTTTGAATTTTTTTTCGATTTTCATACTTTCGGAGTTTCAACTTTGGAATTTTTTTTCGCCACGTTCGCGAATTTTGAAAAAATAGGTTTTCAACAAGCAAATTGAGAAAATTTAATTTAGAATCGATTAAAAACAAAAAAGGACAGTGATTATTTTTTGTTTTCAAGATATATTCCACTTTTAGGTAAAAAACGTAAACATAAACCTCCCCCAAGAAAAATCCAAGGCCTAAATCGAAAATCGACTATTTTTTCACCTCATTCAACAATATTGACAATTCGGTATAAAATTAATTTCATCTTTCAATACGTTCCGTCGGGTCGAGAGCGTTTGTTTGTATAAAAAATTTCGAGTTCCGACTGTAGCTCCGCGGAGGTCATTCGTTTGGAATTCGCCTGGCTATAACTTTGTAATGCGTTTAGTATATACGAAACGCGATTTTAAAACCGCTACAGCGCCCGATAGATAAAATTCCGCGATCCGAAATTTCGACCAAAACAACGTTTTTCGATACATTTCAAATTGTTTTGAAAAACCAAAACCAAAAATTGACATTGTAGAGGTTTTTTAGCCGAGGGCTTTAAATTTTAAGCAACCCCTATTTTTTCCATCCAAATCCTTCCAACCATCTGCTCAATCTATAGTATACCTTCTCCTCCTCCTTGCTGTGCAGTTTTATATGTATAGATTATGACCAAAAAGAGGTGTATCAAAGCTGAGAGGAACCGCAGCACAAATGAACGAAGAAATCCATTTTATCTTCGGGGCTGAAATGGAAAATCGAAGATTGACGCGATGAACGGTTGAACAAGAACCGGTTTGCTCCACAATCTTGAACAACTTTCTACTTACAGTGAAATTCATCAGCCGAGGCGTAAATGCGTGGTTGTAATTTATGTATTACGGTGATGATGTGTATTAGGGTGATTCCGAATCGGCAATTTAAATGGAATTTTCACGAGGATAGGAAGGAAATCGGTTGAAAACGTGTTACAGTAGTATTAGAAATATCTTGGAACCTTGATCGGCGATATATTTCGCGAGAGCAAATATTTTTCCAGTGCGAAGGCCTTGGGTCAATAGAGATTTCCCTCAAGGTTGCCGATTTCTTGTAAGAAATTGACTGGATGAAGAGCAAGTGTTCTGAAGGTAATCCTCGGTATAGAAAGGTTGACCCTCAAGCATCATTCCCTTTCTACTCAGTCATATTCGCCTTTCACGAGGACAACGGCTTAAAGAAAAATAAAAAAACCGCCAAAGAAAGATAATTTGTCAAAAAAAAAGCGCTGAAAATGAGAGCACAATGGCTCCAATATTTTCTGTAATTCCAATTAATCAAATTATCGTACTTCGTTAATATAGCAAAGTTGATCGATTGTTGGAAAAATGATAACGATCGCAAAGATGGAAAAACTGTAGTAGCTAACCGAGATGATAAAACAGCAGTAAAAACTAGACGTAAACTGCACGAACATAAAAATCATTAAATGAGGGTTCCGCGAAAGAAATTATTGCTGTAATAATTTTTACAACTACTCACTCAGCGGAAAACCGGTTAATCCGCAACCGGTTCAGGATGTTTTTATTCGAAGTCATACAAGTTCAGATTTCGGCCACTCCCCGCGGCGGCGTAATCGACCACTAGCCGAACAGGATTCTGACAAACGGTCGGCGAAATCGCTCTCATCTTTCATCGATGCGGCATGTAGTTGCGAACGTAGTAGCAACAACGGAACGATTAAGAATGAATTAACATAAATTGAAACACGAATGAACTCCTTCGATTAGCACGGGGAGAGAAGCGAACGATGAGAGGAGGATCAACTGCGATCAACGAGCCTGATGATGATTATTTTCGCAGGGCAAGCGAGACAGTAAGGGAAGAAAGGAGGTACCTAGTAAATAAAAATGGAGAATCTTTTTTATCGCCCTTTAAAAACGCTGCAAATGATTGTACAGTGGTTTATTATTATTTCGCTTCAATATTGATTTAAGAAGATCCATTTGTCATTTTAAATATTCCGAACATTTGTGAACGTTCCCACCGAAAAACAGATGGTAACTATAGGAAAAAACTCCGTAGCAACTATTGTAATTTTAATCATTTTTATTTCTCTTAATTTCCTAATTAAAAGCTAAACTTATTGCCTAACGATACAGCTGGAGTTTTTGACGACCATTCCAATGAGTATAGAACGATTTTCATAGCTCCAAGAACTCTCGAGTTATACCCTCTTGTCAAATTTCTGAAAATCTCCCAAATTCGGCACAAAAGCTGCGATAACTCGAGAACCAATAAAGCTATCGACCCGGCGATGGTCTCATTCGATTCAGCGTCAAAAAATCTATATAATTTGATACCACGTACACATTTTTCTGAAAAACCTTGGAAAATATGAATTTTCTCCCCCTCAAAACCCCCCAAAAATACCCTTAAAATTGAGCTAGCAAGTTGGTTCGAGAATTGGGCCGTCGTAGGACCGAGATTGATTTTTGGTGAAAATTTCACATTTTTAGCTCTTACAGTTTGGCCGGAAAACTGCTAACGGCGGACGGACAGAATTTTTTTTATTGGATATTCGGATTCTACATGCCTTGAAACGTAAAACATCAAACTTTGAGGGGGGTTATAAATTTTTTTTTCTTGGGCGATTACAATGGTTTATTATTGAATAATAAACCAAAAAAAAAAATTAAAAAATTAAAAAAAAACTCGAACAAATTACAGAAAATGCGAATTGTGTTGAAGACTTGAGAAACTTTTCAAGACTTTAAGCGCTCGAAAAAACGTAATAAAAAAAAATAATAAAAATAAAAATACAATAATACAAAAAAATCGACATCGTGCTAAATCGTAGTTGAATATACGGCCCTTCTCAAAATATCATCAAGTTTGATAAATTTTTCATGGATATAATAGAAAGTTTTTTTTTTTTTTCAATATTATCTCTGCTGTTTTGAATTACCGGAAGTAAAAAAATTCACAGGATATTCTAATTAAGCCAAATTTAACGAACGTTCAAGTCGAAGAAGAAAGAAAATAAAAATTCAGGTGTTCCCAAGACATTCTCGGTTTTAGTACGACGAGAAAAGTACGCGGCAGAATCAAATATTGCAGAAGTTAAAATTGTGATGAAAAAATGTAATCAGGAAATAGCTAGCTCGACTCAAAATAATATTCTGCGTCGAATGAAAACGCCTCCAATCGATGTGACGCAAATTCATCGCTAAAGAAAATCATATTTTGCTGACACCGAGTTCGTCGCTCCGGTAAAAATTCTAAAGAAATAACCAGCCAATTAACTCGACGAAAAAAAATCCGGAACTGTATTTAGGATAAATTGATTTCTGCGAACCGCATGTTTATGAATTGCAGCTAATAACCAATAATGATAGATTGATCCAAGCCTCGGATTACGACAAGCTCGAGCCCAACCTATAATACTCCCAAAGCACAAGCCATCTAGAAATTCAGCCTCACTCGAGTTACTGACTCTTCCCGTAATAACCCTCAGCGGAATTTCCGTCGGTCGTTTTTCGTTTCCACCTTTGGCAAATCAAAATCGCGCCGCCATAAGTGAGAGAGTCATGTGAAATAATCAGTCAGAAAGAGACAGTCGGATAAAATACATCAAGGTCGCTCGGCTCAATCTCGTCCGGCGATCGTCAAAGACAACGATGAGAACTGATGAGATATTAGGAATGATTGCTCTCGTCGGGTCCAGGTTCCAGGTATGGAGCACCGGCGAGTGTTTCCTAGTTTCATCAATACTCAATGGCCTTGCAGGAATTCCTGAACGGAGCGCCATCGCTAATGGACAGGTGTGCTCCCCATGCTAGAAATAATCTATTCCACGTACGAGCAAGCATCAGGTGGGCGAATAATTATTAGATCTATAAGTTATGCAATGTTAACTGATAAAAATATACGTATTTTTACTGTTCTATTCACAGGGAGAGGTGGACAAGGCGTTCAATGACTTAAGCTGCCCACAGAATGCCCAAATGGGCTAAAGCGCTCGATATAACAAAGTAAATTTTTCTACCCTCAAAATACTAAATACGATAACAGAAAATATGGAAGCAATTTAAATAATTGATCTCACCTAATAGGAATAAGGCTGAATTTTAATTTATCTCATTTCTATACATCTTTTTGTTTTTCGTCCCTTATAAATATCTTGGCCAGTGATGATTTTCCCTCATTTATGTGATTTTTATTGAAATTAATCCCGTCTCCTCTTGTGGTCTGATTACCTAGGCGCGTCTGCGTTCCACAACTGTAAAATCACTATATTTTTTTCATTTCCTAAAAAAAATCGTTAGTTGAAAAAATTGAGATTTGTGAAAATGGTGGTTTATTGTGTGTTATTATGTAACTATTAAAACAAAGAGATTCGGCCAATTGATTTTTTTTTAAATTTGTCAGAAAAATATTTTTTAAATGGAAATACTAATTAATTGACCTGGAACAGTAGACATGTGGTATGGTACTCAATAATTTATTGTCAACCTACCTAGTACCTATAGGCAAACAGGAAAAAAATTGCTTCCCAAGCCGGAGGTTTGCACCCAACTCCCTAATTTAAACCCCTCATTTGACGAGTAAGTTATACCGATTGCGGTGATCACTAGAACACTGAAAAATGTTTTCATGTAATTCTATTTATCAACGAGCACGAAAATCCTTAATAACTCGTTTAAATTATTTGGAAGCATATAAGTTTCGCAGATATTTTTGCAATAAAAACTATAAAACTGTAGTAAACATTGTAGATAAAAATGAATGCATTTTACAACGCTGCGAGCATTCTAATTACCTTATTGATTCTTGTGGTCCGTTGAAATCACAATAGATTTAAAATAGTGGACGGTTTATTCAAACAAGGAATTTCATTCATAACTCATGATTTTAACTCAACTTTAACTAAATGTAAATCTATTCAATAAACTTTATAGACAAATGTAACAAATTTGAAATCAATTAATAACTTAATAAAATAATTAAATGTATAATTATTATTATATGTTTAATTAAATTAATAATTTATATAATTATTAATGTACATAAATGTATCGACTATTTTCCTTATTCATTATTATAATAAATAATGAGTTTGTATTATAACCTATTTATTAATTAAATGAGAACTTAATTATTTTATTTTATTTTATTTCGTTTTTGGTAAAATTTCACTAATGATTTCAATTATGGGTTTGCGGCTGCTTCTGTGCACTTCATTTCGAGCAGTGTTGGAAAACGGGGCCATCCAAAAATGCTAGAAGCAGTTCTCCCCGCCTGGGCGGGCACAGCGAGGCGCAAACAATCCTTGGAATAACAGACCTTAATTTTCGTGATTCATTACCGTTATCATCTTGTTAAAATATTAATTGACAATTATCGCTAGTTGTGTAACGATTGTTCGACAACAAAGAAAAAAGAGGTTATCCAAAAACGTTGACAAAACAAGAATCCAATTTTAACCGAATGACTAATTTGACAATAGCAAATTGCCACTTATCACCAGCAGTTATTTAAACATCAACATGCATTTTCTTTGTCGCAATAAATAGTAAGTTTAGATGATAAGGCTGTGTCAATTTAATAGAGATAGCTCGGAGTTTCGGATTAAGGCAATTAAGAGAACAGTTCAGACCAACACTTTTTTCCAGGTATTAATTGATTGTTGACAGACACTCGCTGTCTAAAAACAGGAATAAAGTAAAACGCGATACCGTAATTAGAAACTAATTGTAATCTATGAAACTTATTGGCGCAGTTGAAAAATTCACAAGGCGAATAATTCGTGGAACGCAAATTCGAGGTGCGAAATTGTTCATAGTTTATTTTAGGAAAAAGTCATGGGCTTTTTTCATTTTATCAGTGGTAGGTATTTTATTGTTGATGAACCTTATTTCAAAATTTCCTGTAGCGAATTCAGGCTTTGAAAAGTTTCAAAATATTCTATTTTCATTTTTATCTCGAACATAGTATACTTGCTGCGTGGTTTCTATTTTAACCATGAGATTAATACACTTGCTCACTTAACTATTGATGTGAACAAAGACAAACATGTGTCAATTACCGACGGTTTTTCGTTAAAATGATTTTTATTTAATCCCGTGAAAAATATCTAATCATTACTTTTGAATTGAAAGGGAATTGCCCGGAACGTTACATGCGTTACATGCCATCCTTCCTATAAAGGGTGATTATAATGTAATTTACATAATAAAATACGATTTACACAATCCGATATTTTTCTATTTTTTCTACAATTTTTAAAGTCTTATTGCAATTTTAGCATGGGAGTCGAATCTTGAGTTGCTAATATTTTTTCGACAATATTCAGCCATTCCCCACTTTCTTGTTTTTTTATTATTTTATTGCTACGAGTGGGAAAATTAGTACGATCCCAAACGCACTAGCAAATGAAGACCCCAAGAAATAGAAGAATCGATTAAAATCCCAAGAAAAGCTAAACGAAATTATTTTTACCCTTCTCGAATAAATTGGTAACGGTCCAGTCCGATAATTTATTTCAACTATGACAATGTATAAAAAAAATCCCCCACTAGAATATCTGTATAATGTATTTATTTACCTTGGCAGATGCAATCTACTGACGGGAGAAAGTAGTCGTTGCAGACAAAAGCGATAACGACGAAGCAGTAAAGGCCGCACAACACGTGGAGAATTATAGCGCCATGCTGTCTCTGCTCTGTCGTGAACAGATCCTCAGGAAAATCTGACTTATCGTGTTCGACGACTGTGCAATTTTCCGTCTCTAAAACAGAAACAGAGGGAAAACATGCGAAATGAGTAATTGCGATTTTTCGAACGGAGAACAATAGAACACGTAAAATCGCGGTCGGCGGTCTAAAATAAATCGTAAAAAAAATACAATAGAAAGCGAACGACTATGGCAATGAAAGTTTCATAATAAAATGTCGGCCGGATATGCCATAGAAAATTTTGCATTATTTCTTTCGCGATAATTCGTCCAGTTTTTCAATAATTTTTGTGTCCACCTCAGATTCCTTTATGTGCGTCAAATGTTATACAACCGCACTAAAAACGATCGAAAAAAATTATTGGTTTTAATAAAAAAAAATATATAGAAGATGCTAAAAAAAATCAAAAATATACTGGAATAATTGGCCAATAATTGGAATAATTGGAAATAATAATTGTAGTCGGCCGAATTTAATTGTTTCCGAACGAAATGCAGTAATTTTTTCACTCTCCAGAGTGAAATTTCGTAGAGCCTGATTTTCGGAAAATAATTTCTCAATGTTTTTAGCCAAACTTTATGCATTTAAGGTCAAATGAAGCCTCTCAAGTGTTAAACTAAATTGGAACTTTAAATGCGTTGTTAGAGTATGACGGAAATCAAACGAGTACATCGACTAATATTCCTGAAAAACTCAAATTTCATCTGTTCTAGAGTCGAAAGACAACTACAGAACTTGATCGAGTTTGAAAATTGCAAGAGTGAATCCAATAGTAGAAAAATGTCAAGATTCGGATTCAGTTCATATTTGGCCGAATGTCTGTTGATAAGGTGTATATCAATTATCAACGGGGTTTTCTGCAGCTGTCACAAAGTGGCGAAAAATATTTTTTATGCAATGTAACAATTTTTTAAAAATAATTTAATAATAATTTTAATAATGGAAATTACGCTAGAACGGATGACAAACTAATTTAAGTAGATTATTAGAAGAAAAAAATTAATTATACGTATAATTTCGCAGGTATAATAGAAAATTTGAATAGAATGGGAAATGTACTTATTCCCGTTTTTCATATGTTTATTTGTAATCAGGACATTTTATCTCATTCATCGAGGATTATAATGCATTACTAATATTTCTGTTGGATGTGTCCCCATGAAAATAAACGGAATTCAAAAGAAAAAAAAAATGCTTCACGTTCGGAATCGGGTGTAACTAACTTTACACTCCTATATTAAAAATACGATGCTATACAATGGCTGACGGATAAACCTCGAAGTTTTGCATAACTGCATTTTACAAAGCAGTATGAAAAACTCAAGGGCAACATATTTCTGTTCACAAAATAGGTAAAGCGAATTTTTCATCTGTAACTTTTCAATAATAAACCATTGTAGTTAAATACGGAAGAGACAAACAAAAAAATTTGCAGCAGTTATTTCTTTGAAGGTTCGTCGTTGCAAAAAAAAACCGAAACGAAAAAATAGATAATGCAAATGCAAATTAGCCCGATAAGATTGAAACTTTACGAACGAAAAACGATTAAGGGAAAACTCACTTGAAAAACCGACAAATCCACCGTTGAGCGCGACGATATTCAAAATCGGTTGAACCGTAATTGCGACTGTTGGCAGAGTCAAATTGTTCTCCACCATTTCGACGGCGAATTTAATAGTAAACACAGCCGTTTGTCTAGCTTTACCTTGTCTGGTTGTCAAGTTAAAAAACAACTCGTATCATTTTAATTTTGATGGAAGGGCCTAATAAATGTTAAGACAGGTCTCACACAATGAACAGGTTCGAGGAATTTGTTTGCGCGGTCTGACTCAAAAACAAACGCTCAAAGATTAAAAAATTTTCGACCATGAATCATTGCTTTAACGAAAAATACCAACATTCACAAATCTTAGGCCTGTTTTTCATTTTAACCGGCTTCAAAACAAGAAGGTTACACAACTAGACTTTTTTATTGACAATTTTTTATTTAATCATAACGCTCACGAAAAAAATTAAAATGCTTAAGATTTTTTGCTAGAAAGAATAGTCTATCCAAGTATGTACCATAATTTTTTTAATCGGATATTTCAATATAATAATTTCAATATAATGTCGGATAAGGTGTGACGTCGATTTGTGCGTTTAACCGATAGAAAATAATTAAACGCGCTGCTTGAATATTGAGCTTTGAATATTATTGCTTTGTAATGTTGGACTGTAGACACTCTACATCGCCTTAAGGATGTCCGAACGGACAAACTGCCTGTGCCAGAGGAAATTAAATAGTATAAAAATATAATATATTATAATATAATATTTATAATATGTAATATTAATAAATAATCTTCGATATATTATATGATAATAATATCTAATTTCCTGGCACAATTGCTGTGGCTCGTTCGGGCACCCTTGGGGCGATGAAGAGTTTCTACAGTCCAACTTAACAAAGCAAGAGTAAGTTTCGTTTTCCCCACCTCTTCGATGCAGTAAATTTTCTTCAAGATTTTACATGATCATTCAAGATATTTAATTGTTATTTTATTCTATAAGTTTTTTCGCATGTTCACGGTATATTATCATGAATATTCCATATTTAAATTTATATAATTAAGTAGATATTTTATTTTATTTCAAATTATTACTCTATGAAAAAATTTTATAGATATTTTATTTTAAAAATGATTATAGATAGAAAAATGCTCTATGATGATGATAGATTTTTATATTAGGTATACGTTAAAATTTTCACTCAAGATTTCAAATTATAATATATTGAAAGAATTCGCGACAATCATTTGAGATGAATTTCCGTAGTAAGTGATATCTTTCTCTTCAATAAAAATAGAAAAACGAAGAATCGAACCCCGAAAGAATTCAAAAAAGCGGACTCCGTTTGCAAATATTTCTATTTAACTTGATATGTAGGATTTCACACTTAGAGCCGAGAATATTTCGAAGTACTTCTCGGAAAAAGTACGGCAAACAAAACGGGTTCTAACAGCACAAACAAAATCGACTACAACAGCACGGCACAACTCAGTTCGCGAAACTGGTAACACCTTTGGAAATGATGCCTTTTGTACTCAAGACTCTACAGGTGTGAGAAATTAAGAAAAATGAAGAAGGGGCTCGGAAATGGCTTTAAGCACCGCATACCAGGGCGAACAGATTTAACGCACGGAAAAACAATAATTTCAAGTTGTTTCGACAAAAGGAGCGCTCCCGCGAAGCATTTTTTTCGCCCATTATTCGTAATTGTAATTGGTATTTCAGATGCGAACTTGCTAATTTGTCGAATCCGGTCTGCGCCTGCGTGCGACACTGTCGACGTAACGAAGAGAAGGTAGGGGAAGTTAAAAAATTCCGACTAATTGCTCAGGAAGAGAGATATACGAGAATATTTCGTTAGTTTTTCAGTGAGAACGTTTCCGACTGCTAATGAACTATTACAAAGATGTAGTAGCGATCGGTCCGAAGAGCTTGCGAGGAGTTGAATGGGGGCCGGGATTTTTCAAACGTGTTCACGCCAATATTACGACGAGCGAATCCCTAAAGCGAAAACAATTCAAATAGTACGACTGGGAAGACGGTTGGTGGAAAAACTGACGCGTACAGGATTTCGATCGGCTAACGGACATGAAAAAAGCTATTATAAAATCGTAAAATTAATATAGGGCGCACTTGAGCCAATCTTGTTGAGAGACGAACGGTGAAAAACACTTCTGGCGGACGGCTAGCCTTTGAAATTTGAATTTGCCAACATTGTTTTGTGTAAATACATTAAAAAGCTACGAAGATAACGTCCTTCTTGTCACGATGAACTCAAAACGCGCTAAATACCCAAAATGAAAAAAATAAATAAATAAAAAAAAGCCGAATTCGTTTTTTTTTAGGTTTGAAATATAATGTCTATGGAGGTTGACCGCGAAAAAATTGTTTTACGAAATAAACGTTACGAAAAGTCAGTTAGAAACGGTAGGTATGAAATCAGAAAAATTGTTTTTCGATTCATTAATTCAGGAGGGCAGCGGGTACAGAGGTGCAGTAAATAATGCGAATTTAATACGTTGCCAAAGAATAGAGGGAGCCGATTCTCATTTACCGACCAATCATTCACAATCAAGTTCAATCCATCGATTATTCTATTTCGAGAGAAATACCGTCCCAATGATGAACTCGATTTGACTTGAGATGCTCAAATGAGTATCCACGTCAACGTTTACGAGTTGTGAAGTGAAAGAGAGCCAAATTCTTCTTTAAAAAATTCTTATTCGACTTTAAATTAAATTGAGCAAGCGGTTTTCACCAAATTAGCTTACTGTTGAGATAATTAGTACTTATATGCTTCAAACAATTGTCAAAAATTCTGAATAGAATGAAAACTGCAAATAGAAGTGGAAATTCCGAGTAGAATAAAAAATTTCGTTTAGAATTGAAAATTCCGAATAGAATTGAAAATTCTGGATAGAATTGAAAATTCTGGATAGAATTAAAAATTCCGAATATAATTTAAAATTCCGAATATAATTTAAAATTACGAGAAAAAAATTATAATTTCGAATAGAGGTGAAAATCCCATATAGAATTGAAAATTCCAAGTAGAATTTAAAATTCTAAAGAGAATTTAATGACATTCTATAGAGAATTGAACATTTCAAAGATAATTAAAAATTTCGGAGACATGAAAATTCCGAATAAAAGTGATGTGCTCGAAGAACAAACTTGACCGCCACTTTGGTCGAGATATCGGATATAATCGGTTTTCACTGATTTGGTACGAATCGGTCGCCTATTAAAATCCGCAACAGACAGCACCTTTCACACGAACGGAAACACTTCGTCGAAGCGAGGTAAATTCTGATTCGTAACTAGGCTACTATTTTCTAACGCCAAATTGTATCTATTATCATAATTTATCAACTCAAGGCATGCGTCTATAATTGTTTATAACGTTTCTCAGGAATTTCAGAATGAGCTAGGGGTTATTTAGTTAATATTTAATTTACTCGAGAATTTCATAGTGATTTACCTTTTATTATGGTTTAGATTTAGTTTAATTTAAGATATGATGAAATATGTCGGCAATAGGAAACCAATTTATTGCAGCCCTCAGGAAGCCCGAAGGGGCGAAGTACTCGGTCAGGAACAACAAAACTCCGGAGTACAAGAAGGGTTCTCCCCCACATCAACACAAGGAGAAATAAAACCTCGGCAATCGAAAAAATATACATCGCACTATGCCCAAAGCATAAATAATGCTATACTCTAAGGTCTAAGGTCAATGACATCAGCTTCGAAATCGAGAACGCTACGGTACAAAAAAAAACTCGCATTTTTCCAAATAGTAACGATTTACATTCCAATAACGTACCTGTCGTTTTGAACAGTCTATGTTGCTTGATGTGAGCTCGCGACAAAGCAACACACACAGACACAACAACACAAAGCAGCGCAAACGTTCGACCCGACATCGCGAATGGAACTGGGACTGAACGGTCGACCGGCTTCAATCAAAATACATAGGTACTTGGAGACCGGTTAATGGGCACTTAGGGGAGGGGGGCTAGGTACTTGACTCGTAGGTACGGCTGGCTCAACTCGTACGTTGTTGACCACCTATGCGTCTTGACCTACCTATCAGGCCCCATTCCAGCCGATCTTGACGACCTCAGCTGTCATCCAACTTAATTTATCGCAAGAAAATGAAGTTTTTAAAACAAAATATACTACTATTGCGAATATTTCAATAAAAATCCTGGATATGAATATACTCATACCAATGCCAAAAAAATTGGAGTTCATAAGTCACACAATACCTGAATGTTATAGTCTGGAAAAAGGTAGATCAAACAAATTTTTAAAAATCTAAAAAAAAAATTATTATAAGAGGCATAATTAAGTTAGTAGACTGAAGATAAATAAAATTTTTTAAAAAATTAATAAAATATTTAAACAATTCATAGGTACTTAAATAAAAAATTTAAAAAAATGAAAATATCTAAAAATTAATAAATAAAAAATAAATGAAATATTTAAAAAAGTAATAAATAAATACATTTAAAAATTCATAAATAATAAATAAAATATTTAAAAATAATAATAAATAAAAAATAGTTGAATATTTAAAAAATAATAAATAAAAAATTAATCGTGAAAATTATTTTAAGGAGCCTTCTGCTAGTCTTGAAAATTGGCACGCTCTCGAACAATGGTTCTCACGATGAACTAAATTTGAATCTTATGAAAATCACACCTTTTTTCTAGCGAGGAGAAAGAACGCGCGATACAGGTCGATAACTCGGAAGAACTATGTGTCAGCGTAACGATAAAAATGCTGCAAATGATTGTGGAGTGGTTTATTATTCCTGTGCTTGAATTATGGTTTAAGATTATGCACTTGTGTACTTATTTGTGAACGTTTCTACCAAACATAAGGGCGAAGTCCTTGGTGAAAATCGTAATTGTAAATTGTATATATTTATACTTTTCTTCCTAACGATAGAGCTGAAGAGTGTTCGACAAGCAAAAAACATACATTTATTATTTTACTTAAACTCTAACAAGTATAGAGTGATTGGTATAGCTCCACAAATGAGAGTTATACCATCTTGCCGAATTCCTCAAAATCCATCAAATTTCTCATAAAAGCTACGATAACTCTATAATCATTAAAACTATCAACCCCGTTATAGTCTCATTTTGATTCATCATCAAAAAATCGATATAAATAAACCAAACTCGCCTTTGTCTAAAAATCCTTGGAAAATACCAATTTTTCCTCCCATAAGACCGTCTTAAAATTGAGGTAAAAATTTGGTCAATGAATTGAGCTAGAGCTAGCTCAAGCAAGAATTTTATTTTGCGAGCGATTACAATCGCAGACCGGGGAATTTTCGGGAAAATGGAGTATTACTAATTGAACTAGTCGAAATACACCTACCGATAAAAGAACGTTTCTCTTTTGACCTATGACAGCTTCGAGGCCGTTCACTAGAGATCACGCAACTTTTTCATTTCCGCCCGAGCCGAAAACGACCGACGTTTCAATCGAACAAATTGAATTTCCATACAAATGAAATACTCATCTCGTATACTTTTCTGACATAAGGCGACTAAAAAAAAAATTAAAAAAAAAACACAAAAGCATAATATTCAACAGCGCATAATTTGAGCGTAAAGGATTTTCATTAGCGTTCATACGGAACATGTCCTGAGGCCATGTGATGAGGGAAAGGTCACATGCGTCGACTGGTATTTAGCAGCCGGACTTGGCCACAGCAACGATCAGCAACATGTCATTAGCCTTTCCGTGTCACTTCCTCTACCGTCCTGCACAACTCAAACACGAGTTTTTCGTACTGTTCTCACAAGTGTTATTCGAGCTTGTCATTACTATGAATCGAAATGAATTTCCTATTATGGGAAACCTATGTTTTTTACGGAATGACCAAGATATCTCGTTTTCTCTCTTCGGTTTGTTTTATTTGAATAAATAATTTTTTATAGACGTGCGTTCGATTGAACGTTTCAAGACCTGAGAACGTTGGAAAAATTTTGAAGTTAAGCTTTGAGTGTGGTCGATAGAAAAATAATGATCTACAAGTAATTCCTTATGAAGGAAACCTTTTTTGCCGTCATTATACCGATTATGTCCTGACAATCGAAGACAGGACCAATTGTCGCTCGATGAAGGAGCGTGAACAAATTATACTCATTCGAACAATACCTTCTCGCAAATGTGTTTTCAGTTTCGAAAAACATCACTCGGCAGAAGGCTGTGGGAACTGAAACGCGTCCCGTTCTTTTCGAATGTTTTCTCGTCAAAGAGGAAAAAAATGCCCCGAGAGGTTTTTTCGTCCGAAGGTGTTTCAAGTGTTTGAACAGCGGCCACCTGCGTCAAGTCCTAATGGCACACGATTTCGACAGAAATGAGTGCTTGAAAAATTGCGTCATCGCGGGGAGAGGGAAATACGTTTTGGTTATGTAAAATACGATACGGAAGAGGACAATTAATCTTTGCACCGAGTGTATGCGCATGACTCACGAATCAGATTTAACTCTCTTAAATTGTCAATGAGTATGGAAACCATCGAGGGGATTTTCTTCCAACTACAGTTCAAATATATAAACTAAAAAATCGGTTGAAAATAGCAACGGAAAATTTCCTCGCGAAAAAATTGGGTTACTCTCATCCAATTTTTCGGATAGACGTCCGTTTTGAAGCTCTTGTTTGAAAAAATGCGGAAAAAACACATTAGAAGTGTCATAATTATACGTGACTTTTGGCATTAATGGTAATGTATATAAATAAATTTATATTTTAATCTAAATGTACAAAAAAAATTTTATTTTATCGCTGTAAACGGGATTTTCTCTACTGCCTCTATTGTCGTAAACGCAGGTGACGTAATATGTTCTAAAATATCATTGTATCCTTTTTTATAATAGCAGTAAAATTCTATGATAAAAATATTTTTCACCTGTTTATGACTAGAGAGTCAACCCGGTTTATCAAAAGTTTATACAAATTAGTACCAACTGAAAAAAAGCCAAATTGGCCTGAAATTATGGCTATATTTTTTACGATCACGCCAAAGGCGCTCTTCCAATAACCGCGTTTTGCAATATATTTGCAAATCGAATTAATCCTGAGGCAGATTGAAATTCGAATTTGAAATAAGTCATGTTCGTGCGTTAAAAAAAAAAATAAAAATAAAATAAAAAATAAAAATAAAAATATATTGAAATAAATTTTCAATATAATTTAAAAAATACCATTAAAATATTTTTTAAATTAAACATTTTTTCAAATTTAAAAAATTTAAATATAATATACCTAATAAATTTAATTTAAAAAAAAACTATTTCGTATTTGTAAACTGAAAACATTTTCCCAGCTTTTCATAGTTGAAGCTATGGGGGAAAATTCAATAGGTACCTTGGCTTCACTCGGCTATAATTGCATTGAGTTCGCCCAAAAATGGGCTTACGTTCAAAGAAATTATTCGCTTGGCGTCAAGTTCAAGCTAATCTAGATGTCTCGCTCTCGCACATTGAACAGAGTAAAATAAAATCTAGTAGCTGCATTTTGAAACGTATGGCCTTTCTCTATGCAGCAACTAGAGAATAAAATATTCGATCATCCAGCAAAAAAGATAATACACACTCACTTTAAGAAGATCGCAGCTGCTCTGTATCGCGTCTTGCTATCAAAGTTCAAGAAAGCTGCAGACCGCGGTGTGAACTGAAACTAGCGCGTCGAATTAATCCGACCAAAGTTCACCTGCCTTTTCTAGAATGTAACCTGCAGCCACCTGAAATGGCTTCGCGCGCATTTTTCACTACTATCACAGATATCAGGAATGACCATGGAGCATGGAAGGGTCGGAGGACGAAGACAAGCTTAAGAACACTCCCTAGCGACGATTGCACAAACTAATATTCAGTAATACTCTATGCTGTCATTCTCTATGCCTCTTTGATATTATTCGTCAACTGTTGGCAGCACTGGGCGGTATCAAATCGCGAATTTTTCGTCCTGTTGGCAAACCCGATTTATGATAACCTCGTCTCATGTCACGTGACATTTTTCCTACCTAGCGCTAGTCGGTTCAGCCCCCGTGCATTGCTGTCCTTTTCGTACCGACGTTTTTCAACTGTGCGTTCGACTTCCGAAATATTCGCACGAAGCATGGCCCTCTTCCGAACTCAACTTCACCGTATACTCGAAAATTACCAAGTAAGTCATTTTACACAATGCTGAACCATAGTTTACGCTTAATTTTTTGTGTATGCCGAATTTCAATTTGATTTAGCTTGCCCGGCCTGATCAATAATCCTCGGCTATTTTGAAGTGTAGTCTCATTCTGCAAAACTGCTATTTTCGCCGCTTTCTGGCTTCGCGTAAAAAAATATTTTGTCATTATTTTAATTTGACGGTCAAATTTAACTTTTTCGCGCGATAGAACGTAATTTTGTGACCGCCCATTTGCAATCAATTTTGCTTTCCGCAGCAATTTTTCAAACTTATCTACCTAGGGAACTAGAGTTTTACTATTTCCTCCTTCTGGATCCCCATGAACCGTAAAACATTTTAATCTGTCGATTTTTACGCGATTGGCCTAAAAAAGAAAGCAATCGTGCAGAAAAACTGATGAATCAGCTTGACCGAAGAAGAGTCGTTAGATTTTGGAGTGTTGGCTTTTATTTTCTACCACGGTAGTTACTAATAGTGTCTACCTGGGTTGGTTGCCACCTTGAATTAGTCGAAAGGTATACCTGGCATAGGATTAGACCTTTTGGTCATTTCAATCTAAACGGTCATTGTTCTCACGCTCTTATTGGGTTATAAGGAAGCCTCAGTAGTCGAGGTGAAGTGGTGCCTGGTAAAATTCTCTACACCTAATTTATCATTATTATTATTATCATTATAATTATGAATTTATACATTTTTTCGTTACCATTTTCCTATCTTGAAAACAGTTGATACGGTATTAAATTTTAAGAGCAAGTTATTTTACCGTTTACTAGGACATTTTGGGCCGATTGGTGATTTGCGTCTCAGGTATTACTGTCTGCCTCTAATGAAGACTTTCTCAAAGGAAAAAAAAACATTTCAAGAAGAGAAATTAATTTTCAACCGAATGAATCGCACAAGAACTCGTTTCGACTATAATCTTGGTTATTTATAATTCTGCGCAGTATTTTGACACGTTTGAAATTTCCGTACTTGTAATGATTTTATAACGGTGCTGATAACTGAAACATTTCCCGACAAATGAGGACGTGGTGATGGCAAAAAGGAAAACGCTTCCTAATGATTCGAAACCCCATTATTGAAATACTATTTACTTAATTGTCCATTATAAAAAATTGACTGTGAAGTTAGGGAAAATAATCGAGCTAAAACTAATAAGTCAGTACTGATATAACTGAAATAATGGGAACTCATGTCCTCTAAGTGTGCCTAATTGTTGATGTTAATTCTTGCAGCCCTTGAAAAGTTGGTCATTATTCCTTAACGAATCTTATCGTTTTCACTGGCACAGTCGTCTGTTGAATTTGACACATTTATTTGGCATTACTACTTGGAAAGAAAAAAAGACGGCAAAAAAGCGACCTTCACTGCCTCAATGTGAAACACGTTTCGCTGTGACGTTCGAATTAGCGATGAGGGAATTTCCAAAGCAGTCGATCTTGACGTTTATACATTTTCAGTAAGAACCTTCGCATTCCATAGAGAGACTTTCAAATTATACCTCTCCATTAATATGAGCGAACCTTTTTATTTGTGGTCTATTATTTTTATTGTTGGGAGGTCAGCTCATTAAACAGATATCATTCGTATCGTATGAAATTATAAAAGGAGATCGTAATTTCTACTGTGACGAGGAAGAAGATTGCTATCTCTAAATCGTAAGGGCCTCGATTAAAATTAGACCGTTTCTTGCATTCCATTTGAATAATATTAGAAACGACCTTGAACCTCGCATGATGATATGGCTAATCTATCTCTTTTCTCTCGATTGGCCTTCGCACTGCTGGCTCTGTCGCCAGATTTGGGCGCATTTCTCTACGTTACACACTTGATACGCATGGCTGCTTATGTCAGCCTGACAACGTCCTAGGGTGTGGAAAATTGATGTAAAATCGTATCCAAACATTCTAGACTTTCGCAGGCTTGCACACATAAATGTTCAAACTCGAGAGAGGGACAACGTTTAGCCACGTTTAAATCTCTTGTTAACTGGCCTGTAAATTAAAAGGCTTCGAAACCAAGTTTGTTGCAGCATCCCGAGTAATTCTACTGAAAGATGCTTATGGCAGTTGTTGAATCTTGTTCAAGTTAAGACTTGACAGTTCGACTGCGGAGATGGATATAAAATGGAATTAAGTAACTCTATTTAAAAAAAAAAAAATAAATAAAAAATAAAAAAAAAACCCAAGAGCCTTTTTTTTGTCTTAAATACACTCAGATAAGTGCATTAATCCGAAACGGTGAGCCACCGGCTTTCTGGATTATCCGCTGTTATCAAGATGACTCGAGGATACGAGCAAAAAGTAGTACAACGCGGCTAGCCGTGACTTCTTGAGATTGCGAGTGACGAAAATGGCCAAAACCCTGGCAAAATAAATTATAGACCGCCCTATTATCTAGTTGTTGCCACTTGATTGTGCGCTCTCGAGATCCTAATTGAAATTGGACACTACTAGGAACATCTTGATAATCGAGGCCGCCCGAAATTGTTGGAACTGATTAATATTGTAAAGGACGGGCGTTCTTCGATTATTTTTATATTGACCTACCAGTTTCGTCAATATAGCCTTGATGATGGCCGAATGGGTGAAAGCAAGCATTTTCGAGAATGAGTCCACTACGCAAGCGGCCGAATCCGATATTAACGAGAGATCCAGAAAAATGATAGTGGTGGAATTCCCCGTGAATCGTTATAGTGACGCTTTTAACTGTATAAGGCATTCGAATAGCTCATCTACTCTCGCCGATTTTTACTCATCGTAGAACACTTAAGCCATGATGGTTCTATAAGGAGCCAAAACGCGCATTTGCTCCCATTATGATAAATTGGTACTCAAGGCAGGCAACAACAGTGCACGGTTGGGCTGGGCAACTGCGATGTTCAAATATAGATTTTCTGTTTTTGAACGAAGGCCAAATCTCAACTCGGCGTTCAAGGGTGGAACGAAAACATCAATAGGTCTGGTTGCGGTTGAGCTCATTGAAACTCAGCGAATCAGCAGGTAAACACTTCCATTCATTAGGAGGTGGCCAGCGGCGACAATCCGTTGAGTGCGAAATGAGAATAATGCAGATAAGTTCAGGTAGCAATCGATTTGTCGAACAAAACACCGTTAGGTACTTTTCCTCTGCTGTCGATTTTCACCCAAACCGAGCTTCATGCTTTTGAGGTTGTTATAAAGTGCAAAACGTGATGAAAGACGCCATTCGAATCAATAATGTGAGGGCAAAAATATATATTAGATAAACATTTGTACATAACTGGAAAAAATTTAAATGCTATATTTTTATCTCTTCGACAAAATAATCATCATTATTATTGAAATAAAGTATAAAGCGGAGTTTTATTTCGATTCAATCCTGAGGGAGCAATTACCAAATCGTAGTCTTAATTTCAATTAAGAGATGTTAACTCATATTAGTCGAGTAAAAATCTTATCTTAATATCAAATTATCTTGACAACTTCACGATTTGCTACTTGTAGTTGGAACTCCTGGGCTCTTTGCCATCTCACGCTCGGGCAATTATCAACAATTACTCACTACGTTAACACTACTCGAGCCTAGGAGTAACAACCCTGGCTCAAGGTCGTGTACCTAGCGGAGTCGGCAATTTATTTTACAGTGTGGTTAGGTTCCTTGCTCTTCTAAAAGTTCCTCACCTCATATTCCTCTCATACACAAAAGCATTAAGAGACTAGAATTATTACATACTCGTATGAAAACTATCAAGAGGTTCAATTTATCATTGCATGGAAAGCGCTGAGAAAAATGCACCAGTTTCTTTTTTGCCTTGAGAAACATAAATTTAAAATAGAGTGCTTGTTCCATTAGCACTAAAACATGTGCTAATTGTTAGCATTAAAAAATAAAATGTAATAATATTAAAATTTACTGTAGAGAAAATTTAATTAAATTAACTGTGGAACTTGGAAATTAATTGTTGGTTCAGGTACGGTGTACGCTGTGCAACCAGTGGTCCTAATTGTATTCTGATGAAATTAAGAAGCAGAATTCAAAAAGATTAACTTACATTCTATATAATGGCGGACCTAAATTTCCTTGTTACCTTTAACAATATATTTCTTCCTTCTAGAGCCATGCTGTGCAGCAAGTACTCAAAAGGACAATCTCAGCCGAGAGTACAGACTTGAAGGGAATTCTCGCTGATAAAATTCCCAAAGAACAGGAACGAATTAAAGAGTTCCGTAAGCAGCATGGTGCAACCAAAGTTGGGGAGGTCACCGTCGACATGGTAAGCCAATCCAAATCATTCTAGTTGGAAAGCTGGAAAATTGTAAAACCGCAGTTTGTCGAGATTTTAATGCACTCATCAATCATTCTCCGGTAGATGTACGGTGGAATGCGCGGCATTAAAGGTTTGGTCTGTGAAACATCAGTCCTCGACCCAGAAGAGGGCATCAGGTTCCGTGGCTTCTCCATTCCTGAATGCCAGAAAAATCTACCAAAAGCTCCAGGTGGTGAAGAGCCCCTTCCCGAAGGATTGTTCTGGCTCCTGATCACTGGTGATGTCCCTACCAAAGCTCAGGTTTGAAACAGTTGTCTTTGCAGTTTTGTCTTGCCGCAGCTAATTATGATCAAAACATGAGTGTTTTTAAGATTGTTTTCACTTCCTCAGGTTGCAGCTGTTTCAAAAGAATGGGCTCAAAGGGCCGAACTGCCACCTCACGTTGTATCGATGCTCAACAATTTCCCCGCATCGAAGATGCATCCGATGACCCAATTTAGTGCTGCCATCACCGCCCTCAACACTGAATCGAAATTTGCCAAGGCTTATTCCGAAGGCATCAAGAAATCACTCTACTGGGAGGTATGGCAAAGACCTATGTTAATTTTTTGCCGTTACTCCATGGCTTGCAAGCTATCGGTAATGCAAGTCTACTTTTCATATTAATTGATTTTTGATTTCTACTTCCAGTCTGTGTACGAAGATTCTATGGACCTGATTGCCAAATTGCCTGTGGTTGCCGCAACCATCTACAGGAATACGTATCAAGACGGTAAGGGAATCGGTGCCATCGACACTTCGCGGGATTGGTCGTGGAACTTCACCTCGATGTTGGGCTTCGACAGCAAGGAGTTCACCGAGCTTATGAGGCTTTACCTAACTATCCACAGGTTCGTTAAACATTAATTGCGGTTTGGTCAGATTTTTTCTCGTTGGAAAAGCATTCTATGTGCATCTTGACGTTCTGCAGTGACCACGAGGGAGGTAACGTTTCTGCTCATACTGTTCATTTGGTAGGCTCTGCTTTGTCAGACCCCTATCTCTCCTTTGCTGCTGGTATGAACGGCCTTGCTGGACCACTTCATGGCCTGGCCAACCAAGAGGTAATTTGGACTATGATTTATTAACTTATAACTCATATTGTTGAAAATTACTAACTCATCGATGTGGTTTCCAGGTGTTGGTGTTCCTAACGAAAATGAAGAAAGAGCTCGGTGACGAAATCCCTGACGAAAAAGTGAAGGAATACGTCCTGAAGACATTGAAAGGTGGCCAGGTTATTCCTGGCTACGGCCATGCTGTACTTAGAAAGACGGATCCCCGCTACACTTGCCAGAGGGAGTTTGCCCAGAAACACTTGCCGAAAGATCCCATGTTCAAGGTTAACATTTTTATTCAACCCCATTTCTTCTCAAATTAGCCTCCGTTTAGTTTTCTTGCAACCACTGCTATACTTCTGAGCAATTTCCATGTTCTTGACAGCCTAAATTACGATTTTTCAGCTGGTGTCCCAAGTGTACAAAGTCGTCCCACCTGTACTGATGGAAACGGGCAAAGTCAAGAACCCGTGGCCCAACGTAGATGCTCACTCAGGCGTCCTTCTCCAGGTAAAACACATTATTATTTTCATATTCTGGTTCCTTACCACTAAAATCAAATCACTTGGTGGGTTGTTTATCCTTATCATTCTGTTGGTCCTTTTCATGCTTCAGTAGAGCTCACAATTTTCTCACCCGGTTTATTTAAATTGCAAACTATTAACATTTGCCTTTATTTCTTCCAGTACTATGGCCTCCAGGAGATGAACTATTACACTGTTCTCTTCGGAGTGTCTCGAGCTCTTGGAGTACTTGCTTCGCTCGTCTGGGACCGTGCTCTTGGCTTGCCGATTGAAAGGCCCAAATCAATGTCCACCAATTGCCTAATAAAAGCCCTTCAAGGAAAGTAAGATTTCCTAATGAGCCTACGCCTTCAAAACACCACTTGCGACCCGACATCGTCAGGAGCGCCACACGCCCCTTCCGCAAGGCATTTTCTCCACTTTTGATCCCGCCACCACCGTTTTTTTTCTTGTACTCACGACATTCAAGTTTTTCTATAGCCTGAACATTTTTTTCGTTTTTTACTTAGAGCGGAATTGTTATATGAGAAATGTTTCATCGCAATAATTTCAAGCAAAAATATAAACTAAAGCAATGTTATTTTGCATATGAGCCGAATGCAAACTTTGTTCTGTTTTGGCGCTTTTGTCGTAGACGGTAGTTATCATTAATTTGAAATGTACAAGCTGTATAATTGCCTTATCCCTTGTAGTGATGAGTTTTACTCAATCCCCTGGGAATCGAACCTGTTCTGTACTAGGGCCAATAAAAACAAATCCGTTCAGTCAAAGGAACTCAGTCCTTATTACTGTGTAATACTAGCACCACGAGCGAAACTGATGGAAGCCAAAAATTCGATTTTAATTAGTAGCGATAAACAATCGAGTGTACAAATTTTCGCAAAACGTTGCTTACTGTTTAAATTATTATTTCGTTCGTCCTGTGTATTTATTTGACGCCGTTGATAGGAAAAATTTGTGAAATAATAACTTAGATCCGTTGAATATAGATTGGAGACCACGTTTCTAGAGACGTTTTCGTTTTATTTACCCTCATCCTATGTCGAAAGCTATCTGGCGGGCAAAGTTGGCTACAAAAAATGCATCCTCAGAGGCGTACGCAAATTGTAAGGTAAGTTGCTAATTTCTTGCAAGGCTATCAATTCATGCTTGAAGAACATATTTTATGGAGGAGTTCCAACAGCTTATTTGCTTAGGCAATACCAATAATCAAACTTTTCTCCTTCTAATAGAATAGAAACGGTATTTAGTCGACAAAAATAGTTTTTTTTGTATTTTAAGTTGAAAAATTTGTTGCAATTAGAAAAAAACTTCGACCAATCTTCATACTTCTTGAAGGTTATTAAAAGATTAATATAAACGAACCGTGTGACACTATGGTACCACAGCCCTTTTGTTTAATAATATGTCGGATATGGATTTTGATCCTGCTATGGGCGAACTTTGGTGTGAGATACCAAATGAGGCGGGTAACTACTGACTATTTTCAATAGTATTTGTTAGAAATTAGTCAATTATAATATAACGCAAATAGCATGGAAATTGATATGAAAATTAAAAATTATCAAGAAATAATTTAAATATAATAATTTTACGTACCTGTGAAATGATAGACTGCTATAAAATTGGATTTTGAAATAGTATTGGATGGCGACTAGCGGAAAATTTTCGAACTAATTCGAGCACAGCGTTACATCGTTCGTGGCATCATTTTGAAACTCCATATTATTTTTTATACTATTAGTACGAACGTTTGCTACTCAAATTTTTATGATTCCATTCAAATAGCACCATTATTTTCAAAGCCATAAATAGAAAAAAGGTATTCCCCCGTGGATTTGTGGAATTTCTTGCTTCGTACAGCCCTGCGCATCTAGCCAATTTTTCCATTTCACTGTTACCAATTTCCTATGGGAATTAACTGTACAATTTTATTTTTTTCCAACACTTTTCCGCGACTGCGATTGTTTTTCGAGCGATTTCTGTCTCGGCTAATCAGTTCGAGAAAGAAGGCGTGGCGATTCGTGTGACGTAGAGATTTTTCATTCGGATCTAGGAGGCGACGATTTTCTGGGTCTCTTCCGAACGGGTCAAGTGAAGCGACGAGGTCTCGCGCCGATTTTCCCACTGTATTAAATTGATAAACAACCGTAGGTAAAATGTTTTCAGCAATGGAAATCGTCAAAAATTCGGGCTTCCGGTCGCCGTTTACTGCCGCCAATTGCGAGGAATTAAAAACGGTCAGTAATAACGTCAGTTTGGTGCCCAAAACGTCGGGTATGGCGGCCGCTATCCAGCCGGGAGATTCGTGCGAGGTCGGTAGCAATAAATATTTTTTGCTCTGCGGTCTGGGCGGTATCCTAAGCTGCGGTATTACCCACACCGGTATCGTACCTTTGGATCTTGTAAAGTGCAGGCTTCAAGTGGACTCGGACAAGTATAAGAATGTAGTCAACGGATTCAAGGTGACCCTGAAAGAAGACGGTGTCCGAGGGTTGGGAAAAGGATGGGCACCCACGTTCATCGGCTACTCGGCCCAGGGTGCCTGCAAATTCGGCTTTTACGAATATTTCAAAGTCATGTACTCGGGCATCATCGGCGAAGAAGCGTCTTACCTGTGGAGAACGTCGCTCTACTTGGCCGCTTCGGCATCGGCCGAATTTATCGCCGACATCGCTCTCAGCCCGATGGAAGCCGTCAAAGTTAAAATCCAAACGACGCCCGGGTTCGCGAATACTTTGAGGGAGGCTGTGCCGAAAATGATGAAAGACGAAGGTATGAACGCATTTTTCAAATCGCTCGTCCCGCTTTGGATGAGGCAAATCCCCTACACGATGATGAAATTCGCCTGCTTCGAAAGGACTGTCGAACTGCTGTACAAACACGTCGTACCCAAACCAAGAGCTGAATGCAGTAAAGGTAAACATTTGACGTTTTTTTCTTTATTCGACTCATTTTCACCCAAAGAGTTCTTGGAGTCAGCGTCAATGTGAATTTTTTCATATTTGTAGACCGGTAATTCATTGAAATAGAATCTCGATGGACCAACTGAGTGCTGAGGTACTCAAGAACTACAGAGGATTGAGGAGTATACGATTCGACCAGCTAAACCATGCTAAACTTACTATATCGTGTTCTAGGTCGGCACTATAAAATTTATTGTATCCTTAGCGTAATCTGGGTTATCACGTGTTCTCTAGCGGCCGCTGTGGAAACATCAGCCTCTTGATGAGTGAACTCAGAGCCGTTGGGATCGGTCACATTCGCTATAATTCGACGACTAAACTTCGACGGACACCTCGTTATAACATCATAGTTTTAAATGTATTGGTAAAACCGGACTACGAATATTCCATTTATTTCCTCATATGCAGCCGTCACTTTCCAAACTAAATATGAACGATCGTGAATCATGTTACAGTTAGACTGTGACTGGGCTGTAGAAACACGATTCAATAACATTCAATCCAAGTATTCGGTTAGCTCTGACAGATTTTCTCAGTTATTTTTTCTCTTCATCAAATAGCTGATTAAATTTGCTTATAAAATCGACGCAATAACGGTTTTTAGTTGAATCGTCCTATGACAAGAATAAATTCAGTATCTTCGCTATTGAGGGCTCAAGGTCGTCCCCGTTGAGACATTTTTATCTTCCACGTCGCTAACTCAAAGATAACGCTGATGAGTTGTAATTAAAATTAATAGTGTTCACTACTGAAAAAAGTTAGTCAGCAATGACACCAGTTGACGGATTCCGGGTCTTTTGATCGATGAACCTGTACGTGAATTATTTGATTGGTTGAAGGATTGAAAAATAAGGCAACTCGTTCTCCAATCATTCATCAGCTGCTGCATTAGCACTTTCGCCCTTTTTGGCATCCTCCGCCGTCTTAGAACCATTCGTTTTTCACTTCAATTAAATTTGAAAAAAACTTTGGAATGCACCTAGGGTGTTACACATTTAATAAAGAGAAATAGCTCCTAAGAGAACTTTTTTATTTCTAAAATTGGTTTGAAATCCCAGTCGAAAATCAGTGATACATTTCTAGTTATTTATTTGAGTTGTACGCCGACTATTCCGCAATTCAATCTTGAAAATCTGACGACACCAAAAAATTGCTATGCGATAAAAATTCTTGAGTACTACTTTCAAAGTATCGCTTTTTTCAAGGTTAGAAAATATGCGAAATTGGCATAATGTGAAGACCCATCTGATCCAAGTGACCTCGATTCAAAGGCGAGGTTGAAAGATAGACATTACGCAAGAAGACCGGGATATTCTGAGCCAAAGGGCGAACCATTGAGCGCGTTCTATTTCCAATGGGAGCCGAGTGGTCGATAGAAGGGTAAACTTGAACGAGAAAATCCTTGAAAAACTAACAAAAGTATTGTATTCGCCCTATTCGTGTAGAAGAATAGGACAATCGTGGTATGTGATTGAGCAATAATTATTTTTTTATGGTTATTAATAACTGAAAAAAGTCAAACACTTGACTAAAAAAAATTGAACATGATCATCTCGACGTTTGTTTTAAGGGAATTACTGTACTTGTTGATTTCACTGTTGGAAAATTCCTATGTCGGTCTCACGTCAGAAGCGGTTTCATATTTATTATTTTTATAGGGCGATACCTCGCTGTGAACAAATGGAAAAAATACGTCAAGTAGACCTCTTGAATTAAAAAAAAGTTGTTCAATTAAACCATCTTGTGTTAAAATTACACAATTCTTTTCACAGGTGAACAGCTTGTGGTGACGTTCGCTGCCGGTTACATTGCTGGCGTTTTCTGCGCCATTGTTTCCCACCCTGCTGATACTGTGGTCTCGAAATTGAACCAGGAGAAAGGAGCTACGGCAGTGGACGTTGCTAAGAAACTCGGATTTGGAGGTAAGTTCGGATGAAAATTTCGCATACTTGAGTTTGATCATGAAGGCATTTGGTGGCCGAAAAACTTTCCAATCGTGTGGAATATTTTTGATTAAAGGCAAGAAGCATGGTTAGGAAGTTCTTATCAGTAACGAAGCGCTTTACGCCTTCCATCAGTAAAATATGAGCCTTCCTCGTTTTCTAATGAAGCTAATGAATCCATCAACTTATGAAATGTTTACTTCCATTCTGTTCTTCATAATTTTCATGTATTCAAAACATTTGTGCTTTTTTATGTAACGATTACACTGTTAGAATTATTTTTGTACTAAAATTTTATTCGTTTCCCACTCAGGCTTGTGGAAAGGTCTTGGACCGAGGATCGTGATGATCGGTACTTTGACAGCGGCTCAATGGTTCATCTATGATTTCGTCAAAGTCACTCTGGGCATCCCTAGACCTCCGCCCCCAGAGATGCCAGCTTCTCTCAAAGCCAAACTCGCCGCCCAAGGCCAGTAAACGGAAGAAAACCTTTATAGATGTTAGTAATTTCCTTCTCAAAACCAGACCGAAGTATTGTTCGTTTTTGAACAAAGTAAGCTATCAAATCATTTTACCTACTCAGATTCGCTTCGCACCTATCACAATTATGTGAATTAAGGCGTAGAGACTCATTAGACACACCCTTTCATCTGTATACATTATTGTACATTATGCGAGAGAAATACTCCAAGTTGAAAGATGATTTAGAACAATTTTCCCATCGCTTTTTTAGGTCCCTATATGGTTTTCATTGCCACGTATTTATTATCAGTTTACTACGTTCAATGTTCCTGGTTCAAGGCCTGTAAAATTCGATACATTTCCGTTATGTTTTGTTTTCAATGGTATCGAACTCATTTTCTCGCATTGTATCGAACGATATTATGGTAGAAAATATACCGTTGAAACGTTTCAATTGTTTTTATAACCTCCTACCGAATGAAGTGTCAGCTTTGGATTTTAATTGCGATCAATTCTGTATTTTCGGCAGAATTTTCTTTTGTCGACAGAAACTTAGAGAAATAAGAATATCACCAGTTAATGGAAACAAGAAAAATTAATGTTGATCTGATAAACCGCTCGTTCTAAGTTGACCAGTTAGGGCTTGTTAAAAATGGTCTGCATAGAGAAATTTTGCGTGATACGAAATCTGGTCATGTAAACATGGAGTTCATAGGTTAATACTTTTCTTGAGAAAGAAGCAACGCGAAAATTCAAATGACGCCCATTTTCGAAAACAGTAAAATCAGACGCGTTTATTGCTTATTTAAATCTTAATAATAAAAGACGAATTTTTAAAAACGAAAAATTCATAGAAGTCATATTGCTAAGGGAAATGAGATTCAATTCGGCAACTTCAAGTGGCAGTGACGACAACAAGAAATCCAATGCTCCTTACGGGAATTTTTCGAATTCAGAGCAACAGTGGGATGGTAGTGCACTCCAGTTGTACCTACAAAAAAGGAAGAAAACTTAGCTTAGGAAGTACAAGATAATTTTAATATATTTTGTTTTCGGCTCAAAAACTATATAATTACCTGTATGCAGGTATGGACGTTATCTCTTTTTCACAAAGGGGCCGACCATTACGAAGTCTTGAGGCAATTGCTCTCATGTCACCTGGAAGTTGTCTGTGAAGCGCTAGGCGATTATTGGCGCAACCTCGAGATCTTTGAATCAATTTGTCCGCCATTATTTCTCACAAATTGATTAGACAGTAGATGAGAATTATATTTAAATTTTAATCTGATCGAAACGGCAACAACTCACTTCCAGCCTGTGTCGAACCGAGTGTCATGGCGTCGAGTAATATTCAGTGGAGCTAGCCATGTGCCCATAGACACGTCTTCGCTTGTGTACTTACTAGAACAATATTGAGTTTTTGATGAGCTTATCGTATACAAATATATATACTGATATTATCGTAATAAAATCTCAACAATGATGCCGTCGGCGAAAGCGGTGGGATAGCTAAGAAGAGAACTCTCACTTATTTTAATTATTTATTTCTCCCCGCGCAAGAGTCACTTGATTTAATAATAATCGCACTGAGATACTTCACAACTCAAATAGATACCTTAAGAGAGGAGCGTTATCCACAATGTAGCGGACGAGATCATAGGAAATGATGTAAGCGCCGCCTAACGCATATGGTAAATAACGATCCGATAGGAACCATTCGGTTTCTTTCCACTTCCCAGTTTTAAAAACGTGGGCCGTCCCGTGGAAATATCCCCAGTAAAACCGTTTCTCGGGAGCAGCTGCAAATGAATCCACCGAATAAATTTCAGAGATCCTTTGAGATAGAATTGTAATTTCACTTTCTTGAAGAAAAATTAAAACCTTTGAGCTCGTGGTGCAATCCGTCGATATTAAGGTAAGTGTCGTCGTCTGATTTTACCAAATATTTGAACGACCTATGCCGAGTGATCTGCTTGAGAGTGGCCAACAGCTTAACCGTCAGATTGCGATACGAATCAACGACCGGAACAATGAGCAAATCACCGTGGCGCTCCTGCTCCAGAACTAGCTGCAGCCTCATTTCCTCCACCAGACCTGTAGAATGGATCAATTTTTAGCCTAGAAGTAAAGTAAATATTAACATATTTTGGGACGATTTTTCGTAATTACTCAGCCTTACCAAGAGCACCGATAGAGAAGACATAAGTGTCATCACTATGAAGGAACGTCGCCCAGGATTCTCGTATGGCGTCTCGATGACTAGAGTGGTCCGGAGCTGACAATATCGCATACACGGTTCCGTAGCCGTCCTCTAATACTTCGGCCCTGAAAATGCTTAGATTAAAACCAAACCTAGCGCACATAGTGACCTGATAATTTCAAAGATGAAAAACTGTGTTTTTCCTCGTTCTCATAGGAGTTGATTCGCTCGCGTCAGAAACTCACAGACTTTCTACGCAATAATAATTACTATTAAATATGCAGTAGGAAGAAGAAAAATAAGTGTTGATTTTTATTTTCCTTAACCTCACTTTTTCTTTCTAACCCCACTATTTCCTGTCTTCACTTCATCGACTAGGATTCTCTCACTATTACGCCAATTTCCCTGTTTTAACAACTGAAACGAATATTTTACAAGGTGTATCTATTAAAATCCTTGTTTTTCAAACCGCAATCAATCATCAAAGGGATAATGTTCATGCTTACCCTTTTTCGTTGGCAAGTTGAATTCCAAGAAGTAGAAGAGAGACGGACAGGCCGAGAACGAATGCCAAAACATGAGAAATGAACGCGACCCTGAAAAAATGTAACGAAGGAGTAATATCAATCATTGTCAGAGTTATTGTTCATTTAAATCACGATAGGACATACTTGCTTCGTCCAAATGTTCTTTCTAGAATAAAGTATGTACCTTAATTATTATTTTTCTAGTCTAGTTAATCAAGCAATATTACCATTTTTCTCTCGTTAAAACTAAATAAAACAAACTGATTTTTTCACCTACTTGATCCTCATATTAGCTATCTGGCCAGCTTCATAGCCGCTAACCACCAACTGCTATTATGCTGTCTTTTTATCAACCGTTAGCGCAATTGTCGATATCGAACGATATGGAAATTGAATCCGATGGCGCCGCATACTAATCGTCAGCAATAAATTTATTTATCTTTCACTATAGCAATCGCAGAAGAGCTAGGAGCACGAAGGTGATAACATTTCGTAGTAACATCGGCAGTCTGTTATCAGTTGTGGTTGTTGACAGAAAGCTGTAAGCACAGTGGGAAAATTTCCCTTTCTGTTTCCCGTCACCTTCTCGTAACTACACACAGAAAGTAAAATATTCATATACGATTTCTATAGTCAAATTAAAAAATGCTGCTAATGATCGCACGGTGGTTTATAATTCCTACTAGCGTTAACTACTCAATTCGACAGTATTTCTTGACGTATTATTTCGTGTAGGCGGTCAATCGATCCGATTACGTTGGCTGCTCTGAACGTCTGACAGATGAGTCACTGATCAACTGATAAGTATCGACTTCAAGTTCCAATCGATTGTTGGTGATTTATGATTTCTGAATTCCGAAGTTTTCTATGACGATCCATTGCACATTGAAAAATGTTACAGAAAATTGCGCATAATATGCTCAATGATGTTTTGAATGAGAATCCAAGGGAAATTTTATTTAATCGGGGATCGGTTTACTCGGGAAATTATACTCAAGAAGATAGAACTTCGTTTTGCTTGTATGATTGTCTAAAAATTATTCCACAGTTTTAATAATTATTATTCTTTGAAATTTTCGTCACGTTTCAATTCTGGCAGAATATCGAATCTAGGTATCGATATATATCACTATCGATACTTTATTTCGATCTATCGAATATGGCCGTCCTGACCGAGTGACAGTTTCTGTGCAGAGTATGTGGATTTCGTAACAATTAGACAACCGTTTATTCGGATTTTTGTTCTGTGTCCATCGCATAGCCGACAGCGTTTGGCCTTCGATTGTACGAGTAATTTACTCCTTATTCGGCGGTCTTAGAGCAGAGCGAAGATGCTCTCTATTATCAACCGGATTTTAGACTGGTTTCGGTCGCTTTTTTGGAAGGAGGAAATGGAATTAACACTCGTTGGACTACAATGTTCGGGGAAAACAACATTTGTCAACGTCATTGCTGTGAGTACTAATTTTTTTCCGTATAGCGGTTCTGAGCTGATCGATTGTGAATGTACCTAGTGTTGACAGATGGACGGGTGGATGTCGATGGTCGACACCCAATTTGATTAGCTCGTCTGGGTAGTTAGATGAAATTGGCATCAGATGCAGTCACAATTTTCCTTTGCTAAAGACAGCGCAAGAGATTGTGACTTATATCTTATCTTGAGCTAACTCCTTTCGCTTTGTTGGGATAACGATACTGATTCCCTCACTAAGCTATTGTTATTGAATTGATCCGGCTGAGAATTCTCGCTGGAGAGTTTCAATCGATCCTTGGTACCCAACGGTTTTACGAAGCCTTAATGATGCTAATAGCAGACTTGATATTTTGTCTAAACTTGCGAGGCCTGGACCAGCGAAAGCGTCTTCAACTGGCTGAACATTTTTTGTATCCTTGTGTGCTTCCTTTAGTTTGAGATATTATTTCATGTGCTATAATCAATAGAGTTGGATATTAACTATTTGTATCGATATTAATCTCGTTTTGAATTTTTATTTCAGAGCGGCCAGTTTTCCCAAGACATGATACCCACTGTTGGGTTTAATATGCGAAAAATCACAAAAGGAAATGTCACTATTAAGGTGAGCTCTCATGTCGATAGGAAAGAATTAAAATCAGGGATCGTTGTGGTAATTTTCGCCAAGTAATCCCAACAATATTCTCACAGCCTTTCATAATATCGTGTTGTTTCATACTTGTTGCTGTCTTCAAACAGGTATGGGACATCGGAGGGCAACCTAGGTTCCGGTCAATGTGGGAGCGCTACTGTCGAGGCGTCAACGCTATCGTGTAAGCCAATTTCGTCCACTTCAAGTACCTAATTATTAGATTACATGAAATTTAGATTTTTAATGCCGTTTGACTTCACTACAATTGAGAATACAGTCGATTAATGCAGAAGATCCGTCAATAAGGTACAAAAATCAACTCATTGCTTAGAGATAATAATTAAATTTGAAACTCGGCCATCGCTTGTTGCAGTTATATGGTGGATGCTGCTGATCAGGATAAATTGGAAGCCTCACGTAACGAATTGCACAATTTGCTTGACAAACCGCAACTGATGGGAATTCCTGTTCTGGTCCTTGGCAACAAACGCGACCTTCCCGGAGCTCTTGATGAGAAAGAGCTCATCGACCGAATGTAAGTGAGAACATTGTCTTTTTTTATATTTATATTTATTAAGTTCGCGCAAATTGAGTAATTGAGTATCTACATTGAAAGTAATGAAAAGCTCATTCAACTTGAATTATTAAGAAATGCTTGAACCTCCCAGCTCGTACTTCATAGCCCTGTTTGAGTGAAGCTTTTTCTTTCTCCTATTCAGCATTCGGTGGAAACGAATTGATTATTTTTAGTAGAAAATCCGCCTTGCCCATTTGAAACATGCAAATTCTCCATTGCAGGAACCTTTGCGCAATTCAAGACCGCGAAATCTGCTGCTATTCAATATCCTGCAAATCGAAAGACAATATCGATATCACGCTGCAATGGCTCATCAACCACTCGAAATCAGGCGGTTCGCATTAGGACAAAAACCCAACCATTCGTGACTCACTAAAGGGTGAAATCGTTCGTAGGAACCGCCCAAATTCTATTGTATGTTATTTTTATTTGGCCCCGCACGCGATGAAACGCAGTTATATTAATTTTACCGAACCTGAATTATTCGTCATTGTTCTTTTCCCGAGTTGCATTTTTTTATCCAAAAAAATTCAATAATAATTTCTGAACGGAATAAAGCGAACGCCAATCGTTTCCAAATCGCTAACAATAAAATCGATCGATTCTCCCTTTTGTTGGTGAGAAATATATTATTTTGACTGCGCTTTTGATTGGGTCTGGCCAATTAGGGGTGCCACAAGCGCTTTGTCGTCTCTTCGTTAAAAGTTGAGGTGTTATTGCGCTTTTTTAGTCGTTAACTATTTAAAACTGTAAACAATATTATAACTTTAAAAATAGTACGACTTAGATATGAACATGTATAAATTAGAGGGTCTAGCGACCGTTGGACGAGATTCGAAAGAGAATTTCCGTTTTCAAACACCGTCAGCCTGTTCTCCTTAGCGTGCACATTGAACAATATCCAATTTTCATGTAAACAATTGCGGTTCTAATTTGTGCGCTCACTTTTCGTTCCAAATCGAGCAAATGGTCGGGAAGGAATTAGAAAATGTGCATTACGTAGAGGGTAGTTAGGAAGTATAGGAAGGGGATATCGATATTTAGATCAATCCATTTATCAGATGACAGTACAATATTATTGTTAGATGGAAGTGGATTATTAGATTCTAATCATTGGAAAGCAAACTCAGATATCAAAACGCTTGGCCATTTTATATTTTCTAAGTGCGGACCTTCGTACATAATACCGGTGTACCGAAATTGTTTTAGTAATATTCTTGATTGGGGTAACACTGTTCAGTATTAACCTTCGCCATTTCTACATTTGCAAAGCCTTCCTTCTGTGATGAAACTCGTGGGGGGGATTGGTTTGTCCCACAATTACCTACATTGAACAAACTCCTCGTTTCCTACCGCAGGGCAAAGAGGGAATTTTTTATTGTTAATATTCTCACGTTCCTATCTCTAATTCTTCCTCATGCCATTTTTTAAACCTGTTCAATTTCATTTTCATTGATTTGTCAGTTCCAAAAGCCTTGAACATGTCATTAAATATATTATGACGAAAATTACTTCTATCGCAGATAAACTATTATTATCTGAATATAACTTATTAACGTATTGCTATCACGATAAGGTAGGATCTTGACTGTGTATCGATATCCCGTCGCTATGTCAATCAACCTGCAAGCTCTGCGTTGAAAATGTCTCCTTTTGGACCTAATTGTATATAAATTCGCTCCCTTCCTAAAACTGTGATGGATGAAAATCGCTTGAAATTCCATTAATGATGAGATCTTGAGCTCAAATGAGGAAAAAACGTTCGGGACAACTATCAAGCGATTACATTTTTTCATGTTCTATCTGCAGAACGGTTTTTGAAACATTCCTCTTGCAAACTGTTTGGCTCACGTTACATAAATAATTTACCGTTGGAAAAAATTATTCAATTTCAATATGGAAAAAAGAGTATTATCATGTGACCATGTTTTGATCTGCTGATTTATTCGAATAATTTTACTGAAATCGCCTTTCGTCGGCAGGTATTAATTGTGTGTAAATTTTCGTTCGCATTTTGTATAATAATTTCATTGTAATGATTATTTTATCGAATTGACGTTGCTTGTATTGTACGGAGTAGAGATAATTTTTCCAATTTATTCAAACATTTACTAACCCCATTTTATTATATTGACTCCGTTTTCTATCTGATCTATCTACTGTTGAAGGCTGCTTGAAGAAACTAGTCAAAAATGGTTGTCGGCTGTTGGTTTTGTTCACGTTGGGTTAAAATCGGTGCGCAATATACGCTGATGAAAATCGTTTTGAATTCTTCTCATCTGGAAAATATTCTTCTCATCCGTTGGTTGAGACGACTGCGTTTGATAACAGCGAGGAAACATTTCGTAAAGAAATAATAATCATCAATTTTTTCGGTGGGTAATTCTCTCTAATACTATCATAGCAAAAAATGAAAGTGAGAAAAATCAAACCTTTATTATAGCTGACAATGTAAGTAGTTTTACAGGATAAAATTTTATTTACATAACAAGTCCCAATAAACGGATTATTTGGGAATGAACCAGTGGCATTACATAGGAGTTAAACTCATTCTTACATGCAACTGAATTTCAGCAACAGGTTCCCAACAGAGACTTAGGTTCGATTCGCCGCACGAATCTATGACTAATTCTATAAATTGTGCGTGCCCTCGTCACTTTGCTGGAATCACATTCCCCGTCCAAAAAGTGTGCGTCCCCATTTTCATCACTTTCACACATTGATTTGCCTCATCGGTTTGAGGTCTTCGGCAACAGCAAACTCGCATCCAGTGTGAGCGACAATGTCGGCCACATCAATACCTTCAGCAACTTCGATCAACGTCAGGCCATTTTCTGGGTGGACTGTGAACACCGCCTAGGGCAAAAGAGAGGGAAAGTTACGGGAAAAATATAAAATGGTAACAAACAATGTTAGAAGAGTAGTTTTTATATTTGTCCCTAATTGTGCGCTAATTAATGAACCTTACCTTCTCCGTGATAATCATGTCGACACAGTTTTTCCCTGTGAGCGGCAGTGAACAGCTTTGGACGATCTTATGTCCACCATCTTTGCTACTGTGTTCCATGACTATGATGACTTTGGTGCCAGGACCGGCTACTAGATCCATAGCGCCGCCCATGCCTTTCACCAGTTTACCCTAGGAATGCACAGTTGTGGCATTATTGTACTTATTAAAACAGTAGAGATTTATATTGTAGTGTAATGATATGGCAATCTGGGATACTATCGCAGCAGGGTCAAATTAGGCATGTGCATCATGCCTAATTTAGATAATAGGTACCTGATCGATGAATATTAACACTGAACAATGATATTTTATCACTTCAAAAGTTACTTCATCTGTTTAGAGTAACAGAAAGGAAGAGAATCACCTATATACTTGCTTATAAATAATATCGTCAAATATCCAGGCTAAATTACAGCGGGGTAATATTTTGACTCGACCTAAATCTCAAGTTCAAGGAGGCTTATTCTCGCAAGGAGCTAGAGTCTGACCATGATGTACATGGTCTGAGTAATGTAGTGGCGCTTAAAAGCATTACTAAAAAATAAAAATAAAATTATATTGTAATTTATATAGAATATTATAAATAAATTATACTATAATTTCAAACAAGTGATTTACAAATTGATGGGGTACTTAAGTTTTTTTTATTTGGAGGTAAAAAACTGAATTATTTTTATAGTAGGAAGGTGAGCTATTTAGTTGATTTCTGATGTACCTGTAAAGTTGGACCAGTAATTAATGTTTTCTTCTCCATTTTCTATTAGGTAATTGTAATGGTGATTTTCGCGAGAATAACAATACAAATTGAGACGCGGCTACATAGATTTGAAAACAAAGAGATACCGACTTTTGATTCGAGTGCTTTAAGCGACACTGGAGTGCTCATGACCACGTACATCATGATCAGGCCCTAGTTTCTCCTCAATGGGGAGGAAATCGAGAGGAGAGGGATTTATATAAACTTACAGGGATCATCCAGTTAGCCAGGTCGCCGTATTGGGAAACTTCCATCGCACCCAAAATCGTCAGGTCAATGTGGCCCCTGAAAATTCGGAATGGTCATGGAAAATGTAAGAAATGATCCTTAACAACGTTTATGTGATTAGCATCACCAATTGAGTGGAGAGACAGAAAGAAAGGAAGAGCAAGTGGTACTAACAAACACCATTACCACAATAATCGTAAAAATGTAGAACGTTATCTCAAACTCACCCTCTGACCATAGCGAAAGATTCGTCGGAACTGAAAAACGAAGCACCCGGGATAACGGTGACCGTCTCTTTCCCGGCGTTGATCAAATCGGCATCAGCTTCGGCTCTCGATGATGGAGCGGGTCCCAACCCTAGGATGCCATTTTCACTCTGAAGCATCACTTTCATGCCCGAGGGTAAATAATTGGACACCAACATTGGTATGCCGATGCCTAAATTGGCTGTATTATATTGTCAAGGAATTAAATGAACCGTAGGAGGAAATGTCTATCGCGTGAATTGCTGTTCAAATAAAACGGATGGCAAATAACACTGAAAACAGCTACAGCAAGCGTAAACTTAAAAAAACCGCTGATACTGCAGCTTATTGGATTTCACTCACAGCTGAAATGGTACACGCATGTTTTTTAAAAAGGATACCGTACATTCCATCTTGAAATTCCAAAGCTACTCGTCTCGCAATGCGCTCTCGGTTTCGAGCGGCAGGTGTATTTTTCACAGCAGAGATTGTGCTCTCTTTCTTTTGAATTACCAGTTTCTTGAAAAACAGTTTGTTATAAATAACACGAAAAAGGTAAATTTGAGAAATTGAATAACGCCTTTGATAAAAGCTATAAAAGTAACACATTTGTGAGAAAAAAAGGCCTAAACTCACTTCGATTCTCTTCTCATAGTTTTTCCCGTGGATCATACGGTCGACGAAAATCCCCGGCAAATGAACGTTTTCCGGATCGATTTCGCCAAGTTCGCAAATATGTTCAACTTCCAAAATGGTATTACGCGCGTTTCGGGCGACTGTCGGATTGAAGTTTCGAGCGGCCATTCTGAAAACGGTAGTTTTTCGTCTATTGAAAGCGACCAAGTTGAGAGAAAAATTAAATCGACAGAAACTGAAGCTTTACCTGAACAAAGTGTTGCCCTCTTTGTCGGCTTTGAATCCTTTAACCATGGCCCAGTCGGCTTTGATCGCCTGTTCCATGACGTACATCTTCCCGTCGAATTCCTAAACAGAAAAAATTATAGGGAAGGTTGAATACAATTTTTTAATATCAAAATCAAGTGTACTCGATTGAGGACGAAGCAGAGATCATTAAGGGGGTTATTTTTCAAATTGAGTTTATTTAGTAGAGTAATATGTACATCTTCAGGGCAATATTAGCCCATGAGGTACCTAGGACTAGAGCAATAGGCTAAATACCGAGATAATGGAGAAAAATTCCCTAAATTTGCTGTCCTTTCAGAATTATGTGCTTTTGGGAGGACGTCGCGGGGTGACTTGCGGGAGTACAATTTCTCGGGAGTGTTCAACAAAGTTTCCCATCATTTAGAACAGAAGAGAAGAATTGGGGCTGAGAACGTCATGCAAGTCTGCAAGATATGTCAGTTCACTAGCGTGTAAAAAATAAATAAATAGGTCTACCTTCAGCTAGAAATAAAACAGCTAAAACCGATATATCTTATCAAACTCACTCGAATTTCCCGACCACCGCTCGAGTATTCCACTTTGTTCGACCCTCCTTTCACGTACTTCAACGGTGTGCCACCTTCTTGGATAAGCGTTCCGTATGCGGTTGGCGTGAAAAACGCAGGAACTCCAGCCCCGCCAGCTCGTATCCGCTCAGCTAGCGTTCCCTGGAAATACCACGGTTGAGAAAACAACAAAACTGAGCCTCGGGGTAAATTTAGATAAAGCGCAAGCCAACCTGAGGTGTCAGTTCCATCTCCAGTTCGCCTTCAAGATATTGCCGTTCCAATTCGGAATTTTCGCCCACGTACGACGCAATCACTTTCTTCACCCTTTTCTCTTTAAGAAGTAACCCTGTATTTGAAATTAAATCGACGGTTAATTTTTTACAACTGATATGAGTCACTCCAAAATCAAAATAAAATAAACCCTCCAAAATTAGGTGCTTTTTAATTTGGAGAGGATTTATTAAGAGAGTGAGCTCTGTGTTTATTTAAATTTATTGGACGAAAACCGTGTTACCTAATCCGAAATCGCTTACGCCCGCGTTATTCGACACAACGGTCAAATCTTTGACGCCAACTTCAATGAGAGCAGCTATCAAGTTCTCAGGAATCCCGCAGAGTCCGAAACCTGAAATTAATTCAATTCCAAGGCTTATAATAATTTATTATAGACTAGATTTCGCGAGCTCAGAAAATTACCATGATGAAGTTTTTATTCGGGTATATAATATTACAACGGCAGTATTATTTGTACGTTTTTCGATCTAAATCAAAAATATTGGCAACTGGCTCTCTATTGAAAAAAAAATTAATTAAGTATTTTAAAACTCAAAGTCATGGCCGATCCTCGACGTTTGCCAGAATAAAATTAGGATAGCTTGTGGAAAAACCCACGTTAAATTGCTCTATTACGTAAAAATCATTTTATCTCATTTCTTTCAGCTCGATGAGCCCATAACAATGTAGATACCGCGCAACAAGCTGATAACGGTATTAGCTAAATGGCTGAGGGCCAGCGTTACATTGAAACATTTCTCATGGAATAGGCGAACTGTAATTTCATTTTTTTCTAATGGGAACGATTTCTTCAAGTGTAATCAAGGACACGCAATATTTCGGCAGTCACGAGAGTGTTTTCCTCATTTTTTGAAACTGTTGGACTTTTATCTCCGCTATTCCGCCACAAACGAAGCGCTCAACGTACCAAAATGTGTGAAGATGTCAGAAACTGACACGAGAAACGAATGCAATTAAAGAAATAAATTAATGAGTAAAAATTACAGTTGATCCGGTTTTGAGAGGAAAACTTCTACCATTCTCAGTAAATGAATAGTACGCAAATTTCTCCGAAATTTCAATATATTTCATAGATGTTGACATCTTATGCATTATAAAACACTGGATGAGCCAACAATATAAGGTTGCATTCATTTAACTTTAGCTAATACAAAAATTCATCCAATGTCATCGAATTTCTTCTGATTCTTAGTGAACTCACCTCCAAATAAAATAGTAGCACCGTCCGGGATGTCCTTAACAGCATCACAGGCGGATGGATATAATTTTTGGGATTTCCTAATCCGCGGAGCAAGAGGCGACCCAGTTGGGCTGTAAACTGTAGCGTAGCAACATCGCAATTCCTGCCGGTCAAAAAAATGCACTCGAATGACATTCATGCGAGGACTTTCGCCTCAACAGGCATCCTCAGAACATAGTCAGCTTAAGCAGTAACCTCAAATATTGACAGCTTTCAGAGGAAGAAAATTGACTCGATCTTCTTAATCCTTGTTTCTCCCCAAGCGCTTTCGCCCTCATTGGCATCGTTTGCCCATCAACTGAGAAACGCAAATGTCAGAATTGGCATTCTATTGAGAACGCTTTTTTTTGCGATGATTAGTTGTTTGATTTGTTTTGTCGCATCGATCATTCTTCGCTGTTGAGATTGAGGGGAAGAAAAACATGGCGACTTGTTTTCCTGTTTTTTATTAGCTTGCCAAGCACATATCCACGGATACCTTGCAATGGTGCTACGAAGCCCTGATGATGCCCGAAGGGGCGAAAGTGCTTGGCAAGCTAAAAAAAAAAACAGGAGAACAAGTCGCCATGCTTTTCTCCCCCTCAATCTCAACAGCAAAGATAGTTGTTTAAGATTGTAGTATACTATCTCAAATTTATGTGTAATGCCTAATATAAATCTAGCACTTTCGTCGCCGTTGGCCTCTTCAGTATTTTCTAGTTGAACATGTTGTTTAAAAAGTAAACGTCTCCGCATAAAGTCATCATAAGAGACTCTAGGTTATATTTGTCTAAATAAAAATATCAAGTATCAGTTAATTACAAACAAGGATGACTGGAAAGCCAAATAAGAGATCGATCTTCATCAGGAATAATACATTATGAGAGATAATCGCTTTATTCACCCTCTAACTTCAACTGTTATCGAGAAGAGCGAACCAATACCTTCATGATTAATTTATTTTGTGCCTCATTCGAGAGTATAACAAGGATATCTGTACTTGACTTCATCATAGTGGAGACAATTTTTGAAGATAAGAATTTATTATACTTGAGTGTCAAAGGGGTGAAAAACTAGGCGTTTCATTCAACGTGATTAATCTCCCATTGCAGAGCACTTTTGCCTCTTCGGGCATCTCCAAGTTGATATAGACAAATAAAAACCTACTGTTTCTATATCACGCCAGAAGCCTGAAGGACAAAAATTTATTTAAAAAACACGGAGCGAGTCGCAATTATCTTCCCAACATCACCGCATAGAAGGAAAGCGACTTTCAGGAAGTAATATTATCTCATATCTCGTAGAACATTGTGTCTGAATTTAAAAAATACTAGACAAGCGTTTTATTTTTTTTCTTAGGGATATTGAGCCGATCGTTTCCTGCATTACGCTAAAAATTGGCTGCCACCCAATTCGCATTACGAATTCGACTGCGACTGGAGAAGTGGAATTGGTAAAGGAAACCGGTTCCAATCAGAAATAAAATACAAGTCGGCATATTACATAACTTGTTTACAAAGACTGACGGTATAAAAAATAGAATGCCATTCGCGAAAAATGCATTTTTTTTGTTCCGATTTCCGACAGCAATAATGACACTGTCAAATTGATATGGGTGACGGGCAATGATTTTCATTTGTAAAAAATTATCTATCTTATCTATGGAAGAGATTAAGGAATTTGAGCAATACATACTTTTAAATGGCAAGTCCTATTGTTGAGGAAAAGGCTTGAATTTGAAGCCTTGTAGACCGGTCTCAAGAGAACTTTAGCGCACGCCATTCCGTCAGGATTGAGCAGAAGAAACTTTATTGACTGGAACACTGGAACCGCAACGAGAACGTTTCGGGAGACGTCACACTCCTCCCTTGTTCTATGCTCGTCACTCTTTTTTCCACTGCCGCTCCTTCCTCTCTCAAGTGCTCACATGTTCCATAACCTTCCGCATATAACAAGTTGAGAAGCTGCAGAAGCAACGAGGTCGAGAAGAAAAAGATTATGTGCCCTTAAATCAATGCGGGAAAAAAGGGAAAAAGTAGGGAGACTAATAAACAATTTCAATCAGCCTGTAAATATCTCGAATTTTACTATCGATATATCGAAAGTGAGATTTCGATACTATCGAAACTATGATCTAAGATTGAAGTACGATCAATTATAAAAAACCTTTTTAACGACATTAAATAAATTACTATTATAATTTCTGATGCCAATTCAATACGTGCGGATTCGTGGAAAAATGATTTCTTCGTGATCATAATCGCAGTGGATCAATCTTCATCACAGGACATAGGTCACTTGCCAGAACAACAGTTGACTTGAAGACCTCAGGAAAATTCCTGTTCCCACTTCCCATTCGTGACTTGTGTATGGCTTTATTAATTTGGATTATGGTTCATTTCCCTCCCTGCTTCTACTTCTCGTGCTAGTAGCGCTCAAGCTGTTTTGCTCACTAGTCGTAGTTTGGTTTTCTGTTTTCATTTCTACTGTGCATTATTGTACGACGATAGTGATAGAGATGATGCGGTTTATCTCAACAACCCGGTTAAGTATAATTCAGTTAAATTCCTTTGTGCTTAGGCTTGGATCCGTTGAAATCTTCTACTGCGCTTCAAGTTTTATCGAGTATTATGAGACTACTATGTCGGAATATGTGAGCGATAGCTGATTTTATGTTTTCAAATGATTTGAGTCAGTACCTACCTAGGTACACTTGAGTGAAAAATACGCTTATACTATTTGTAATCATTGGAAAACCTGTACGATTCATTGAAAGAAGAATTGACTCCCAAACATTTGATTACACGTACGATTTCGTAGATTCAAACTGGTTACGTTTTTTGTTGTTTTTAACGAGAATGACATAACAATAAATTTACCAAACTAATAGTAAATCGCCTTAAGGAGCTGCAACGATGGGCCATTGGTCAAGGCTCACGGAACTCCTTTCGAGGACAAGTAGCTTTTTAGACAATTTGACCATAATTCATAATAGAAATAATTATGTTCGTTCTCAACTCACTGATGGCACTTGCAAATGAAAACTCTCCCGTGAGGGACTCAAGCTAGGGATTCAATATTGTTGGCTGCACTGCTCTTGATACGCGCTTCGCGTTAATACTCATCAGAAATGGTCGCCGTCAAGTCCTGTACTTATAATTCCGTACGAAATAAATGGGAGGGGCTTGAGGCGAGGCTTGACATGCTTCTATAATGCTTTCAGGCAACTTGAAGGAATCGTCTGGGGCGACCGAAAGAGGCTAAAGCGAAACAGAACGATTCCCATCGACAGGTGGACAGAGATGGATGATAAACTTGTTCTTTTTTTAAATCCCCGCTCCTCCGTCCAAGTTCACTAAACTCATCTAGTTTTTTTTTTCTTTATTTATTTGTGTACGCTTCTTCCTAAAGACTGCCGCGCATCGTTCGACAGCTGGTTAAATTTATATTCGGAAAAAAGCCGCTGAAAACGTCAAAATTTCATCTGTGCGAATTTCGCGTCGAGAGTTTTCATGATTAAATCACCGACAAAAATCGTCGTCGCCCCGATGAAAAAACTTATAGCAAAATCGTCCGAACCTCCCTCAGGTCATTCCTAACCTTGCCCCTTGAAAACCGGCCGAACGGCCTTCAATCGGCGTTTTGAACCCGTCCCTCATCCGGAGCGATCATTAAAATCGCAATCATTTCATATTTGCCCCCATCCCAACCCGTCCCTTCCCAGATTACGCTGCCGACGATGGACTGACACCAAAACCGCCCTGCCCAGGTAAGCGTTTTCTTCGGATTCGTATTTTAAAATTGATTCGATCTAATGAAGTTTGATTTTTAATTAGTCCTGCGTCAATCCTGCCTCCCGCCGAGATTTGTCCCCACATCGGTCGTTCATCTTGGCTCGCCCCGTTCCGCTAACGTCTCTTCTGATACGGTTTCGAACGTTGATCGCTCAAAACTCTAGCGCCTCATTTATGAACCGCTAATGAAATTAGCCGACTCGTAAATTCGAAAAAAATGTTGCTATTCCGACCTTCCGCTCGTTATGCTAACGTCAAATTTCGTTGTATCAGAATTTTTTTTTTTGTAGTAATTAGTTCAACTAGGCGTCCGCGCATTAATGCTAATAGCCCTCCCTCTTGCGGGGGTATGATAATTGTCAAAAAATCAATTCCTTCCCCCTCTTTCGTCGAGCCGAGTGTATGACCTTGCACACGACTTTTTCATCACCCAAACAGTCATAACTTAGCCCCTCGGTCGCTTTTAACTCTTCTAGGCGATTTTTGTTTCTATTCCCTATCGTATTCCTTAGCACGCACCTTTCGTAACAATAGTATTCCCTTGTCAACAATTCGTTCTTGCGCAGTGATGTGCCGGCTTTGAAAATAACATCCAACGTAATGAAGGAAACGTCAATTGAGGATGATTGAAGTGGAAAAAGTGAACGCATAGCTCGCCAGCTCCAGCTACGAAATCGGTAAGTTTTTAATTCCTTTTTTTCTAAGAGTGAACAATTTTTTTTGCGAGTTCACCGTTTTTTACTTGCCGAACGATAATAGATTCAGGCAACCTTGATCCTGGGGGGAGTTTTTCTGTTGTTAATTTTATAAATGGACGCTTACGTTAAAACGGACGGGTTATTTATGGAGCGCTTCGAGGAGGGCTACAACCGCGCTTGGATTATCTAACATTACTTGCTTTACACGTTATTCGAAATTTCCCGATTTGATGTAGAACGGAGCGCTACTGCGCGAATTTTTAACTATGAGATGTCCTTGATAATCGAAGCGAAAATATTTATATGCGAACGGGGAATGAAATAATGATAAAGTTGGAAGAATGAAGATGTAGAAATGGCTAATTAAGCTGTAGAAGTTGTCTACATCGAATTTGAAAGGTGGGTGCATAGTTCTGTCGGAGAACTGAATAATGCTCTGTAACTATAGAAACTATTAAGATAAGTTAATGATCGAGCAGCTTTCTTTCTTCAACTATGCCATGCTCTAATCTACTATAAGAACAATATACCGAGGTCTAAACCTAGACGTTTTTAAATATCTAAATCTAATAAAAGCCTTTTTTCAGAAATGGACGCTATGGATTTGTCTAAAGTATGTCGCCTCTGTTTAAAAGGAGGCGACGTGCTGTGTCCCATATTTGGCAACCTTACGTCCAATGGTACACCACCTTTGCCGCAGAGGATCATGTGCTGCGCGCAAATCAAGGTGAATTGAAAAAATCCTGATTTTTGAAAAATTGTCAAGTATTTTTCAACTGTATTTCTTGATTTCACCATTGAAATGTATCTAATTTTCTGCTGACCATAGCTCTCGGAAGGTGACGGATTGCCGAACAACGTTTGTACGCCGTGTATCACTCAGGTCGACCGATCTTATCAGTTCAAATTGCAATGCGAACGATCCGACATCGCTTTAAGGGGCAGTATGAAAGTAAGTACTACAGAAAATTGGTTCTGTCGCGTAGAAGGGTTTGTTACGATAGATCTAGGTGAATTTATTTCTGGTTCTTATATTGATTACGTACTCTGAATCTATGAGGTTCAATTAATCACATCTTTATTGTTGCAAACGAATTGTTACTCTTTAATATGGAATTTTTCTGTCCTGAAGGATGAGCACATGACGGACGACGAATCGTTGGAAGAAGCTGAACAATGGGATATGACGAAATTTACTCCCGAAGTGATCATCAAGGAAGACAATGATCTGGCCGATGATAATGTAAGTTTTCCCGTGAGTTATTGATGCATTTCAGAAAAATTTGTGAATGGTGATGATGGGTTTACTTTTTGAAACGTTTCCTTCCACTTGTAGTTGAGAGTTGCTCTCGTACAAATAGAAATTGTTCATCAATTGATATCGATCAAGTTTGTTGAGTTTGAAAAATTATTTAAATTTGCTCTCATATGTTGAAAGGTTTGATTGCTTTTTTTTCAATTGGGAAGCAAAAGCAATTATTATTGGAGTCTATTATCCGTATTATTATTGGTGGTCTTAATAATTTCTAATCCGTCTACCAGATCGTAATATTGGATGTTATTCGTAACAGCTGCTCAATGGAACGTACAGCCGGGATGGTGACTCAGAGGACCATCAGTATCAATCGCAACACCAATCACTACCTCCTCCTTTGTATCCTTTGGCCTCGATGTTGGTCGATCAAAATCTCCTCCAACAGGTGGCCAACCTGGCACAGCCGGACCAATACCAGGACTCGAGGCAGCAAATGTTCCTCGAGCGGGTCATACAACAGCACAACCAGCAGCAAAATCATCGAAATCCGCAGCAAAGTCTTACCCAGGAACTTCTTCAGCCTCCGAGGTAAAATCTGAGTAACCTTTTGAACTATAATTTTTCCCAGGGACTTGTTCGACTTACAAATTGTTTCTCCGAATATGGCTGCTCATTTTCGAGCGTTTTCCTCATTTATTGTCAAGTCGATGAGTTTACGTACCAAGTTAAATCATTGTACCATCCCCTTGTAAGCTGTGGAATTTCAATTTCAGATCCAGAAGGTGTCGAGGAGGTGACAAACTCTTCAAGTGCCGTCAATGCAATAAATCGTATTCCTTCTCTTCCGCTCTCAGCCGGCACAAAGCTGTGCACAACACTGCCCTCCGCCCTCACGTCTGCCAGGTATTAACTTGGATCTATTTGATGCGTTTTTCTATATAAGTTCTCCAGGAAATGACTTTTTTTTTCCAAAATCGTCACTATGAAGTTCTTGCGTTTCATCAACGATTCTCTATTTTTTCCTCTCCATTACTAGTCTTAATTGCTTCTATTCCACTGTATATTCAAAATTGAATTACAGGAAACCCTTACGAATTTCCATCCGTTTTACATAATATTTCTTGTTCAAATTTATCCGCAGATATGCAAAAAAGGTTTTACCCAAGAAGATAAATTGCTGCGACATCAGAAAACGCACACGATGGATTTCTTCATGGCTTGCGATCTCTGTCAGAGGCCTTTCAAATCGTTCACCGCCTATCAACGGCACAGGTAAAACTTGAGCTTTTATAATATCCATTTTCAGCACATTATTCGAGCTCATTATAAAATATTATTATTTAAGCTCATAATGTTCATTACATGATGCGTTTTTGAATTGTAGGATTGCTGGCGGCTGTATGATGATGAACAATGGCCAAGCCGTCATTCAGTCGCAGTTGCAGATGCAGTTGCAAAGCCAAGTGCAGCCGGACGACGTTCGAAGAACACGCCAACATGTGCAGAACGAGGTATTACGACAGGAACAATCGGAGGTCAGTTCTGTTCAAGAAACGTCCTCAGCCGAGCCTGAAGAGTCGTCTCCTTCAGATCAGAGCTCTGCCCACGCGCAAAATTCGACGGGACGGATTTCGGGAAAGGGAAAACCCGAGTTTCAATGCAAGGTATAGCTGCAAGCTGTTTTTGCTGCGATTGATTAGTTGCATTAAGATTAAATACTGCAGAGGAACACTTGGAATAAAAGGAAAAAACTGTTATTGTCGTAATTAAAATGTTAAAATAATTAAAATGTTGATAGGAAAAGATGGGCCAACAGTCCACCGTTTGCAACTTAACAGTTCAAAATTGGAATACGGACCAATTATTTTAGTCGTGGCCGCTCTTATTTAGTTTTTGTTAGAGCTCGCCAAATAACTCCATGTTGGTTGTGTTCAGGTCTGTGAAAAGATGTTCGCTACAAGGGGAAGTTTGGAAGTGCATTCGACAATACACACCGGCGTCCGGCCATTTAGGTGTTCGGGATGTGACAAATCCTTCAGGCACAAGGTAACGTTTGCCAGGATTATAACTAAATACGCAATTGAAGCAAAAAAAAAAAAAAAAAAAAATTAAAACATAAATAAAATAAAACTTCAATAATTTAAAAAAAGCAAATAATAATTATGAAAAAAATTATACGATTTTCTAAACTGGGCAGATTTTCTAAGCTGTATATTATAAGCCAGTGTTGATCAATAGCCGCCAAATATTCTTTGCTTGGAAATACCTTATTTTAGAATCTTGACTCTGTTAGCTGTGGTAAATGATGAAAAGTGAAACTCTTTATTTTTATAGGTGAATCTGATGGAGCATTATCAACGAAAGCATTCGCTAGTACGGCCTTATATCTGCGACGTTTGCGCTGCCCGGTTCGTCACCAAACAGGAGCTCGTCCGCCATTACAGGAAGCATATCGGCGAGTAAGAGCTTCCTCCGCGATGTTCACATCTTGGTATTTTCGGTTCGTACGTAATTATTCCTGTACTATCAAATCTTCATGCAATGGGGAACCGGCTGTCAGTTCGCCATTTTCTTCCTCCATCCTTGTGTTGGAACGATTTTTCACGACTAATGTCTCAACCTTTGTTTTATTTTTCTCACCAAATGACACTTGAACAAATTCATGACAGCACATCGACTTCAGGGTTAGACTGTAAGCCTTCAATATCAATCACAATCACTTGAAATCGTACGTTTGCCTTAACGCGTCTGAAAACATGTGCCATACATTGCTTCCTTTGACCAAGCAAACTCCAAAAACAAAATCGTTGATATCTTCCTTGTTGGTTATGTACTTTTTGACAATTATTTGGGCCAAGTTAATTGGTTTCCTCTTATAGCTAACAAGCTTAGCGAGCAATCATTGTGCAACAATCAACCGAATCCGGTCTTGACAAATTATTGAGTCGCCGACAGGCGACAAGAATACTGAAATGTTTTTGAGCATGATCTGAAAAAGCGGGCTGAGGTATTAATTATTGTCTACCTTTTTCCCCCTAAAATCCATCACATTGCGAAATCGATTGAATTAATTCAATTATAACGTTACTGAAGATAAGTGGAAAGGGTTTACAATTACCTTTTCCAGTTCATTTGATCTTGCTTCCGCCCTAGTTTTCAGATTAAACGTCCGACTCCTTAAATTGTTTTAAAATTCGATGGAACTTTTTTTTTGTAATTTCTATACATTGTTGAAACTGTTAGTTTCCCATTTGTGTGAAACTAAGGTGCTATCTTTTATTGTTTAGAGTTAAGTTATTACTGTTATTAGTTTAAGCGTAATAATGCTTTAATTTAATTTTGCGAGTCGATTTTGCCATTTTGTCGCGTAGGCCCGTTGAATTATTTATTTGACATCGGTTCGAAAGGAAAAGAAAAGTTTACACAAAATTAATATTATCTGTGATAATCTGAAAAATTTTCGGAACGAAACGCTGTTCGACGCATCACAAATATTTTACAGGTTGTGAGTTTTATTAAATCGTCGAGACAATATTCGATTGCTTTGCATCGAGAAGATGAAAAATTACGTGTAAAAGTTGTTGTCCTATTTGATACGGTACAATGATGAAACTGGGCGATGGTCAATTTCAAAAATTCAACCGAATTCGATAATAACGAGGTTATTAGCATTGGCTTGGTTAATTTTACTTCTGTGTAATGAATGGAAGTATTTTCAGGTCCTCTGTCTTGTAAGAGAATTTCGTTGTAATTTTTGTTTTTGAAAATTTTTAGAAACCATGGTTTTTTTTTGTAAGAAAAAGAGCCCGTGTCGATTTACTGAGAGTGATCAATAATTGTTATCACTTTTGTGGAATTTCATTGATAGAATATTCCAATTGGATCCCGGACGGTTCTCACACGAATCAACGTACTGTAAATGCGAACATACGCGCTTTCATTTTGAAAACGGGAAAACCGTTAATAAGTATACGACTAGGTTATATGTTTTTGTGTCATAAAATTGCCCGCACAGGACGATAATTATATTGGTTCGATTCGATATTACTAACCCGATGATATTAATTACGCATGGGCTGTGTTTATAAACCAGTTTTTTTTTATGTCAATTATTACCACGCGGTATTATTTTGTCTGGAATTTTTGTTTTCAAACTCGTCCACGCACATTGGTTTACCTGATTTGTTGTGTTACATGTCTGTTTTTAATTGGTTCGTATTTTAGAACGTTTTTTATCGGTCAACTCGCATTTAAAAACATTTCAATTCTGAAGGAGTAACTTGATTGCGTAGTTTAAATAAAGCAACTGCCTTTTATCAAGTGCAGTAACCTTTTGAGAAAATTAGCTAAGCTTTCAAATAATGTTGATTTATCTGCTAACGATTTTCGATTTATTTTATTATTTCCCTCGTTCGAAGTCTCCACTTTTCTTTACTAACTCAGGATTGAGCAATTTTTTAAAAAAATTGTCAAGTATTGCTTAAATTCCGTATCAATACCACCGTAAATTATTCTAATGTATTTTCACATGTGACGGAAGCTCTCATTTACCTCTAAAAATACTCTTACTTGATTACTCCTGCAATTGCTGATATTACCAATTATTTTTTACGATTACGGTGGAAAAATCCAATTTTTCCCCCACTCGAAATGAACACCTTTTACGATGAGATGAATCTATAAATGCACGCGAATAAATAAATGCGGCGACGAATTTGGCCTATAAAGAACTATAATAATACTCTATTAGTTATTGCCTTCATAGTATTTAGTAAGACTAAACGCCGTAGTTCATCAGGAAAAACTAGAGTACTGTAGATTTTTTAGGTATTTTAAAATAACAATAAATTTATATAATCGAAAATTATTAGCCGCTGAGTGTTCGGAACGAAATGGAAAGTTTTATATTGCCGCCAGGCGCGCTACTGTTGCTATTTGTTGTAACAATTTATGTTTGCCTCGGATTTTTTCTCACATCCTGTTCCACGAATTTTGTTTTAGTTAATTTTTCCATCGAAGCTAATTAGATTTCGAGAAGCAAAAGTTAGTTTTTATTCAAATTGATTTAAATTATCGTCTAGAATGTATTCATGTACAATTCCCACCACCCAAGGCTTCCAATTTTTCTTCGTTCCACGTCAAATTATCGCTTGAATGGTAAACGAATGACCAGAATTGAGTAAATTTGTAAGGAAACTAGATTCGTAGAACAAGTAGACAATACAGTATTTTGTAATCGATTTTCAGAAAATTATAAGCAATATCAGGCTACAGAAATATTCACATTTATCAGAAAAAAAAGAGTAGATCGCGTTTTTTGTAAACTGCTCGCAATTACAACCTGGAACTGAAATTAATTTTGTTATACTCTGCGTTTCATAACGAATTGTCGCGAATGTTGTGCAGTTTTTGTAAACATTGATCATGTTTTCCGCAGGCTCGTTGGATTTCTAAAGTACTTTTTCACACAATTCTATTATTCCCAAGCTGATCGATTTGTTCCAAATGTTGACTCTGGTTCGGTTTGTTGATTGGTTTTGAAATTCAGCATTATATTCGCCCTGTTCATCAACACTGATTGTAGAATGAAAAGTGCCCAACATTTGGATTGAAATGCGACTGCATTAGGAATACTTCGAAAGCCGATTGAAAATTTGCATACTCTTTTTCTTGAATTTTTGAACGGTGAAATTATTTTTCACAACATGAAACGCATTTTTTTAAGAAGTATAACGCTTCTATTCTCAACAATCTATGATTTTATTTCAAGTGCACAACATTTTGAGTTTGAGAGCGTCGGTTAATTTTTTTTTGCGTAACTCAACATCTTAATTTAGGCATTGTATACAGTATTGCTATTTAAATTCATTTAACGCTTGTACGTTACTTGTAATTCTTATTTTCGCGGAATGTTTCAAAACGCGAATAATTTTTAATAATTTATATTTTACAGCTCTACAGTTTGTGATAAAATCAGCTCTCTTTGTTTTTGTTTCTCTCTGTTCGAATTTTTTAAAGATGGATTAGGTATCGTTTTTTAAATGAAAACGATGGGACTGGCTAGTCAATAAACAGCGTTTTGAAATCGCATTATGTTTTTGAAAGCAAGAATGCGTATACGCGTCGGAGAATTTTTTTAATGATTGCAGGATCGTTTGATTTGTGAATATTTTTTAACGACAGAAACGAAAAAACTGTAGTGGTTAGTTTTTTCGAAATAAATACATGCTTTGAAAAAGCCAAAGGTTTGTTTCATCGTTTTTATCCATATTCGGCAAAATCTTTCTTCAGAGTGGATCGATCCTGAGCCCGAATTCATGAAAGCGAGTCCATTGTCACATTGAATGCAGTGGAAGACGTTCAAACATATCTTGCAAAAATATCTCATTGGCAACCCTGAAAAGATGACGAGAGGTAATATAGGGAGAAAAATTTTGCGAACGAAAAAATTATCATCTAATTCTTTTTTTTTTTTTTTGGAACATTTTTGTTTTTGTAATATCGATTTTTCAAAACAAGATAACAAAGTTATAAGAAGGCTTCTCTTTCACATGGTTTCTTCCTATCGATAACTGCTCAGCGTATGAACCGGGTAAAACCAACATAACCATCACAAAATAATAGGTATTGTGAAATACTGGGAAAAATGACATGAAAAAAAGTCACGAAATTGCCAACATTGACGTAAAGCATTGAACATTTGTAGAATAATGAAACTAATGTCAACACAAAAAATACCGCGGCGTAACAATTCATCCCTGAGCAAGTTTTACACGCCAAGCTTATCTTTTGTACAGCTTGATGTGAAACAGCATGTCAACGCCCGGGTTAATTGATCGTTCCATAGAGTGGACACAAGTATACAAAAGTCGGAACGATCAGCGATCGCCAGTCGTTTTTCTTTTTACCCCAAAAAGAAAAAAACAACAAATCGGCCACCAAAAATTTTCCTACATAAAAACAAGACAAGGAAAAACGTAAACTCAATAGAACAATGTAATCTGAGATAATTCCGAGCAAATAGATTGAAGTAGGTAGAAAAAAATATATCGTACGAGTTGAAGAGGTGGAAATGAATGAGAAGGATTTATTACAATTTGGCTACCAACTGATGGAAAATCATGCCGAAAATTGGCGCGCCTATCATCTCGTCGTCTACATAATTTCTTGAAATAGGTAAGTAGGTAGGTATTTAAAAAAAAAATTGTCAAATAAATTTTTCCAAGTAAAATGTAACTTGTTCTCTCTGGCGAAGTATTTACACAGCCGGCTCATTCAAACCTCGGGGTTGATCTGCAAGGACAGAGAACCGAATTAGTAAGAACAAAGAAAATACGCGAAGACTGAATAATAAAAATTTGCATTTGAGCGGCCGCAAACAGTGCGAGAACCGGATGAAGAAAAAATGAAACAATTTTGCCAATTATTATTGAAAATGTTCTTCTTTTTTTCTAGTCCTTCGTTCATTCGCATGTTTTTCCCAAGTTTTTCCACTATCGACAAAAATTATGACACTTACGACTTCGCTCACTCGGTTTTCATCTTTTCCCGCGGCGATTTCTTTGCGAAACTGTCGAACCTAATGGAACTGAGGGAACTGCACCAGTGCCATCTCGATTCAACCAGGGCAATGTGAAATCTCTGGAAAATAATGTCAACAGAATACTGAATTTGAACGAGCCGAATGAAAACTTATTCAACATGCTATAATTATTTCATTTTATAAACCGGAAGTAAGGAGTAGAAATAAAAATAATCTCAGTACAGCCGAATATGACGTTTTCTTCAATCGCTGTCTTCATTCTTCATCGCAACGACAAATCTTGCATTTTCCGCGTACTCGAGATAAATTATTTCCCACATGAAATAAGAACGATCCCGTCTGAGCTTAAATTATGATGTTGACAATGATGTAATCCAAAAGAAACAAATAATTCAAACAAACAATAGTCGAATTTTAATAACTGAAAATTCAAATAATTCAAACAAACAATAGTCGAATTTTAATATTGCAAATTAATCACATCAATCGCAGTTAATGTATCGTTTTGAAATAAAGCCTGAAAAATTGATTAGGTAACCCAAAATGAAAATATATTAAGTACAGGCATACGAGTAAATCGGGTGTGATTCAAGTAGAAAAACGTGCAGCTTTTGACCATAAGTGCACTTTTCAAAGTAAGTAAATCTATCTAAATTTATACCTAACTCACCCACATCACAGCAACATTACAATATAGCACTTTGGCTCAAGACTTGAGCCATTATTAGGCCAATAATCATTTTTGGCGATGAACAAGTATGTAAATATATTTTCTTCAGAGATATGTCGACCTCGGACGAAAATTTTTTATTAAATAATTATTAAAAATTTTACACACCTTGAACGTCAGATATAAAATTTTGAGGATCAGAATTTTGAGTATTTGACGTCAGAATTCACCCACAACAACTTAAGCTCTAACTCTTCAGTGCTTTACACCAGGATTGAGCAGGTGTTAAAATCGGCGACTAAGCTTCTACCGTAATCCAACGGCTGAGACTAACTCGGAGCGGTGAAACTCACATTAGGCGTGTTCTTCAGATTACCGGTAACCCAAACCTTAATCCGAGGTGGGGAAATCCACCATAAGGAAACCAGGAAGCATTCTTACTCTTCAGTCCATGAAAACAGTGATATTATTTTCTACTTACGTTGGCGAATCGGGTTTTGGAATGGCAATGCCACAGAAGGAAATGGGCAGCTGTTCGGATACCAGCAGGCACAGATCGTCTCGGCTGTCACGGGGATCAGGGAAGAACGATTCGATGGACAGGGCATTAGAATCGGCAGTCGCGCGCACTTTCTTTCGCGCTTCTTCTCGCTCGCGCAGGCGTTCCACTTGGCGTTGCTCACGTATCCGCGCCACGTCCCATCTGCGAATCATTCCAAGAAAACAGGGCTTTACCAAAAAATACTCAGTCATGATAGTCGACAGGTCAATACTACGTAACAAGCAAATATGCCAAAGAGTAATTGCCAAGGAACGGAGAAAGAGTCAAGCAAGGCGACAAAACCGTGGCCCTATAGTTGTTCAGAAAATTATGGATTTTTTAAGAATTGATTTTTTGGTCAATTTTAAGTTCTAACTTCTAGCTTCGAAACTGATACTTTGAGCTTGATTTTTTAAGTTAAAATTGTTTTGGACCTGGTAGAAGTCATTGATTCAAATTTGAATGGGAAATCAATTAAAAAGCTAAATTCTTGAAATTTTCACAAAAAATCAATCTTAGCCCGACAATGGCTTAATTCTTAAACCGAATCGCTACGTCGATTTCAAGGGTATTTTTAGGGTTTTGACTGGAAGAAAAATTGTATTTGGTATCAATGTCGCTGGACGCTGAATCCAATGAGGCCATTGCGGGTTCGATAGCTTTAGCGGTTCTTGAGTTATCGCAGCTTTTGTGTAGAATTTGTGAGATTCCAGAAGTTTTGCATGAAGGTGTAGCTTGAGGATTTTTGGAGCTATAAATATCGTTCTAGTTGGAAAGGTTGTCAAACACTCTTCAGCTGTACCATCAGGCAAAAAATTTAACTTTCAATTTGAAAATTAACAAAAATCAAATTTATTAATAATAAGGATCTGCTTCTGAAATGATCTCAAGTAATAGGTCGTCAGCTTTATGTTTTTGAAATTAGGATTTCACTCAAATAAGAAGAATTTACTTAGTCGAAGGATTTTTGGTATCGACCATGTGTACGTTCATCTTTGTTTCAGGAATTTTCGAACTCTAAGGCTCTGAATCACTAGAAATTCCTTTAGTAAAAAAATCTTTGTAGGAAGCTCAGAGAGAACAAAAGGCATAACAACTACAGCTATGTGAGATGGTTCAACGTACTTTTTACGACGTTTTTCATCCATCGCAAGACGGTCGTGTTTAGGTTCAAACGTAGAGTCGGACACATCTTCCGTTCCCTCCATGCTGTAGATCGGCGTTAAATTGGTTATCCTCCATTTCGGCGTCTACAACATAAGCGCGTAACATGAAACTAAAGCGACAGCGTTGGAGCAATAATGAAAACATTCGATTCAACTCAGCTAATGAGTTTTAGGTCATAACAACAAAACCTCACCAGGATCCCTGCCGATTCATCGAGGTGGTTTCTCTTCTGATAGAGACTGCTGCAATCTGTTGGCAGACCGTTGGTCGCCGATGGGATGGTCGGCGCTGCTGATGATCCAACCCATCGTTGTGAAACGTCAACGTCACCAACAACAGTGAGGTAGGCCTGCGGTGTTGACCAGCACGTGACAGCTATCTCGGTTGCCGCTACGTCTGACATTTCCGTCTTTGAACTTTCACTGACCGCACGGGAGCGGCGGGATTTTGAAATTAATCGTGCTGAAACCGAACAATCAGAATTGAACCATATTTTAAAGGAGTTGTTTATAAAATTTTACCATAAATACTATTTCTTCTTTTTTCAGGACTTTCTTTATGCGGTATTCCCTTTTTAACTGGGTTTTAATCCAGAGATTTAGCTTTAGAACCACTTGCCACAGAATCTTTCGGTGCAGGATTTCACTTACTTTTTCTTTGTTATTGTTGTGGTGAGGGGTAGATAAACACGGCGGCTCTTTCCCCATTTTTTCTTTTATTCAGCAAGATCTTTCGCCAATCTTTCGTCCATCAGGTACCTATGACCCGAATGAGCAAAGATCTTGGCAAATAAAATGGAGAAAGAGTCGCCATGTTTATCTCCCACTCCCCTGAAAATAAGTGAAAAATACGACAAACAGATAAATTACTTTTTCTTGTTTCTGTTATGTTCACTGCTTCTATAACTTGCGCTTTGTAATATATATAAGCTATAATCGTGGGGTATTTATGTTTGCCAAGGATATTTCGGGGTTTTATTATAACTGCTCCTATATTTATTCTAGTTCTTTTTTCGGTTTTTAATGTGATTAAGTTAGTAAACGCTCAGAGAAACTGAGTATTATTTAATTAGGTTAAATGATTAGATAAATAATTTTAAACAGTTTCCCCCCTCAAGTGCGAGTAGATTTATGCTTACAGTCGCGACGAGCCACGCGTTTCTTCTTCGGCAATGCCGATTCCTCTTGTACAAGACGAGGACCGCCAACGCAGCTTTGCGAGCGTTTCCTTTGTCCAGGCATGACGGCTGGGACATCGGTGGCGGATGGGGAACAACGGGGAGCGGTTGACACTGGCGCTGAAGATGACGGTGGATTCGTACGACCTTTGTTCAGCGATACACGTCGGCTCATGCGATGCAACCGCTGCTTCAGCTGTGGAAAATAATGCATCATAAAATGAAGATAAATGCATGATTTATGCAGTATGAACTAATAATAAAAAATCCAGCAGTTTTCACAATTTTTTGCTATTTTGATCAGTCATTAATTTTACATCTAAAAAAATACAAACGGGACTGAAAAAAATACGAGCCTAGAAATGAATGAAGGATGCTCTGAGTAACTTGAAAGTGGGCCAATTGATCTACTATGATGATGGAATTCAAACCAAGTTTTGAGATGAGCGAATTTCAACAGTTCATCGCTCTATGTTGCTTCAATATGAAGAAAAAAACGACAACCAAAAGGCTCAAAAAAGACATTGGAAAAAACCGCTTGACGTTTTTTTCTTCTTTTTCCTACGAATCATTGTTGCCTTCCTGCGGAAATTGGATAGTCAATGGAGAACGGAATTAATCGGAAATATAGGAAAGTTATCAGCTAGGTCGCCCAAAACCGATTTTGCCATCTTAACAAACTGTCGTATTTTATCACATAAAAAAAAAATTCAAGTTCAATCCAAGATGCCTAGACCAATCCCCAATAAAGATTGAGCGCTATTGTAGAAGTAAGAGAGAAACTACATCGAGAAATCGCTCGCCAACCAACAAGCGCAGCTTTCTCTTGGTCGACAAAAAAACATTATTGTTGGGGCAAAATTAACTTAATTTACTTACACGTGCAATGTCACAATTAAATAGGTTTTAATTATACGTGAAAAAAGCCACTGGCTCACGACAAATTTTATCTATTAAAACTCGAAAATAGACAGATACAATTGAATGCTATCAGGAAGCAATTCATCGAAAGAAGTGGTACCTGTTTTGAACTAATAACGGAAGAAATATTCAACTGGTTGTAAATATCCACTAGTAACACTCGCGGATTAAACTCCATCGTTGTCAGGTACAGGAAATAACGAGATCAAGAACAAGAAACAATCCTCAAAACAGATGCCCGATAAGAAAACCGTTCGGTCGCATCAAGTGAGATTTCTACGGGATTAGGAGCTGCGGAGCGTTCGCTTGGGAACTCTCATCCTTCAAATTCACAAAATCATTAGCGTACAAGGTAAATCGTGAATTTCTTGGTACTAGTAATAATTTCGTGAACCCCCCCCCCCCCCACAGAAATGTATTAGCCATGGGGAATTAAATGCTAATATCAAATTCGTGTTCAAATAATAATAGTATACGTTGAAGACATTTGATTGAACAGGACTAAATAAAATTGATGAAAATGAAATAGCTAGGATGAAATAAAACCTGCAGTAAACCAACCATGAAATCTTTACTACCTAGGCCGAAGTGAATGAGGGCTCCGTAGCTCTTGGCCCCAAGAGAACTTTAACGGTCGCAAAGGCGACATAGCAGGTTGAAAATTTCCCTACCTCGGTGAATCGTCCGTGAACGTCCCGCCAAGACAAAACAGATGTGGTAAGAAGAATGAAGGCACTGTTTACTAATAAACCATCAATATGGATATCAATACAAACTCCCATTTACTAAGCTAAGCTTGCGAGACAACAGAACGAAAAAATTTCCTGTTGGTTAACGATAGTTTAGTTTTCTAGCTTGAACAAAAAAGTGAGACAAGAGAAACCTATTTTTTTTTTTAATTATTTGGGTTAATAATAAAGCAATAATAAAGCAAGTAATTGCCCAAGATAAAAAATGTCTACCCTTCTCCCACAAAATTTGATGTATTACGTTTCAAGTCATATTGAATACGAATATCCTATTAAAAAAAAATTTAAAAAATTCTATCCGTCCGCCGTCAACATTTTTCTGACGAACCTATAAAAGCTGAATTCTTGAAATGTTCACCAAAAATCAATCTTGGTCTGACGATGGCCCACTCCTTTAGCCAAATCGCTACCTCAAATCATTATTGAAGCGAAGGAATAATGACCACTGCACAATAATTTGTAGCGTTTTGAGAATTTGACGTTAGATATCCAAATTCCATTTCAGGAAATTACAGTTCTTCCATCAGCGAATTCAGACCAGGGATAAAAAAAAAGAATCGTTCAAGGCTCATGAAGGAGAGCGCCAAGTGAGAAGCGAAAGGCGGGATATCGATCAGCAGCTGTTCATCGCGGGCAGGCGGAGATAAAAAATACTCCGCCCAATTGACCCCCAAATCTGTTTGTTATCGCGAGATTATTAAGATAAAATACCCGATTGCCGACGATTCCTAGGATCAGGGGAAAATTCGAACAAATAAGTGATTCGATGGATTGAATAGCGACCAACATCATAGATCTTTTTTTTTTGTTGGTATTATAGTCTACTGAGCGTTTCAGAATGTCAATTTACAGGCATTAAATAACGAAAAATTCGAACCCAACCGACGAGATTTTCCTGGCACCTCAGGATATGGGTGTAAGTATTTACTTAAATAATTTATGGCTGTGGACCCTGAGGATGCCCGAATGGGCGAAAGTAAAGAATTGTAGAATGAGTCGCCTGGTTTTTCTCCACCTCACAACCCCCGGTTAAATAATATATTTCCGACCAGAAAACAGAATAGTAACTTCTTAGAAATTAATTATCTTATTTTTCGTGACTGTCATTCGTCATAGCCCTGACGAATTCCAGATAATTTTTATAACCCTGACATGAGCTGACAGGTGAACCGAAAAATTCTGATATATTTCAATGACTCTCCTCGAGCTAAAAAAACTGTACACCCAAACTGAAGCGGCAATGCGGAAAAATCCGGAGGAGAAATGAAAAATATTTATTTTGATGTTTCGAAAGATAACCCATCACCCGGTAAAACCTCCTCCATTGATATGATACGGAGTAGAGCAAAATTGGTTCAAAAACGGTCGAATCGAATAACGAAAAATTGTCGAATTATTTAACTACGGGGAAATACAATGAGAAAAACTACTCAACGGAAACATAACCGCAAATCACGCATTGGCTAATGGTTATTGAATTTAGCGACGGCCGCTAAGTAGCGCTAATAAAACAGTCGATTTTATCGAAGCAGACTGAGGAGGCCATGTTGAAATGCGGTGTTGTCGCGATTCGAGGGTGAAAATGAAAAAGAGACGAATACGAACACGCAATTTCGCCGCTTGTTGGGACGGACGAATTTTGAAATAGGAACTCACCGTTTCAACTTGATGTTCCAACGTGGCGATACGTTTATCTTTGATAGCTGCCACTTCGCTTTGCTGTTGTATGTAATCCAAATGTATTAGCATGAGTTCTTTCATATTAAACAGTTCCTCTTTGCGTCTTTTATCCTCTTTTTGATCTTCCGAGCTCAAAATTTCCTTTCCGATGGCTAGAATTGCCTGCGTCGAATCGGTAGGCGACATTTCGGATTTTATATCAATTTTCCCGTCCGAATATCGGAGGCCTTCCCGGACGGGCGAACTGACCGACATGATGGGTCGCCTCGTTCACCCACTACGCACTACAGCAACCGAAAATCGAGTTTTTCAATTTGAATTTCTCCCGCCGAAAACGATCCATTCCCCTACAATAGGTGAAAATCACATTTAAACACTCTTCGCGAGGCACTAGACGTCCTAAACGGCGGAAATTGTTAACGCGAAGCAAGAAAAAATTCAACTTTAAGTTCAAGGATCGATCAATTCAACACATAACAACACGAAACGAGTCGGCCATGATTATTGGAGGGGCAGCCGCAAAGATGGGTTGGTATCGAATATTCGAGACATCGATGTTCTCGAGGTCTCGCTTTTTTTCAACAATTGACAAATATCTTCAAGACGTGAACAGACAAAAATATAATGTAAAAATGAATAATTACTCTCTCAATCGTGGAATTATCTGTGAAAATAGTAAAATGGATAAACTTCATTCTCTTCTTGGGTTTAAATTCCGCTTGATGAGTGAAATTGTTAGATTTTTCGAAATATCGTTCACTCACTCGATGAAAATTTGGAAAAAATCGAATCACAACATCGATGTTTCAGCAATCGATACAAATATCCTCGCGGCAAATACAGTGATACCAGATTTGGCAGTGTTGCCCTTAATTTTACAATTATTTAATTTTAGTTTAATTTTATAGTTTTTATTTAGGATCGGTTTTAGTTTTTTCTTCTAAGAAAAATAGTAAAATGAGAGAAAATAAAAAGTGAATAACAAGTGGGGCAGAATGGGAAAATGGTAGAAGGTAGAGGATTAGCAGGGGAAAATAAGAAGAAATTAAGGAAATTCGGGAGAAAGTGGTGTACCTATCGTTTATGAAAATGAGGAAAAATGCTTTTACATCTTAATTAAATAAAGTTGGATGATGTTAAAATCAGTGGAATGGAAAAATAAAAGATATGAAATCGCTCATGGTACATGGTTGGGGTCACTTTCATATTTTAAACGAGATTCCCTTGAGACGGAATGATAGCACTTTCCCGCAAATTCGCAGTAGAGAATCATACTCCTAATCCATAAATTTTTACAAAAAACTGGGAACAAATTTGTTTATTTATAACCTGTGAAATAATCGAACCAATGTATCGATTACCAAACAATCGAGTTGCAAACAGAAATCCGAAACTAGTTTCGTTTTCATGCCGTTGGTCGTTGATCGTTGTGTCGTGGTGGAAATCGCTTATCGTGCGGATTTTGGGTCGACATTTCCCACTTTATTTTCCCTTTCCAGGGAACCCGTTTGTCGTTTTTCAAAATTCCAAATTGCCCTTATTTAGTTCGATAATTTTCGATCAGTTTCTCACTCGAGGGAATTCTGACTTCAGGCTTTGCGGCCGCTCCTTTCATCTGGGAAGTGAAACAAGTGAGTTTTGAGGTTAGAAAACTTTCTTTTCGCCCTTGTCACGTCTCAATTCCGAATTTAGCTGCCTATTGCTTACGAAATGATACGAATTACTTATTCCATCGAATGATAAGGAACTTTTACCTTGACGTGGCCGATTTTTCGTTCATGCGGTCAACTGATGGTGTAACGGTGATCTTTCCGTATGTGATCGGCCAACTTTCTTTTGGCACACAAATTCAATAGGTAGGTACCTAATATTATTGCTTCGTTTCTTTCCCTTTAGATATCGAATTTCACCTCGAACGAACGCCTAAGTTTATTTAATCGGATCTAGTAGATCAGCAATCGTTTCCTCAACTCATAATTCTGCATTGATTAAATCAATGTAACTTGAGAATCAATGTTGAGTCATTCAAGGTGAAAATGCCCCTCGAGAACGTTCGCGATCGCGATTTGGCTACGTGAAAACGATAATATAGATCATACGATTCGCCCTGCATAATACTCCTTTGTGGAAATTGAATGTATTGTGTTTTAGATTAGTATGGTTAAAAATACGTTTGTCTTTTGATGGCTCTTAGTTTTCTAAATGTTCAAGAATGAATGCGCTCTCCTTGAACTAAGCTAGTCCCATTTAAATCTATCGTTGGCCGTTTGGTATTTTATTTGCGGGAATAGATTATTTGTTGATGTGTTGCCCCGCCTTTTGGCTAGACAAAACGTATAAAAGAACCGGAATGGTCATACATTGACGCTATTCTGATGTTCCCCATTAAAATCGCTGAAAAATCTTCATTCATTTGAGTCCAGTTAAAACACGTGCATGACTTAAAAAATGTAAATCACGGATATGATATTTTTCTTCATTAAATTCTTCTCATTTCTAGTCTCTTATTTTTCTAAAACTTTCAAGATCCGAATTAATTAAAATCCTTCCTTATCATACCATTACGTTTTATCTAGGGCTGCTGCGAAAAACTGTTGTTGAACATTTGACGGTTTCTTTTCCAGGTGACGCTATTCCTGCTAAAACGCGTAATACCTAGCAGCGTTGGTGCTGTTGTTGGCATCGCCGCCAGTCCACCCAAGGACTTGCTGGCACACTACTTCCTAAGGATAACTTCAAAGCCTTTAAGCAATATTCGCGTTTTCCCTCTCGCGCTTTAATTCCTTATCCTCTAATCAACTTCGTTGAGCTCTAACAATTTCCTAACTACTTTGGAATCTAGAGAATAATTTTGGTCCCTTCCGCATCGTTTCGTTCTGCAGTCTGGATAGGAAAAATCTGGTACCTGAGAATTCGAGCTCCGACTTGGAATCCATCGTTAAACGTGCTTGTCAAGCAGTGCTGAGCGTTGAATTGTTTGAAAATATATCTCAGAAAAAATAGCAGTCCTGCCGGCTTCTAAAATAAGGACAGTCATCTACAAAGAATTTGGAATTGGTCTTTCATTTCAGTATAGCCTAATTGAAGAGGCTTGAAGTTGTTGCTAGGTACAGGAGAACAAATTACCTGGCCGAATAATTGGCGCTTGTCAAGTGTCACAAATCCTTCAAATTTTGCTAGTAGAATCTTCAATGTCTCGGAGCGAGCATTACAATTGCTGGCATTGACTATTGTGGTTTTTGCTCTAAAAACGGAAGAACTTATCTCGCCATTTAGATTACCTGGATTCATATTTCCCCCTAACTTCCTACTGGTTCATCTACTTGAATCACCATTAGTCCCTTTGATTATTTGGTATGCAAAAGAACTTGAGCGGATGCTGAGGAGCTGAAATTCGACTGTAGCCCTGAGTTCAGCACTTTTGGAAGGTCATTCAATCTTCATTTGAGTCGCTGATCACAAATAACTGAGGAGCGTTCAAGCAGCCAACATTCCAGGAAAAGGATCCGAGCCAATTTTTCCGATCTTGTTGATTGGGCATAAAATAAGTCACGTAAATGTGAATGAAAAATTCAATCTGTCAAGACACGAATATTCACCGAATCTTTTCGCGGAATTACAATTTGAAGAGAATATAAAAAATAAGCTGAAACTTATCAAATCAAGAGCAGAATTTCGGTGAAAGGTGTGGGCCATTACGTTAAGCGGTGAAGAGAATTCCAAGAAGAGAGTATCAACAGGTGAGTGGTTTAAAACTGTGTATCTCTTGAGTACTATTCGAATTACACTATGAAAAATTTGATAGCTCTGTTATAGTTTGAATATAATCGATTAATATTTCTTTTACTGATATTCGTTCAATTTTTGTTACAGCAAGGAAGCAAAAAATCAATGTCGTCCAACTGGGAGTGGTCGAATGGTGGTGGCCAAGGCTACCAATCAAACCGGCGGGATATTTGGTCCAATGGTGCGGTCTACTTCAACCAAGCTCCACCTTCTGTAGGTGGCAATGGTAGCATCATGTTTGACAGTCCTGTGACTTCGGGTGGCACCACTTACTACGGACCACCTCCATTTGCTGCTGATTGGTCGCAGAATAGTCTACCGCAAGGTATTGAGATCAATGCATCTTTTACTCACTTGAACGTCCCCGTTCGAAAACTCTAGTCCTTATTTTGTACATATTGTGTTTGAAGTATATTTTTGTACGTTCTAGGGAATGGTAATAATGGTGGTCGTTCGAGGAATGCGGAAGAGTTCTTCGACCTGTTCAGAAACTCTTCGGGTGGAGGAGGCCATAGGAATAGCAGCCGTCCATCGTCAAGTACGGTTAGCCATGATCGGCCTCAGTCAGAATACGTCGGCCCATTTGATTATCTAGCCGGCGCAGCCGCGCCTCCCTCTGTTGATCAGGGAGGCTACGCGTCTTCCCAATTTGTTTACAACTCGTCAAACGGCTCCAACAACAACTATAATTCAGGTGTGGTACTTAACCTTGTGTAGAGTTAAAGCAAATACTGGCAATCAATAAATGTTGATTAATGAGGTAGTAGAAACATCAATTGAGACGATTTTATCGAGGTTTATTGCATACTTATTTTGTAGATTGGCGAAGCGGAGGTGACAGGGACTCGGGAACAAATCAAGGCCAGGGGGCATTGTCAACCAGTTCATCAACAATTGCCGTTGGCGGCCCAACAACTCAAACTTTTGGAAAAGCTCCTGGAGGCCCATTGGGCACGCTTGGGTCTGGCGGACACCCTCGTCACCACGGCAATCATCATGGAGGGCACCATAAGGAGAAAAACGGAAGTAATTCTGAATCTAGCGGTAACTATCGCGGCAAAAAGGGTTCTGAACGTCTTTATCGTCAACCAGGACGAAACTGTCGATCGTAAGTTTTCTCTTCATGTTATAAATTTTTTAAACCCACCATTTCATTTTAAACAATTTTAACTAGAAAAAATTATCTTTTTCCAAACAAATCGGCAGATATACGGACAATTTCTCTAACGGTAGCGCCTATTACAACCAGCCGAACTCTGTTGGTAATGTACCGACGAATGGATCTGGAAATGGACGTTCGGGTAAAAACAATGGTGGCGGTAATTGGGAAGCTAAAAGTCTGGGTCGCCGCCAATTGTTAAATGAAGCTGCAGCTATTCTCCGCAACGATTCTCCGGGTGAATAGTATAGCAAATTATAAGATGATTTACTTTTGAAAAAATGTCTATTATGTATGCGTTTTTTGCAATATTCGAGTTGAATTTATATGTTGATTATTATTTTCAGGAATTGGGGGTATGTTGGAACGCAAGCCAACCGATTTACGGTATGATAGCGGCACGGATGGTATGGTTGTTCTGAATCCGAGTGGTGGAAGAAATAGCACAGGGGCTTCTCCTCGCAACCAAAACAACTATGGTAGTGCGCCTGGAGGCAGTCGGCGCAACAACAGCAACTACCAGAATAAAACGTATGTCTCCTATAGCATTTTTGCTGGATATTTTACTTCCACTGGAGTTATACACGTATTTTTCCATTTTCAAATGAATCAAATTCCCTAAACGAGAAATGAATGAATTTTAATTTTTTTTCAGGCGTGAGTTTCATAAATCTAATGGAAGAGAAGAATGGAAAGCTCGTAACCTAAATAAAAGTGAGTGTCTATTTAAATTATTTTCTATCAGTGAAATCTTAAACTACTTTTGTTAATCGCTGGTGCCCTTGACAGATTCAGGTGACGATAAAGTGACCGCCGACCAACGCGAGCGTTTGACTGAGCAATTGTACCGTGGAACATTAGAATGTCTAGTCTGCTACGACAGGATTCGTCAGACAGAGCGTGTTTGGTCGTGCGCCAATTGTCACCACGTGTTGCACCTTGACTGCATTGTGAAATGGGTCAATTCATCAACTGAAGCCACCGGAGGAGGTAATTGCGACTCCTTTTTTTCTCACAGAGCATGGAAATTTGATTAGGGCCATGAAGTATTTTTAAAATGAGTCGGAGAAGAAAATAAGTGGTTTTGAAATACATTCCTTACGAAGTTGAACCAGTATGTGACAACAACTAACTAGAATTCGCTCATTAATTTTTTTTTTTTTTGCTCAGAGAGCGGATGGAGATGCCCGGCCTGCCAGAATGTGACGCAAATCATTCCTACCGAGTATAGGTGCATGTGCAGTAAAGTCACCGATCCGCAATGGGTAAGCTCGAACTGACATACTTTTTGCCACACGTGTTCTGGAGCCATCATTGGCTTGGGATGCGGATTCATTAGTGTAATAGTCATCTTTTCTTTTATAGAACTACCAAAATCTGCCAAAAAATTAAGTGTTCAAGTATTAACAATTTTTATTGTTTTTTTCCTTCAACGTTCTTTCCTTTTGAAGAACAGAGAAGCTTTTGAGTTTGGAATTTATTCTAAATTTCTTCCAATGTATGTCAAGATTCTTCCTTTGTTTAGTTGATGTTCTTAATTTTGCCTCTTTATTATGTTTTTCATTTGATATTTTTTATTCCATTTCAGGTTCGTGGAGAAACGCCTCATTGTTGCGGTCAAGTTTGCGGCAAACGGAAAGGCTGCCCTCACGGTTGTACGCTGCTCTGCCATCCTGGCACATGTCCTCCTTGCTCGGCAAACATTGAGCGTCGATGCGGCTGCGGTCGCTCGTCTCGCACTGTTACCTGCTCTTCGTCGGTGACATTCAACTGCGATGAAACATGCGGTCGGCCGCTTAACTGTGGCGTACACGCGTGTTCAAAGCCCTGTCATCAAGGTTCTTGTGCGCTTTGCGATAAGACCATTCACCAGCGTAAGTAACACCAATATTCAATGCAAATAACTGTCTTCACGTTAATCTTGATGATCAATTTATGTTACCAGTTGTTATAAACTTGTTACATATTGAATTATTTTCCACCATCAAAGCTCTTCAAATGACCTTATAGTTTCAAACAAGTGTGTGCCTATTCCATGTTTAAACATTTTCAACCCGCTTGAGAGCTAATTTTTGATTTGTACAGGTTGTCATTGCGGTGAACACGAGCGGGATCTACCATGTGATGGTGATGTACTTCCTCTAGAGTTGGGCGGCATTGAAACTTATAGCTGTGGTTCACCTTGTACCTTACGATTGCCTTGTGGAGTTCATCCGTGCCATTTGACCTGCCATAATCCGCCCTGTCCTCCTTGCCCGCTTTCTCCCGATGTGCTTACGAAATGCCAGTGCGGTAAAATGGATGTACCCAAGGGAGCGAGAACTTCCTGCGCTGATCCTGTTGTATTGTGTGGAGACGTCTGCGGCAAACAGCTCACTTGCGGCCTACCGGGTAATTATTAAATACTTCGGATTCAATAGTGTTTTTAAATTGCAAGTTGAAACACATTTATTATTGTTTCTTTTACTCCAGAATCGAGACACAAATGTAAGGCAAAATGCCACGAAGGCCCATGTCCACCCTGCGATCAATCAACATCGGTTTTGTGCCGTTGTCACGCCATGGCCAAAGATGTCGATTGCAAGGATCTGACTGGAAATCCAGAAGATACAAAATGCCAGCGGAGATGTACCAAGGTAATAATTTCTCTAAGATTAAGGGCCGATTTTGGTTGTTGCATTCCTTTTAAATCAATTCGAGATTTAAACTAATTTTTCTCAGTGCTGGTACCATACTTGAGTGTGCACTCAAGATTTTGCCCTCTAAAATCTAAGTTACACTCCACTGATTTACCCCCTGATTTATAAATTGCCCGCTGAGTGACACTAGTATGCACATTGCACCCTTTCATTTCCAATTATGAATACCGATAAATGTGGGTGCATTCTTGCGCTTGAGTGACGTTGATGAAAGCTGCCCTAAATCTCAAAACAATCCTATGTTGATGTTATTTGTTGTTGAACTCAATTTATTCTTATATCTTATTTTTACTTTACAGAAGCGAAACTGCGGCAAACACAAGTGCAACCAGCAATGTTGTATTGAAGTAGAACATATCTGTCCCCTTGTGTGCAACAAAACGTTGAATTGCGGACGACACAAATGCGAACGACTGTGCCACCGAGGTCACTGCCCCCCCTGTCTAGCAGCCAGTGCGTATTCTACATGATTTTCATTTCTTTATTAGTTGAAAAACATTGAATTTAAAATTGTTTGCCTCTCATTTTTCAATTGGGTTCAATAGTTCAATTTGACTCTACCATTTGACGTTATCACTTTTTGGTGGAACATTTTCTGACCGAAATGCATTTCGTCCCAGGTTTTGAAGAGCTGCATTGCGAATGCGGCAAATCGGTCATTCTGCCGCCTGTTCCATGCGGCACTCGTGCTCCTGAGTGCAAGGAAAAATGCACCCGAGAGCATCCGTGCGGTCATACTCCTTTGCACAATTGCCATTCAGCCCCTGTTTGCCCTCCTTGTACTGTTTTCGTCTCCCGCTACTGCCACGGTGCTCATGAGGTCAGTTAATCCACCTTTAATAAGTTAACCTTTTTTTCTAATTCAGTTTATCCTTGAGCCTTATCTAGTCGTAAAACGAAATTCTTCAAAGATCTTCCCATTTTTTCAGCTTCGAAAAACCGTTCCGTGTCATATGGGTGAGTATTCGTGCGGCTTGCCTTGCGGGAAAGTATTGCCGTGTGGTCACAAGTGCATCAAGACGTGCCACCAGGATGAATGCCTTCAGCCAAAAGCAGTTTGCACTCAACCTTGCACAGATGCTAGAGAAGGATCGTGTACCCATCCGTGCGCAGCACCTTGCCATAAAGGACGGCCTTGCCCGCAGACCAATCCATGCCTTGCAAAGGTAACTCACTCGTTATTCTTCCAACAAGTCGCCGGGTGTTTCTCCTCCTCAACCCAATTTGATTATTCTTATTTTTTCCAGGTTGAAGTGACGTGCGAATGTGGTCGCCGCAAAATGACTCGCACGTGTACTGAGAATAGCTCCGAGTACAACAGGATCGCCACATCCATCCTCGCGTCCAAAATGGCCGACGTCCGACTGGGCAAATCCATTGACACAGCAGATATGTCAGCCGTTGTTTCCAAGTTGTCCCTTAAAACGTGAGCTTCTCTCTTATAAAATTCTCTCATAAGCTCTCATGCGATTTCTCAAATGAAATCAATTCTCCGATCAAACCTTTCTCCGTGCAATTTTTTTTATGAAGTATTCTGAACTATTCAAAGACGGGTTGCCTAATTGTGCTTCAACTAACCAAAATGTGTGTTTCTTAGCTTGGAATGCAACGACGAGTGCAAACTGCAAGAAAGAAACTTGCGCTTAGCCATCGGTCTCCAGATCGCCAATCCTGATTTGAGTTCGAAATTACATCCGCGCTACTCCGACACGATGAAGGCCTGGGTCAAGAAAGACCGCCATTTTTGCGAAATGGTCCACGAAAAACTGACGCAGCTGGTTCAACTCGCGAAAACGGTGTGTAGCCTGATAAAGTTTGTATTGTATAAATTTTACCGGAACGCCATTTTGGTGATTTTTTAATTGGTGAATGTAGAAGATTACCTCTATTTATTTCTCTCGATTTTAACATATCTTACATTAATTAACAAAAATGTATTTTTACTATTTATTTATTTATTTTTTTGACAGAGCAAGCAAAGAAGTAGGGCTCATTCGTTTCAATCGATGGGAGCCGCTAAACGACAGTTCATCCACGAGTACTGCGAACATTTCGGCATCGAATCCGTTGCCTACGATCCGGAGCCGAACCGCAACATCGTTGCGACCGCTTGGAAAGACAAGGTACTGTAATGTTTTGGATTTTATGATGGTAAAATTCAAGTTGTTTCTGATAAGTTCATCGGTAATTTAAAATAAAATTGCTTGGTTGATTTTCAAAATTGTTTTGTAATTCCAGTGCTGGTTGCCGAGTTTGTCTGTGTTGGAAGTTGTCGCTCGCGAATCGGGCCATCGCAAAGTTCCCAGTCTCCTACCGTCGCTCAAGAGGGATATCAGTTCCACGTAAGGCGCAATAGACGAATCAATTTTTTCCGTATACTATTTCCACTTATTCCAAGCTGATAAAGTTACCGTATAGTGAGCATCAATATTATTGCAAATATCCTAAGTTGAAAATCGATAAGGATCCAGAAAAGTTGTTTAAAAAAATTCCCTCTGAACGATCGATTGTTCGCACAATTTATTCCCGCCAGGCAAAACTTGTCAAGAGTACAATACTCAATCATTTATCGTTGATTGTTTTAGCGAGAGCACGAAACTCGTCTCTTCTGTGAAACCAAAGACGGCCGACGACTCAGGCAAATGATCCACTTCAGTCGAATACGGGTCGTTTATTTATTTTTTCTTACTGCAAAATTTAGTGTTGAAAAATTCATACTCGTTCGTACATTTCCATAATTGAACGTATAATAATTAACGACTGCAATATTGCGTATGATTTTGTTATTTCGCTCATTCGAAGCAGTTGTAATTGCCGGCGAATCCGGTCGGCCATTTTGGTTGTTTTATTTGTTGAATCTTTTCGGTCGATGGAAGTTTGTTGTTAAGATTGTTACAAGAATTACGATATAGTATTTACTTTGGATTTTTTCTCAACTGGAAACGGAACTCACATGAAATTGGTTCAAGCCTGAAAAAATTGCGAGCTTCTTCAATTTGATTGGAGAACCTAATTCATGGTTTACTCAGTTTGATGATGGAACTCGAATATAGGGACGTTTTTCCCTACTGGAAGCATTCAATTTTTGAACCAGCTCCACTTTTACTTTCCTTACCTCGCGTTTTGGATTAAAAGTGTCAAACAGTCTTAATGTTGAAAGCTTAATTTCTAACCTAACGTCATCCTGAATGAAAAAAAAATCAATTTCTTGCATATATTTTTTTTAAATAAAATTTGTTTCAATTGAGCATTTGATTTTTTCTTCTAAATATCCGCAATTTTTTTAAGTAAAAAAAAATTGACAAATTTTGACAAAATCTTTTGACAAAATTTTTTGAAACAAAATCAAGAGTTATGGTCTCTCGAAAGGGCTCCATACACCATCAAATTATCGTACATATTTTCAATTTGGCCGGCGTAAGAGGTTGGAAAATCATATATTATTTAACCATGTCTAGCTTCCATTTATCCAAGTAACATGAAATATCTCTCGTCAAAACCCCTTAAAACGGAAACCTAAAATCTTGGTCAGTCGAGAGTGAAAATTTCTGGCCTTTAATAAACAAGCTTTTGACCGTGCGAAACGCAGAGGTGAGGAAAGTCACGTAAGGATTTAGCAAACTGTTATTTCTTCTCATCAATTCTAATTTTTTTGAAAAAATCCCCTGTGATAAGCATATTTAAATAACTGAGCTGTAAAAATCGATTGAACGAATTTCCGTGGTGAATAATGAACTTGAACGCTTAACGTTTGACGGTTTTACTATGACATCAACCCTCAAACAAAAAGTAGATTTGAATCTTGATGTATTAGTGCAAGGCGTGGCTTGAAATGGAAACGGTTATCCCGGCTTAATGTTAAAAACGCTGGAAATTCGAAATTCAAACACGACTAATTTCAGACGACATTTTTGATTTCGGGTTTTGGTTCTTGACCTAGAGCACTTCTGAAATAATCAAGTTTCAATCCATGTATCTGCAGATTCACTTAAGAGCGGCTTGTTATGATTATGCTCCTCGATGTGCAGCGAAGCACACATATTAAGGCTTGAAGCTACCTGTGTGAACGAAAAATAAATGACTCTAACTGAGTAAGCAGGTGACAATCCGCTGAACTCAAGTGTAACTCGCAGGACGAGTCCGTTCCAAAACAGGTTCATTCTGTGATCACTTCGTTATCAGAATTGATTTTTATTGTTATTCCATTTATAAAAGCAATAGATTCAAAGAGCATTATATTTATAAATGTGTACACATTTCGTTAAATGCCTTACATGATAATTATAATTTACAATAGAGCTCACAGCTGCGATACAAGTTACTATTATTAAACATAAACGGGTTGATTTTTTATTAAAACATAGTAAATTGAGAGACTGTTTTTATTTATTGATATCCAATTGATCTAACAATTGAGTTGTATCAAGATTTGAATTTTCCATACCGATTTATAGATTCTTTTCCCAGTTAATCTGGTAAGTTATTTCTAGATCACCCATTAGGATACTGTTGACAGGAATGGTAGTGATTCTGTTGCATGGTGAGAGGCCTCTTTCACTGTAACAGAAGCACTTAAAGTGAGTTATATTGCCCGATGTGGTGAGAAAAATTACCACCTCGTTAATCATGGTGAGATTATTAATTAGGTATTCAATTATATGAGACAGAGCTTGGGGATAGTCCACTGAGTTCACTACTTATATCGTATCAGAGTGTGACTTTTTTTTCTTGGACAGAGAGTTCCTAATGAGAGAGGTTCAATCTTGATGGTTCAATGTTAAGACGGGGTTAATTTTTTTCTATCCCACAACAAATTCATTTTGGTTGGTTTTATTTGGATACAACTGTTACTAATTCCGAATACATTTCTTTCATTTATTTAATTTAATTATTATTATTATTATTATTATTTTTTTTTTTTTTGAGATGCAAGTGAGATTGTTTATGATGATCGTTGATAAGTTGTAGGTTTTATAATGAAAATTAGAAAATCTTTCAAATCGAGTATAAACTTTCGCCTGTTAGTGATCTGTCCAATCCTTTTTTCACCTACTTTCAGCTCAAGTGGCTAAATGCAAAATAGTTATTCTGACCATGTAATTCTCTTACTAGGAATTGATCAGCGACTTTTTGCCGTTTCTAATTTGAATTGGAAAGTGAGTATACCTTCGGAAAAATATTCGCGTGTTGTAAAGGGCACTTACAGCAAAAAGGGTCCGTGTAGTTTGAAAAAACGTAAAATGAACCTCGGGCTGGCAGATGTTTCGTCAGACGACCTAGCTGTTGACAGGAAGCTAAGCGGCAGCGCTGCCCGCGTAACAGCGGAGGTTCCCTGATAATCATGAAAGCAGTGAGATCCAATAAATGCATAAATAGCTAAGCCTGATGGTTAAATTGACTCGTAGGCGCATACTTTTTCTCGGGATCCCACGGAACGCCAGTGTAGCGGCAGGAGAATGGTTGTTTCAACGCTTCGATGTAATATTCCTGCGCTTTAGTGTGACTGCATGCCAGCCGGTCGATCCAACCTGCGTAAGTGGTATTTTTGCACTCGCAATCATTCTAACCTTCCTGAAGACGTGTAATTAAAAGAAAACATACTTGCCAGGAGGTCGGTCAGGTAGTTCTTAACTTGGTCCTTGTCACCGCTTGTACACTCAGGCTGTGATGCTCCCCCATTTATGTAAAAATCCACATGACCTGGAAATCGCTGGTTGCATAGTAATTGAGGTTGAAATTCGAGAGTGAATTATGCGACGTTCTGTCAGATGTGTAATTTTGTTTGTTTTAGATAATCATCCCCTATGAATAATTTTTGTCCTCAGTTTTTAATGAGCGTACTCTTATTCCCTGGGAATTTCTTACTATGAATTACCTGAAGGCTTACTAAATCCAAGGCCCAAATTAGGCCAAAACGGAAGTACGTTGGTGTGAACGATTTGGACAAATTCGGCGTCTGATTGGTCTAGGTGTGTAACGTTGGCGTTATTCTCGAACCAAGGCTGAGCTGGGTCCAAACCTACATAACACAGGAAGGGACCAAATCACCAAAAATCATTGTTGAAAACACCTTTCTTTCTCCTCTGCCTAAATTCTCACTTTCGAGAAACTGTCGTTAAAAACAGAACGACCAAGATGAAAAACCGGCGTTAGAAAAAAAAAAAAAAATCTGCTAGTCTTCAATGGTTACAAAGAAACTAAATTACTTCTCACTTCATATTTTCCATTTTGAAACGCGAAGAGTTGATAAAAATAGGCTCCTGGTTGTCTCTTGATAAACTTATTAGAACACCCCAACTATGAAATAAATACATCTGAAACGTATTTCTTCAAGATTAAATTGCTTATGCCTTCTTAAAGTTTTGTTCAGTCATCTAGATAAGAAATTTGTTCAGTCCATTCAAACTTGAGATTGATCATATCGCTATTCTTTGATATCCAACTCAATTCAGTCCTTGTGGGTCTTGTACATAGTAAAAAAAATATGATAGAATAAAATCGGGCCTCCTGAATTATTTTCCGGTAGTTTAATGTCCTGGAATTGTAAAAAACGCAAAGTATTTTTTAACGTATACATTCAAAAGGCTCGAGAAGGAAGAGGATTTGCTTAATGGTACCCACAGGAACATGTCTGTGCCGCAGACATGAAGTTGATTGATTGCATGGTAGACAGCGCTGAGGAGCAGCAATAGTTTAGTTAACCTGGGTTCACATGGAAGCAGAAAACGTGTAGTGCATTACATAGGTAGTGGGGAGATGGTGTCCACATGGTGCTCAACGCTGCTATGTGGGTAGCAGAATTTCTTCCACAGTGTCGGCAGATTCCTCTCCTGCCTATTTTATTTCATTCAGCATTGTGCTTTCTGGTAGAGTAGTATCCGTTCTTTACTCATCCTTATTTTTCTATATCAACGATGAATTACCACTTTAATTTTACTCTTTTACTCTCTCTGAGCATCTCTTCATGAACTTAATAAATGAATCCTTCCTTCCTATCTTCCTCAAGCGCGTCAGCTGATATTGGCCAATCAGCTTTCATTGTGCGTTTTCTGCTTCCACCTGAAACCAGCTTTAGCCTCTTCTTATGGTTTATTTTTTTGTTTTCAAAGGAGACGTTCTCACCTGTAATTTCAGCAACGTTTGTAACATTGGTCGCAATGTACGATGCCAAATGAGCACCCAGACTTTGACCGATCAGATGAAGTTTGGACACTTCGCAAAGCTGTTTCTCTACCATTTTACGCAGGAATCTGAAACAATTTGCGATACGAGGAGCCGAGATTCTGACACATTGCTCCCGTCATGGAATGAGGGAACAATTTAAAAAATTCTGTTTTCAGCAATTCGTGAGCTGTTGACGTTTGAAGAAAAGTCAAAACACGTTTTTTGACATAAAGTGGAATATATCTCGAGAGCTATCATTATACGCTAGCCGTTTTCTTATTTTTAATGGATTGTACATTAAATTTCCTACATTCTCTTCCGCAGCACCTAATCATTCCCATTTCGGGAACGTGACGAAAAAAATTCCAAAGTTGAAATTTGAAGAGTATGAAAATCGAAAAAAAATTCAAAAAATATTACTAATTGTACGAATTTGGTTTTTTCCACTTAAAATTCGAATTCTACATCTAATTTCCTGTAAGAATCATTAATTAATCAAATTTTGAACAGTACTTTGCAACGGATTTTCAAAGTTGAAAAACGTAAGAGTAATCAAACCTGGAAAAACCGATAGTTGTCGTGAAATTTCCGCCGTTTTGACGTCATATTCGGATTCAGCGTTAAATTTCCTATAAGAATAGCTTTCAAAATCGCTTTAAAACGATTATTTAATTTTTCACTATTACCGAGCTCGGGATTTCGGCCGGCGAAAAACTCGATTTACGGAAAATAATTTCTCTGGCTCTGTTTAAATTTTTTTCACCAAATTTTTTGCTATGCACGTGTGTAAGGCGTTCAAATGAAGACTCCTGCATAATAAAACAATTGATTATCATAAATTTTGACCCCGAAAATCACGGTTAAAGTCCATTTTTCGAGCTTTTAAAAACCGATTTTTTTGGACCACTTGCAGATTTTTCCGAGAAATAAAAAAAATCACAAAAATACATCTTGGTAAGACACAACTTCCCTAAAAATTTCAGATTTTTATCTGTATTGAGAGAGGAGTAAAAAATCGTTAACTGTTCGGTTGAAAAAAATCGCAGGGGTCCCCCTTGGATTTTTCGCGAAAACTTTTTTGGAATAGATTTCGCTCAAATTCAGCATAATGATAGTTGATGATGTGTATATCAATAATATATGGTTCATTCTTTGTTTCTTTCGCACTAAATAGATGAAAAGAACGTTTAGAGTTGAAAAATGTCATGTTTTCGTGTTTAGTCTACCAATATTGTTGAATAACGCAAAAACGGTTGAAAAATGGATAGGTACATTACATTGGGAAAATGTGGACAGTTAAATTACCTATCTTTTGGTATATTCAAACATCTGAATTGGCGACTATTTGTTTGAGTTATCCACTCTGCAAGTTACAAATCTTGGAAAACTTGAAGTTGTTACATCTAATTCTGCTACAACTTTGCTCCAGTTGAAAAACCCAATACTTTATGATACAAAGTACATTCAAACACCACCAACTACATACCAAATTATAGCAACTACTACTAAGTACTATACCTACTATAAAAATACCTATAGATTCCCACTCTCCATACACAAATAATAAACTACTACCTACTATACCTATACTATATTACTTTATATAATATACTATAATATATAGGAGTGATATGGACACTACCCCCGAGTGATTTATGTAAGGCCCGAGAGGAGAGGCGCAGCCCCTCCGACGGGCCGACCCCGCGCGATAGCTGAGGGGGCGCAGCCCCCCTCTGAGGGGGTTGGGCGGCGAAGCCGCCAGGGGCGCTCAGCCCCTAGTCTTGAGTATAAAATCGATCCGTTTTCCATTTCCTGGTATCTCCAGCGGTAGAGTATTAGCTCTTATGAGTTGAAGCAGCTTAAATGAAGCTGGTTTTACATAATCGCCCTTTGATTGGCCAGAGTGAAGGTGCTTGGTGGGGGAAATATTTAACACACGAACAACAATGACAACTACGTCCATCATCCCAACGGGCTAAACGATTTTTGCACGAATTTTTTGCAACGAATTTTTTGCGCAACAGAGCAGGCGAATATAATGTGAAGGTCATGTTAACTCCGCTTATGAATTATGGAAACGCCAGATGTTGAAAGAAATTTAGCTTTTATTGTCGGAATTGGTCACATCATACTTATACAACCAACAACGGTGAGTGCTTACTTGGCAGCCAGAGCAGCGACGATGCGCGTGTTGGCGACTGCTTGGAAATAATTGGGACCAGCGGCACCCTGTGCCCAATCTAACGTCACGACCTCGGTGTCTTCCTAAGGCCAAAATGGAGCCCATTGAGTATACATTTTTAAGTCGCAACAGGTTTTGAGATTAATATCAAATATTTGAACACAGTTAAGGTCTACGAGTTAAACGTTTCTTTCATGGAAGTACTGTGTGATCTATGCACACCACTGATTTCTGTTGCCTTCCCATCTTTTTGTAACAAGGCTTTAATTTAATCCGAATTTCATTATTACTGTAATCGGGCCTGGGCCTTATATAAAATAAAATATACGCCCCACTTCAATCGTGAAAATCAATTTATCTTATCAGCCCCCTGATGGGGATCAGATTTTTATTTTTGAACCCTACCAAGAACTCTCTAGTTTTGATATTTTACCAATTACATCCGAAATTTTTCCACAATACGGCATGCTGATACAATTCTTCTGAACGACCAAAAACTCCCTAATAAAGAACCCCTTCTTCACTCTTTCTTAGCTAACCTATTCAATATTGAATCAACGACTCTCCTCTTACCAGATAATATTGATACAATCACCTCGTGTCAGGGCTCACTTATTCCCTACGTTTTTTACCCGGTAACGCAAATATTAGACTTTTACCATTGCAAGTAAAGCATCCTCCAAAGCGACCACCCAAGGTGTAGAGCTTGAACTAGCAAAGCCATGAATGATGAGTGTGCATCTGCTCGCTGGCGCTGTGAAATATCCAACGCTCGAATTCCACTGGTCGTCCACCATTTTTTCCACACCGTCCAAATTGATTTCTCTCCTTCCGGCAAAATACCTGAAAGAGACAATTTTTCCTCTCATTGTTTCGCTTCTTTTTCTTAAATATTGAAAACTGAATGTGTTGCAAACGATTTTAGTGTTCGAAAACATACCTGCTCCTGTGGAACAGGCGAAGGCCTACGGCCGAAGGTGGTTGCGGCACTCTGCCGAGAAGACGATCCCAAGGACTGTCCAAACTCAAGCAGCCGACATTTTCATAGCACATTACGTTCGTTTCACCTAGCCCAGACACATTAATCTATTCGTGCTATCACGTTAAAAAAAATCGTAATTGATTTTCTCAGTGTTTGGCTTGAGTTTCAGTTTCTCCGATACCCATTCTTCTGAAAAGTCGATTTTAAATGGGTTTTCCTGTCCTTAGCGTCCCATTATCTGTATCTACAGGGCAGATTTTCATATTGCGCTCTAGAGAATGTGCATAATTTGAAGAGCAATAATCGAGAAGTGCGAAGTAGAATCATTTTTGTAATCGAGACTATCAACGGCTCATTCCTGTTCCGTACCATTGGCTTCTCCATAGATGCCTAATAAAGGTGTTCAGTCAGAAAATATAATTATTTCCAAAAGTGAAATTTTATTTTTTGTACCTTTCAAATTGAACCCCACGTCCCCCTTTCCCCTACTAATAACAGCAAAAAAGGTTATACAAAAAAAAAAAAAAAGTAATAATAATTCTTCAGAGTAAACTGAAAATTGCTGGAGCTAACTAGTTTCTTGTAGATAACACAGTACTTCAATAACGGTAAATAGAGCTCAATAATGGAAAAAAATTGGTTGAACGTGATACATCAGGAATTCAATATTGAAATGTCATGAAAACGCTTACTTGTCGTATTTACGGCTGCCGATTGACTATAACAGATGAGCGTTAAAACTCCAAAGGCGAATCGCAGGTTTGTGTACTTTTCAGATTCAATCATATCTAACCTGATATTACAAAGTCTCTCGGGATTTTCAAACTCACAAAGGTTATATAGGAGATTAGAATGAATGCCAGACAACCTCCTGCTACGTTTTTGGAAATTGCCGCCAAATTAGTCCGTTTAGTATGCGAGCAATTTTCTCGCTCAAAATCCAGGTCAGTTTCTAATGCCACGGTTAACTAGCCATCGACTGGAAATAGAAAGCAAAATTATTGTTTTTTAAAAAATCGTTCTTTTGGGGGTATCCGTAAACAACACTTTTGCATAATGTGCTTGACAAATATCTGGTAATTGATGGGAGGAAAAAATTCAACGCAAATCACATAGTAACAATACTTTATTTATAGTCAATGATCGCTCGGTTGTATCAGCTACATTCTATTTTCGGGCTGGAATATTTACAATAATTGTACAACTAAAAAGAGAAAAGGAGACGTGGGAAAGGTAAGAAAAGCTGGAACTTGTTCGACTCGGTGGATGGCTTTCATTTTTCTTTGTTCAAAGCTTGAACGAACTCTTCGAGTTTCTCTTGAATCTGGCGAACTCGTTCTGGGAAAAAAAAGTCGTTTTAGGAATTTCACGCGAAACAAAAGCGATTTACTGTCGAAGTATTTTTACTCACTTAATTCCTCGGCTAGAGTAACCCTTCTGCCTTTCAGAAGTTTAACTTTCAGCTCCTGATTCTGACTAAAATCTTCGAGCACTTCTTTGATGATTTTGTCGAGCCTTCGAGCTGGCATTTAGAGAAACGGAAAAAACAACGTTAATTTTTAGTCAATGTTTTAGAACAACAGCAGAATGAAATGTTTTTGTATTCTCTGAAGATACCAAGAGCAAAAGGAAGCCCAATGTTTGGAAAAATGAATGTTGCGCCTTTCCCCATTCGAATAAATGTAATGAGAGCGGCAATACCGAAGGAAACAAATTAAGAGTAAATTCTGGAAGAAGACTTTGTTTTGGTTAACTTTGACGAGAAAAAACGACACCATTCGAAGATAAAAATGGAACGATCTCTACACCAACAAAACGTTTCCATAGTTTTTCCATTCATTAATTTTAGTAGACAGATTTTTTTTTTAAATTCATCAGAACTGCTAAATAACTTGCAGTTTGACATCAAGCTTGTTCCATTTTTTTTTTTTTTTTTTTTTTTTTTAAGCAGTTCATCAACGTCAACTGCTAAAAAAAAAAAAAAAAAGAACAAGCTTGATGTCAACGTTTGATCAACGTTTTCCAACAAATGCAGTAAAACGTCCACAGGAAAATAAAAATAAAATGGTAAATTCTTCCCGAAGTTACCTTCTCGATTCATGACTTGCTGCCGTAAAGCCGTAGCTGTCACTTTGAGCATCTGTTCCAAGCGCCAAAATAGGACCACATCTTGACAGTCAATCTGTAATGAAAAAACGACACTTTCAAAACAACGAAATATTCTAATTTGACAGTTGGTTTGACAGAGGATTTTTTCATTGTTGATAAATAGGTAGAACACACAAAAAAAATAAATAAAAAGATAGAGAGCCAATATAAAGCCATAAAGAGAGGTCAAGCTCTGCTACCAATTTGTCGAGTGGTTTTTCCTGGAGAAAGGAACTTCTGATAGGATTGATTTTTTCGTTTACATAGAGTAAAAATAAGGCATCCAAAATTACCATTGGTGGAAAATATTGTAGTCAGCGATATGAGAGCGCTATTGCTTCTCCTCAACGGGTGAAATAGGATTTAGAATAAATGAATACAGATTTTTTCCATAATAAGAGAAATTTTAACAGAGTGGGTGGTTCTTTATTCTAAAGGAATAACAGGACTGTACATCTGGGAACCAATGACAGGTGAACCATGCCTTGCTAAAACCATGATTCAAGAAGACCATCAACTTGAAGTAGTAACTAACCCAAATTTCCTTTCCTTCTAAGATATTTGTACCTCTTAGGGCGAACTCCTTGACCAAAGTCCGTCAATGGTTACAATTTGTTTTTGATTTCGAAAGAAGCTTTGAACCCATTCAAGTTAATTTTCGTCAATGCCATAATCTAGTAGATTTGGCAGCAAAATGAAGGAAAATATGAACACTTATGAAGACCACGCATTAACATTCTGATGGTGGTAGAGTGATATGGTAGGGAGATTGATAAGCGATCTTTTTAATTGCCATTACCTCTTCCTGGTTGTGATGGTAAAGATAATATCCTCGCCGGCAACCGTAAGCTCTGAGCATACTCTTGTTGATGAAATGTTTGGTGTAGACTGTTGCCCACGTGTCCAGAATAGTGCTCGCTTCAGGTTCAGACGACCCGGACCTTTGAACGTTCTTCCTGACAGCCGTGAGCTCGTCCGTGGTTAGCGCTGCCCCGTGGTCCTGCAAAAGGGTAACAGGAACATCAAAAATGAACAAAATATCCAGAGGGGAATAATTGATTTCAATAAGCTACGAAATTCTTACCGGGTCAGCAAAGATGACTTTTTCAAGTTCGCTTTTAATCAAATTCCGCTTGACTTGCTCCTCCGTCGACGATTTCCATGATAGCCATTTTTCTTTCGTGCTCGGTCCGACCATTGCTTTCAAATCAGACTCCGTTTCCTGCACAGAGGACAATAATAAGCAACGTACCAATAGCTAGTCCAACACTTTATTAAGAAAAGATTCAAGGTACATATTTTAATTTTTTTAATCGAGAAATCAAGGCCGATATAAAATGTTTTCATCATTGACTGAAATCCTTGCTATGAGCTGAGCTGTTTGTCTCCTGACTTCTATAAAGATTGATTTTAACCATGGCTGTATAAAATTTGCAAACGCTGGCATTAACTTTGTGTCTCACCTGAGCTTTTTCTTTAAGGCAAGTTTCCAAAAGGCGAACAGCCGAGTCCCATTGTAGTTTATCATTGACGCAACGATCTTCCAACGTGTTCAGCTGTATCATGCGCAACATCTCGTTACCCTGAATGATAAAATTAATTATGTAATCAACATTTTCGAGGTGACATTAAAAAAATACTCGCGCCCATATTGTAAAACGTACTTTTTCTTCCCATTTGTGCCTCTCAAGCGCCTCCATGACAACGGCTTTTTTCAAATCGTCAAAAATCGCATCCTCGTTTGGTTTGGCTTGCATGGATTTTTCAATAAAGTCGACTAGAACTTGGCGCAGCGCTTCCGACCCAGCTTCGATCGATTTTCGAGCCAATTCGCTGTCGGCCCATTCTTTAAGACGAATGTCTACCATAGTATTGAAAGTCCCTGAAGTGGAAAACGCCAATGAAATACTTGATTAAAGGAGATAAAACGAAACGAAGCGATAAAAAAGGGACTTGAATAGTAAAGAAATAAAAGATGTTTCCAATTACTTTGTAGATTAAGTATACAATTTAAACTCACGAGGGTTTAGCGTCTGCGCAGCAGGCAAGTAAATATTGTTGATAACATAAGGTGATACTTTTTCCCATATCTTTTTCAACAAAAGATTGTCCCATTCTTTGACTGACATTTGACTTAGGTTGATCACTTCGTCGAGAATTTCACCCCGAGCCTTTTCATACAGCTCGTCTCGGTCCAATTCTCGGAGCCTGATAACAAAAACATGATGTCGGTAATGCATTTTTAACCATCTCCAACTGGCGGATTCAAAAGAATGAAAGGCAGTGTTCAGTGTGTCAGTATTCTCTCTTACCCCGGAAAAGTGTTTTTCCATTCCGTTTCCAAATTGAACCGGGTAGCTTTGAATGCGTCAGCTTGTTGCTCAACAGTTTCCCGAACCATTTTCCAAAAAACTTCAGAAACGGCGAAAGACAAATTTCTCGTCGTCAGTTGAGTCGATGATAAACGGCTGTCTCTGCAATTAGGGAATTCGAATAGGAATTCAAGCTCATTTTTACAGCGAAAATTGAAATATTACTTCGGTCAACTTTAAGTGACATAAAGTCCTTTGAATCGTCGAGAGTTAAAAATTAAATCAGGTACCTGAAAAGTTTTGAATTTCTAAAAAACTGTTCTTCATAATTCCTAATATCCGCTATTGATTCTTCTTTTCTTCCTCTACCAGTAACAACGCCAAAGTAGCCGAGAGCTTTCATTGGGAAAAGTTTTCCAGAAAGGATTTTTTGAATCTGAAAAAAAAAAAAAAATTGTAACATTGGGCGTTCTAAAATTAGAACTGTGCGTTTCTTGAGCACTGGGGGAATATTCCTGGATCTTATCCACACAGTGAAGGCTTAAAGCAATAAAGTCAGATTAAAATTCTCTTCAGCACCATTACTCACCCTTTGAGGATTGGCTAAGTTCTCCTCAGCCATGTCGACTTTAGTGAGAACGAAGATCGTCCTTTTCCCTGATGGGTCCATTTGTGAAACGAGATCTGTTACGTTGGATCTGAAAATATATAAAAAATAACGATAAATTCCCACCAACGTGTTTACAATTTATTCTCGTCAGAATTTGAAAATTCAATTTGAACCCGAACACTGCCAAAGCGGAACTTGAGTCTAATTTTTTCTACAATTCCTCACCACCGATAACTAATTACATTCCACTACAATGATACAACTGCCATGAGAAACGTGACATCAAAAAGCGTCCAACTGACCTTTCAGCATCGACGCTACCGTCCTGAATGCACAAAATGATGGAATTTGGGTTCGACATATGTTGCTGGACCATTTTCCGTATGGCAGTTCTAGTATCCTGAGCCATATCTGATGTTACAGTCTGGAAAATTCGAAATACCATAATATAAATACTCTGCAATTAGTTCGTCTAGCGTTATTTGCCTCCCCTTCAATTAGCAATTATTGTGACAGCAAGAAGAGGAATTCAAATGTTCTTGGGCTAATTTGAATGAGACTAATTTGCAGAAATACATGTGTGCTAGACCTTAACGTTCATTCTCTCAGCATAATTTATGAGAGAACAATAGACTAAAGGATGCGATCCAGCCCAATTGCATTTTTCATTTAATGAATATATTGCATTGGTACTGATAGACACAAAATTTTCTCAACTCACCGATATTATTCCGGGAAGATCAACAAGCACCATTCGCTGGAGGCCGGGCCCTTTGACGGTCATTGAAATCACTTCTTGGCTAACAGATTTGCCTTTTGACAGGCTCCTTTTCATCCTAAGTTCAACCTTTGAAGAAAAATGTAAAAATAATTTTTTCCGTTGCAAAACATTGCGAAAAATTTTAAAGATGACGAGTTTCCAACAGGGAGTCAATCGTGGTCAAAACTTGTGCAGATTTACGTTGTTTTTCTCTCTCGTTGTTACTTTCTGATTTCCAAAAAAATTTATTATTGACAAACAATAAAACAATAGCTCCACTTGGAGCATTCAACGGGTGAAAACAAAAAAGTGTTGATTTTGTCTATATTGGATTAAATGGGGAGCAATTAGGGCAATTTCAGATGGACATCCCTTGAGGCTTACCTCGGTCCTAAGTTTCCTCAGGTCGTCTTCTTTCGTCAAGTCGAATTCCCGGTCGCTGTCTTTAAACTGTGCAATATGGTACGGACCTTCGCTGAGCGTCACTTTTACCGGGGCCCTAGTCATCATTTCTCCAGCGCCGCTGGAAAGTTACATAAATGGCATGATCACATAAACGTTTCATTAATTCGTTCCATCCTCGTCAAGTAAAATAAACGAAGTAAAATAATTTTAAAAATTAAAGAAGGAGAAAAAGCGTGTTATTTTGCTAAAAAAAAAAAAAAAGTCGAACTAACCGTGGAAATATCCTAGCCTGTGCAATCATTTCGAGGACTGATGTTTTACCGGCACTTTGATCGCCCACGACTACAACGCGAGGCAAATGATCCTGAGCTGCATAGGAAGTGTCATAATCACTTAGCTCGTCAAGAACTTCGGAATACCTGGAAACAAAAATTATTTCAAATATTAAATCTCATGGGAACTACTTAAATATGAGTAGGGAGTAATGAAAAAAATTCACGTTTCTCTCAAAGATCCATAATTATGAAAAGTTTATACTGGATGTAAAAAATATCATAGTGAACTTACATATCAATGAGAGATTTCTTGATTTGCTTGTGATGAGCTCTCGAACTCTTGCTCAACAATAATTGTTTCCTCAATTCTTTATTGTCCTTCTCAAGGCGCTCTATTTCTTTTTGGTATTTCAATTGAACTTCAATAAGTTCCTGCCGCAGGGTGTCCACTTCTTTTTCGCTGCCTAAAATGAAAAATTAATTTATCCATTCATGTTCTAAGGTAAAGTGATTTCAGTAAACAAACCACAAAGCCGAAAGAAATTCAAATTTACTATAAAAGCAGTTACTATAAAATAGAATCAATAAATAAAATTGGTCTTTTTTTCATTAAAAAAAAGAAAGAAAAATGTATTGAGTGATTTAGTTATCGAGTGATCTTAAACGTTTGAGCTGTTTTATTAGGGAAAGAGAACCCTTGGATATGTTACAAGGGTTAACTTCAAGGTTAACAAAAAAGTTACTTCAATTTCAGAAACCCCCTACTTCACAATGTCCAGAGAGAGAGCTGCTACATTTTTCTACCATTTTCCATACACAAGATACAAAAGTATAGGTTACCTTCATATTCCACTTTAGCGTTGGGAGACGTGTAAAATTTCCAAAACGACATTCCAGGTAACCAGCTATTAGGCGAAGGTTCGTCAGGATCATGCATATCTATGGGACACAATTTAGGGTTGAAGGATAGCGGAAAAGGAAGCGCAGGTTGCAAGCAGGGTAATTGCAAGCATGAAAGTAGCAATGAGGCTAACGTGACAAATGCGAACATTGTAAGAGTAAAGACGGAATGTAAAAGTTAATAAAAACCTTTTCTCCACGCTCTGAAACCAAAGGCGTCTGAAGCGGGTGCTTTTTCACCTTTAATGTTAACGAGGAAGAATATTAATAGGATTAAAACAATCACACGATAAAAAAAAATTTTGCAAGCAAAAGATTAAAACATGGGAAAAAAATTAAATATCCTCTCGTCAAGTCTAACGTAGCTTATTTTACGTTTATTCTCTGTTAACTTTTAGGCATTTTTATACAGTAATGATGTATCTACAACTTCTCTGCAAAATACAAAAATCGGTTTCCAAGGCAGAGCGTAAAATTAAATACTGTGGAAAATGTATTCTCAAATCCATTTATTTTGGGAACGTTTTCGATTTGCAGTGATATCATTTTTTAAGAAACAACATAGCATTTTTAAATGTGGAAACTTAACGCTTCTATCGGTCAATGAACTGGGATTCAGAGATTGAGACGAAAGTTGCCATTACAATGCGAAAATTATTTGAAATGACACCAAGTGATTTAGTTAAAAGCCCGCAATAATTTAAATTAAGATTAATGCAAAGAAAATCGGAAAATGCCAAACAAAAACACAAAGGATTAATGTGCTAATAACTTACCATCTTTGGCGGTTTCGGTTGAACCAAACGTTAAAGCTGTAACCTTCACTTTGTTGTCGGCTTCTGAAAATTTGAGAAAAATAATAACAACAACTAAAAGTGTAAAGATAACAGACTAAAAATACCCGATATTTACATTTAATTAGGATAGACGGTCACTCACAAAATATTAGAATGTAACTAAAAATAGCAGAAATTTATTAATTTTCTGAGAGCTATTTAATTTTTACATAGTTTTGAAAAGACACCATCGTTAATAAATAAAGAGAAATTACATTAAAAGCACAAAAGAAGGGAAAATCTTCCTGTAGGTACGGAAAAGCAGGAAATAAGGCTAGCATAGGGATAACATCGGTTTCAGGCAGGGAATCCAAACGTATCTAGTGCTAACTTTATATTACACACAAACGGACAATCCCACAATTTAAAATATCCACAGTCATATCGTTTATCGCACCAGGTTCTTCTATCTAGACAACATTGATTGATAAAATAATTCAGGGACAGTACCTTCGTAAATTTTTTGAACCGCCTCTTTAATCGGCATCGACAATTTTCCCTTCGAACCTGGAAAGATGTACGACAAAAAAGAAGAAAAATTGAATCGATTCGAAAGGTAGAAATAAAAAGGAAATAGGAATAGTTTTATAAAACAAAAATAGACAGAAAAATGCGTTCTGTACCCCGCTCTCAACATTTCTACATTAGCAAGGAGCTGCTAAAGAAACCTTAAATTTTTCTATCATCTTCAAAATTAAATCCCTCTCATCTACAACTAAAGTGAGCACCAGATTTGAGGAGAACGGAGTAAGGAAAGCAGGAAAACGTGATTAGCGAGATGAAGAATCGGTCTATTCTAAGTCATGCAAAATGGATAGCAAGAGTGAAGAATTGTTAGCACCGGAAAGAGATTTTGAGAATGAAGAAGGAATCGATTTCGATTGCTCATTATTTCGTTATGGTATTTGAAACAAAATATTTATAATGGTAATCGTGTAAAGAACGCAATCGATATTAAAGAGATCAATGCTTGGGTGATTTTTAATGGCAAAACTTAGCCAATTGGTACTAATAGCTATAGTCGCGCAAAAAGGCAAAAGAGACAATAAAAATACAAACCTTCCAATTCGCTTTTTTGAGCTGCCTCATAAGCTTCGTTGATCCGTTGATTCAGCCAATCTTGCATCTGGCTCCATTTGCCCTCTCCAATTTTAACAATTCTAGGATCTACAAACGAAAATATATTAGAACGAATTTATCAAGCGAAAGGTGCAAAGCAATAATATACAAACTTACCTAATTCAATATCTTTCACTTTGTCTTTGAGATCGTACAAAGAGCTGCGGAGATTATTGACTTGATCGTTTGACGGCATGTAACTGCTGAGCCATTTTAAATCGGGGAATGAATCTTTCCATTCTTGGTACGACTGGAACGTAAATTTGAGAACATCGTATCGTAATTACGTCTAGGAAAGGCAATTTTTCACGCCATCCCCCACAACTGGAGAAACAATAAAACTTTTTTTTTTAAAGATTTATTGATCTTACTTTTTGTAAGCTCATGCCACCTGTAACGGCGCCCCCAAGCACGAGGTAACGGATTTTCAAAAGGCCTTTCAAAGCTCTGACGACGAACATGCCGAAATTTCGTCGCGACCCACCATCGCCGCCGAAATTGCCGCTGAACTGTGGCGTGCGCAGTAACAGCTGGTGCCCACGGGTAGAAGACCAATGCGAATAGTACCGTTCATCTGGATGATCAGTGCACCTGGAAAATGTTATAATTTAGGCACATGAAACTTAAGAAAAAACCTATAAAACCTAGGGTTTCTAACCACAAAATCACAAGTCTGGAATACATATTCCCGTAATATGACCGAGTTGAAGAATTATAGAGGAGATAAATTTCAGATTATTATGCTTTCTAATTTGACTCTCTAATCTGAGCTATTATTATTATTATTATTAGCCATTAGAATTATTATTATTATTATTATTATTAGCTCTAATTCGGCTCTCTAATCTGAGCTAACTCGGTAGAAATTATTTTTCAAGTAGACCTTCGCAGCTTTTGGTAAAGAGAGATGATTCAAGAGTTTCCCATAAAATATTCCAGAGTCCTAGAAATAGAGCAAATGTCTTCGAAACCTGAGACTGCCATTTTAAAGCTCAGCTGTTTTTCATAGCATCTCCAATCCACAGCTTAGAAATATTTACTGGAATAATTATTCATTATGTAAAATGCAATTCGAAAATGAACAGAGCGGTTCGCAGATATGATCCGTCCAATTAGTGCAAACAAAACGGAAGCGTATAGATTTGTAATAAAAATATAATTTATGCTCACTTGAGGAGTGCCGAATGCTTCGCCTTCAATACGGCCACTTGAGGTAAAAATTTCGTTCTCCTCTGCACCGCATAGCTAAAGAAAAAACTCATTATTTATCAATCGTATTTTCGTAAATTATAAACGAGACGAATTTTATGACAGCAGGCGTTTTTGAGTTAAAATAAGCACTTACCCGAATGTACCTCGAAGCACATACATTCTCACTAGATAAGCTACCTAACTAATGAAAAAAGACTAATTGCCCTATGCATCATACAAAACACCAACGCGTGAAAACCATTTGAAACGTCCCCAGGAAAACTAAATTTCAAAATGCAACCCGGTGTGTAGTAGAAATTTGGACAAGTCAACCTTGAGCTGGTCGATAAAGGATGAAAGCCGAGAGGTTACGTTTTTCGGGTCGAGAAATTATCAATTATCAGATCAGCCGCTTATCAAACGATTTTGTCTCTGCGTAACTGTTGGACATAAATATTTTTTAGATTTTTGAAACAGAATAATCAAATTTCCATGAAGTTTATCGGTTCTTGACGACATAATGAAGCTTAATTATATACTTGGAATTAGTTGAGTATTATTTGATGGTAAAAGATTATTTCTGGTCAATAATCGAGATATTTTTATGTGACATTTTTACTTTCTATCAAATTTAACTTCTTTTTTATTAATAAATATTGTTTATACAATCCTACAATACAATACGTGTACAATTTTGAAAGAGTAATATTTTCGTCCCTTTTTTAAGAGTATTATAGATTTATTATGACGTGTATTCAAGTCATTTTCCTCTTTTTGTAAATTAACATATTTATTATCATCTCTCTCTTATTTTTATTACCTCCCTCTTGCAATGTGCGAGCCGTATTGTCCTTTCGTCAGCTTGAGTGCGACATTTTTTGAACCGACTTCATTTCCCCCTTTTTTTTAAGCTGAAACGGGGTAAAAATGTTCAATTAGTAATAACAAACACTTTAAGTTCAATCCAATTTATAAGAATAGTTTATTAGAACAGGGAAAAACAAATCAGCGCAATCAACGAAATTGTATTCATTTGCGAAAAATATCAACAAAACAATAAATATGTCCGTTATAGTCCAAATAAATAGAACATCGCCCAAACGAGGCTCAACAATAACAGTCCCTTCATTGGGAGAAAGCCGTTATTTACAAAATTCCCTCTACCTCAAGCCTATGAGTAAAAAAGTATTAGCTAGTATGTACATTAGCGTTGAACTTGAATAACTATTTACATAACATGGGATTTTGGCGGTAAAAAAATAAAATGAACGAATGAAAATGTATAAAACGAGAAATATTATTCTTTACCGATTGATTATCCCATTGAAAATAAATTTCCATCTCGTTACTAAGAGACGCAAAAAAAAGAGAAATACAAACAGCGACGATAATATTATTAGTACAAGCTGTACAGGGTGTAAATAAATGTACATAATTAGCTATGTATATTAAAAGCTAGTCAGATACTCTTTATAATACAAATTTGAGTCTCGTTTTGCTTTCCGGAGTAAATAAGATATTAATTAGATCGAGACACCGGGAGTTGAGCAAAAAGACGTGCAAAAGAAATATTTCTGTACATAATAACTGCTATCAAAGATCACGGAATCCTTCTCGCTCGAATTACTCCACTAATTTTTTTTTCAAAGGAAGATTTAAGTTAAGTACGATTGAAAACGAATGTAATCGTCAATCTAAACAGTGTCAACAGCTTCAAAATTGAGTCAGCTAGAAGAAATCTTACCACCCACAACTAGCACGTAACAAGCGATAGATAGGACGTTTATTTACGTCCACTTCTAGGAACATCGGTGATATTTAATCAAACTATAAGGCAGTAGCATTTCATCCAACTGGTACAATTTATAGAAGTTGATGCAGGTTAACTGTTTATAAGTGACGAAATCACTTTCCGATCAAACGCTCGATAATTTACACCGAAAGTACAAAATACTCATCGCAAGTTATTAGAACTCAGATATGTAATGAGCTTTCAGAGGATTCGAAGACTAGAGTTGAACCGAAATCACCTAAGAGAAAATAAGGTATAAAATAATATTCCGATACATTTGTGTCTAAGAGGATGGGTAATAGCTAAATAAATCAAATCTGAACCCGCTTAATGGCACAAACCAAGTAGAGATGAATACTGTTTGTGTTTATAATTTTTTCCTTGCAAGATTTAAAAATCAGAAATCTCGATTCTTTGAATTTTCAATTAAAACGGCAGCCCACCCATTTTCACGATGCAATATGCTAAAAGAATTTTGAAAGACGAGATTGTCAGCGTCAACAATCGATAAGTCACCACGAATCAACAATTACCAAAAATTATAAAACAGTGAAGACACTGATAACAAAATAAATATATCATTATAGTAATTGGGAACATCGCAGACAGATTCGCACTACACGAATCGAGAATAGTTCTCTTCATTATTGTTAATATAGCCTTTAGCTGAGCCGTTTTGTTTATGAGGTGACCGATGCATATTGGAAGTAGCGTTTACTGAAGGAGGGAGCAGCGAAACGTGGTCAGATGTCGTAGGGAGCAGGGGGCGATTTTTCTCCAACCGCCGTTGATCCAGTCGAGCCTGTAAGACGAAAATTATTCAATCCCAGATCAACATTTCATTCACGATTGCAAATATGTTAATTGTTGCAAGAGGCAAATTTAAGAATTTACAGTTTATTACTTGAGTGATACTGATACCAATAAAAGATTCTAGGCAAATTCAGAATTTAACAGAGATTTAGGCAATTTTCTGAATAGTATAATAAGAAATAAGAACGTAAGTCAAGGCAACAATAAAAATCCAAGTGCCAGGGGAAAATAGGCATTTCAAAGGTTATTTTATAAAATGAGTTCATCTGGCCTAGTCAGAATAAACATTGTTCTGATATACCGTACAGGTAGCCACTCATGTTTTCTTATAATAACGTAATATTATAAAAATAATATATTTACCTTATTGTAGGCTAAAACGCCTAATACGGACACACCCATACCAAATAGGTTCAACTTGGTAGCTGGATTGCCTAAGACGAGGAGCGAAATACCGATGACGAATAATCGTTTCGTCGCCGAAGCAACACCATATGTCAGCGATGACGTGACGCTCATCACTGAGAATGCTAGGATGTTCTGTAGCCAACAGAGAAGTCCATCCAACAGTAGGAGCATGACAATTGAACCTTCTTTCAGCTGAAAAAGAAGAATATTTTAAATTATCGCAGTTCAAAAGAACACTTTATATTATTCAACAAAATTTCAAAGTAGAAAGACGAATAGTATAAATGGTTAAAGATAAAAATTAATAGATTGACTTAAAATTCGGACAAGGGGTTAAATTTCGGATAAGGCAAAAGATAAATGACTTCTTTCTTAGACTAGAATTACCAACTTACAAGTTTAGTTTCCTTCAAGACAAGGGACAAATCGAAGTAGATCCAAAAAGGCATAAACAGGAAAAATGATAGGCGGCCTAGAATTTGCAAAAGTCGCAGATGATGGATCCCAGTGTCTCCGAGCACCTATCAACAAAAAACATTGAGAGTAACTTCGATGTCGACAATTTCGTTTCTCAACGAACCACTCATTCGTTGAGCAAACGCTGTTATCAGTTATTCATTTGCCTCTGAATAAACATTGTTGTAAATCATCTTACGATCTTAAAACCCAGAATCGTGTCTCAGTTACAGGAGATTAGGAGAGTTAAGATTGAGACGGAAGTCTGGACGGTTTCAAGGGAGTAATATTACCATCAGATCAAGCCTCTTCTTAAATCGAACTGACACCAAACGTTAGGACGAACCTTTTTGGAAAAAATATTTTGCAACGAGTGTTGCATCGTGGCGGCGAGAGCGCTGAGCAGGCCAGTCAGATCAAAACTTAGCTCGGTCATGGTTGCTATGGCAACACCGACAATGATAGGAACCAAAGACAGGTACACCTGTAGAAAAGAATCAAATTCGTCAAATACCAATGCAATAAGTAGTTGTTTTTTTTATATATAAAAATATAAAAAAATAAAATAAAATAACTAAAATGAATAAAATAAAATAATGAATAAAAATATAAATAAATAAAATATTTCTAAAAAAATGTACCTAGCGAATTTCAGAGAAATTATTATTTTTTAAATTGATTTTCCTCACTGAATATACGATCCATATTGATATTCTGTAAGGTATTGATAACTTACTGGAAGCGTCTGTTTTTCACCGAGGATTATTCTCGACAAGACGACAGTAAATAGAGGCATCGTAGCTTTTACTGCAATAGAGGACAGAACTAATTATTGACTCGAATGAGACGTCACTTTTGAGACATCCAAAACCTTATTAAATAACAGCGTAGAGCACACAGATAGTAGTAGACCTGAGTAGTCTTGTCGATTACTTGAACTGTAGTTTTGGAGCATTATGAAGTAAAAAAAAAAAACCAGCACAAATTATAAGCTTGCCTCAGTTGCATTTCAAACGATTTTGAAGTATATCCCCATCGAATTAGCTCTAATAAATATTAAAATCTAAAGAGCTCATGATCGAAGCGTTTAAAATATCGAGGAATGAATTTTTATTTCATATTCTCAAACAGCAGATTACAATTTCCATGTTTCAAATCGTTCGAGCCATGGCAATATGTTAGCTTCAAGGCCTCGAGTTCATAAGGATAAAGAGAGTCCTATTGACGTACCTGTGTGAGCGTAGGACACCGGCACTTTCCAAATGCTCACGTGAGTAAATACAGATGCAATGAATTTCCCCAGAGCCAACGGCACCAGGAAAGAAGCGTAGAAACTCCAGGGAAACGATGGCGCTCGTCTGATCCGCCTAAGGTTGAAGGCCGGCCCGGAGTAGACGGTGATGCTGAGAAGCTGCACCATGGTCACTGTCATCGGAAATGGAAACTGGTTGAGTACCATTTTGCCGACGACATTGTTCGTAGAACTGACGGCATACCAGAGAAGGCACAATGTAACTATAGTGACCACTTCTTTCCCCAGCAACGTCGACAGGGGGTCACCCATGCTTGCTAGGCTGGCAGCAGCTGGCAAACTTGAGGACCACGCTAACTACAACTGCCAACCGACCAGTCTACCCTGGGGCCTTGACCAGGGTCGGATAACCCCCTTCCTACGACCTTAACTGACAGCCAGACTCGGGCAAGAAAGTTATAACGCGATAGCACGGATTTTTTTATCACACACACCAAGATACTTGACAACTAACAGTGTTGTCCAAGGCATGCTCAAAATAAATAAACCGTAGCGATGAGTAAAATTGCGTCAAAGTTCAAGACAGTTTTTTCGACTGTTACGAGTTCGGTCGCTCGGATGATAAGATTATCACAGAACGAAGCCACGTCAACCATTTTCGTTAACGAATTTTCACCCGTTCATTCGCATCGCGAAGGTTTGACCGAAATAACGCGAAAATTGTGTAAATAGAAAAAATTCCACTTCCGAGCGAGTCAAGTAATGAGATTATTTATTTGTCCCGTTCATAGAATTATAACGGTAAAAAAAAAATTATGTCCAACATAGAACGGAAGTTCCGGCAAATTCTCCCGCCGAGCGGGAAAACGCGGAGTCCGTAGTCCGGAGTGTTTGTTAATATTGTTAGAGCCGTGATTATTCAAATTCCTTCAAATTACTCGTAATTCCTTGTGACGCGAAAAAGTTACACAATGAGTAATACTTGAATGAATTTGTGTTCATTTTTCTCGCAGGGCTTCGTTGTTCGAGTCAGCTAACAGGTAATAAACATCAATTATTGCAATTTTTAATAGAACTTTTTTACTTAGGTACCTACTAGAAATTTGATTAAAATTTTGGTAGTACACGGTATACGACTTGTTCATTGAAAAATCGTCGTAAGCTGTGTTCTAGCCAAAAAATCTATGCAATGTTTGTGATTATAAGTTGCCTTGTTCTTAAAACGTGTGCAATTTCATCATTCAGCCATAAGACTTTAAGCATAGTCAAGATTTGCCATGGCTGACCCTTCAAATATTAATAATTATATTACGAATTATCATCTTCGTGCATAAAAGGTAAGAAATAATCTTTGGATCTTATTTGTGCGCTTATCAACAACTTCTTTTGCAATTTTTCGTCCATTTCTTCGAAGTAATGAGAACGTGGGATTGTGCGGATTATATCATTGACGGTTCTTTATAAATTTCATCATAAATCTGATCAGCGGTTGCTTTTATGAATGATGAAGAGGGAGCATAATAAAAATTATCGATGCCCTCACAGTTTTTTTTTTTTTTTTTTTCTATATAAGGAGAATTACAATATTATTCTCATTGTACTGGGTACAATGAGATTACATTATTATTCTCAAACCATCACTCCAATGAGCGAGTATCTCAACGATAAATTATTTGTCCTAGAATGATTGTTTGTTTATATTGTCAGGCGAAACCTTGGAATTTGAAATGCATAGATTGTTTGATCAGGATGCAATTACCTTTGCGGCTGAAAACGTTTGTAAGGAAACCTATAGGATGAATGTAACATTGGCATGTGTAAGCTTGTTAGTTATCGCTGCAACTTTTGGAAACGGCGTCGATGGAGCTCTAGATCTTAAAAACTTCAAGGACTTTTCCAAAGGGAGTGAAACCGCCGCGAAGGTACTGGGCAATATGAAAGGCCATTTCAACACAATGAAGACCAAGTTTTCAGCTTTGAAGAAGAAGAATCCAGAGCTGGTTAATATGATCCTCTCCCAGTTCATGGATGACGAGCATTACGCTGCGCACGCAGTTCGTGAGTAGGGGTTCGTTATGATCATTTTGGCTCATTCGTCAAAATGGGGTGCATCATGGTTTGTAACTGAGCTGGCAAAAATTGATGATGATTCTACTGTCAGCTTGTATCGACTTCTTATGGCTAACCTGTAAATGTCTTGAAATACGTTCAGGATTCTGTACAGATATTATTCCGTTATTTATAACCAGCTGCATCACGATAATTTGTATCAATTGCAGGGGATATCAGGAGTAACTACCCGTCGTCGCAAGTGCCCCAAAGAGTGTACCATTATTTTGAAGAAATTGATACAACTATGCATGACATGAAGGTGATGATAGGTAAACAAATGGCGCTAACCAAACGGTGTGTCTCATCTCAAATGCACCATGGAGAAGATGATGATGAAGAGGATGATGAAGATGATGAGGTCTACGATGATAATGATGATGATAAGAATTCATGAAAAAAGAAACATCCTTTCACGCGGAAATCATGAAAAAATTATACTATTCCACTTTGACCCAATGTTGTAGCGTTTCAGTTTTCCTAGAAGCATTGCTAGCCAAGGTCATATGGTCCTCAGATTTGAGGATTTTTTTTCTTGGCTTCCAAGACAAAAGAAAATCGGAAGGGGCATGGAGACATAACATGTAACCTCATGAAAGCGTATTATCACATTGTGAAGTTGCTTCAACCATTTTCCAGTAAAGAATTTTCACACGTTTATTCACAACAGAAGGATTTTACAGTGTGGTAGCGGTGTGTTAGCGCAAAAATTGTTATTAAAAAAAAAAAAAAAAAAAAAAAACAAACGCAGCAAATTATTGTACTGTGGTTTATTATTCCTTCGCGTCAATATTGATTTAGAAAGACTATCCATTTGTGATAGTAATTATTCAAAACATTTGTGACGTTCCCACGGAAAAACAGATTGGTAACTATCGGGGAAAAATCCGTAGCAACTATTGTAATTTTAATCAATTTTATTTTTCTTAACTTCCTAATTAAAAACTAAATTTTTTGCCTAACGGTACAGCTGGAGAGAGTGTTTGACGACCATTCCAATGAGTATAGAACGATTTTTATAGCTCCAAGAACTCTCGAGTTATACCCTCATGTCAAATTTCTGAAAATCTCCCAAATTCGACACAAAAGCTGTGATAACTCGAGAACCAATGAAGCTATCGACCCGGCGATGGTCTCATTCGATTCAGCGTTCAAAAATCTATATAATTTGATACCACGTACACATTTTTCTGAAAAACCTTGGAAAATATGAATTTTCTCCCCCTCAAAACCCCCCAAAAATACCCTTAAAATTGAGCTAGCAAGTTGGTTCAAGAATTGGGCCGTCGTAGGACCGAGATTGATTTTTGGAGAAAATTTCAAGAATTTAGCTATTATGGTTTGGCCGGAAACGTGTTGGCGGCGTACGGCGGACAGACAGAATTTTTTTATTGGATAATCGGATTCTACATGCCTTGAAATGTAAAACATCAAATTTTGAGGGGGGTTAGAATTCTTTTCTTCCTTGGGCGATTACAATGGTTTATTATTGAATAATCTCTACTCTGTTCAAACTTCACCATAAAAATATCGAAACTCTTGAGAAGAATAATTCCGCAATATTCCTTGAAAATACCGAGTAAAAATGCTCTATTTATATTTGAGCCTGAGGAGGTATCGATCGCGATACCGTACAATCGGAAAATGCTATCACGCGTCCGCTCGACGCCTTAATCATCGGCATAGGCAACGCCTGCAACTGCAGTTATGTATTGCGGGTTCTGCTGTATTTCGTATGAAGGCGCACGTAACTATTTATTTCCCTCCGGTGACCCAGCGTTTCGGTCGAATTTAATTTATTGGACAACGTGGATCCTCTTGAATATTTTTAAGGCAAAATTTGATGTTTGAGGGGGGTTATAAAATTTTTTTCTTGGCCGATTACAATGGTTTATTATTGAATAATAACCAAAATTACTGCAGCTTCAAAAAAATAAAACCAAAAAAGTAACTTTATATACTTCAAAACCTTCAGTACAATGAGCTAATGGTCTCTACGGTAGATTGTACAATTCTGATTGTTTATTTACGTTGCCATATGATTAAAATCTTACGATTTTACTTTTTTTTTAAAATTGGCTGGTTATTTCGAATTATCATTACCTGAAGTTCATAGGATGAATTTAACATTGGCATGTGTAGCCTATCTAGTTCTTGCTACAACTTACGGGAACGGTGCTGATATGTCCTCATATTTCCAACACTTTAAGGATTTTTCCAAAGGGAGCGAAAGCGCGGCGTCGGTACTTGGCAATGTGAAGAATCGCATTGACACAATGAAGGATAAGTTTTCAAAGCTAAAGAAGAGGAAACCGAAAGTGATTAATCAAATCGTTTCAAAGTTCAAGGGGGAAAAGGCTTATGCTGCAAATGCAGTCCGTGAGTATGGGTGATATTTGGCATTCATTATGATTATGTTGGTTAATTTATCAACATGGTGTGTACCATTTGACGGAGGGAATGTTGCTGAAGAATACGCGACGGTCGTTGTATTTTGAGCTCCATCAAATTCTTATTTGAACCAGCGTTGAAAAATTGGGCATCTCAACGATTTGTATCAATTTCAGGCGATATCAGAAGTAGATACCCATCGTCTCAAGTGCCCGCAAGGGTGTATCGATATTTCAGCGAAATTGATTCATCATTGAATGAGATGAAGTTGATGATAGGTCGACAAATAATGATGTCCCGACAATGTGCCTTACCTCAAATGCTCGGAGAAGATGACAATATCGATTTTCATTATAATGATTAGGAAGATTGAAAAAGGAACCTGCTTTCCCGCTCAAATGCAATAAAATTATATTACATCTCTATGAAATATGATGAATTATTCTACTTTAGAGCGTTTCAAGTTTTGTAGGTTTTGTTAGGCCACGTTGAAATGTCTAGTGGTTCTCCGAAGCAATGATTTCTGTTGTTGCCTTTTACCACGATTTTAAGAAGTGAAAAACCTGAACGGGCGTGGAGACAATATTTTACACGAAGGATGTCGTCACAAAACGAAGCTGCTACCATTGAGTAGGTAACCCAACGAAAGTAACCTTCTTATGTAGTAAAAAACGCTGCAAATGATTGTACAGTGGCTTATTATTCCTTCTCTTCAATATTGATTTAAGAATACTATCCATTTGTGATAGTAATTATTCAACATTTGTGAACGTTCCCACCGGAAAACAGATTGGTAACTATCGGGGAAATTCCGTAGCAACTATTGTAATTTTAATCATTTTTATTTTTCGTAATTAAAAACTAAATTTTTTGCCTAACGATACAGCTGGAGAGAGTGTTTGATGACCATTCCAATGAGTATAGAACGATTTTTATAGCTCGAAGAACTCTCGAGTTATACCCTCGTGTCAAATTTCTGAAAATCTCACAAATTCCAACAAAAGCTGTGATAACTCGAGAACCAATAAAGCTATCGACCCCGCGATGGTCTCATTCGATTCAGCGTCCAAAAATCTATATAATTTGATACCAAAATACAAATTTTTCTGAAAACCTTGGAAAATATTAATTTTCTCCCCCTCAAAACCCCCCAAAAATACCCTTAAAATTGAGCTAGCGATGTGGTTCAAGAATTGGGCCGTCGTAGGACCGAGATTGATTTTTAATGAAAATTTCAAGAATGTAGCTATTATAGTTTGGCCGGAAAACTGCGTACGGCGGACGGACAGATTTTTTTAATTGGATATTCGGATTCTACATGCCTTGAAACGTAAAACATCAAATTTTGAGGTAGGTTAAATTTTTTTTTTTTTTTTTTTGTCGATTACAATGGTTTATTATTGAATAATAAACCTAACGATTTTCAGTACAATGAACAATTGGTCTCCACGGTATATTGTTTATTTACATTGTCAGGCTCAACGATAATCAATTATTCATGAGTAAATCTAAGGATGAATTTAACATTGGCATGCGTAAGCTATCTTGTTCTTGCTGCAACTTTTGGGAACAGCGCTGATGTATCTTCAGTTCTTAAGAACTTTTCCAAAGGGACTGAGAAGGCTGCGATGGTATTGGTCAATACGAAAGATCATCTTAGATTAATGAAGGCTAAGTTTTCAAAGCAGAAGAAGTGGAGTTCAAGGATGATCAATCGAGCCGTTGTGAAGTACAGGGGGGACGAGGGATATGTTGCACACACAGTTCGTGAGTATGAATTATATTTGGTGCTCATTATGAACCGTTATGATAGCTATATAGTTGAGCAACTGAGAGAATGTCTCTGGAGAAAATTTGATCGTCAGTGAGTATTTTGAGCTTGGTTAGTTTCTCTTAGTGAACCTGAAAATGGCCATTGAAATATCTGTGAGATTTTAGACAGATCCAACTGCATTACGATGTTTTTGTATCTATTTTAGAGGAGATCAGGGGAAAATACCCAGCGTTCCAAATGCCTAGAAGAATTTATCAGTACTTTGAAGAAGTAGATGCAACTTTGGGCGAGATGAAGTCTTTAATAGATCAGAAAACGCAATCCAAACAGTCCTCACCTCAAGTGGTCGAAGGTGATAAGGATGAGTATTATGATGATGATGTTGGTGAAAAATGGTAACATGCTGAAAAATTATAACATGCGTTCCCAGCTGAAATTGAATAAAATTGTATCCCTTGACGTTGACTTGGTCTACTTTGGAGCATTTCAGTGCCTCTTGAAGCATTATAAGCAAGTTTTGAGTGGATGAGAATGGTGAGTGATAAATTATGCCCTCAAGAATTACAGAATGGACAAGGATAATGCTGCACACGCAGTTTGTATGGGCAATATCATTGTAAACTGTTAATAATGTTCATTTTCCAATATTGTTGGTGCATGAATACTAAGCGACAAATGAAAATCGTGTTAAGTGAAGAAAATTCTGATAACGAGGGGGAAATAGAACAAGAGACATTTCACAGTGTAATTTCAGCTTGTATGCGAATTATTGAACCTATGGGAAAGCAAGAGCAATAAATTTGATTCCCGTTCCATCTAGTAGCCTTAGCTTTCTAATAGAGAAATAAGTTTAAAAATGAAATCATACACATGCAAAAGCCTATACCGGGTGTCCACGAGTTAATGGTTCAACCTCCGTATCTTCGTTATTTTCCAAGATAAAAATTTGATTTTTTTTTTTAATCAACTTGTTTTTGGGAGAGGATTTCGAATATCATCACGTTGCGCATTGCGCAATTGCGCAACCATGCGCAACCGACACCAACTTCGTTATTTCAAATGAGAACCCCCATTTTCTATTGCAGATTCGGATTCTACGCAAAATTTCATGAATTTTAGACTCCTCAATCGATTTTTTTGCTTGCGCGCAACCCGCCTAGTGAGCGCGCAAATTTGCGCAACCACAGGGTTGCGCCAAAATTTAGATGATGGTAGACCCCAAGTGTGGCACATGATTTTGCACTGTTTTTCAACGCTGAATCTCGTGGTGGGGTTCAATTTTCAATTTAAGTCGATTTTACTGGAACTACTGCCAAAAACACCTGAAGTCATTTTACGTTTTTTTTACACAACTCTGCTTATTTAATGATTATTTATTCATTTAACCAGGAAGTAGGTACCACAGAATTCGCAAGGCAGCAAGAAGATTTATCACACGGATTCCCTCACGCAGAATTCCCTTTAATAGTTTACCATTTTTGCTGTGTAGATATGAACGAAGATACGGAGGTTGAACCATTAACTCGTGGACACCCGGTAGAGACCGTCGTATGTTTCTTCCAAAAGGACTTCGTTGAAAATCTAGTTATGTTAGGCCTTAATATCCTGATATGAAGCTTCTTCATTTGGTGTTTTCTCATAATTTATCGCCTTTTTTACGAGCATCATTCAAACGAGCCTTTATCTGCCACGAGCTATTTCTGATCCGAATACACTGCTATACGATGAGCTGGAGGCCTTCCCTTCCACCGTGGTAAGGAAGGAGCCAATGAAAAGCTTTGCGACATCGAAGTAGCTAGCTATTTCTTAGCAAAATCAAGTCCTCCGCTGATTCCTTTACCTCTCCTCACACTTGGACCATTGTGCTAAAAAATTATGACGATGATTGGGTCCCTTGTGTGTTTATGTTTGGTTTTGATTACGACCATTGTACCTTCGGCCGAGTCGTTGCTTGAGGAAGTGGTAAGGTTATTCATAAAGGCAGTTCATTTGGCCATAAATATTTACACCAAAATCAAAAATTACTCGTCTACGATTTCCAAGATCCTCGATTCAAAGCCTGTAGGTTACGCAATAAAAGCAGTTGAAAAGTACGAAGAAGCCAAGGCGACCGCTTCAAATACACTCGGTAAGTAATAGAAACACAACCTATTTACTTCTTCGGTTACTTTGTTAAATCATATGTCTCTTAATGGTCACCACAAGCCATTACAAGGCGGTAACCATAAGAAACTTATGACGTAACAACGTAACCAAAATTCTTACGTTTAAGTTTCCATAAAACAACAAATTCACTAAAACTCTCTATCGAGTTTTTCATTTAATTAATTTTGGTTTATTATTCAATAATAAACCATTGTAATCGCCCAAGAAAAAAAATTTTATAAACCCCCCTCAAAATTTGATGTTTTACGTTTCAAGGCATGTAGAATCCGAATATCCAATAAAAAAAATTCTGTCTGTCCGCCGTACGCCGTCAGCAATTTTCCGGCCAAACCATAATAGCTAAATTCTTGAAATTTTCACCAAAAATCAATCTTGGTCCTACGACGGCCCAATTCTTGAACCAACTTGCTAGCTCAATTTTAAGGGTATTTTTGGGGGGTTTTGAGAGGGAGAAAATTCATATTTTCCAAGGTTTTTCAGAAAAATGTGTACGTGGTATCAAATTCTATAGATTTTTGGACGCTGAATCGAATGAGACCATCGCGGGGTCGATAGCTCCATTGGTTCTCGAGTTATCACAGCTTTTGTATCGAATTTGGGAGATTTTCAGAAATTCGACATAACTCGAGAGTTCTTGGAGATATAAAAATCGTTCTACACTCTCTCCAGCTGTACCGTTAGGCAAAAAATTTAGTTTTTAATTAGGAAATTAAGAAAAATAAAATTGATTAAAATTACAATAGTTGCTACGGAATTTTCCCAGATAGTTACCGATCTGTTTTTCGGTTGAAACGTTTACACATGTTCTGAATAATTACTATCATAATTGGATAGTATTCTGAAATTATTATTGAAGTGAAGAATAATAAACCACTGTACAATCATTTGCAGCGTTTTTTTTTCTCGATGCGTACTATATTTTTATTCTCCTCTAGAACTGGCGCACTAAAGACAAACCTGAAATCGCTAGTCTCTCGTTGAACTAAAGACAAATTAGGCGGCCCTTTCACCGCTTGTTTTACCCGGCAAGCGCTTTCGCTGCTTCAGGCCGCGTCTAGAATTCTCCTTCAGCTAGCGTATTTAATGTGATAGCTAGGAATAATGTTCACTTGTTCTTAACGTTTTCCAGCTAAGATCAGGGACCTCTTTCCAGTAACGAAACTTCCAAGCCGAGTCGTAGACCTGATGTCGAATGTAGAGTCCACCTTGGAGAAAATTAAACAAAAAGGGGGAACCATATTTAATGGCAGATCATGATGTATTGGCTGAATAAATAATTGCAAGGTTGCAATTAATATTTATTAATAAAAATACGCATGAAACTTATTTTTATTAATTTTTCATCTCCTCAGTTCCAGAGAATATTGTATCGCTGGCTGCAAAAGTAATCTACTTAAGCCTAATAATTAGTGCTCGCCTTTTATTACTCACATGTTTAAGTAGTAAATGGAAGTATGGCGAATTCTGAACGGAGGTAAATTTGAGGAAATATTTTTTTTCGTAATTAACTCAAAAAACTCAGTCTGAACTAGTGGTCTGCGGTGAAAAAATGACAGAAGTTGCCGCATCTCAGTGAGAAATGAATGAAATTTTCAGAAAATGTACCAAGTGAATCTGAAAAATTGGACGTTTCCGGACACAGCACTTCCAAGATATACGAGTTCAAAGTTATTTTCTATTTTGATTTTTACTGGTCGTAAGAGTCAATATTTTTGACCGGTTAAGGTCAAAATATGACGCTTGAGTTTAAAAAAAATCTGTTTTCTCTCACACAGTTTTTTCATGTCCATTTCATCTCCGTCTGTGCTTTTTCGCCAGTTCACTGGTGCGTATTTTGATTTTAAAAGACCGAAAAAATTATTATATTTTAACCTCTGGGTCTAGAAATGTTTTTTATGGCGAGCGAATGACGCTTAATTGATCTTTATCGTTAGCGTCACACACCGTAATTCCACGTGAAATGCATTTTAAAGAAGAAGCATTGAACAGAAAAGAGAAAAAGGTGCACAGGATGGGACGGAATTGGGCAGGCAAACAGTGCTACAGGTATCTTTAGTAAAAGCAGTAGCTACCTCGTTGGCGACAAAAGAAAAATTTATTCTTCGAAAGGCTCTGACGAGAAGAGCGAATTAAGGAAAGATTAAGTGGCACCTCCTAGCCAGGAAAAGAAAAAGCCCCGATTCGAATAAAATATAAGAATGTCACTTATTTCCCTGGCAGAAAAATTTAATAGTCAGTAAGAAAAATTTGATACGGGCTCACCAAGACAAAGCCGGAAAAATAAGAGCAGAAAATAATAATAAACCGGACCCTTTAGAGTGTAATGAGAAAAAAGAAAAAATACAATGGTTTATTATTGTTTATTATTATAATTTATGATTGAATAATAAACCAAAAATATATTGTTTGAATATCGGCACTGAGTTTTTACTACGTGGACGGTTCGAAATAATAGTGAGGTCGGAAAATCGAGCCCTGGGGTAACACGGCTTGAGCCGGGGGCGCGCAGACGGTAACTGAAGGCCGTTATCTCTCGAATTGTGCCTGCTTGCAGGAAAGAACGTGATATTCCCTCCCCTAGCTGAAAATTTCGTATTTATGTACAAATTTCGTATCAAAAATTTCTATATGCCCCTAACGTGGATGTCGGAGAAGGGGATGCGAGGTGAAAAATTTCCTGCTTTGCCTCGTTGGACAGTTTGAGATGAGTGTACGAGGAATGTTCATTAACAGACAGTCACGGAGTCATTTCAGTTAAAAGTTTCAATTTATTAGGAGAGCATTGCCAGTAACCTAGATTTTTAATTAAGCACTTCTTCATTATTATTTCTGCGTTATTTGATATTTATTTTATCTGCCTCATTTTAATTAAATTATCAGACTTTTCACGGACGATAGTTTTGAGGTGGCACCTTGGTAGTCGAAAATCTTGACGTGAGGATATTTCTTCTTGGTTAGCTAGCTGAAAATTAATCGTCTTTTTTACTGCCATTCGAACGAGCCAATATCTTCCGCGTGCAATCTCCGATCCGAATAGCAAACCGTGAGCTGTGCACATCTGCAATTCGTCATACGGGGAAAAAAGGAGGATCGAAAGCTTTACGACGTCGAAAAAATACTAGCGATTTTTAACGATCTTAGCAAAATGAAGTCGACTGCTGACTCCTTCGCATTTGATCTCCTCACAGTTGGACTATTCGTTTCAAAATTATGACGACGATTGCCCTCATTGTGTGTATATGTTTGGTTTTGATTGCAACCAATGCACCAACTGCCGAGTCGCTGATTGAGGAAATTATCGTGAAATTTACAAAAGGGATTCGTTTGGCCGTTGATATTTTCAAAAAAGTGAAAAGTCACTTGTCCGAAATTAAAAAAATCCTCAAATCGAAGGAGGAAGGCTTTAAGGAAAGAGTAGTTGCCGCGTACCAAGAAACCAAGAAGTTCGCCGCTACTTCACTTGGTAAGGACTGAAATCTTAAAGTGTGCTTTAGTGATAAATGAATTTAAAATCGATTCACAAAACAATCAATCGCGAATTCTATTGGTTCCAGCCGAAATCAGGGATCTTTATCCGGAATTGACCCTTCCCAGCAGAATACTTGGCTTAATGGAAAAACTGGACAGCAGCTTTAACAAAACAAGGGAAAGGATAGCTGGCGCTCTTGAAGCTAATATACGATGATGTCGCTGGGTGATGAATTTACTGAACACAAATCGCATTTTATCGAGCATTAATAAAGAATTCACTCGAAACAGAATATTCATTTTCATCTAATCTTCGAACTTTTCGGAATAATCATAATAAATCGACCTCTGATTCGATGGAAAATTCGAACATTCTATTTAAAAAAAAGAAGATAATTTGACGCTCAGTTAAAGTTGAACTAATACAACCATAACTGGCGAGCCACCTCACTCATTTTCATTTTTCATTTTTTCATTTTCATTTCATTTTTTAAGGTTTATTAATTTTCACTGAAGAATTTAGGTTTATTCATTTTCACTGAGGAATTTAGGTTTATTCATTCGATGACTCTATTTTTGGGTAAAACAGGAGGAGAGTTAAAATTCGGTGAGTCGATTCTCTGATGTATGAAACTGATTTTGGAAACAGCTATTAGTAGCATTATTTTCAAGCATCTATTCGATTACGATTGGAGTCCATTGGATGTTTTCGAGTTGTGTAATAAATTAACAGAATATAATTTTATAGTCATTAAGACCCGCTTCATTAGCAAAGCAGAAGAATTAGAAGTAAATTCACATTAATCGAGATCGAGCAAGTTCGATTCTGGTGAAACGAAACAGCAGATGAAAATCTCTGTTCTCTCCCATTCCGTTCAATGAGAAAATTCCCGCTATCATGTTTGGCAACCAAAAACCATGATTTAAGGCTATTTCTTAGCGGTTGTCAATTGATTGTAATTTTTATTAGCATTCCAACGATAACGGATCCGATTAAACTATAAATCAATGAGATGTGACACTCTCTTTTTCTTCCATTATGTCAACGAGAATGGAAAATAGCCTATAAAAAGCTATAAGATTTTTAACGGTCTTAGCAAAATCAATTCGTTCACCTACTCATTTCCATCGCGTCTCTTCGTCCAGTTGGACTATTCAGTTAAATGTTTGGGAAGTATGACGATGATCCGGTTCTTTCTGTGTACATTTCTGTTTATGATTGGTTCTAAAATACCTACGGCCGAGTTGCTAGTAAAGGAAGAGGTATTGTCATTTACAAAGGGAATTCGTATGGCTACTGCTCTTCACCTCAAAGTTGAAAATGACTTGAATCTGGTTAAAAAAATGCTCACGTCACATGCCCGAAAAGTGAGACAAAAAGCAGTTCATATGTATAGAGAAGTCAAGTCGTACGCTACAATTACAACGGGTAACGACTTGAACTACAACTTTTGTACTGTGCCGTAACAATGTTAGAAATCGATTCGCGAATTCACGAATTCCATTCGTTCCAGCCGAAATCAGGGCACTTTATCCGGTACATAAACTTCCCGCCAGAGTCCTTTACAAGATTGAAGATATTGAGGACATCTTTATCGAAACAAAAGAAGACGGAGGAGACTTATTTAAAGTCGATTCATGGGTTGTTGGCTAATCATTATTTTGCGTGTGAAGCCGCCTTCTATCGAAATAAAGAATGTACTAGAAACGGAAATATTTCATTTTCCATGTCCTCTTGAGCTGTTGTTCTGAGGAGAGAAAAAAAAAAAAAACCTATAAATGGATATGATAAAACGATCGCTTCCTTCGATGAAAAATTTACCCGACATTCTTCGTAATTTTTAGCGTACAATTCAACAAAAGAATTTGCGCGGTGGCGCGAATGGTTTTGAAGTTTTTTTCGCCAGAGGGGAATCCCGATAATAAGTTCGGTTGACAGATATCTATATCAAACTCAGTGATGAACTTCTCTCCTCTCTCCCATGCAATTTTGACCTAAATAAATAAAAACCCACTATCAAATTTGGCCTTGGCTGTCAAAAAACGGAATTTAATGCTTTTCCTTAGCGGTTCTCAATTTATTGAATTTTTACTAGCATTCCAACGATCTTGGATCTCATTACGCTATAAATTCGTGAGCTGTATGAAAGGCTTTATGGCTTCTATGACGCTACCGTTTTTAACGAACAAATCAAAATCAAGCCGTTCACTTCATCCGTTGCCATTGAGTTTCTTCAGCTCAATTCCAGTTGGACTTTTCAGTTAACGGTTCAAGAATGAAGATGATCGGGTCCCTTGTGTGTATATGGTTAGTTTTGTTCACAACCCAAATACCAACGGCCGAGTCGATAGTCGAGGAAGTGGTGACAACATTTACAAAAGCAGTTAGTATGATCACTTCTCTTTACTCCAAAGTCAAAACTCAATTGTCTCAGATTAAAAAAATTCTCAAATCAAAGGACGAAGGATTCCAAAAAAGAGCAGTTGATGTATTCAAAGAAATCAAGGCATTCGCCGCAAGTGAACTGGGTAAGGACTAGAACTAAATATGTACTACGCTATGATAATCCTTGTTAAAAATCAATCACTCGCCAATTCCATTCGTTCCAGCCGAGATCAGGGATCTTTTTCCGAAATTGACACTTCCCGAAAGAGTCCTTGATATAGCGGGCAAAATTGATGCCACCTTTGAAAAAGCAATTAACTCTGCAAAAGGCGCTCTTGATAATTTATGATTGTTGGCTGATTAATCATTATTTCGCCTGAATTAAAGAATGCACTAGAAACAGAATTATTTCATTTTCCATCTCCTCATCGAAGATAACTTCGACGTTGAAGTTATCGCGATAGAAATATTCGACCACTGCTTTGAAAAGAATCAGGACCAACCCTTCGTAATCGAAACGCAGAAGTAAACCGAGTATTTTATTTTACGTTAATGAGACCAATTCCTCTCAGAAAAACTCTCAATCGAAAATATAAGATAGATTCTAATAACATAGAATAATTTCTGCATAGCTTCAGAAAACATAGTTCAATTAAATTTAGTTTGATGAAATCCGAATATCTGGTCGAAATCGATTTTTATCGCAAAAGACAATTTGCGAAGATGCGATGGGCTATAATTTTTTTTTTTGCATTTATTGAGGAAAAAAACCATTTTAACAAAATATTATATCGTAATATACAAAATGCTTCAGTTCCCAATAAGTAAACACTTGTGCCGGGAACTGGAGCTGCACCGAGCCAGATAACAGGCTATACCATTGATACAAATCTTACTAATTTAATTACAATTTAACAACTTCGAACAATAACAACTTAATTTTTAACATGTTACAATTTTTTTAACATTTAGGAACATATATATCGACCGTTATCCCAAACTACCACACTGCCCAATCATTTCTCTCTACTTCTCTTTTTAAAGTAATCTTTTATTTTTTGTTTAAATTTTGGAAGTGGAAGACCATCAGAAACAAACCCAGGCAGTGCTCGGCTATGCAATTGGCATCGCTTAGGCTATGCAATTTTCGCACAACCTATGTGTCTTGCGGGTACTGTATAACTCGCCACACTACCGTTGAGCTCAATAGAGAAACATTGCTGTGTAAATTCAGAAAACATAAATATTGTAGTAGAGGGGTTGTGAGGGGGAGAAAAACCAGGCGACTCATTCTCCAGATTTCTAATGGCTGGCCGAGCACTTTCGCCCATTCGGGCATCTTCAGGGCGACGTAGAACCATGAGGTCCACAGGTTGTGTATGTATTGTAATTAAATGAATTGATTATTTTTATTGAAGTCCGAAATCGATTATTTCGCAAAGGAAAATTCGGAGGACTATAATTGCATACTGGTATGGAGGAAATTCGTGAATCAGCTGGTACGTTGAAACTAGTAATAAAACTTGACGTAACGGTTTTTCAGCTGCTGTTTCATAATTTATCTAATTTTTTAATTTGCATTTTTCAAACGAGCCATTTACCATGAGCAATCTCTGATGCAAATCTACGAAGAGTGAGCTGTGGCCCTCTTAACGTCAAATGGGGAATGGAAGGAGCCAATGAAAAGCTTTATGACTTGAATATACCAGTGATTTGTAAATCTTGGCTTAATCAAGTCGCTTAAATTTCCTATTTCTCTTCTCACAAGTTGGACAATGCGGTTCAAAAGTACGATGATGATTGGATCTTTTGTCTGTATGTGTTTGATTTTTATTGCAATCGAAGTACCATTAGCTGAATCGTATAGGGTAGGTGAGGGGGAGAAGAACCAGGCGACATATTCTCCGATTTTTTATTTTCTGGCCGAGTACTTTCGCCCCTTCGGGCATCCTCAGGGCGATGTGGAACCATAGGTTACCACAGCCTATGGTAACCTATGGTTCCACATCGCCCTGAGGATGCCCGAAGGGGCGAAAGTACTCGGCCAGAAAATAAAAAATCAGAGAATATGTCGCCTGGTTCTTCTCCCCCTCACCTACCCAATACAATGAGAGATGCGACGACTCAACCTAGAATTAGCTGAATCGATTGATCTGAGTAAGATTAACGTTTTCGCTAAGGCCATTCAATTGTCCTCAAGTATTTTCTCCACTGTTAAAAGAACATGTCCGAAGTAATGAAGCTCCTAAAATCGAACAACTACAACGCAAGGGAAAAGACAAAACATTTGTTTTAAGAAGCCCAGTCTTTTGCTGCGACAACAGCAGGTATGCAGTAGAAAAAAACTTTATAGTTATAGTATACTATTAAATAATAAACCAAAACCGATGCTAATTCCTCATTACATCAACGTGAAAGATTATGGATTTTCAGAGCGAGATAAAAATAGCTTCATTTTTCGGTGAAAATTCGCTAAATGAGACAGTCTTTGACGTCAAGTCTTAACGGAAGTTACGTACATTGGATTGGAAAGCGATAAACCCAGCGAGTCAGATTCACTCCATTGGATATTTTCCAGCCGAGAAATAAATTGATAGAGTAAAATCAGTCTGTGATCTCGCCAGCCGAGAAGAAATCTGCATTTATTAAAATTGAGCAAGTTCGTTTCCTAGAGGAAATAAACTCAGTTTTGAATTTCTCTACTCTCTCCCATCCAATTTTGACCTGAATATATAAAATCCCAATATCAAATTTGGTCTTGCTTGTCAAAAAAACTGAATTAATGCTTTTCCTTAGCGGTTCTCAATTTATTGAATTTTTACTAGCATTCCAACGATCTTGGATCTCATTACGCTATAAATCCGTGAGCTGTATGAAAGGCTTTATGGCTTCTATGACGCTACCGTTTTTAACGAACATTTCAAAATCAAGCCGTTCACTTCATCCGTTGCCATTGAGTTTCTTCAGCTCAATTCCAGTTGGACTTTTCAGTTAACGGTTCAAGAATGAAGATGATCGGGTCCCTTGTGTGTATATGGTTAGTTTTGTTCACAACCCAAATACCAACGGCCGAGTCGATAGTCGAGGAAGTGGTGACAACATTTACAAAAGCAGTTCATTTGATCACTTCTCTTTACTCCAAAGTCAAAACTCACTTGTCTCAGATTAAAAAAATTCTCAAATCAAAGGACGAAGGATTCCAAAAAAGAGCAGTTGATGTATTCAAAGAAATCAAGGCATTCGCCGCAAGTACAATGGGTAAGGACTAGAACTAAATATGTACTACGCTATGATAATCCTTGTTAAAAATCAATCACTCGCCAATTCCATTCGTTCCAGCCGAGATCAGGGATCTTTTTCCGAAATTGACACTTCCCGAAAGAGTCCTTGATATAGCGAGCAAAATTGATGCCTCATTTCAAAAAGCAATTAACTCTGCAAAAGGCGCACTTGATGGTTTATGATTGTTGGCTGATTAATCATTATTTCGCGTGGAAGGACGCCTGAATTAAAGAATGCACTAGAAACAGAATTCTTTCATTTTCCATCTCCTCATCGAACTGTCGTTGAAGTTATCGCGATAGAAATATTCGACCGCTGCTTTGAAAAGAATCCGGACCAACCCTTCGTAATCAAAACGCAGAAATAAATCGAGTATTTTATTTCGCTTAATTTCAGTTCCTCCATTATATTCTTTCTTATCTCATCTTGTCTTTCTGGTACTTTGCTGCCGTAATGCTACAAAAGGTTATTGTGTAAGCGAGTTACATATTTTTTTAAGATCATTTATATCAAATAAATTTCATTTAATTTATTCTAGACAAAGATAAAAGTGCGGTGAAATGGAAATCTTTGAGTATGGGGAGTATTGTGTTGCAGACGGAGAAGGCTGACATGGGTTGAACGCCGGAGAATGGAAGAAAAGTTTGCGAAGGTTGTAGCAGCTGAAGAGGATGAAACGTCCTGAATGAAGTGAAGATTTGTATTGAATGGATCGTTATTTCTCAAAAAAAGAAACATTAACGCAGCACGGCTTTAAGAGCGAATTTTCGAAGATTTATAGAGTAGACTGTTTCACTATAACTGATATAGGAAGATAGGTGTTCGATTCATTACGTAGGAATGTACGACAATTTGTGAAATGATATTATAATAACCCCAAAAAATAATATCGAACGGAAAAGTGCACTGTAAATAACTTCAAAACACCAAATCTAGATTAAAATCCAAAATCGGAAGATCGAAACTGTCGAGACAGCTCATACATTGTTCCTTAAGTGCCTTTCTAGAAATCCCCGTAAACGAAACGAAAATGCGGAAATTTAGCAAATTCAACGTTAATGGGACCGATTCCTCTCAGAAAAACTCTCAATCGAAAATATAAGATAGATTCTAAGAACTTAGAATAACTCCTGCATAACTTCAAAAATCATAGTTTAATTAAATTAACATAATGAAGTCTGAAAGTCAGGTTGGAGTAGATTTTTTCGTAAGAGAAAATTCGCCAAAATGCGAAGAGCTATAATTGCTTGGGATATGCAATTTCCGCACGACCTATGTGTCTTGAGGGCACTGTATAACTCACCAACACTACCGTTGAGCATAGCTTCGGAAAACATAGTTCAATTTAATTTAGTCTTCGTTTTTGGTTAGTCGCTTCATATCTTCTTGGTTTTGAAGTTTGCGGGGGAGAAAAACCGGGCAACTCGTTCTCCGTTTTCTTTATTGCCTTTATTGTAGAAAGCCCTGATGATGCCCGAAGGGGCGAAAGTGCTCGGCGGGCAATAAAGAAAACGGAGAACGAGTTGCCCAGTTTTTCTCCCCCGCAAACTTCAAAACCAAGAATTTAATTTAGTTTAATGAAGTCCGAATATCTGGTCGAAATCGATTTTTTAGCAAAGGAAAATTCGAGAAAATGCGAAGGACTATAATAGCATAGGCAATACCAGGACGACTAGGGTGTGTTGCGGGTACTGTATAATCTCCATTATAATACCGTTGAGCTCAATAATATGCTGCGTAACTTCAGAAAACATATTTTAATTAAATGAATTGATAAATTTTAATGTAGTCCAAATGTCTGGTTGAAATAGATTTTTATCGCAAAAGAAAATTCGCGAAAATGCGATGGGCTATAATTACTTAGCCTATGCAATTTCCGCACGATCTATGTGTCTTGCGGGTACTGTATAACTCGCCACACTACCGTTGAGCTCAATAGAGAAACATTGCTGTGTAAATTCAGAAAACATTGTAATTAAATGAATTGATTATTTTTAATGAAGTCCGAAATCGATTATTTCGCAAAGGAAAATTCGGAGGACTATAATTTCATACGGGTACGGAGGAAATTTGTGAATCAGCTGGTTCGTTAAAACTAGTAATAAAACTTGACGTAACGCTTCTTCAGCTGCTCTCTCATAATTTATCTAATTTTTTTATTCGCATTATTCAACCGAGCCATCTACTACGAGCAATCTCTGATGGAAATCTACGAAAGATTGAGCTGTGGCCCTCTTAACGTCAAATGGGGAATGGAAGGAGCCAATGAAAAGCTTTATGACTCGAATATACCAGTGATTTGTAAATCTTGGCTTAATCAAGTCGCTTAAATTTCCTATTTCTCTTCTCACAAGTTGGACAATGCGGTTCAAAAGTACGATGATGATTGGAATTTATGTGTGTATCTGTTTGATTTTTATTGCAATCGATGTACCACCAGCAGAATCGGTTGACCTGAGTAAGATAAACGTATTCGCTAAGGCTATTCAATTGGCCTCAAGTATTTTCGCTACAGTTAGAAAGAACATGTCCGAAGTAATGAAGTTCCTAAAATCGAGCGACTACAACGCAAGGGAAAAGGCAAAACTCTTGTTCAAAGAAACCCTGTCTTTTGCTGCGACAACAGCAGGTATGCAGTAGAATAAAACTGAATTCCTTTGAAGTGAACCATGAAAAAATCCGGGATGACGTGTTCCGATTCTTTAACAAATTCATCTAATGGCAGCATAATTATTTATGGAAAGTGTAGCACGTCACGCGGGGCAAATTAAGTAACTTTTGTACATAAGTACACCTGTGTTAATTTCTTAGTTACCTAATTAAAGTTTTGTTCTTAATTTTCAAATTAAAAGCTAAATTATTCGCCTAACGAAACACCCTAAGAGAGAGTTTTATGAGTTTCCCATCAAATATAGAACGATTTTTATAGCTCAATAAATTCTTCAGTCGTCATGGCAAATTTTCAAATAAATTAATACGCACAAAAGCTGAGATGAGTCAAGAACAATTAAAACTATACACTCCATTATTGTCTCATTCGATTCAACTTCAAAAATCTATATAAATCATATCAAACCCACCTGTATTCTAAAAACATTGAAAAATGCGAATCTTTCTCCTGTATAATCCCTCCAAAAATACCCTTCAAATTAATGCAGCGATTCGGCTACAGAATTGATCCATTGTCAGACCAAAAATATAATTCATTGATTCGTTGTAGCTCTTAGTAATTTATTAGTCTCTATGTTTCTAGTCACTTGCATCTCTTCTAGTCTTCGTTTATAATTATAATTTCAAGCTTTAAAACTAGATTAGGTATGCAGCTGTGATAAACTCCTCATCTCAAGACGAACCCTCTTTTTAACCCCGGGCGACCTCTTTTCAAAAAAGACTTGACACACTAATTTCTAAGATGTTTCCTGAAGAGGCCCGTGAGGGCGAAAGCGCTCGAATCAATATAGATGATAAGGAGAAATGGTCGCGTTTTTTGTCTCCACCTCACCCTCACAAAAATATAATTCATCAGCATAAGTTAAGAATGTTCCTTCAGTTTGCAACGAGAATAGTTAAAATGGAAGTAAAAAATACAGTTGTGTCGACTGTAATAATTCTCTGGCCATGTGAGCCTTTTCCAAGCACTGATGATGGAAATTAATTTTTCAAAAGCCAGACAAAAGAATAGCGTACACCCAAATGACCTTATCCCTGATTAATCCCTTAAATGTTTCATTTGATTATTTTCCAGGTGAAATCAGGAAATTATTCCCCGTACTCGTACTTCCCAGCAGAGTTGTTGGAATTCTCAAGAAAATTGAAAGCTCCTTCAACACTGTCATTCAAATTGCGGGACATGAATTTCAACTGTCATGAGAATAACCCCTTAGTGTTTTACTAAGTGTCAACTTTATTATTCCTGGCACCCATTCTGGCTCACATTTCGATTCTAGTGTTATTTATACCGTAGGATCTTCCGTTCGACCAGCCGTTTTTCGTAGATTAATTTGCCAATTTTCTTCTAGTCAAATCACTGTTTTCAACATCCGTTTAATTCAAAAGTCATAGAAGAGGATCCTATGTAAAATACACATGTATGGATAATTTCACTGTTGAAGAAAAAAGTGAAATATTGTGATATCAACATTTGAATAATTCAAGTAGTACCGAAAATTTGGTTTACGTCGATCGAAAATAAGGAATAAACCTTGAAACAATTTGATTTTCATCTCCTCGTCGAACAGCCGAGTTTTACTATGCGTTCCAGGTAAATATAGCATTCTTCCCAGTTCGTATGGAAATGACGAGAGAAAATGTATTCGAAATAGTTCAAACGAGTTAAAATACTGAAATAAATTAATATTACCATTCAAATAATTTCCTCACAAAAGTCCTCATTTATTCAGAATATTCCACTATGGTTCTTGATAAGGACGAGTTAATCGCCGCTATAAACTAGGTCAAACGCAAGAGCTTTAAATATAATAGTCTACGAATAAATCGTGAATAAGTGCGTCAGGCATAGTATATTTTCTCAAGCCTCCTTGCTCGCTCTATAGTTGAAATTTGGCACTCGATCCTAGCTAGCGAGTTAACTCGTTTTCCCAATAGATCTTCACTGCGGGGAATCTATATATACAACGAGGGTTTTAGTTCTGCCTAAACACGCAACGAATTTTTATGCTCTATTTTTTTATTTTTTGTTATTCAATAATAAACCATTGTCAATAAACAAGAAAAAATCTTCTGCACCTTATGAATACGAACGTCGGTATGCCAAAATATTCCCCTGATAAGATGAATGGTAGTGTGCGGGTTATACAGTACCCGCAGGACATGCAAGTCGTCCGAATATTGCCTATCTTATGTACCTGCAGTACTTCGAATTCTCGCGAATTTTCCAAAGCGAAAAATGCGATTTTGACCTGAAATTCGGACTTCATTAAAATTTAAAAAAATAAAAATTAAAAAATTTATTCATTAAAATTAAAAAATAAATTAAATTAAATTATATTAAATTAAATATGTTTTCTAAAGTTGCGCTGCAATTTGTCTAAAACGAAGTGAATAATTGTGTTGAACTGAGCGGTAGTTTCGGCGAGATTATACAGTACCCGCAAGACACTAGAGTAATCCGAATATTGCATAACTTATTCAATTCCTTAGTCCTTCGCATTCTCCCGATTTTTCCTTTGCAAAAATACGATTTCGCACCTACATTTGGACTTGATTAAAATTAATTAAAATATTTTTATTTATTTTTTTTTTTTTTGTTGTGGATTTGTCGCTTTTTTCGTTCTTCGTTGTTGGGGTTGAGGGGGAGAAAACCACGGCGACTCGTTCTCCTGTTTTTTTGGATACCTTGTAATGGTGCTACGAAGCCCTGATGATGCCCGAATGGGCGAAAGTGCTTGGCAGGCCAACAATAAAAAACAGGAGAACGAGTCGCCGTGGTTTTCTCCCCCTCAACCCCAACAACGATTAATTAAAATATGTTTTCTATAGTTACGCAGCAATGTGTCTAAGTTGAACTGAATAGTAGTGTTGAACTGAACCAAGGTAGATAGATTGAGGAGGTACGCTGGTAACTCTGTAGCCAATGAAAAGTGCGAATGGGTATGACGTCATAATGAATCCCAAGTCCCACTTGGTAATGAAGATTGGATTGATTTCACCTACTTAATACACAAGTAAAACTGATTATTGATTTTTGTGAGCATTTTATTTTAACTTTTAATGCTCGTTTTGGTTATTTACGTAAATAATAATTGGTAAATAACGTTAGGGTGATATAAACCTTCAAAAAATGAATCAAGATGGTCAGACTTACCAGAATTTCAAAAAAAAATTAGGGAAACAACAATGCCAGTTTAAACTAGTTCACTTTTGAACATTATTATTAATCATTAATATTAAAACATATTAGGAATATTGAAACAAAACATAATTGTGACGTGGGAAATAAATAAAATTGTTTTTGAAAACTCATTATAAACTTGTATTTTTAACAGTAATTATTTTTCTTTTTTTTCATACTTCCTATCTGGAAAATTAGTGGATCGTTCAAGGGATTTTTGTTGTGCCCTTTGTGCATTTAAATATTTTATCCTCAGCAGTATGCGCATTTTGCAAAAAGATTCTATCAACTTGTTGTCAATTTGAAGAGAAGATGCAACTTTTGATGTAACGTATTCTGTTGTTTTTTTGCAGTTGGTGGGTATTTTATCTTTTGTAATATAAAGTAGGTTTGTAATTTTCGACTAAGTCATAGCCGACATGACCATTCCAACTTTCGATGTTCTTCAAGATTTGTAACTTTCATCGTGGATTACTTCACCAAAAGTCGTTAATTCAGATTTTTGAATAGACCGAACGAACGGTAATTTAACTTAAGATTTTCTCCGAGTAGTGTACCTATCCATTTTTCAAAATTTTATGTGGTATTCAACAACATCGGTAAAATGTACACCAAAAAATCTCATTCTCCAACTTTACACATTCTCTTCATTCATGTACCTAGGGCAAAAGAATGAAGCATATAATCATGGAAATACACACCATAATCAATCATTATGCTAAATTTGAACAAAATTGGAATCAAAAAATGTTTCACAAAAAAACCAAGGGGTACCTCTGCAATTTTTTAAAACTTATCAGTGGTTGATTTTTTACTCTCCTATAAGTACAGATAAAAACCTGCAGTTTTCAGGAAAGTTGTTTTTTTACCAGAAAATAAAGAGAAAAAAGTACAAAACACGCACAAACAATGAAAAAGAGTGTAAACTCGCAAATTAATAAGTAGTTTCATAGTTTGCTTGAGGGGAATTCAAGAAATACTGACGAGTGTTTTATGGTAGGAAAGACTTCTTCCTTCAACAGGTAGAATTTCAACCCTCCAAATAAAAGAGAAAGGTAGAAGAAGGGTTTAATTTTGTAATGGGTAGGGGCCTCGGGTCTGTGCTCTAGGGGTTCAAAATGTACTTGTCAGTGAGAGGATTTAAGAATTAAGGATTTAAGACAAATTTATTCAGCAACATAAAACATATAAATTAATACACAATAGAAAAATAACGAATAATAGGTTCAGCAATAGGCTATCGCCCGTGAGAGGGATTCAATGTGACGTTTTAGCGTCCTTAGCAACCGATTTGGAGAGGGGGTCGCCCTTAGTTACCAGCGTACCTCCTCAATCTATCTACCTTGGAACTGAACGGTATTGAAATTGAGATTATACAGTACCCGCAACACACTCGAGTCGAACATATATTGCCTATCTTATGCTACTTTAGTCTTTCGCACTCTTCCGATTCTTAATTTGCTGGCCGAGCACTTTCACCCGTTCGGGCATCCTCAGGGCGACGTGGAGCCATTTCACAACCCAAAAATAAAAATAATTAATAATAAAATAAAAATAAATAATAAATAATAAAATAAATAAAAAAAATAATAAAATAATAAATAATATAAAAATAAAAATATTTCTCGTTTCATTTAAAATATTTCTCGTTAGTTTCGATCTGTTTTTATTTTAATTATTCTTCATTTCAATAGCAGAGAAATAGTGATTTTATAATTATTACCTCATTGTTTGTTTCGGTTAAGAACTTGACGTATTTTTAAATTATAGTAACAATTTCGAATTCTGTGCAATTTGGAAGAGGTATAGAGCAGGGCTGACGTTCGACAAACAGACAATAACAAATATTCCGTTCTATTCTATCATTTCTGAGGGTAGGAGCCAATGGAAAGTTTTATGACTTCGATGACTCCGGCAATTTTAACGATCCTATCAAAGTCTTCCGCTTACTCTCCAGCATCTCACTGTTGGACTATTCAGTCAAACGATCTAAAAGTAACGATGATTCGGTCCCTTGCGTGTTTATGTTTGGTCTCGATCGCAACCAATGTACAGATAGCCGAGTCGATAAACTTGTCTACGACGACCGTTTTCACGAGTGCGATTCGATTAGCAACCACTCTTTATACCTACGTTGAAAATAACATGATTGAGCTTAAGAAACTCATCAAATCGACTGACGATTCAAAAATGTTCAAAGCTACAGTCATGTACAGAGAGATGGTCAACTTTGCTTCAAGTATAACTGGTAAGGAGCACAACTACTTACGCAAATCCTTAGCGAAACTTCGAATCTGAAATTCCCTGGCAGAATTCGCGGCTAATCCAACAGTCAAATTGAGTTGCTCGTTCTTTCGATTATTCCAGCTGATATCAGAATACTATTCCCAGCGTCGAAACTTCCCAAAAGAGTGATTGGAATCCTTGAAAAAGTCCAGGACGTCATGGCCAGTGCGCATATAGCCTTGGAAGATGTATTGCCAATGTGGGAAAACGAATAGCTTGTTTCTTAAAAGCATTCATGTAAGTACAAGTTTGTTTTCCGTCGAGCACGAATAAAAATGAACTGCTTATAATTTTTTTCAACTATCTTCTCCTATTCGAACTGCTTACAACACATGTAACGTAAAAATGTCACTATCCTATTTATAGCCTATTTTTCGAGAGCGTGGTTTCATCAACGCATCTCCTTTTCTTTTTTTTTTTTCTTTTTTTTTCTCCAGGTGGTCGTATTCCTTCTTTCTGCAGGTTGAGGGGGAGAATAACGAGACGACCTCTTCTCCATTTTTTCCTTTTTTATTACGCCGAATACTTTCGCCCGTTCGGGCTTCTTCAGGGCATTATAGGACCAATGGTACCAATGGCATCTCCTTTTGAAATATATTATTTGTAAGCCTGTACTGTTGTGTTTTGGCCGTTAAAGCTCAACGAAAATGTGATCGTTCGACGGAAATATTCGCACGATAGTTGAAACAAGTGCTCTTTTCTGGTAATTCTTGGCGAATTCATAACGTAGGTTTATCTCGTGGGAAAATCCTAGAACGCTTAATGAATGGTTAATGATGAACAAGTAGAAAAAGAAATAGCATAGCATGTGAGCTAAAGGTTCGATCAAATGAGGCAAACTGTCAATTCATCGTGTATTTCAGAGAAATATAATAAAATCACAAACCCATTCATGTTTCGACAGCCGAGTTTAATTCCTAAATTCTGTGGAAATTGAGCAAGCTAGACTTTCTGCGAACTGGATGAAATTGAAAGTGAATTTGAACCATCCGATAAATCGGTTCAATTTAATAGAAAAGCACCATAGTTGGACTAGAAGTTGGATTAAAACCTCTGAAAATTTATCTTCGTTTTTACTACCATTATTCAAACGAGCTTTTATCGACACCTGATAATGCCATCATGTCATCTATTTTTTTCTACCGTGCGACAGATTTGGGAAAGGAAATGCCAATGGGAAGGTTTACGACATTGAACATGCTAGCAAATTTTTTTAACGATCCTAGTTAAATCTAGTCGCTCACATACTCCATTTAAATAGATTCTCTTCGCAGTTTGACTACTTGGTTGGACGTTCAAAAACAATGATTGTGCCCCTTGTGTGTTTATCTTTGGTTTTGGTTGCAACCAACGTACCGACGGCCGAGTCATTTATAATAGGCACAGTAAATAAATTTACGGAGTCAATTCGTATGGCCTCCGCTCTATACACGAAAGTTAAAAATAACTTGTCTCAAGTTCGGAAATTGCTCACGTCGAATGATAAATCCTTGTTTGAAAAAGCTGCCATTATTTACAGAGAAACCAGGGAATTTACTCAGAAAGTGGTTGGTAAGTAGCAGAAACACTAATATTCCTTCAAATACTATAAATTGTGACATAGAAAATTCAGAAACGAGCTAATTCGTGCCCAATTTTATTAGTAATTTTTATGGCAAAGAACGAATTCATAATCATGATTGAACTAAAGTGTTAAACAGGGGAAGTACAATAGCAGACTTTCTAATGTCGTAACAGAAAATATTCCAATGCCTTATGTTTCATGAGCTCGCCAGTTCAACATTGTTCTGAACTGATACACAAAACCAATGTTTCTGAATTAATTATTTTCCATTTGTTCCAGCTGAAATCAGAAAACTCTTCCCAGTGTTGACACTTCCAGCCAGAACACTTGGCATCCTTACAAAAGTCCAGAAATCCTACGACGCTGTGCTGGCAGTTGGGGGATACGAATTTAAACATATCGTTGTCAATGCACCTGTAACTGAGCCAACATAAGAGCCGCTTTCCAATAAAAAGAAGTAAATAATATTTACCCATTTATGTCTTGATGTTTATCCATTATACCTAATATGTACATAATATGTATTGAATATTCGGATCATAGAATAAAAACCACTTGAAAATTGTGTTGTTGAATTTTCATTCTATCTTCGGAAAGCTGAGCGTGGCAAATATTTCTAGGACGATTTTACACCAGCGTGAGTTTCATAGAGATTCATTGTTATGAAAACCATGGGAACCAATCTGCTGAACGATATCTGCCTCGCAGCTTTTTGGGATGAATGATGCTCTGCATGGTGAAACTATGATCCGCAACTGGGAGCAGTATTGGAGTGCGGCACAACAAATTTATCATGAAAATGAAGTAAAATCATTCCTTTCATCAACGGTAGGAGCGCCACCATCGTCAATGCCGTGGATATTATTTTCTATATTATTATTTTTTTTTTAATTTTTTTTTTTAATTTTTTTTTTGTAGGTTGAGGGGGAGAAAAACGAGGCGACCTCTTCTCCATTCTTTTTTATTATTCAGCCGAGCACTTTCGCCCGTTAGGGCTTCTTCAGGGCATTATAGGACCAAGGGTACCTATGGCCCTTATATACGTTACTTATATACCTACGACCCTTATATATTATTTTTATTATTATTATTTTGTGGAGCATTTTCCATGGATATTATTCGGTCTCGATATTCGGACATATTCGGGGTCAGTATCTGACCGTTATTGGAAAACAACTTGATAAGCCGAGTTTGATTTACCTGAATTCTGTTGAGATTGAGCAAGTTTTAGATTTCTTGCATACCGGAGGAATTCGATAGTAAATCTGAACCATCCGATTCAATTTATTAGAGAGGCATAATAGTTGTAAAAGTCTTGGTCATTTTTTACTAGCATTATTCAAACGAGCTCTATCGACGCCTGATATTGTTATGACTTTTCTTACCATTCGACCGATTTATGAAAGGAAAGCCAATGAAAAGGTTTATTACATTAAATATGCTACCATTTTTTTTAACGGTCGTAGTAAAATCAAGTCGTCTACTTATTCTAGATACTCTTAGCAGTTTGACTACTTCGTTGGACGTTCAAAAACAATGATTGGGTCCCTTGTGTGTTTATGTTTGGTTTTGGTTGCAACCAACGTACCGACGGCCGAGTCGCTTATCATACAGACAATAAGTAAATTTACGGAGTCAATTCGTATGGCCGTCACTCTATTCTCGAAAGTTAGAAATAACTTGTCTCAAGTTCGGAAATTGCTCCGATCGAAAGATAAATCCTTTTTTGAAAAAGCTGCCCTTATTTACAGAGAAATCAAGGAATTTACCCAGAAAACGGTTGGTAAGTCGCAGAAACACTAATATTCCTTCAAATCCTTTTAAATTTGAACATTCAGAGAAGAGCTAATTCGTGCCCGATTTTATTAGTATTTTTTATGGCAAACAACGAATCCATAAACAATTGAATTAAAGCGTTGAACAGGGGGAGTACAATGGCAGACTTTCGTAATGTCGTAACAGATAATACTCCAATGCCTTATGTTTCATGAGCTCGCCAGTTAAATATTGTTCTGAACTGAAGCACAAAACCAATGTTCCTGAAATAATTATTTTCAATTATTTGTTCCAGCTGAAATCAGAAAACTCTTCCCAGTGTTGACACTCCCCTCCAGAACACTAGGCATCCTCACAAAAATCCAGAAATCCTACGACGCTGTGCTGGCAGTTGGGGGATACGAATTTAAACATATCGTTGTCAAATCACCTGTAAGTGAGCCAACATAAGAGCCGCTTTCCAATAAAAAGAAGTAAATAATATTTACCCATTTTTATGTCTTGATGTTTATCCATTATACCTAATATGTACATAATATGTATTGAATATTCGGATCATAGAATAAAAACCACTTGAAAATTGAGTTGTTGAATTTTCATTCTATCTTCGGAAAGCTGAGCGTGGCAAATATTTCTAAGACGATTTTACACCAGCGTGAGTTTCATAGAGATTCATTGTTATGGAAACCATGGGAACCAATCTGCTGAACGATATCTGCCTCGCAGCTTTTTGGGATGGAATGATGGAATGATGCTCTGCATGGTGAAACTAAGATCCGCAACTGGGAGCAGTATTGGAGTGTGGCACAACAAACTTATCATGAAAATGAAGTAAAATCATTCCTTTTATCAACGGTAGGAGCGCCACCATCGTCGATGCCGTGGATATTATTTTCTATATTTTCTATATTATTTTTATTATTATTATTTTGTGGAGCATTTTCCATGGATATTATTCGGTCTCGATATTCGGTCTTGTTCGGGGTCAGTGTCTGACCGTTATTGGTAAACACTGATAGGCCGAGTTTAATTTACCTGAATTCTGTAGAGATTGAGCAAGTTTTAGATTTTTATAGTGAATCTGAACCATCCGATTCAATTTATTAGAGAGGCATCATTGTAAGTCTTGGCTTAAAACATCAGATAATTTATCGTCATTTTTTACTAGCATTATTCAAACGAGCTTTTATCGAGCGATTATATTGTTATGACTTTTTCGACCGACAGATTTAAGAAAGGGAAGCCAATTGAAAGATTTACGACATTGAACATGCTAGCAATTTTTTTTACGATCCTAGTAAAATCTAGTCGTCTACTTATTCTAGATACTCTTTGCAGTTTGACTACTTCGTTGGACGTTCAAAAACAATGATTGGGCCCCTTGTGTCTTTATGTTAGGTTTTGGTTGCAACCAACGTACCGACGGCCGAGTCATTTATAACAGGCACGGTAAATAAATTTACGGAGTCAATTCGTATGGCCTCCGCTCTATACACGAAAGTTAAAAATAACTTGTCTCAAGTTCGGAAATTGCTCCGATCGAAAGATAAAACCTTTTCTGATAAAGCTGCCCTTATTTACAGAGAAACCAAGGATTTACTCAGAAAACTGTTGGTAAGTAGCAGAAACACTAATATTCCTTCAAATACTTTAAATTGTGACATTCAGAAAAGAGCTAATTCGTGCTCGATTTTATTAGTAATTTTTATGGCAAAGAACGAATCGATAAACATAATTGAAATAAAGCGTTTAACAGGGGAAGTACAATGGCAGACTTTCGTAATGTCGTAACAGATAATATTCCAGTGCGTTATGTTTCATGAGCTCGCCAGTTCAACATTGTTCTGAACTGAAGCACAAAACCAAAGTTTTCTGAACTAATTTTTCCATTTGTTCCAGCTGAAATCAGAAAACTCTTCCCAGTGTTATTACTTCCCTCCAGAATACTTGGCATCCTTACAAAAATCCAGAAATCCTACGACGCTGTGCTGGCAGTTGGGGGATATGAATTTAAACATATCGTTGACAATGCACCTGTAACTGAGTCAACATAACAGACACTTTCCAATAAAAAGAAGTAAATAATATTTACCCATTTTTATGTCTTGATGTTTATCCATTATACCTAATATGTACATAATATGTCTCGAATATATTCGGATCATAGAATAAAAACAACTTGAAGATTGTGTTAATCAATTTTCATTCTATCTCCGAAAAGCTGAGCGTGGCAAATATTTCTAGAACGATTTTCCGCCAGCGGGAGTTTCATTGTTATGAAAACCATGGGAACCAATCTGCTGAACGATATCTGCCTCGCAGCTTTTTGGGATGGAATGATGGAATGATGCTCTGCATGGTGAAACTATGATCCGCAACTGGGAGCAGTATTGGAGTGTGGCACAACAAACTTATCATGAAAATGAAGTAAAATCATTCCTTTTATCAACGGTAGGAGCGCCACCATCGTCGATGCCGTGGATATTATTTTCTATATTTTTATATTATTTTTATTATTATTATTTTGTGGAGCATTTTCCATGGATATTATTCGGTCTCGATATTCGGTCTTGTTCGGGGTCAGTGTCTGACCGTTATTGGTAAACAACTTGATAGGCCGAGTTTAATTTACCTGAATTCTGTAGAGATTGAGCAAGTTTTAGATTTTTATAGTGAATCTGAACCATCCGATTCAATTTATTAGAGAGGCATCATTGTAAGTCTTGGCTTAAAACATCAGATAATTTATCGTCATTTTTTACTAGCATTATTCAAACGAGCTTTTATCGAGCGATTATATTGTTATGACTTTTTCGACCGACAGATTTAAGAAAGGGAAGCCAATTGAAAGATTTACGACATTGAACATGCTAGCAATTTTTTTTACGATCCTAGTAAAATCTAGTCGTCTACTTATTCTAGATACTCTTTGCAGTTTGACTACTTCGTTGGACGTTCAAAAACAATGATTGGGTCCCTTGTGTCTTTATGTTTGGTTTTGGTTGCAACCAACGTACCGACGGCCGAGTCATTTATAACAGGCACAGTAAATAAATTTACGGAGTCAATTCGTATGGCCTCCGCTCTATACACGAAAGTTAAAAATAACTTGTCTCAAGTTCGGAAATTGCTCCGATCGAAAGATAAAACCTTTTCTGATAAAGCTGCCCTTATTTACAGAGAAACCAAGGAATTTACTCAGAAAACTGTTGGTAAGTAGCAGAAACACTAATATTCCTTCAAATACTTTAAATTGTGACATTCAGAAAAGAGCTAATTCGTGCTCGATTTTATTTGTAATTTTTATGGCAAAGAACGAATCGATAAACATAATTGAAATAAAGCGTTGAATAGGGGAAGTACAATGGCAGACTTTCGTAATGTCGTAACAGATAATATTCCAGTGCGTTATGTTTCATGAGCTCGCCAGTTAAATATTGTTCTGAACTGAAGCACAAAACCGATATTTCTGAATTAATTATTTTCCATTTGTTCCAGCTGAAATCAGAAAACTCTTCCCAGCGTTGACACTTCCCTCCAGAACACTAGGCATCCTCACAAAAATCCAGAAATCCTACGACGCTGTGCTGGCAGTTGGGGGATATGAATTTAAACATATCGTTGACAATGCACCTGTACCCGAGCCAACATACTAGCCGCTTTCCATCAAACAGAAATAA